>CM033642.1:14640847-15284457 GCA_019512145.1 Engystomops pustulosus | reverse complement strand
TGCCTCCATAGACAATTTTACGGCAGGTCTCCAATCCCCTGTAATAGATTATTGCGTGCAGTGAATTGTACATGGGAATAATAAAAACAACATTTATAATAAAGGTAAATGATTCCCCAAACCCTTAAAAAATGATAAAAGCACATGTAGGAATTCTAGAGAAATCGGAATTAGTCATGAAAACTCCATTATTAGTGAAGTGGAGCTGAATCAGAAGTTCAGTCAATGTAACGTCTGAAGTTTGGCCAAGTGCAACAGGAAAGAAAATGTGATGTTTTGTGTATGGAGGAGAAGCGGCGTCTGCTGCAGACACCTGGCCGCTCTCCTCTTACACCGTGTCCCCGGAGAAGAGTGTGCACAAAGGGTTATGGAAACAGTAAGCGGCATTACTCACAGGCCGCACAATGCTGCGCGGTCCAGCGACACCAAGAACGCCAGCCCCCGTGATGTAACTTATATTGTAGTAGCAATTGAGGGACTTGTGAATCGTCTAACACCTATGTTTGTTCTAGAACAGGGGCAAGGTCAATAACACATATCAAATAATACACCATATAAAGATATCCATTTCTTCCTTGTCCTGGTAAAGCCGGTCACATGTTCTCAGATAAAGTATAAATTAATTCGGCATTGAGAAACACCTACAAAATAATGCATACATAAGAGGTATAATGCACACATTGATGTCACAGGTCAGGGGTAATGCACACAGTGATGTCACAGTACAAGGATAATACACACAGTGATGTCACAGTACAGATATAATGCACACCGTGATGTCACAGGTCAGGGATAATAAACACAGTGATGTCACAGGTCAGGGATAATGCACACATTGGTGTCACAGTAGAGAAATAATACACACAAGTGATGTCACAGTACTGACATAATACACACTTAACCGTCCCTGTGCGATCCCTGAGGTGCGTTCCCTGACTCCAATGCACAGCTGCATATGTCGCTTCCCCGCTCAGGTTCACCGGAGTTCACCTTCTTCTTCCCGGTGCATGTAAGTGCTTGGCTTACGACACAATTTAAATGTTAAATCCTGCGCTCGGTCCGAATCAGTCGGATCGTCAACGGCACCGCCCCCCGATTTCTGTCGCCAAAATCCCCAGTTAAATGCGGCGCAAATCATAAATCGTCGGAAATCGCGGACCCTTAGTAAATGGGCCCCACAGTGTTGTCATAGTGCAGAAATAATACACACAGTGATAGTACATGGATTATGCACGCATTGATGTCACAGTACAGGGATAATACACACAGTGATATCACAGTACACACATTGGTGTCACACAACTACAAAAAGTGCATCTAATAAATACTTGGCTGGTTTCTAAGCACCAGGCCAAATAAGTTGTACCCATATGTATAATAAGCACAACAAAACACACTATTCTTTTGAGTATTTTAACATAATTTTATTTTTTGTATAATATCCTTTAACACCTTCAGGACCATACCCATTGCACTTTGTGGGTGACCCTTTACTTTGGGTAAGGTTTGCATTTCCCTTGTCCCCTTTTCAGGCCAGAACAATATGAATTTAGAATCATTCCAGCTGTTAGGTAGCGGGTATGTAATATATACTATAAAGACATAAGGGACTGGGTCCTACAGCAGCAGTAGATGCAAATGTGCCATACATACATACATACAGACCTTATCTCTTCATATTAAGATTTTAACCTTATGGCAGTGAGATTTCTTACAGAGCCTGTACCTTTGCCGTTTCCCAATGATCTGTCAGTTACTCAAATTTGTTGTTTTGGTGCACTAGGGGAGTGGCCACATCTTCATGTGCACTTAGTTACATCCTTCCAGCATAAGTGGAGTTGGCATCTTTCTTTACACAATGATTGCGATGCCCAGGTGGCATCGGGTGCACTGGCAGGTATGGCCCCACCCCCTGTGCACCGAGAAGGTAGCTTGTATAAAGGTCCAAATTACAATTTTCTCTAAAACAAGGAAGTCTGTAAAGCTTGGAAACGGCCCTATGTAATGTTAGTTTTACTTGTGGGCTGGTTGGGAGCTGGTTGACACCACTTAAAAATAAAATTCCAATTCATCACCCAAGTGTAATTGTTCTTCAGGACTCACTTGTCTTTTTACTATTGCACTGATTTGAGAATCACATTTTATTGGCTTCATAAATGATATCACATTCTGTATACTGTAAAATATTTATTGGACCCCCAGGCCTGCCTTGTCGGCTGCAGCTTTTATTACGGGTAGACAGAATATTGTGAATTCGCTGAGGTTTTTTTTACATTTGTAGAACAAATTAAGATCATTAACAGGAAAAATTGTAACGAAGATTTTCTGACTTAACTGCAACCTTGTGTTATATACAATATCAGTAATAAATCAATGAATTGGGATGGTGGGATATTGAAGGGGGCAAAGAAACCCCTTCTCTAGGGTCACTAGCAGTGTCGGACTGGCCCACCAGAGTACCAGGGGATCCTCCGGTGGGCCCTGGTCCAACCATGTTGAACCCCAGAGGTCCAACACAAAGCAAATCAATTTGGAAGCAGCTAGAATCTATTTCCTGGCCCCAGATTAATTCTCTCTGGTGAGTTTAAGACAACGCAGTCCGACGCTGGTCACTAGGGTAGAGGATTGTGGGTAATGGGACACCTCTAAATACATATCTACTGATTCTGTTCACTGGAAGTAAACATAGAAGCTTTCTATATAATGAACGCAAGCAGAGATCTTGAAAAGCATGAGTTATTGATACAGAAAGTACACTGGAAAATAGTATACCATATATACTTGAGTATAAGCCTAGTTTTTCAGCACAAAAAAAGTGCTGAAACCCAAACTCGACTCGAGTAAAAAAAAATATAGGTTTTACCAGGTTTTTGTGGTAGAATTAGGGGCCTCGGCTTATACTTGGGTCGGCTTATACTCGAGTATATACGGTAAATTTTTCACCATGCAAAAATAAACATTAATTTGCCGAAGTGGGAAGACCCCTTGTCAGTACAGATCCTAATATTGAGTCTTGATTGTGACCATGTTTTCTCATTATTATCCAGTTTTATGTATTTGGTTGCTTCAGACCAGGCCTAGCAGAGTATATACCCAAATACAGAGAACATGAATAATGCACAGAGTATGTCTGTTAAGTGTCTTATGTCTCCCTCTTACAGACGCCGTCTTCTCCAGTGGACACGTCACTGATTACTTATTTGTCGGGAACATTGTTTACACTGTAAGTATATATGGTCACACAGATACTGGATGCTACTGTATTACTTGGTATTATTAGATATTTATTTGAATTTTTTTATCTTGTTTCTCTCTATAGTATGTTGTGGTGACGGTCTGTTTAAAGGCTGGCTTGGAAACCACCGCATGGACAAAAGTATGTATGGGGTGTATATATATATACAGTATATGGGGTAAATAATGGGGTATATATATACTCACCGGCCAATTTATTAGGTACACCTTTCCAACTGCTCGTTAACACTTAACTTCTAATCAGCAAATCACATGGCGGCAACTCAGTGCATTTAGGCATGTAGACATGGTCAAGACAATCTCCTGCAGTTCAAACCGAGCATCAGTATGGGGAAGAAAGGTGATTTAAGTGCCTTTGAACGTGGCATGGTTGTTGGTGCCAGAAGGGCTGGTCTGAGTATTTCAGAAACTGCTGATCTACTGGGATTTTCACGCACAACCATCTCTAGGGTTTACAGAGAATGGTCCGAAAAAGAAAAAACATCCAGTGAGCGGCAGTTCTGTGGGCGGAAATGCCTTGTTGATGCCAGAGGTCAGAGGAGAATGGGCAGACTGGTTCGAGCTGATAGAAAGGCAACAGTGACTCAAATCGCCACCCGTTACAACCAAGGTAGGCAGAAGAGCATCTCTGAATGCACAGTACGTCGAACTTTGAGGCAGATGGGCTACAGCAGCAGAAGACCACACCGGGTGCCACTCCTTTCAGCTAAGAACAGGAAACTGAGGCTACAATTTGCACAAGCTCATCGAAATTGGACAGTAGAAGATTGGAAAAACGTTGCCTGGTCTGATGAGTCTCGATTTCTGCTGCGACATTCGGATGGTAGGGTCAGAATTTGGCGTCAACAACATGAAAGCATGGATCCATCCTGCCTTGTATCAACGGTTCAGGCTGGTGGTGGTGGTGTCAGGGTGTGGGGAATATTTTCTTGGCACTCTTTGGGCCCCTTGGTACCAATTGAGCATCGTTGCAACGCCACAGCCTACCTGAGTATTGTTGCTGACCATGTCCATCCCTTTATGACCACAATGTACCCAACATCTGATGGCTACTTTCAGCAGGATAATGCGCCATGTCATAAAGCTGGAATCATCTCAGACTGGTTTCTTGAACATGACAATGAGTTCACTGTACTCAAATGGCCTCCACAGTCACCAGATCTCAATCCAATAGAGCATCTTTGGGATGTGGTGGAACGGGAGATTCGCATCATGGATGTGCAGCCGACAAATCTGCGGCAACTGTGTGATGCCATCATGTCAATATGGACCAAAATCTCTGAGGAGCTTCCAGCACCTTGTTGAATCTATGCCACGAAGAATTGAGGCAGTTCTGAAGGCAAAAGGGGGTCCAACCCGTTACTAGCATGGTGTACCTAATAAAGTGGCCGGTGAGTGTGTGTGTATATATTAACAGATGTGATGTAACCTACTTAAATCTACATCTACTTAGACATTGGTCTTTACAAAATAAGATCCAATATGTAGGTTCAGATGAATTTTAGTGTTCAAAATACATTTTTCATCAAATCTGTCTTAACAGGACATGTGAGACTTGAATTGTCTTGCATTACTGTTAGGCTCTAATAATCATTTGAGTGCTTTTCTAATCTTATTGAACTATAAAAAACAATACAGTGACTTTCCAGCTTACAATTCTATCTTATGTTAGGCACAGCTAGTTCAAGCATTAGTTGAGTCTTTCTACCCTCCCCTGGGGTCTAGTACTTGTAATATGAGTTTAATTTACCATATTTGAGATACAAGTAATGTGGCTTAGTGTCTTTCATGTGACCATAAACCAATGCTCTTAATCTTGCAGTTCAGTCATCTTGCCGTCTGGGGAAGCATGCTCATGTGGCTGGTGTTCTTCGGTGTTTATTCCACTATTTGGCCTATACTCCCTATTGCACCGGATATGCTCGGACAGGTCAGTGACATTATATATTTTCTACTATGTCAACATAACTGTGCATAAGTTGGCGCTACTTATTCTGCTTTTGGGTGTTTGCTATGAAATCAACAGTTTTACTTTTCTATTCTTTTTAGCTAATAGAGTCTAAAAGAAATACACTGTATTCATAAGTATTCGCATCGCAAAATTTGACTTGTGGCCCTACACAGGTCACTGACCTCCATGTATGCAGGTTTCTCATCAGTCACCGGTGAGAAGGATGTGAAGCAGTGGTCTACAGCAGAGCAGCCCTATATCCATCAGTCTGGTGTATTTCTTGTCCACTTAAAATTCTGGCCTAGAATAGACATATTTTTATCACAAATACAGTTTCACATCCGTGACATAATTTATTTCATTCATTTTTCTATTGCTAGAAGTACTGTCATTAGGTCTCTTTTACAAAAAATAAAATGTTACACCTGTGAACTGGCACCATAAAAATGGAGGCATAGTGAGGTACTGTGTTCCTAAGAGGTGTAATTCCATTTCCATTTACTTTTATACCACTATACTCACCATTGCTGTCACACTGTCACATTCAGCTCATGTGTCAATCCTCTATACACAGCAGATGTTAGATGATGTTTAGAGGACCCTGTTGTATCAAACATTGTGTGGATACGCCATAAGTTTCCAAAGGCGTCACATTTTTTCCCCCACAAGGAATAACAGAAGTCAAATCCCTGTGTCGACCCAAATATTACCTGTGTACCTTCACAAAACATTTTTTGTAGGTGAATATGTTGCAACCATATGCAGATGGCATGTATGGGACACGTGATATATAAACAACCATTGTTGAATTTAGCATGGATTTGTCCTGGATCGTAATTTCTTTAAATTGAAGGGTTTCCCTGGAAAACCCTCTGGGGGCTGGGGCAGTGTTGGCAGAGAAAATAAGAAACTTACTTACCCTGCTTCAGAGATACTTTTAGTCTCTGGTCCTGCGTCCAGCCAGAATCTGGCCGCTGACAACAAGAGGTAACAAAGGTTGTGGTCAAAGGAAGTGACATCCCATGGTCGGAGGAGGCCATTCACTGGCCAAATCTGTTCACGTGAACCCCTCAGATGCAAGCCAAACATCATAAGTAGCAGAGAAATGTAGAAAATGGGAACCAGAGCAACTCCTGCCCCAGCCTCAACAGGGATTTCCAGAATTAATTTAAAACTCCTTTAACACCTTAACTGAAATATGATGTAACTAAATGTCACAGAAGAGGGTTCATGGGCTAAGCCCTCGTCATACATACAGGGTGTTTGCTGCATAGTGCAGTGAACACCTACCATAAACATGTATTTTAACCTTTTAAATGCCATGGGCAAAGCCATCTTGGCTTGCATTGTCGTTCCCCATGGCATAATCAGAGGGCGGCGATCTGTCACCATGACAGACGGAAGTCTTTATGAGGCCTGTCTTTTAGCAATGTCTGTAACTTACAGCTCTCATACCTCTGTACATGTTAAAATAAAAAAGTTATGGATTTTTTGAAAGTGGGGAGCAAAAAAACTGGAACATAAAAAGGAAAAAGTGAATCGGTGGCAAAGGGTAAATTTAGAAAACACCACAAACAAAAGTAGTATGGTTTAAACTTTTATCGAGATTACTTCCATAATGTGTTATTGGCCTTGACTCTGACGTTCCATCTATACGTGTTAATGCAGAAGGTCCCGTTTGATATCGCTGTATAACATGGAATGATATCGCTGTATAACATGGAATGAATGGGGACAGATGTAGGATTTGTTACCATGTTCATTGTAAGCCCAAAAATTAATCTGTTCCCCAAAGTGTAGATGTAAATAGGTCACAATGGCATTTCTCCGCTGCTACATGATTGTACTCTATTGCCGGCTCATTAATTTTCTCATTTCTCCGGTAAGATAACATTGCTTTCATGGAGGATTATTAGCGTCATTGTAAGGAGTTGATATTAACCGGCATAGAATGTAATTACATGAATGTCAATGTTTCCCCACAAGGAAGTAATTGTCTTAAACAAATTCCCTGTATCAAGGTGACTGACAATGTAAATTCAAGGTACCTGTCATTCTGCTTTTGAGCTGAAAATGCATGCCAAAGGGGTTTCTCTAGGATTTTAACACATGACAGTCTATCCTTAAAGGGATGACGGGCCAACTGCAGAAACAGCTCCCACAGCCCTATACAAATGAACAAAGCCTTCATTATTCATATGAACCACTGGCCCCCCATTGTTCAGATACTTTTTTCCTATCCAATGGAACTTATAGACTGGAGGAAAGATGCTATGGAGCAGCTCAGTGCTAGGAGCTCGGCAGTGTGAATACACACCCCTAGGGCACTTGAATACATTACCATCCTGGAATATACATTTTTTTCACAGTCCTGCTGCTACTAAGAACACACACAAATCTATAATTAAACAGCTCCTGTCTAGCCATGTGGAACTATGTATGGGTTAACTGCTGAGCCCCTTTAAACTCACTTTAATACTCAACCAACCCAGGAGTGCATGTGTATGAACGGGGCTGGGGAAATAGGTGTGGCAATATCCCTTTAATATTAGTCTGAAGGAAATTTAATTTTCTATTGCATCAGCATAGAAGATTATATTTTCGGGAAATTACTGAATCAGTTGAGAATCAGCAGATTCTCGTAGAAGGACACTACTTCACTGACCATCATAGTCCAAGGCCAACCTCAATGGACAACCTGTATTTGGCTCTAGACCCCGGTTGTCTCGGGGATGAACAAGGTGTCATTCATTAAGGCTAAAGGTAGAGGCACAACTTAGGTTGTAGAGTTTACAATTCGTGGCTTAAAATAGGTATTAGAGTCTACTGCCTATCATAAGCCAAGAATTGTAAACTCTACAACATTGGACACAAAATCAGATTATGATGGTCTAATGATTACAGTGTCCAATGTCGGGCTGGAGTCCCATGGGCTCCGCAGATTAAATTATTTAGGGGGCCCATTATCCTTAAAGTTATCCAAAATTAAAGATCCAAATTTAATGGTCTTCTGCTGGAGCTCTGGGATCTAGTATTGGGGTAAGGTCTGGTCCCAACGTTGGATTCTGTGGAGGGCCAGTCTGACACTGGGTCTGTCCAAGGGACCATCTCAACAGTTTATGTATGCATATTTTAGGACCCCAGCCATAGACTTTACCCATTTGAGGACATGTTTTCTTTAAGACCAGAACTTAAAGATCCAAATGTAATGGTCTTCTGCTGGACCTCTGGGATCTAGTGTTGGTGGAAGGACTGGTCCCAACCTTGGATTCTCTGGAGGGCTAGTCTGACACTGGGTCTGTCCGAGAACCATCTCAACAGTTTATGTATGCAAATTGTAGGACCTCTGCCATAGACTTTACCCATTTGAGGACACGTTTTCTTTAAGACCAGAACTTCCCTCTGCCTTGTTGATGTGAGACGTCTTTTCCTGCAGAGGGTTTTGTCTTAAATGTAACTGAAAAGATCAACATCTGACAGGTGTTCATTGTGGTAACCGGAGAATATTTCAGAACACAATGTTAATAGGATTCATTTCTATTTGACTAAAGGCACAGTAAATGTCAGCCGTCAGCGTATTAGTGTCCTATCTGCGGCTGCATCACAGTGATAGAAGTCAGCATTAGCCACGGATTTGTTATGCGTAAATTTTTTGCATTAACTGTAAAATTTAAGCATTATATCCCAATAGCTGCACAACATGATGTGTGTAATGACTTTATACTGATCACAGGGTTTCCCAGTGCTGTAATCTGTGGAATAGTAAGTGTTCTAATCCTCTACAGCGCCTCTACAGGGGAAAAGAAGCATTACATAGCTACTTCTTATCAGTGAGATGTTGAATAGTTTTAGGTCCTCGAATAGATGTGAGAGAACCTCCAGCAATTAGGTCAATGTTTCATAGGGGAAGGGGGATGGGGGTATGATGAAATTCCTGCACCACCTTCCATCCTGGCGTATGCCAGAACCTGCAAATTGTCACTTATCAATGTTCACTGTCTGAGAGAGTGAGCAGGTACGGGGCAGGAATGCCCACTCTGCTGCCTGCTGCATCCCCCTTCATATCCCTTCACGTGCCCTATGGGTGGAGCTACCATAAAGGGCACAATAATTTCAATGCCAGGCTGTACGCAAGGCGATTTTTTATTATTTCAGGACCTCTACGCCAGGTTTCTTCCATAGAAATGTCCCCCAAAAGAGAGTAATCAGAGCTAATGACCAGGAATAACATTGCATGACCAGGGATATACCAAGCCATGCATCTGTGTGACACCAAACCACTTCCTAGGAAATAACGAGTCGTTCACCTGTGTGACATGACTAGGGATATATCAAGCCATGCATCTGTGTGACACCAAACCACTTCCTAGGAAATAACGAGTCGTTCACCTGTGTGACATGACCAGGGATATAGGGAGCCGTGTACCTGCGTGATATCACATGACCAGGGATATACGAGCAGTGCACCTGTGTGACATCACATGACCAAGGATATAACGAACCGTGCACATGTGTGACATCACATGACAGGGATATACACGAGCAGTGCACCTGTGTGACATCACATGACCAGGGATATAACGAGCCATGCACCTGTGTGATATCACATGACCTGGGACCGGTTTTTATCCACAACAGTAACAATTAAGCTTCCTATAGAATAACAGCAAGCAGAGATCTAGAAAACTATGTCAAATTGATACAAAAGTATATTGGAAGATTGTAAAACTTCTAATTACACAAACCATATCAATTATTTGTAGAAAATGAACAAAACCCTATAATGCACTTGGAGAATTTGCAATTAGAGAAGTTACCTGAAAGAGTTTAACCAAAATAGTTCTCACTGTGTAAGATAAACTTTTACACATAAGCTACTTTTTTTTTATTCTGTATCTCTCTTTTGATTTACATTTTTCTTATAGCCTGGTCTGACCACTACATTGATTTCCATTGATACGGGAAGATAAGTTGGGTGCTTCCCGACATCAGTATTCTTTAGTTTATTCAAATTTACTTTAAAAAATTCTTATATTTGGACAAGAATGACAACAAAATGCATTTATTTTAAGTTGATACTCTTGTTTATATCCTGCTTTGTCATAAAGGGGTCTGGACAAAAGATTGACAACTGCTCTGAATAGTAGTTATCATTTTTCAGCCCCATTCAGAGATTGCCTCGCAAAGTGGGCTAGATCTCTTTATCACTTAGGCCCCTTCCACACTTGCGTTGCAGATCACGTCAGAGTTTGATCAGGGTGCGATCAGGGTTTGGTCAGTGAAAAACTGACATTTTGCATCAGAGTGCAATCAGTTTTCGGTCAGAGTTTGTTCAGTGTCTCAGTTTTTCACGCGCGTTTTCAATGCAATTTCAATGCGTTTTTCACGCGCGGATAACGCGCGTGAAAGGACTCAGGACTGAGCTCTATCTTTTCTATGGCAATTGATGTGTGAAAAACGCATTGCACTTGCATGTGTCTCAGAGTGCAATGCGTTTTTGATGCATCTCCATAGACTTGTATGGTGTGTTATTCACGCGCGTGAATTGCAAAAGTAGAGCATGCTGAGATTTAACGTGCGTTTAAAAAAACACGCTTGTGTGTGTGAAAAAAAAAGTGTCTGAAAAAGCCCATTGATTACAATGGGTCAGAGTGTAATGCAAGTCCTGCGCGTCACAAGCATGCGCAGAACACGGGCGTGAAAAACGCAAGTGTGAAAGGGGCCTAAGAGATACTTTTAAGGGTGTTGTGTAAATGACTTCTACCATGAAATCTACCATCAAAATCCATCATGATAAACCAGGGACACTTACTCATAGATCCAGGCACCGTGACCGTGGTCATCTTCTTATATGTGTTATCCATGGCCTTCTAAAATCAAAAAGGTGTGAACAGGCACCTGTGGGAACTTCATGTACTAACATACACATTTCAAGCTTTGGACATGAGCCATTATCTAGGATTAGATTTTATTAGCTATAGTTTACTTTGATTCCTGCAGCATAGCCCTTTTCTAGCATACCCTACCCAAACTTCTCAACACTAAGATATGTTCTTTATATTCCACAAAATGTAAATCTCATGTTTTTATAGAGGGCATCTAAGGTTATAACCCAGCACTAAACAATCAGCAGAATAAAAAATATGGATCTAAGCGTTTTGTAAGCAGGAATTATTGTGATGAAGAAATACTTGTGGTTTTGGGTCTTCGGAGCAGCTGCTATCCCTACATTGTAGCACAAGGTTTCAGACAGCTTCTAAGACGCGCGGCACTCACTTTTCATTGGTCATTAGCGGGATATATTTTACTTTAATTCCCACAGTAACTTTATACACTTGGCAGCGAACAGAGAGTAATATGACAACGCCAGAAGAAATGCAATGCTCTAAAAACCTTAGACGTTATTAGATCTTATCTCTATACTGTATTGTAGGAATCTAGTATGTAATTATGCCTGGACTCTCCAACATAAGCTCTGTAATGACGCTGAAGATCTTATCACCCGAGCCGTCTCGTACTCACAATCTGTAGTGATTCCCTGGGAAATACCGCAGTGTCAAGACAAACATTTGTTTTCTATTTCAGTTTTTCGTCTAATTTTTTTCTTTGTGGGACAGATGGAGCTTTCATGTGGTAATGAATGGAATTGGATTATAATTTAGTAATAACCATGTTGGACAGTGTTAGATTTTGTAAAGTAGCAGTGGAGCACATTTTGACTCAGATTGAGACAGAATTTTGGAACAGATGTCATTCTCTACCCTTAAGGATACCTGTCACCTCTGCTACCCCGCCAAAAACTAAAAACAGTACCTTGTCTGGCAGTTTGCACCTTTGCTGAGGAGCAGGGTGGGTGGACAGAGGAGAAGTAGTCAACAGTTCATATAAGGGATAAAAGAAAGTTTAATTTATTTGGATCGGGTGGGAAACAAACTTGGAAAAAAATTGACCTAAAGTGTGTAAAGAAGTCAGTGACAGGTGGTGGAGGAAGTGTTATGAGGTGTGTATCAGAACCTTTAACAACACCCGGTTCCTTTATTGCATTCTTTTCTCAATCAGAAAGCAATTTTCATGCAGTACAAACACAGCCCGGCGGAGGAGGGAAAGGGGTGAGTGCTCATCACCCCTCCCCTCTAAATAGAAGCCAAGTGGCCTCAATTTCTGACAAATATAGGACATGTCCTATTAATTGTGTAGCGGACGCCCCCGGCTTGGTCACCATGTGTTATAGACCTCAATGGAGTGTTGTGTGAATAAGGCTTAAGTGAAAGTTTCTAATAGGGTGACGCATATTGTACTTACCCAGTAACGTTTCTGTAAGGCCACAGGAAGCTGCATTTTGCGTGACCCCTCAGCAGCAGAAGTCAGTGAGGTTCCATATTCTGCTGCCTTTTGGGGAGGAGGGTGCTATGCAGACATTACTGTATGCATTCCCCCTTCATCATAACCAGCCTCATATCAGTGGTTGGAGGGGCGTGCGGATGTCCTTGGTACATCGCTCCAGTCACTGATATGAGAGTGTATGGGACACGGCGGCTTTATATAAACTTTACATGGGTAAGTAAAGTTTTGTGATAATGGCCAAAGTCTAGTTTGAGCATCTACTCTAGCAGCACAAGTTGCGGTTTTTATACCAGCCGTGTATTGATGCATATAGGATATCCACAGCTTGGACCATGTTCCTATGTTATGGTCATTTGTTTTTATTTTTTGCTCTTTATTCTTAGGGCTGATGATTTTTCATATAATATTGATCCACCAGAAATATGTGCAATTATTGTACAAGACAGTAGATGCCTTTCAGTTCTCTGAGGTCTCAGCAGACTGCTATCCTTGTAAGGCTGAGGGGAGCCGCGTCTCTGGAATCTACATAAATACATTAGTTACTATGTGTTTACACCTCCCGTCTGCAGGGGTTCATCTTATAGGAAGCATGGTGACTGCGAGCCTTGTATAGGATTATTTAGCTAATTATTCCAGGAACTGGTCATTTCCAGGTTACAGATTCAAGAGGGGAAAAAAACAAACAGTGTGGGCAGCGAATTCCGGCCCAAAACTCTGCACGCTCTCAACAGGCCTATTCTTCATCATAACCCAGTATTTATTATGATGGATGCAAACAACGATCCCGCGCTCTTTGTGTGTGTAGGCCGGGGGAATAACATTACAGCTACAGGCAGTAGGCCTGTTCATGTGTCCACTGGCCTGAATCGTCGCCTTTGTTACAGGAGACCCAGAAACACCACAGCGCGATCACAAGCTGGTTACTTTGGAAAAGACTGAGGATTTTCTTCTTTCTTTTCATTAACATCAGAAAAAAATTAGCAAATTACATGTGTTTTAAAGAGATAAGGTTACAACGCTGCACTGTTCTAATGGAAAGTATATGACAGCTGAGAACGGCCATTGTCTGATTGGCAAAGTCGGAACGAAATTCCAGGCCTGATATGTTACAAGGGTCTCTGTTCACTGCACAATCACGTCAGTTATTGTTATTTTATTAGGGTCTTTTTTAAGGTCACATAATGGGAGCAGGACTTTGCCTCAATGTTCACTAGGCACATAAGGGTACTTTTGCACGGGACATGGTTGCAGATGGTCAGCCATTGTGACTTTCTAGAAGAAGATCTGCTGCCATGTAAAGCATAGGGAATGAGATGATACGAAATAAGATGTTACCCCAAAAATAATTGGGAGTTTGTAACTTGACTCATGTTTAGGTTTAGGTTTTCTCTAAATCACCATCTAATCCCCAATTGACAGGATAGGAAATAAATATCTTATTGCAAGGGGTCTAACTGTTGGGACCTCCTGCGATCTGCAGGACAGGGGTACAAGACTAATAGAAGTTGGCATTGCAGGGCAACTAAGGGAGACTTGTGGTCTGGAGATCCAACTGCTCAGATCCTCTGTAATCTGCTGGATCGGAGGCCGCAGACTTGCAGAAGTCGGCATTGCATGGAAGCTAAGGGAGTCATGTGATCCTCCGTCCTTGTGATCAAGGTAAGTCTTACTACCAATGGTTAGCATGCTAGGGCAGCTAAGGGCGATTCATGGTCTCCCATTCTGCCGATTGCAGGAGGTCCCTGTAGTTACCTACCCACAAACGGTTTACAGGATGGGGGCTGGCAAAAATACCGAAATCGGCATCGCAGGGCAGGGCAGCTAAGGGCTATTGCAGTCCTGGGGATCTGTATTCAGACTCTTCATGATCACTCCCATTAAGTAAAGTGTCATTACCATGAGCATTTCTTTCTTGAGAAAATTTATGGACTGAAAATAGGGACATTTTCATTTTTATGCAAACTAGTATTTTGATGCATCATGGATGTGGCTATAAGGTTCGGTGCAGGATTGAGAGTCTGTTGATCCCCTGTGAAACTTGGCACAACCACACCCCATGGTGCGCTAGATGGTTTCATCAGTAATATCCCATCCGATGGAGTATGGTATAGGTGATCATTCGTTCTGAATTATACCTTTGAAATACATTATGAATATAAAACTTTATCAGCTTATGGCTTAGCCTTATAAACATTAATTTGTGGAATATAATACAGCTCGTGAAAACGTCAGAATTGTCCCTTATTTTCAAAGACAATTCTGGCAAATTCTGCTTGTCCTGGCCCAAAAAATGTTAGGACTTATGAAAACTCTGCCCAAAAGCTGGCAGCTCCAGGTGCCCTGTGGGTGTTGTAAGTGGCAGGGCTTAATGGCACATAGATGTAAAGATTATAATCCTAAACTATTGTCTATGACTAATCTACCTACAATCATCAAATTTTTGGTCTGTAGTAGCCTGCAACCTAATTTCTGGACAGCACATGATCACATATTAAATCAAATCTTTCCTCTTTAATGGGTCAATTTGCATGTGTTTCATTAGTATCCAATCTGAGTTGCTTTTATGTTTTTTGTGTGACTTTTATACTCCGCTTAGGTTACAATTCTCTTGGGTTTTATTGGACCCTTCTATATAGCTGAAATCACAATGGCTCCTGTGTGTAAGAGCGGGCAATGATGGAAGCTGGACATGTTTTTGTAGAGTCTGTTCCCCTTTCGAGTACTTTCGGCAGTGTAGTAAGCGTGCAGGCGTGTTATTATTCTTCCTTTCATTTGTTTGGGGCAGGAAGTCTGTGGTTTAAAATGTTTTCCTACCTTAAGTAATTACTCATATATTCCTTATTAGTGTTTTTCTTTGTAGCAGATACTAATGGCAGCCCGAAACTTTGTTTCTAAGGAAAAAACTTGTCCCCTACTTCCTCACTTCTCTTTGAGGACTTTCTTTGCCTGTAGGCCATATTTTCAATCCAATGCAGATGGCCTCATATATGATACATTGCTGAATGTGTTCTGGACTCTTTTTAACTTACTCCTAGGATATTTATCAAGAATTTTCACTTGACTGCCTTGAAACCACATTTCTAATACTTTGTGCACTGGAAGACTAAACTACATTTGCTTTTCGAAGCTTTCTAAGTTTTGGCCATTTAAATATTGCCTGTCCCTTGAAGCCCCACCTATAGGGGAACAGAAACACCAATAAAACTTGTCCTTCAGATCACTGTATGTATAAATCAATATAGTAGATGAGGAATTATGGGAAGGTTCTGTTCTGAAGCTGGCAGAATTGTGAATGCAACTCTGGACTTTAATATAGATGTATATAAAGTAATGTTTTACAATAAACTTCTGATTGAATGCTGTTATTTACTATAGTAAAAAGATATAGTTGACAGCTCACCTCCAATTGTCGGTCTCTGTGCTGGCTGTTACTCGGGGACCACGAGCATTGAACAAATGTAGGACAGGAGAAATCGCATGCCGCACCAGATGTAGATAAAAGCGTAATTCTTTAATTCCAATTCGTCAGATAAAAATAGTAATGGCAATAGGTATATGGAAAAAAGCTGTAGTTATGCATCCTAGTTGATAGACAAGTACCAGAAAAAAATTTTTTCTTTCCTTACTAATGCTAGTAACTGCTCATATATTCATCCTGTCAGTGGCGAAAACAATAGATTTTAGAGAATCAGAGTTCTTGTCTTGATAGGAATGTCCAATTCTTAAAGGGGTATTCCAGGGTGTTGGGGTAAGATAAAAAACACAGAATATCACTTCCATAATACAGGCCCTCTGGGGTTTTCAATATGCATGGAATTAGAAAGTGTGTGTCCCTCCTCTTCATTCCTGGCCTATGGTGTCCGGTTTGTCCAATGGTTGGCTTAATTGGTCCCATGATACAATTAGATAGGATGGAAGGAGGATAAAAAGTACCATGGATGTATATTAAATGACAAATAATTTTTTGCTTTTATTTTGGAGTTTTTGTACCCCTAGAAAGAGTTGAACAGCCCCTCGAAGCATTAAGCTCCGGAGAGTATTAAAACAGCAATCCATTATATTAAGATATTTTATCCCACATGACATATTACTATCCTCCTGCTATGGGGAATGTCCTCCGTTTGCCTACAGTGCCTCCGCAGGAGAAATGTGCAATTCTTGATGTGTTATGGAATGGATAGGATCATTTATGGGGGATCCTAACTCAGACTTGACAAATAGGATATTTGGAAATGGGGTTTCATACCAGACAAGGAAACAGCTTAACATATGTACCGTTCGCTACCCTGGTATAACACACATAATGAATTTTTAGAATACTCCTTTATATACACTTGGTTTCACAAACACAAACCCACAATCCTTGAAGGTTTTGGCTTCGGAAATGAGCATGAAATATAATACAGACCATCCATCTGTAGTTGTCTGCAATAACATAAAAGTAACCGACTCAATCACGAGGCATTAATGTCAATGTACGGCGGCGTTACTGACACATGAACTAGGCGGTCATGTTAGGTCAAACCCTAAGCTGATGGAATGGAATAGTGATAGGACCACAGCGATATGTGTCCTAATTGTCTCTCTATTTGGAGCAGTTGTGAAGAGGGGATATAACATTTGTACACAGAGGAATAGACACTAACATTTAAGTATTTACATCTGCAGTTTAAAGTCTGAGAAAAAGTAAAACCTGTAGAGAAGTTTTATTGAGGGAAACAAATCATGTTTCATTCATGTCACGCACTCCTGTGCCTTAGGCTAGTACTCGAAAGTTTCAATGAGCTAAGACACAGGCGAGTCATTAAGGAGCACATTTCCTATCTACTTTGCTCAACGTATAAAAGTTTTGGAAAACTTTGTGCCTGTGACAGTGTCATATGAAGTTTTATTCGGTGGGTGTCTGACTGCTGAGACTCAGAGCGATTGCTGAAACTAAGTTTTGGAAGTACACTGACAGAGATACACTCAGGGTGGTGAGATTATATAAAGTCTACGGGGGGAATTTATTGTGGCTTGTACAACAGTTTTTGGCGATTTTTAAAGGGAATCTGTCTCCAGGTTTTAACCCACTAAACTACTAATTCCCTCAGGTTCAAGTATGAAATGTCCTTATTAAATCCCCTTTTTTATGTAAAATCTCAACCCATTTACCTTCCGCAAAGTTAGGTAAATATGACTCTTCTCATGCAGTCTTCACAAGAGATGAGGAGTACTGTCACTTCAGAATCCTGTAGCTTTGGTTCTAAAGTTCCGTAGAAGCAAGCTATTGCAAGTAGGGCAGGCCGAGGTATCCCCATGCCCATTCCCCATCTCGCTACATCCAGGCATAGGGTAATTTAAGGAAATCTACCATCAGGATGAAGGATTGTAAACCAAGCACACTTACATGCTGGTATGTGTCCCCCCTGGCAGGATCCACTCTTATTTTAGCTTTTTATGCCTTCATTCTTACAAAAAAGGCTTTAAATATCATGCAAATGACCCTGAGGGGCTCCGGGCTCCATAGCTGTTAATTGAGCCCGGAGCCCCTCAGCCTCTTTTGCATAATTTTTAAATCCTTTTTTTTATAAAAACAAGGACATGAAGTGCTGAAATAAGAGTGGATCCTGACAGAGGGCATACACACCAATGTAAGTGTGCTTGGTTTACAATCCTTGATACTGGTGGTAGATTTCCTTTTATTTCCCTTCAACTGGGGAATGGGCTGGGGATGCCTCTGTCTGGCCCATTTGCAATAGCTTGTGCAAGGATCCTAGTGGCTGTAGCAGAGGCAGAACCTAACATAAGTGGAAGTGGAGGTGGTCAGCCTGTTTACCCAGATTCATAGATTGGTACATTTTCCCAATTTCATACTAGTGAAACATATAAAATATAGATTTATTAACCTGTTCATAACTTTGCTGCCTCTTTAAAGGAAATCTACCATTAAAATGCATCACGATAAACCAGGGGCACTTACTCATAGATCCAGGCTATCTTATGTTTTGCCTTTAAGTCAACATTGTCCCCAGCAATATTGACTGACTTACATGTGTATTTTCTGCATTGAGTGTAACTTGTGTACTTATGCCACATATACTCTGCACCCTCAGCTTATGGAAGGAGAAGGAGTTGTTCTCCCATTGCTTCTAAGGGCTCCTTTGTAGAGTTTAACTGCCCATGGCATTTGGGGCTATAAACGATATTATATTGGGTCAATAACCTAATATTGGCTTTTTTATTGTGATGCCTCCAAAATTTGTCAATTTTTCCGTAACCGAAATGCATTACTTTTATAGCTACCTACATTTTCTGTACTTCGGCTGAGATCTGGTACCTTTGTTATGGGGCATCTGGGTTAGTGGGGTCCTTGGTGAATATGATATAGCTGCAGTCTTCCATCTCATGTAGCACCCAGATGGAAATGTAGATCTCATTTTATGGTGGGAGATATTTACATAAGCATCAGGAGGTGCATATTCTTGGTTTAGCGGCAGCTGCAGAGCTCTTTACCTCCATAAAATGGCTACATTTTTATATAACCTCGTGGTTGTTCGAGATCGAGATCAGGAGTCAGCCAGTATGTTTAATGGGACACTTTTACACCATATGGGTGCACTTTATATAGGAAAAAGACATTTATTGGAAAAACACGCCAATGTAATTAAAATGTTAAAATGTACAGCTGGGACTCACAGCCTAAAACCCCGAGTCCCTGTATCGTCCAGCAGTCGTAGAATTTTTGGTAATTTTTTTTTTTTTAATCTTGACATTTCCATATTATAGCCTTTAGCTCACACGGTGAAGACAGCTGAATTCCCATGAGCCCGAGTCCTGATAACACATGTATCTACTAATAGAGGCCAAACACGAATGTAAGAGGAGCCCAGTGTATTTCCCCTCTCATCCATCATATCAAACTGTTCAAACGTTTCATTGTCTGTCAATTGAAAAGATCCATTGCTTGTCCGGGGGCAGATCTAAGCATGTGCTAGGTATTGCTTTCCCTTTCACAATGTATAACGTCTTCCTTTCTCACCTGAAGGCAAAACAAAAGTGTTACAGAGTCAGAGCTCATATTCTCTGCTCCGCACAAAAACAAGCCACAATGTGAGAAAGGTCACCGAGGAAGAGATCGATCCGTGAAATATCTGGTGGGAAAGTTTCTCCATCTATTCAAGATGACTTTTGCATATAGGTGTTTAATAGTGGTCTGGGATCTTTTGTATGTTAAGTATTTACATATTGATATATGTATATAGATAATAGATATCTATATGTGTATAGGGGTAGTCAAAAGCCCCAACACACCCTTTTTCCAGCACCTAAAAAAAAATTACATATCTGAATAACCCAGCATGTAATGGATGAAGGGGCCTAACCTTTTTGTCTACGTCCAGAACATGGCCACAATCTTGAAAGCCGCCATATTGGTACGAGGGCAATTTTTCTCAATGATAAGGAGGTAATGTAACACAGAAGACCAGACTTCCATTGGCCCAATCCAATTTGCATCATCTCTTGCGGTATGAATTTCTGAGACAATTCTGATCTTCTTTGTTACATGACCCAGTTCCCAAGAAGTTCTTTTAAGAAGGCCATGTTGCACACATGGCTACATGACCCATTTACCATTGAAAAAACTTGCCTTTGATCCAATATGGCTTCTTTCAAGAAGGCGGCCATATTGCGGAGATAGCCTAAAAGATAGGAACCCCATGCCCATTACTTGTTGGGATCAGATATGTCATTGACCCCTTGATAAAGAAAGTTTATTGCTCCAGAGAGTTACATGCACATAGTTTTGATGTGTAGAAACTTTTTGCATGTTTAACAGTTTCCCAGATCTAATGAACTATCCATAGGATTTTGATTGGCGGGGGTTGGTGTTTCTGAGAGCAACGGTGCCTTGATGCCCAATGCTACGAATGGGGCAAGAAGCAGATGGTATGGTAGCAGCCATGCAGACTTCCATTGAAATGAGAGGCACTGGTACTGCAGGCGGTGCTGTCTATATTCCTATTGCAGTGATGGCGAACCTATGGCACAGGTGCCAGAGGTGGCACTCAGAGCCCTTTGTGTGGGCACTCAGGCCATCAGCCCAGGACAGAGTTCACCAAACAGGAACAAATCCATTAAATCTTCCTGCAGTCCTAGGCAACTTATGAGATGCGGCGCACAGCACTATTTTACAGCGACACTTCATTGACTGCTTGAAAAGTGAGAAGGTGTTGAAAGAAGTGCATTATCTTTGGAGGTTCTCATGCTGGACCCATCATTCTTTCTAAACAGAGAGACCCTGGAGAGAAGCTACAATGATAATCTGAATTTGCCCATCTTGATTCAATTGTATTGGTGGCCTCAGGCGGCCTATACAATTAAAGAAGTGGAACAACAGATAGCAATAAGTTACTGTTTAAAATGGCACATTGGCACATCAGGGTAAATAAGCGGGTCTTGGTTGTAGTTTGGGCACTCAGTCTCTAAAAGGTTCGCCATCACTGTCCTATTGTATAACATTAGAGCTGTGTATGACTGTGTGCACTACTGTCCCATTCAAAAGTCAAAATATTGTCAGAAATAGCTAAGTACAGCTCTTTATATTCTGTAACAATCTGTCGAGAGTCTCTTTTGTACGACGACAATAACTGTGTAACATACACTTGCTGTAATACTTGTTGTAGTATAACACATCAAACCATTTGAACCCATTGACACCTGAACCTTTTGTTTTCAGCTCTGCAGCCTTTATTCCGCCTGCTCTGTGTGCTATACACGAGTTATCCAATACTTACCTGCTGTCATACAATAAATAGGTCATATATTTGGACCTGAATACATAGCTGAAATATTACTACTCACTATACATTATACACTACTCACATTACTACTATATTATGAAAGTCCACCATGTAAAGTGGTGTTGAGATGTCGCACTACAACCAATATCCATTTACATGTCACAAAGTGCCAGCATGACAATTTTAGTAGTAACCTATTGATCTAGATTTAGATTTAGATTAGATAATAGATTTATAGATTAAATTATTTGCTGTGACCTAAACATCCAAGAAATTAGTGTGGCCAAAATCCCTGGTTGATCTCACACAAAATTGAAAAGACAACTTTTGGTTGCCCACCAATCCACACACTGTTACTTGTTAACATCCATTGGACTTGTTCAACTTGTCCACTTGGGTCAAGTTACTGATGACCTTTGTTAATAGGCTGGTGTTGGTTGACACCTAGTGAAGCAGAAAGCAAGGAATGAAGGTCCAGGACAGGCACTTCATTTTTTCAATATTAGTGCGTGAGTTTCAGAGCAAGTGGACCATCATAAAATGACTGCCCCAGTAGAAGATACCATTGGGAATCCATCATTAACAAGCAGTTTGCTTATGACCTTCACTCTACAGAACAGTATTTGGCTCTATAGAAGCATGTCCATGAATACCCTTCAAAAAGTTCCTCTATGAAAACAATCAGACGTGTAACATGCCCGATAGTATTACATATGCTAATGTAAATACAGTTGTTCTCCTCCAATCAAGTATTCAGGATGTGTGGCTCATGGACATGTCATTGTTTAGATGATTGGTTACTTGATATTCTTTCTTGGTTGTAATTAGCTCCATGTGATTTGTTTGGTTCCAGTGGACAAGGGGCCTCATTGTTAGGATTTGCATGGTGGACATACTGTATAAGACGTCCAGAACTAGAAAATGTGTATATGAGGGAACATAAGGGTTGAAGTGTTCTTAATGTAGACCATAGAAGTTCAATAATTGTGAGAAAAGAGATATTTGGTAAACTAAATTCTTCTATGAGCATGTTAGGAGATCCCACTGTGTCCATACTGGGCTTTCTACTGCACCAGTTATGCTAAATTATTACATAGAGAAGGGGGTGGTCATGAGATGTCATAGAGCAGTGACTGAGCTTCTGTTTGGGATTCTTCTTATTTTTTGACTAGGTTCCGGACATATGTAGGAATCTTTTTAAAAAAGCTGATGGTCTGACATCTAAAGCCACCAATGATGGTGAGATCAAGAGGCTCCATTTCAGATCCAAGAGCAGGACCCAGCTTATTTATCTGTTTCCAACCGCTCTTCCATAAGTATTTGTTGGGTGAGGGCTGGAAGTTTTATAGTAAAAGTTGGTTGTTGTCGGATAAGCATTAAGGGCTTATGCCTACGGGCCACAACAATGAAAGAAGGCCTTGTGCCGTCTGTCATATTAATGGACGACACCCAGCTGCACTGCTTTCTCACAGATCAATGCACATGTCTGTTATTTTAGCGGACCATGCATCTGGTGTGTTAAGAAGGAGAGCATGCCCTAGAATGTCCCAGTATTCTTAGACCCGCTGTCTAATAGAAGGCAATGAGTCAGTGAAAGAATGGATGGCATCGGTTATTGGTTGGATACACTCTTGAGAATCACAAAGTTTACTGTAAAATTCATCCTTGAAAAATAAAAATATGCAAATTGCCTGTTAACGTCCATTTATCAGAGCCAAGAATTCACTTGTTCGGCAACCTAATTTTATAGGTAGATTATTTGAAAACCCACCTATCAAATCCTCACTCATTCTCTCCACCCCACATATTCACATCACCCTTATTTCTCACTTAACCCTCCAGCCCAGCCATGTCCTACCTTGCACTCCTCCCAACCTGGAGGCCAGATATTTGCAACCAGGTTAAAGGGGTTTTCACATGAAAGAAAGTTCTCAAATTTTAATCTTTAGTGATCTTTACACCATAAAGATAATTTTTATCCCCCTTACTTTACAATTTAACTCAGTTTTATTAAAGTTTTAACTCCTATAACTCAGTGATGGTCTGTGTAATATTCCAGAATGTGGGAAGGGACTCTCTAAGCAGATGCTTCATGATTCCTCTGTGCTATGGAATACTGTGTGCTGACAATGTGCTTAGATCATCGGGGTACAGGTTTATCTATATTTTTATTTAGCTTCTGAACATTCTGCTAGTATCTCATACATAGAAACAGAGAGGTGAGGCAGATGAGAAATGATGACATCCATGAGATGGATATAACACATAATCACACTCTGCTAACTCACCTATGACACACACAGAGTTAGCTCTGCTATATGCCTCCCTCCCCCTCCTCTGGATAAAGACCTTATCCGTCTGTTATTAGTAGAATAGGTCTCTGCTTGCCGCCAGGAAGTGCCTGTGTCTGAGCTGGTTTTGTACTACAGGGGTGAGGGGCAGGAGGCAGAGAGTCCTGCAGTGTGCAGACAAGAGAAGCTATTTATGAGAAGAATCCGACCATAGTCAAAAGAATTACAGTCACATCCTGGGACAACCAAAATTGTCAAAGAGACATGTTCGAATGATATCTGTGAAATGCTGTATTTTTGTTAATAACAGTGAATGTGTAATTTTATTATCCTGAGTAAATTTAAGAATCTTGACTTTGTGGGAATACCCCTCTAAATATAGACAAGTTTTGGAGTTGCCTTAATAATATGTGGACCCTGTAAAGTCAAATAGTCAGGGCCCCTTGTTTTTTCTCACTTATCTCCCATCATCTGT
Source organism: Engystomops pustulosus (assembly GCA_019512145.1). Classification (NCBI taxonomy): domain Eukaryota; kingdom Metazoa; phylum Chordata; class Amphibia; order Anura; family Leptodactylidae; genus Engystomops; species Engystomops pustulosus. The sequence continues at coordinate 15,260,358 of CM033642.1, read as the reverse complement.
ACATTTGATCAGTAAGTAGTATAGGAAAACCATTCACAATCTGTGGATGACAAAAAAAAAACAGAAAGTGTACCCTTTGTTACGTTGGGCTTATTTATTTCAATGTAATAACAAAAGGGCACCACAGTGGCTCAGTGGTTAGAACTACAGCCTTGCAGCACTGGGGTCCTGTGTTCAAGTACCATTCAGGTCAACATCTGCAAAGAGTTTGTACGTTCTCTCCCTGTTTGCGTGGGCTTCCTCTGGTTTCCTTCAAAACATACTGGTAGGTTGATTAGATTGTGAGCCCAATGGGGACAGGGACTAATGAGACAAGCTCTGTGCAGCGCTGCGTAATCTGTGTGTGCTATATAAATAAAGGAGTTATTATTATTTAATCTGAAACTTGTAAAGTACTACATTTCGGTAACTACAACCTTACACGAACAATATGTCGGGCAACGCCCCTCTGAGTATGCCCTGACCCATTTTTAGCTTAAGGCAGATACCAGAGGGTATAGAGACAAAAAGTTGAAAATGTGGATATAAAAGCAGCCTTTTCATCAAATAAACATACCCTGCATACAAAAAACATAAACACAATATAGGGCAAGTCCCCTTTAAGTCCTATTGTTACTTTGTGACCCGCGCTGTGAATTATAGAAGAAACCCGATACAACTGTATTAGCGCTATTAGAGCGAGGGGCTAACACATGGCGGTTTTGTCAGTGTGAAACATCTCTGCTCGGCGCAGTTAATTACAATGTGTCATAATTTAGAACACAGTCAAGGAAGGAGTTGTCAAGTGATACAAAGAGAGAGCTAAAAGGACATCGGCCGCCCGAAAATTACCTTCATTAGCTCAATTTAACGCTGGAATGTATGTAAATAAACAGCAGCAGCTGCCGGGCTGCCATTTCTCAGGGCCCTCCAGGAATGCAGGACACGGGGTCTATCTCCTGAATAATACCACCGCACCAGTCACTGCCCAATTTATCCCTCGCTCGCTGTCAGAATGTAACAGACTCGACCACACAGCTGGATTGGAGCGCAGACAGTAACCATATTCTGTGTCATTTAATTCTTATTTTCTTTTTCCCTGCCTCGCTGAATGGTGAGAATCTCTCGGTTGCCAAGTCGGAGACTGGTATTTTGTTTTTTTTTTGTTTTTTTTGCATTTGTGTTTTTTTTTAATTATCCAATAAGCTTTGCCCTGAGATGGCTTTCACCCACTTCAAAATTTTCCATGAAAACTGGGCCCTACAGTTCAGACTGTGTAAAGTTGGCTCTGGAATTGGCAATTCAGCAATCCTGCTACCATCGTAATAGAATATTATGTTTAGTCCAGAATTTAATAATCCAGTGTGTCTCCAGTGTGTTTTTTAGATGCCAAACAGGCAATAGTAATATGTGATTTTGCTACGTCATGAGCAGAGTTTACAATAAGGAAATCTATTGGATTAGAAAATGAAAGCAGATATATCTATTGTATGATTAAACCTTTCGTTTTCAGATTTCTCCTTGAAGTATAATATATCAGCAGATTCTGTCAGGTAGCAGCCTTGGTGAGTTGTTTACTCATATTTTTGTATTGTTAGTAGCAGCAGTATTGTGAAAAATGTACTGTACATACTCGAATATAAGCCAAGTGCCATTCTGCTTATACTCAAGTATATAAAAATATACTAAGTACTTATCTTCGGTGCTCCCCGCAGCTCCTCTTCTCTCTCTACGTCCTATATAGCAGCGCAGGTCCATGTGATCTGCCTGCGCACACACTGTGCTACGTAGCCGTCCGACTACATCATAGTGGGGCTCATTTACTAAGGGTCCGAACGCCGCACTTTCGGCGGGTTTCCCGAATATTTCGCCAAAAATTTGGCGTAATTTTTTTTTTTTAAGATGAGGTTCTGTTAATAATGAGGGGAGGCTGCTTCTTGCAATTTTATTAATGAGTGGAGGTTGCTGCTGGACATTCCATTAAGGAGGGGTTGCTGCTTGACATTTCATTACTGAGAGGAGGCTGCTGGACATTTTATTAGTGAGTGGAGGCTGCTTCCGGACATTTCATTAGTGAGAGGAGGCTCCTGGACATTTTATTATTGAGTGGAGGCTGCTGCTAAACATTTTGTTAGTGAGGGGAGGCTGCAGTTTTACATTTTATTAATGAGGGGAGGCTGCTGGACATTTCATTAATGAGGAGATGCGGCTGGAGGTTTCATTAATGAGGGGAGGCTGCAACTGTACATTTCATTAGTTAGTGGAGACAGGCTGATATCTGCAGCTCCAGCGATAATTTTTAAATGGAAGCTGAGCTGCGGTAACCTTGCTCAGCCACTAGCTCCCCTCCAAACCCATTATAGTCATTATGATCCAATTCTCTAAACTTATAAAAGCCTTTGGGATCCAATCCTTCAAACTTATTTTACTATATTTCTTTCCTTTCTATTGCTGAATATCAAAATATCCCTCTACATCTCCCAGGTTGCTTGACTCTATGCCTTCCTGTGGATAAAGACATCAGCATGTTAATGTACATAGAATAATCCTGTCTCTGGCTGCCTCAAGTCTTTCAATCTTGACTGAACTGTCAGAATATATTTCCTATATTTATTCCCGGAGGTGATTGATAGATGACATGATGCTTTATTATTCTGTAATTATCAAAATAACAGAAATGGGCTCCTAATATATCCCACTCCCCAGCAATGCAGAGTCTGCTCTAGCTGATACATTTGAAACTAAATCCAACAATGTATTTGGTTATATTCTACATCTCAGTGGAAAAAAAATGGATGGAATGAGTCATCGGGGTGGAGCTGTTCTCTGAAGAGTCATGCTGACCCTCCTAGCTTGACTGACATCTCATAGACATGGTATGTCATATCAAGTCACCTTTAGAGCATGCAGCTCATTCACAGAGAGCCTTGAGAGTCAACTTAGCCGATCCCTTTTTTTTCCAGTTGCTCAAACCAAAACCAAAGTCATTACAAGCCACTTTCCAAGGCAAAGTGCAGTGAAGCCTGGGGTACAGCTTCAGCCACAGATCCACCATAGATGGTTTGCATTACCTTCCTGGCCTGTAAGACATTAGTGAATTCAGAAGGGCGACCAACCAACTTAACCCTTCCGTGAAGAATTTCCACCCCCAGGACTCCTTACAGTAAATTATATATGTATAGTATAGAGAATATATAAGGACGTTTCAGCACTGTATGGTGGTACATTTGGCACCCTAGATGGCATCATTATATGGTGCTAATATGTATTTCGAGACGAAATTATTATGGTGTACATTTAACTTATCTCTGTTTGTTTTGGCTAGTTTTTGCCTTTTTCTGTCTGCAAATTTTAAACAATTTGAAATGATAAATGTCATTTGCAACATTAAGCACATCTGGAATAGAAGATAAATGTGTCTTACTTACGAAAATTTCCTCAAAAAGATGCAAAAATTGCAATGCGCCAAGAACAGTCTGAAAGAGGCAGAAAAAAAACAAAAGATAGAAATAAAGAGAAATAACCCTCTAATACCCTGTAATACTCTACAAGACACAGGGACTGATCTGGCAAGTTCTGTGCAGCGCTGTGTAATCTGTGTGCGTTATATAAATACAGGAAATATTATTATTACACCCAATTCAAGCATGAGGCTATCACTACACAATGTTAAATGAGTAAAAATTCATATTTTATTGTCAGTATAGATAAAACTGTACAGAATAGTGCAAGAAGGGGATGAGCCAACAGACCATGCACACTATACTGGTAACATATGAATGTAACACATATCAGTAAGTATACACTATGTAAAAAGGTATGATTCCAATTAAAAATAATAATACCAGTCCAAATTCATATCTTCCACAGTAACCAACAACTCTCTGTGTGTCCCAATCTTCACATACTAACAATTAAAGGGTTTGACCAGTATACCTCATGTTTTTCGTAATGTGTCAGTGTGTGGGGAGCAGGATATTAGGTAATATAACAATATACATCTATTAATAGTTCTGCTTTGCTTTCTTGATATGTAAAGTGAAGTGTCTGTTACCTCATCAGCCAAACATTCCTGTCCATAAAATGGGCGAAGATGGACGGTCATGTGATCTCTAACTGTCCATGAATAATCACCCTGCCAGGACCTTGATCTTATATTCATGAATACTATCCTAAGGTCCTGGCAGGATGATTGTTCGCAGACAGATAGAGATAACATGGCCCTCCATCTGCAGCCATTTTATGGTCAGGAATGTCCGGCTGATGAGGTAAAATACAGGAGGATTCACTTTACATATCAAGAAAGTGGAGCAGAACTATTAATAGATGTATATTGTTATATAATAATATCCTGCCCCACACACATACTTACATACACGTTACAAAAACACGAGGTAACTTGGCCAACCCATTTAAGTTAAAGTGTACATATACAAAGAGTCATGTTACCTAGGTTATATGCCCAGAGTAGTGGGCCGCCCCGACGTACGGTAACCTGGCAAGCTGAAATGTATGTCGGGGCGGCACACTATTCTGGGACCATAACCTAAGTAACATGACCCTTTGTATATGTAAGGAGCAATATCACTATTGGTTTAGAGTACAAGCCACACCTACTTCTATGAAGCCACACCCATGTGTAATACTACATCGCTCCTTAACTGGGTCTCCTAGGTAGACTTTATCACAGTCCACAGCTGGTAGTATAATAACACCCATTAATTCTGGCTTCTGCACACAATTAGATGTACGGCTACATTGGACACACATGTAAAGTTGCGTGTTGTACCGACTTCCCGGCCATTGCATGATACGGCCAATTATGTGATGGACGGAAGAAATTAATCATGTCCGTGCACTTATATATGAACTGGTAGCAGAATAATGGCAGTGCACATCTGGCGGATGGCAATCACCATCCCTTTCATTTACATCCAATTACTAGTCCCCATGTAGTGATTTCCTGGAATCCTCCAGTATTCGCTGAGTGTTTGTGTAGAACATAGTCATGCCTCAACTTTAATGTTCCCTGTATAATGCCACATCTGTTCTGCAGCGCAACATTGTAATGGATAGGAATTCCCGGCTACATACATTCTGCATCATGTAATTGAAAGGCTTCCTCATTGACTGGGGTGCAGTACAATATTTTCCTATGCACATGTGAAATTTGTATGTATAGCTAGTGACTCCGTGACCCATTCAATTTTCTGGGGTTTGAACTGGATTTAAAAAAGGTCATTTTGCAGCATTTTTTAACAGGTTGCTTTGATCCATGTAGTTGGAAATAAACAAATAGGTATATATTAGAATATTCTTATATTTGTCACCTCTGTGACCTGAACCCATTAGCTATGCAGTTGTCACCACTGATCTTGTAACTCTCCCCAAACAATTACCAGGGCCTTCAGTGACAATGGCTGCCATGGCATACACACAAAGGTTATGCTGTGTCAGTTTGTACATGGTGTAGAGCAGTGTTCCCCAACCTCCGGGCAGTGGCCCAAGACCAGACCATGGGGCACCTGATCCTGGGCCGTGGCCGAACTTCTCTTCCCACAGCTGTCTTCTCTTCTTTCACTTCTCATTAATGCATGGCTTTATTGCCAGCGCACGTGATGATGTCATCACATTGCGTCTGCTCACAATAGAGCCATGCATTAATGCTGAGGAGAAAAGAAAGAAGAGAAGACAGCTGTGGGAGAACAGGTAAGATGAGTATTGGATTTTTTTTGTTGATAGAATGGAACATTGGAAGCAGGAGTCATCTACAGGAAAGGGGAAATGGGAGGGGGCCAGCTACAAGAAAGGGGACATGGGAGGGGGCCAGCTACAGGAAAGGGGACATGGGAGGGGGCCAGCTACAGGAAAGGGGACATTGAAGGAGGAGGGCATGCTGCAGGAAAGGGGACATTGGAAGCAATGGGAGAGTAAGCTACAGAATAGGGGGCAATCGAATTGGGGCAGCAACAGGAAAGGGGACAATGGAAGCAGTAGAGTGCTTCTTCAGGAAATAGGACAATAAAAGCAGGGCACAAAGGTAGTTACGGTGGGCCCTGCAAAAAAAAACATTTTTGGCTAGACACCACCAGTTCCTATAGAAAATTTATTGTCACAGCTTGGCCCTGAGCCAAAAAAGGTTAGGATTCACTAGTTAACTTGTAATATTGGCTAGAGAGCTGGATGACAACCAATATAACAACTATTACAGCTTTCTGGGGGTTCTCCAATCTTTTCCTAGAAGAAAATTTAGCTACTCCTGTAACAATATTAAAGTACAAGTTGTACAGAGCTGTTTTTAAGGGGGATTGGGCTAGTTTGATTGTTATCCCCAATTCACAGGATATTAATTTGATTAGTGCCAGTCCATCTCCTAGGATCACCAGCGATCATGAAACGACTTCCACCAGTCAAGAGAAGGGGGGTCCTGCTCTTCCTAATTGATAAAGTGGCAGGTTGAGCAGGTGTCCTGCCTTTCATTAGTTTGGGAGTGCTGGAAATTGCCAAGAACAGGTCACAGTTATCGCTGGCGCTCACATAGACAGTGAATGGGAGTGCAGGTCATAGCTGGTGATAACTGAGGGACGGAAAAAGAACAAGAATATTGCTACAAATTTAGCAATTTATTTACCAGAGTGGAAAATATAAGCTGAAGCCGTTATTCCACAGATAACCCGCAGCCATCATTGTGCCAGTCCTTTGCTGCCCACCGATCTTCTGACTTTACATAAGGCACTGACTCTATTGACCCTTCTTCACGCTAGAAGCAAGACCACTGCAGCCAGAATCATCCCCCACAACAGAAACCAATCCAAATAAAATCACCACGTACAGTGCAAACATTAGTCCTGAAATCTACCCACCAGACACAAAAACGGAATCCCCCGAGGCTGTGAATCTCTTAAATATAAACCATAGCACAATTTCCAAAGTAATAAATCGTAAAAAACCATGAAACTTTCCCAAATGCTGCTGTGTTGTAGGTTAAATGTCCAACACATCTTTTCTTCATTTATTCGCTCGCTGTTGTGGTTAATAACATTTGGCGCTCCGTTCTGGACATTTGTAAGTATTTACAGATGTACCAAAAAAAAAAGCCTCCGCCCCCATCAGGTTCGCCTGAATACCAGTGACCTTTCCATAAATAGACAGCTCCACATCGGGCTCTTACGCTGGAGTCAGCTTTGGTCTTGCTGCGCAGAAATGATGGGATTATGAAAGCAGCTGGACAGAATTTTTATTTTTTTCTTCCTTTGGAAAAATCAGGAATGTTCTTTGTAGGGATTGTTAAATCACATAACCTCTAATGAATGTCAAGGATATTCCACCATCAATTTCCCTTAAAGCTTAATTACTCTTCAAATTTACAAGGTCGTCTTTTAATTGAAATGTAAGGGCTGCGTATGCGTGGGATGATGAACGGGATAATGGTGGATGACATCATCTACAGAGTCAGAAATTGGCTTTTTGCTCATTTTAATGGGCATCTAGGATTGTATATGTTTTGATATATGTATTGGTCATAAACAACAAAAGGCTTTATGTCAATTACTAGATTAATTTTTCCGGCTTCAACCGATCCATCATGACCTACCCACATCTCATTTACAGTGGTGTTCCTTTAATCTGGAACACTACTAAGGCGTGGGGAAAAAAAAGAAAAGCATACTTACCTTGCTCAGACCCCTGTTTTCTGAAACCCTGCTGCACTTCCCTTTTTCAACTCTGGTTCCAGGCACTAGTTGTGGGGGAAGTCACTAGACCTACTGGAGCCGATGAGTTGCCTCTTCTGACCTGGGAACAGCAAATTAAGTGACCTCCATGGCCAATGGAAGTGATGTCCTATAGTCTGAGGAGGCCACTCATTGGCTGAAACAAGCCAAGCATTCGGCTTGACACAGAGCTAAAAATGGGAGCTGTCAGAGCTATGCAGGGGATAAAGAAAGGGGACAACCCATGCCAGACCCCTCACATATTTGTAGAACACTCCTTTAATAAAGGATCAGTTGGAGACCAGTGGCACCACTACTCTATAGATGAAGGAGGAAACAGATAGCTCCATGCATAGGTCAGAGCATAACCTGGCTCATTGTAGGTACCCCCTGCAGATCGCCACAATCACTGCGCCTGGATCTATGAGTAAGTGGCCCTGGCTCATCATACTTGATTTTGATGGTAAATTTCCTTTAAGTTATCTGGGATCTAGCCTGAGGAGCCAAAAGATATTGGAGCACATTTACTTACCCGGTCCCAGTCCGATCCCCGATCCGGACTGTCCGACGTGGATGAACTCTAACGTGACTCATGAAGATTTCCTGCATGTGTTGCTTCCCAGATCAGGTCCGCCGGAATTCACCATCTTCCTCCGGGTGTATGTAAGTGCAGTGGATGCGACACAAATTTAAATGTTAAATCCCGCGCTTAGTCCCAATCCGTCGGATCATCCGATGGCCCGGCCCCTGATCTGTGTTGTGTGAAAGCCGGCGCGTTTGCAACACAAAACGATCGCCTGCGACACAATCCCTGCCGCGATCCCCAAAAAGTCGGCAGAACCGTCGAAAATGCGGCCACGGGTCCCTTAGTAAATAAGCCCCATTGTGTAGCGTCAGAGCAGCATCACTTGGTCTCCCCCTCCCTTTCAGAGTGAGCAGGGAGCAGCAACTCTCCCTCCAGCACTTAGAATCCATAGAGTTTCTTGTGTACAAAATCTATGGATTGACAGAGATAATCAGCACAGAATGAGCAGATAACAGGTGACAGATATCTGTCTGTTGGGCTAAACTGAAGAGGATTGCAACAAAGCAGCTGGATTTAGCCAATAAAAATACTAGGCAAAGTTGTCATACATGACTTACTGTTGATTTGCAGGAAATAATTATTAATAAATGGACCCTTTAGGTTTTATCTTACAAGTGATTTATAAATCGGGGATATTGCATCAAAATTTTTTATCTTTTTCGAATAACCTAAAATTTCTTTTGCCTTTGCAGCAGCTGCTTGACATTGGGTTCTATAGTATAGCTTACTTGTAACCAAGATACCCAAACTCTTCTTTTTATCTGTTGTCGCTATATGCTATACTACATTTAGTGTATGGTATATGTACCGTGTACCTGGATGTATTACTTTCAACCACGAAATTCATCTGCCCAGCTGAATTTTAAGTATTCTACAAAGTTTGTACGGTCAGCAAAAAACACTTTACTTTTAATCCCTTCCACAATGTCATTAATAAAAAGATTAAAAGAAATTGGATCAATCACATGATTTTTTTTCTGTCACCTTAGTCACTTAAGTGATGTCTTATCACTAAAATATGCCACCAATAATGAGGGTCAGAGTAAGATCCATGTAAGATCAGCTTATGCGCGCACATCCCTATTCTCTCTCTCTCATCTCAGTCTATCGTCCTACCATGCTCTTCGATATGCCAGTGATCTTAGATTATTGTCTACCTTAATGCAAACCTCTCAATCGCATCTCCAGGACTTCTCCCGAGCTGCACCAATTTCTGGAAGGTATTTTCCTGGATATCAGACTAATACCCAACTCCCAATTTCAAACGGGCTCTAAAAACCATCTTTTTAGGAAGCCTCTCACACTCACTAACTGTATGGGATTTCAACTCTCTCACCTTAGACAGTGGTGGCGAACCTTTTAGCAGCCGAGTGCCAAAAAGCAACCCCAAACCCACCTTATTTATCGTGAGGTGCCACCCAAAAATTAAAGCAGTAAGGCCCTTCCACCCTTGCGTTGCAGATCACGTCAGAGTCTGATCAGGTGCGATCAGGGTTTGGTCAGTGTGAAATCAGTTTTCAGTCAGAGTTTGTTCAGAGTCTCAGTTTTTCATGCACATTTTCAATGCAATTTCAATGCATTTTTCACGCAACGATAACAAGTGTGAAATGACTCAGGACTGAGCTCTATCTTTCTATGGCAATTGATGCGTGAAAAACGCATTGCACTTGCATTGCACTGCATTGGACTGCATGTGTCTCAGAGTGCAATGCATTTTTAAGAATCTCCATAGACTGTATGGTTGCGTTTTTCACGCGCATGACTTGCAAAAGTAGAGCATGCCGAGATTAAACCGCGTGTAAAAAAATGCACGTGTGTGCGTGAAAAAAAATGCAAGTCTGAAAAAAGCATTATCTGCGCGTGAAAACAGATTTAATGCATTGATGAAAACGCATGTGCAAAACTGAGAACTGAACAAAGTGACTGAAAACTGATTGAAACTCTTATGCAAAATGTGCGTTTTTGACTGACCAAACCCTGATCGCACCTGATCAGACTCTGACGTGATCTGCAAAGCAATGTGGAAGGGCCTAACTTATTGCTCCCTGTTCTTCAACAACTTCAATCATTGGCCTCCTGAGGACACCAACACAGTAGAAAGATGGAAAATTTGCATCATTTTAGCTTCTTTTTCCAGTGTCCCTCTGAATCATGGGGCCAGCAGGAGGTCCTCCAAAGATAATAAGGCCCTGTCTACAACATTCTCCCTCTTCTGCAGTCCCAAGTAGCAAAGTAAGTATCAAATATTCTGAAAGCAGCATCTTTAAGTTGCTTGGAACTTCAGGAAGATCTTTGAGTCGTGTCTGGTGTGCTGGGGCAATGGCCGGGTACCACAGAAAGAGTCTGAGTGCCGCTCTGGCAGCAGTGCCATAGGTTTGCCACCACTGTCATAGACTGTAAGCTCTTGTGTCACCCCCTCATCCTCATAGACCAGTGATGGCAAACCTGGAGACAGAGTGCCAAACTACAACCAATACCCATTACATGTCACAAAGTGCCAATATGACAATTTAAGTAGTCATCCCAGCTGATCACAGGTTGCAATCGTATTGGGGTCCTGAGTTCACCAATAAATAGATAGATGATGGAGAAATTGGATTGTAGCTTCCTTCACGGTCCAGAAGAGAAGAATCAGGGGACCAGAACAGGAGCTCCAATGACAACCCAGATCTTCACCTTAGTCACTTAAGTGATGTCTTATCACTAAAATATGCCACCACTAATGAGGGTCCGAGTGCCACCTCTCCTCTCACCTTTCCTAAGAATTAATGGAGATGTGCTCCTGCTCCATGTAAGATCAGCTTAATAATGCTGCACCTCCCTATCTCTCTCCTCTCATCTCAGTCTATCATCCTACCCATGCTCTTCGATCTGCCAGTGATCTTAGATTATTGTCTACCTTAATGCAAACCTCTCAATCGCATCTCCAGGACTTCTCCCGAGCTGCACCAATTCTCTGGAATGTATTTTCCTGGACTATCAGACTAATACCCAACCTCCAAAGTTTCAAACGGGCTCTTAAAAACCATCTTTTTAGGAAGCCTCTCACACTCACTAACTGTATGGGATTTCAACTCTCTCACCTTAGACCAGTGGTGGCGAACCTTTTAGCAGCCGAGTGCCCAAAAAGCAAGCCAAAACCCACCTTATTTATCGTGAGGTGCCACCCAAAAATTAAAGCAGTAAGGCCCCTTCCACCCTTGCGTTGCAGATCACGTCAGAGTCTGATCAGGGTGCGATCAGGGTTTGGTCAGTGAAATCAGTTTTCAGTCAGAGTTTGTTCAGTGTCTCAGTTTTTCATGCACATTTTCAATGCAATTTCAATGCATTTTTCACGCACAGATAACACGTGTGAAATGGACTCAGGACTGAGTTCTATCTTTTCTATGGCAATTGATGCGTGAAAAACGCATTGCACTTGCATTGCACTTGCATTGGACTTGCATGTGTCTCAGAGTGCAATGCATTTTTAAAGCATCTCCATAGACTTGTATGGTGCGTTTTTCACGCGCATGACTTGCAAAAGTAGAGCATGCCGAGATTAAACCGCGTGTTAAAAAAATTCACGTGTGTGCGTGAAAAAAAATGCAAGTCTGAAAAAGCATTATCTGCGCGTGAAAAACAGATTTAAATTGCATTGAAAACGCATGTGAAAAACTGAGACACTGAACAAACTCTGACTGAAAACTGATTGAACTCTGATGCAAAATGTGCGTTTTTGACTGACCAAACCCTGATCGCACCCTGATCAGACTCTGACGTGATCTGCAACGCAAGTGTGGAAGGGGCCTAACTTATTGCTCCCTGTTCTTCAACAACTTTCAATCATATTGGCCTCCTGAGGACACCAACACAGTAGAAAGATGGAAAATTTGCATCATTTTAGCTTCTTTCCAGTGTCCCTCTGAATCATGGGACCAGCAGGAGGTCCTCCAAAGATAATAAGTCCCTGTCTACACATTCTCCCTCTTCCTGCAGTCCCAAGTAGCAAAGTAAGTATCAAAATATTACTGAAAGCAGCATCTTTTAAGTTGCTTGGAACTGCAGGAAGATTCTTTGAGTCGTGTCTGGTGTGCTGGGGCAATGGCCCGGGTACCCACAGAAAGAGCTCTGAGTGCCGCCTCTGGCAGCAGTGCCATAGGTTCGCCACCACTGTCATAGACTGTAAGCTCTTGTGTCACCCCCTCATCCTCATAGACCAGTGATGGCAAACCTTTTGGAAACAGAGTGCCCAAACTACAACCAATACCCATTTACATGTCACAAAGTGCCAATATGACAATTTAAGTAGTCATCCCAGCTGTATCACAGGTTGCAATCGTATTGGGGTCCTGAGTTCACCAATACAATAGATAGATGATGGAGAAATTTGGATTGTAGCTTCCTTCCAGGGTCCCATGAAGAGAAAGAATCAGGGGACCCAGAGCAGGAGCTCCAATGACAACCCATATCTATCCACTCCTTCTCACTCCTCCTGACTGGCAGCCAAGGATATTGCTTTAAAATGGCGCTGTGCATGGCACGTCCTGGGCTGTCTTGGACCACAAGAGAAAGCCCTGAGTCCCAGAAAGTATGCAGTATGCACTAGTGCCATAGGTTCACCACCACTGTCATAGACTGACAATGGGGGTCATTTACTAAGGGCCCGATTCGCGGTTTCCCGACGTGTTACCCGAATATTTCCGATTTGCGCCGATTGTACCTGAATTGCCCCGGGATTTTGGTGCACGCGATCGGATTGTGGCGCATCGGCACCGGCATGCACGCAACGGAAATCGGGGGGCGTGGCCAAACGAAAACCCGACGGATTAGGAAAAACCGCTGCATTTAATAAAGGAAATTGTGTTGCGGAGCTTGCACTCACCTTCATCCAGGATAGGATTGTGAACTTCAGTGCATTTCAGGGAACTTCAGCGCTGCATCGCCACCTGGTGGACGTCGGAGGAACTGCCTTGATGAATCCTGGCCGGAGCCGAATCCAGTGCAGAGAACGCGCCACTGGATCACAAACGGACCGGGTAAGTAAATCTGCCCCAATGTGTTTGTCCTTGTCAGGTTGTATTCATGTCTTATCTGTATGTCCACATGTCTCTACATTTAAGCCATTTGAGGTATCAGAGGATAAGAAGGTTACAAATGGCAGACCCTCACACGTCTCCCTCCATCCCCTATCACACGTGTGTTATAAAGGGAGCCAGGCCTTGTCTACAAGGCAGCATGGGGTTTCCCCGACACCTTTCTTCTAAGGGTGTAATGTTATGTATGTGACAAGGAGACAATATCGTCAGTCAGGTCTGAACAATGGCCGCTTTGCTCTCTTTGCTGCGTGTCGTAGAAGCCCTGGTGCTGTGGTGGATAAGGAATCCATATACATCCTATATATAGCTACAGATGACAATGTAACACCTAACATCTATATACCACACACGTATATCTATCCTGATGACAGACTTGTATCAATATGGATTTAGAAGTAAGGATCCTGGCGCCTTAAAGGGGATGAACCAAGCTCATCTGTAGGATGGGTGGCATCTGCCTGATTGGCAAGGGTCTTCCACCGATCATAGGAATGGGAGACTCATGTCTTCTTTATAATCATAGCAGCAGGTAACAAAGATCTGAGAGTGGAAAATTTACCTGCATTGCTCTGAGCTCAGTTCATACAGAGGAGAACGAGTGCCAGTTTTTGTGATCTCTTGGCACCCCCCACTGATCATCTGTTGCACTGAGCCCAGTGCCCTCTTTCATGGTTTACAGAACTTCATCCTGCACAACGCTCTCATATTCATAGCAGCCGTGCATCATATTACAGCCCCGACACACACAAACAGCTGGTATTGGGTGCTGAAAGTTGGAACCCCTACCGAAAATGAGAAGGAGGGTCTCTTGTAACCCCTCTAAACATACATACAGCTCCATGGAACTGCTGGAGACAAGTGCTGTACCTACTTTACGAAGAATTTATAGGGTTACTTTTGTAACGTTTAGAGTAATATAAGAATATTTACGATAATTAAATGGTCATAATTGTACATTCTGGAGACTTAAAGGGGTATTCTAGGAATCAGCATAATTCATATACAAATGGATCCTTAAAATATAAGAGTATATGTAATTAGTTAATATTTAAAATTTTGTTCCCCTTAGCAGAAAAAATGCTGATGACATGGACTGTAATGAAGAATTAAAATGCTACTGGTCCTTTAATCAGTCCGTTAATTTCCTCCATGCGGTCCGTTGCAGAGCATACACAGGACAGAAGATGGCCGCTGGTCACATGCTCACATCACATGTCCTGCACCTGCCTGGGCAGGGTCATGTGATCACCACTACTTTTGGCTGTAGTTGATTGATTGCAGTGCATCCAGTATGGCCGGTGTTTTGGTGATGGCAGTTACACATCATTACTATGGTAACAGAGCAAGAAAACCTGTTACATCATCACTGGGAGCAGAGCATAAGTGGGAGGAGGAGTTACTGAGAACTAAAGGATCATGGAACTTGTAGTTTCCAGTGACGGCCATCTTGGTGATAACTCTGCATACTTTAGAGAGGCCATAAAATTTTGTGAATCATAAAATCAAACTATTTAAGCTCCATTTTGTGATTAATGACATTCAGTTTTGTTACATTCATTTATTTATATCATCATGGGTTTATAGTAGACTTGGTAAACTTTCCATGTGTCTACCTTTAAGTAGGCTATTATTGACTGATTTTCAGTCTTTGAAACTTCTGCAATAATTCTGCCACTTGGGAATTTGCCCCAAAGCTCACGAAAGTCATTAGACATGCTAGCTATCTTGATCTGTATAAGGGTCTTCCAGTTTTCCCCCCAATTCCCCAATCAAACAGGGCAATAAATCCCTACAGTATGAGGAACAGCTGATACTTCTGCTTGATTGGATTCCACTCCCGGTCTTACAAGGTTACAGTGATACGCTCATATTTGGACGGGCTCCTAGATCTTCTCCATGATACTTTCACAGGATATTATGTGGCACAGCAGGAGATTTGTACAAAATATAATAATGAAGAGGAAAATGATATATTACTTGAATGCATTCTTTATTTAAACATTTATTTAATTAATGTGTATGTATGTAATGATGTGTATTTTGGCTTCAGTTTGACATTGCGAAATGTAGTTCTATACAGAACTCTAAGCATTGAGCATTGGTGTATTTGTAACAATCTCAGAATATGTTGAGTACTAGGACCCCCAGTGATCACTGGAATACTCAAGCGTCTTCTCCATCTAAGACTGTCAGGGCAATGTCTGTGTTTTGCGCTGTGTTTGTTTGCCATGCCATACAACTCTATGGGAGTTAGGCCCCATACTCTGAAGCATCAAAGTTGCCAAGTCCTACAGTTTTCGATGGTATCATTCAATTATGTGTGAACCGGCATCGTTCATTGATAATTGAGGAAAGAAAGGATCACAGAGGAGAGGCTGCCACAACAGACTCAGAAATAGGCCAGTGAGAGCAAATATGGCCGACAGGAAGTAGAATGTTCTATCATCCTACTTAAAGAAAATTGAAACCTTACTGTTGAAAGGACAAAGTGGAGATGAATTTTTTTGCTGGTACTCTTTCTATTATAAGTGATCATTATGATTGGCCAATGAATAAACAGAAATATTTATATCTAAGAGGAGATCTTGAGTCCCATTTCCATAGTTTTCCTATAGACGTGGAATAAAATGACATGTTCAACATATTGTTCCATTTAATCCAGGGAACGGGCTCCACTGTTTCTGAAGCCACTGTTTATAAAACTAAAGCTGAGCTCTGATTGGTTTCCATGGGCAACTAGACACGTCTGATAAGTCTCCCCCAATATGTGTTGGGTACACTATTGTCCTAAACCCCAACCATATACTTTGTCTTATGCTGAATGTACATTGTTAAAAAAAATCTGCATTTATGGAGAAACATCCTATTTCATGACAACCTGCTTTACCAGCTTGTGTACTCCCAGCTCCCATGATCAGCTTCTCCGAAGGCTTTTAATTACCTCTACAGGGTCATAGAAGCCCAAGCTGTTTGCTTCATTAAATCCTGAAGGCGTGCTCCCCAAACACCGCACTGTCACAGTTGTGTCTAAATTAGCATCTGACTGACCCCCTTTTATACTGGCTGTAAATCCCATCTGACAGGCATTGGCAAATGAAACTAATTGGCAAGGTCTGCCAGGGAATAGTTGGCTTTGCCTTTACGACAAAAGAAGAAATGTTGCTTTCAATATGTTCCCAGATTCACACAAGAGCCTATTTTTAATGATCTCTAGTTATTGGTGAATCTAGTCAATAGGCTATGTGACCCTTAATGTAAGGCTTGTACGTGGTAATTGATGATGGCAAAGGTCAAGTCAGAAGAGCAGGTACCGAGGTGAGATCTCTGGGATCTTCCCAATGGGGGTCTTATGGCAGGGACTAATTTGGAAGACTGCAAGACTATATGTTGGTTTTATCTATAAGATGAAAGACTGGTACATAAAAGAAACTGAGACGGTTCATTGACATTTGATGTAATTTACTAAATGTGACAGGATCTAAAAGAAATAAATGGCATAAAGGGACAATGTCAGAATGGCTGATTTATTTTCTATTCCTACCTAGAAAGAGTCATTACAATTATTCAGTGTGATGAATGAACTTTAGAATGAGGCCATTAAACACCAGAACTCATCCCACCAAAAACAAGCTGTGATCTAACCATATTGACAGTAAAGAAAAAATTATGGCTCACAACAAGGGAAAACACAAAAAATTACTTGTTCCTCAAAACAGGACAGTGATCAGGAGGATAAGCCTGCCCAATGCTAACCACACGGCACCAAGGATCCGTCAGTCACATAAAAACTCAGTCAAGTGGGCATGGTGCACATCTTCATTTTCATGATCATTAGGGTTTCAGCCAATCATCTCTCACCTATCAAAACTTTTCGGCCTGTCACTTTGACATGTCAGAGTTTTTCAGAAATTCTGTAAGTAGAAATATTGCTCCTGTTTTTTGTTTTCTCACTATCCAGAGCAGTAATTGAGGTGGCATTTTATGACTCCTGAAGACCAAAGGTTATTAATGGAAAACTATCATGAGGATTTAGGCTCCCAAACCACCGTCTACCTGTTATTCAGAACAGTAACATGGTGATATGTCCTTCTATATTCTGAAAGATTCCATATAAAACTGATTGAACTTTGAACTGTGTATCCAAATTACCTGTAATGATTCAAAAGAGGAAAAAGAGTCAGTGGCTTTCCCATCTTGTCTTGATTGATGTCCCATAGACCAGAACTCAACTGTTGGGTGGTTGAAGCTGCAGAATGCTCATAATGATTTACTATTCCTAGATAGGAATCAGACAAGTATGACTCTTCTTCAGCCCCATGACACCTTACATTTCATCTGGTCAGAGTTCTCGTACTGTGAATTCATGAATTTCCCAAAATATAGAAGGACATCATTGTGATCCTTTAAAGGAAACCTACCATGAGGAATCTACAATCAGACGTGGATCTGATGGTAGATTCCTCCTGCCTGCCTCTGTCTTAATCTGTAATTTTATAATCCTAGAACATAACCTAACTTGTTAAAAATGTTATATTAATAATATGTAAACTAACTGTGGAGGCTACTTGGGCGTGTACTAGCCTGGCCGGCTACTGGGAGCTAAGACTACACCACGCCCCAGTAGCCTCTGCGGGTAATTTACATATTACTAAAATAAAGTTTTTAAGAAGTTAGGTTTGGTTCCAGGAGTATTAAACTACAGATAAGGCAGAGGCAGGTAGGAGGAATCTACCATCAGATACACTTCTGATATGGTAGATCCCTCAAGGTAGGTTTCCTTTAATCGTTGTGGACAACACATTGGTGCCATTTTTGGCCCTTATGTTCAAATTGTTATTGTAGTTGATGGTGACATTTATGTGTACATTAAAATCATTACCTATAACATGCTATTTAAAAAAAATGCAAAAAAAAAATAAAAATCACTAAATACAACATTTAATGTCTGCCACAGTTTGAAGCTCATTAGGAAAATATTCTGTAGATTCTCATCTAGTCTTACATTCTAGGTCCACGGCTTCCCAGTAGCAGGTCTGAGAATTTTACTCGACAAGGGGAAGCACATAAAAGACACATTCATGAACACTTTCTAGACATTAATTGGATTTTGTTTATATTCCCCAATCACAAATGTCACAACCATTACACTACACACATTCACCTAAAAGGGCTTTTAGACGAGCGGCAGATGTTCTTATTAGAGGGATTAGTTCCATAAGGAAGGACGGGCTAAAAGAAGACTTCTTATCAGTTGACTGCACTACTTGAGAGTCCACTCTTCACATCTTGTCAACTGGACATGTGACTTTTGGGGCCTCTGTGTTTACACTACATTCCAGCACATAAAAGCACACCAGGAAACCATGTCCACTAGAGCATTGCGGGAAGAAGACATAATTGTCCCTGAGAATATTTATATCTTTAATGTTAGATAAACCCAACTAAAAAGCTAAATTAAACTCCAAAGAATTGAGCAAAGGCAACATTCCTAAGTCATCCCTTCCAAAATACCTACCTCATTCCCCATCCTGATCCCAAGTTTCTATACTGAAAGTGGATATGTTTGAGAGCCATGCTTAACACAAAAATGGTGTTCTACTGATGTTCCAATATTCCATTACACTCACCCCTCATCAATCCTGAACATGGTAAATGTTATATTGGACCTGTTTTACTTCAATAATAATTGATTACTTTTTACTGTGGGAGTCATACCCTCTTATCTTTACATACCAACACAATGCTTTTGCTTTTATGTACATTTAGTCATTGTATAACAGGTCATGAGAACATTGTAGACAAAATATATTTTTAGAAAATTATTCCGGTCTATCTCCAATGGACTGTGCTGTACAGATAGGGAATGGATGCTTGAGTAATTACATAGTATCATAGTATCACAGTATATAAGGCTGGAAAAGACGCAAGTCCATCAAGTCCAACCCTTAAGAGTGAAATAAATGTTTTATCCCCATAACCCGTGATATTTTTTCTCTCCAGAAAGTCATCCAGGCCTCTCTTGAACATGTACATAGAGTCCGCCATAACAACCTCCTGCGGCAGAGAGTTCCATAGTCTCACTGCTCATACAGTAAAGAACCTTTGTCTATGGTGATGGTAAAATCGCCTCTCCTCTAGGCATAGAGGATGCCCCCTTGTCCTGGTCACAGGCCTAGGTATAAAAAGATCTTTGGAGAGATCCTTGTACTGTCCGTTCAGGTATTTGTACATTGTAATGAGGTCTCCCCTCTTTTTTCTAAACTGAATAATCCCAAATTTTGTAATCTGTCATTGTATTCTAATCCCCCCATTCCCCTAATAATCCTGGTTGCTCTCCTCTGCACCCGTTCCAGCTCTACTATATCCTTTTTATACACTGGTGCCCAAAACTGTACACAATATTCCATGTGTGGTCTGACCAGGGATTTGTATAAGGGCAAAACTATGTCTTTATCATGAGAATCTATTCCTCTCTTGATACATCCCATAATTTTATTTGCTTTAGCAGCAGCCTCCTGGCTCTGGTCACTGAAATTAAGTTTACCATTCACCAATACCCCCAAGTCCTTTTCAGCTTCAGTTTTACTAAGTAATTGACCGTTTAGAACATAAATGGGGTTGTCCCGCAAAATACACTTAACCCCTATCCTTCAGAATTTGTAAGAATGCTTGGATCCAGATTCATGGCATCAAAAGAATTGGGACCTAATTTGTTGAATATTATCTATGAATTGAAGTTTATAGCACCAAAAAATTCAAGCCAATTAAAAATTGTTATAAGTAGCCACAACATAAAAATGTTAAGCTGTTATTGTGATTCTCACCACTTGTAATAAATAGAAGATATGTTGAGTGGCCTTAGGCGGCTAGCTTTGCATTGTACGTACTGGCCTTATTGGCCTTTGCATATGTTAACAATATGTTTCTCTTTAAGAACCATGTATGATATTAAACCCATCTTGTAAGAAGAGGGAAACTTCCCCCCAAAGCGTTCTTTCGAATGGCGTGGCTTTACCCCATTTTTCATTTGGTAGTGGCCAGGTCTGGCTCACCAACCCAAAAACCTCACAAACATCAAACTTCAGTGCTTTAGCTGTAACCTAACCCCAAAATTATACACGTTTAGAGACCATTTTAATGTTATATTGTATTTTTTTATTACAAATTTAGTTTTTAGTTTATAAATTATTTTTCCCCTTTCTATGTGCCAGAAATAGATTTCAAACAGAAACTCGGAAAAGCGAAGCATTTTTGGATAGGACATTCGGAGGAGAATAACTTTGTGAATTTTGATTTTAGAAGTCTATTGCATCTACATTTATAAGTGTTATAGCGGGGCCAACTGATGGTTTGTAAGTCTCTTTAGTGTCATGCGAGTCGTCATGCAATCATAAAAATCTACTGATACTCAGGTTACCGGTTGACTTGATTTAATTCTTCTATGTGTTTTTTTACTCTGAACTGGGCAAAGGGCATATGGCAATAATGAGAGGAACTGAGCCCCCATATTTTAGTCATCTGAGAACCTTGTCAAGAGCTGTCCAGGCAGCCAACAAAAAATGTGCCGGGCGAATATCCATAGATTTGGTGGAACATGATGAAAACCTCAGCTGCCAGATTGCATGCCTACTACTCCAATATCAACATTAGCATGAAATTGGCTTTCTGAAAAAACAAATGTTTGATTGCAAAGTGTTTGGACTGAGTATGTGTTACACAGGTCGGGCTGGAGCAGAAGGGCTGTTTTTGTAGTGTTTAGTGAATGTGTCGGGAAATACACTTAATACAATTTTATTGCGTTTGCTTGGAGAGTAGGCATCAAATGAATTGGGTTGGAGGACCCAAGTACTGAGAAGTCAAAAAGCCTTGATTCAGAAAGTGTTTGTAGATATGTTTTGCATTATTGCCATGCTTTATGTGCTGCTAACAATGCTATATGGCAGCTTTAAGTGTGCTTTAGACTTGGGACAAAGCAGCAGAGGAACTTGGAGGCTACTCATGTGACACCAGTAGAGAAACCATGGAGCTACTTTTATTGGAAAGCCATCAGTATTTACCTTTAATATTCTGCTGGTCTATACATTCAGGCCCATAGTGTTTGCTTTAATACATGTCTCTGCCACAATTCTGCAGCATAAACACAGTGCACCAAAAAATGTCAAATTTGATAAACTGCACATTTGATAAACTCAGTGTTTCTATAGCCTATAATAGGCCTTAAGTGAGCCAACAAGTGTCCCTTAGGTAATTTCTTGGTCAGTATTGATTGTTTTTAATTCATTTTAAACTAGGAACCCAAAAAATCAATTGGGTTAAAATAAGAATCATAGTGCAAGTGCATATTTATTGAATAAATTGCTGAAAAGTGTTATAAACTAAAGAACAATGGACCCATCAGAGACAATGATGGTCAAGGCCCACCCTTCATCTAGAATGGTCTTGTATATATCCATGTAGGATGTGTCATCAATATCTAATATCTAATAATCTGTAATATCTGTAAAATATAATAAATAGCCTCTATTGTCAAGAGATTGCTCTACTCTTCCAATAGGTTTTTCTTTTGCTGGACCTTGGGGTCCCAATATATTTAGGGAACCTGTCACCACAGATCTCTCCCATAAACCACAAACAGTACAGTGTAATTGTGTCCCAATGATGCCCTTATGTATATTTTTCTTCCACCATTTATGAAAAATCTCTTTTATTACATTGCACTACATTCTGAAAATCCAGTCAAGGAGACGAGTGTTCTCCACCCTATAGTCAAGCTGCCCCCTTCCTCTTCATCCTAGTCTTTCTGGATAGCAACATGTGTGGGAACTCCAGAAGTTGCAGCGTGGGCTGGGTAAGGATTGTGAGTGGCTGAGAGGCAACTTCTCTACATGGCAGAGATACCCCCACCTCCTTGACTATGAGATATAATAAAAAGTGATGTTTCACAAATGGTGGGAGCAAAACTACACATGACGGCATCATTGGGGCACAATTACACTCCACTAAAAGGCACCGTTTGTGGTTTATGGGGGAGATCTGTGGTGACAGGTCCCCTTTTAGCGATGGACTAGTGCATTTCTGATGGAAACATAGCCAAGGCAAAGAAATACAATAGACCTTACTTGGCACAATAGTCCATATTGCTGAGCCATTGAGTCACTAATATTGACTGTAGTGGTCTCCATAAAAATCCTTGCGGTCTGTAATCTGGCGGATTCTTTCCTACTTTGTGTGCTATAAGGTGAACTAGTAGACGCCAGATTTTAGATTACAACACAAATGATGGCCGCTCAAAATAACTTATCCACAGCAGGAACCCTATTCAGGACAAGTCATTGTAGGGAATTCTTAACAAAATAGACTTGTCAGTCACAGTTCACCTCCTCAAAGTAGAAGTCTGTTACCGCGTGATTGACAGCCATTATTTCCCAGCAATGCTTGTTATTAAAGTTTTCATATGAAAGAGAAGCCAGGAACATGGCACAGGTTTATAGCAGGAGGCTGGATAATATAGCGGTGAAGTATCCACTGATATAATTCCAGGTCATCACTATAATAATATTGGCATATAAGAGAACATTTCTGACCATATACTTACAGGGATTTACTAGAATGATGATATGTGCATTATACAGTTTCCATTGGAAACTGTCAATAATTTAGCCCCAAATAAATATGATTTTGGTATTTTGTAGAGACCAGTCCACTCATCATCATTCTTCATATGTAGATTTTTGTCTTGCTGCAAAATATATTTTCTCCATATGGGATCCCTTGTGTCTGTACTGTAGGGTAATCAACAACATTGGGGGACATTTACATACCCCAGCGTTTCTGTGTCAGGGGTATAACAAAGACATTGGCCTTCAGTGCTCTGGCAGCCAAGCCATTCAGCGTACATTTCTGTGCTATATTTCCACAGTACGACCTGGAGTAGAAGTGCACAGTTAATTGGCGACAGTTGAAATTGTATAATTGTAGTAAGTGTGCACGCACAGGGCATGTAGGACACTGCCGACTGTGTCCCCCTTCACGCCCCATTGGCATGGAGATGGTGTAAAGGGGAAAATAATTGCAGTTTTCTGGCATGGAAGCCCTGCTAAATGTTCCCCATTGTTTGCATGATTTCCCCTTAGAGCATTGCCTCCTTAATATTCCATTGGTGTTACCAGATTGTGCCTTTTTTCTATTGGTGTAATGGCCCCCAGACAAGCTCTATCTACTTACTTGATCCACCCTAAATGGTTGCCAGTAACTGCGCCTTAATCCCATCCCACACCAAATTGCAAACACATAACAGGACAAGCAACACAAACAGGAAAGAATAGTCAACAAGCTGGGTCATAACAGGGATAGCAAAGAAGTACAGAATTGCAAAAGAGTAGTCTGAACAGTAGTCTGCAGAAAACAGAGTTGCACAATAAGGTATGGAGCAGGTCAAGATAAACTATAACCAGCAGTGAACTGAATGTGAGCAGAACAATAATGGCATACCAGACCTCTGCTCCACACCAGAGCTCTGTCACAACAGTAACAGTTGCTGGACCAGTGCAGACTGCAGGAGGTTAAAGGTGTGGCCTAATCAACTCCTAAACAGCCAGCAAGTCACATTCACAAGTAGCAGTGTGAACAATAATTCCCAGCAAGCATTTCATTGTATTTGTCACACAAACACATACAATGAAATGCTTGCTTGGTATTCTTGTTTTCACTGCTGCTTGTGAATGTGGTTGCATGTGTTTCTACAAACACAACCATTTTAACACACAAACACACAATCATTTTAATAAAACACTCAAAGATGGCCTTCGGGTCATAACCCGGTATGTCTTTCTTTTGTTATGTTGGGAAAAATTCAATAAAAAATATTTAAAAAAAAAAAAAAATGCACCTGCCAAATGCAGACCATAGAAAACACAAGGGAAAAACTGCAAAATAAAAACACAAAATCATAAATCCTATTAGAAAACAAATGAAGCAAAAATGCTGCATCTAAGGATTAAATAAAAAACACAATCTTAATCCCTGTTTGTCACTGGCCTAAAGGTTATTTTAGTTTTGGAGGGTGGCCTGAGGCACATTTATAGGTCAGAATAGATGAATAAGTCTGATTTTTGGTAGACCCACTTCTTCTGGCCTACCACTAGTCATGAGAGTGGAGTCCAGATACACCATTGATAAGAATTTTGAATGATACATTGTCCGACATTCAAATTCCTTACAGGTAGACCGCCAGTACAACTAGGCTCATTGATAAGCCACTTGTACTACATGTCTCAGTCTCACTTGTAGACCACCAATACTACATGGCTCAGTCTCACTGGTAGACCACCAGTACTACATGGATCAATCTCAGTGATAGACCACTAGTACTACAAGGTTTAGTCTTAGCAGTAGACCGCCGGTAATACATGGCTCGTTCTTACTGTAGACCACCAGTACTATATGGATCAGTCTTACTGGTAAACCAGCAGTACTGGACGGCTCAGTCTTACTGGTAGAACACCAGTACTATATGGATTAGTCTCACTGGTAGACCACCATTGCTACATGGCTCAGTCTCACGGGTAGACCACCAGTGCTACATGGCTCAGTCTCACTGGTAGACCACCAGTACTACACAGTTAATTGTCACTTGAATAAAGAAGAAGCCCAGTCCGGAAGAAGACACTATTGTTTTTTAGGTTACTTTTACAAGGCCTTGCTCATTTGGCTTTAACCATGGCCCACATGACTATTATAAAAAGCTTTCCTTTGTAGACAGAAATTTTCCACACAAGTCTCTGAAGACGCTAGATATATCTAAAACATCCTTCACCCTGGGGTTTATTGGCTAGTACACCGCTTGCTCTGTTACCTCAGTCCTAGTCCTTCACTCTTTTTTACTGATAGATCCATCTGCTGAGGCTTTTTGAGAGACAATTTAACTATTAGTACAAATTGTGCGAGTTTCAAGTTTCATTATTTATTGGAGTACATGATACTATTTCCTGATGGCTATTGCAGCAGTACAAGGCGTTTTGTAGATTTTTTTAACTTATGTTCTTGATATTGTTCCAGCTCTAGAGGTTGATTTTGGTGGGAAATAGTGAAGATGCAATGTGCAGATAATTAGGCATTCTTACTACTCCCACTGTTTAGGTGTGGCGGATGTTAGACTGTCCGATATCTAGGATTCAATTCATAAATATGTTCTAATCCCTGGAATACGTTTTGTTGACCAAGGCAGGAGATCATTTATAACATTCCCAGTTTGGGCCATAAACCATAAATGTGAATCCATGTGCTTTATGATATATAAAACCTCATGTCTCACCATACTATACAATTCATAGGGTAAAATTCACGTACAATCTGTGACAAAGTTCACATGTCCACATCTACTCCAATTACCCTAAGTCCAACCTCATGAGATTTAAAGGAAATCATAGTCACTGATGGTAGACCCCTAACACTTAGATGTTCGTCCTATGAAGTCGAGTCATATGCTGTGTTCATTATATCCAGAAACTCCTGCAAATTGTAAAAAAAAAAAGAGTTTTAGAAAATATGTAAATTTGCTGAGGTTCTCTGGAGGCATCAACAGAGCCCCTCCGCACTCTCCCACATCTTTTACTTTATTCACTCCTCTTGTCCTCGTCTGGCTGCCTCGCCCTGCTGGATGTCTCTGCATATCCCATGCATCGCGATAATGTCTTCCTTGTGCAGCCGGCTGTGCACTAAAAATATTACCGCAGAGAGTGATGTCACCGGCTGTGAGCCATGAGGATTTGAGGAGTAAATAAATAACAAAACCGTCAGAATCACCATCATTGATTCTTATGGTAGATTTCCTTTAAGCATGCTTATGTCCTGGACTAAACTCATGTCGAAGAGGTATCCTACACCATTCGATTGAATGAGAGCTGAGGTTACCAAGTCTGGCCACTACACAAAGAATGGAGCTGTTCAGAATCCTCCACTATCTGGTGTTGCTTCCAACACTAAAGGCCTCAGAATTACCCCCTCCCCTCAGGAGCCCTTCTGGCTCATTAACATATTTTTAAAAGTTGATTTTAGAAGTATTGAGGCCATGGATAACAAGTATAAGATTACCACAGTCAGTGTGCCTGGATCTATGAGTAAGTGTTCCTGGTTTATCATCCTTGATTTGATGTCGAATTTCCCTTAATTAATTGGGAATTTTAGAATTAACCTAGTCAACGGGCCCAGGTTTCTAAGGAGGTCTGGAGGAATAGATTCTGCGGAACAATCTACTGCAGATGAACAGATCCTTGGTCCGTTTTTTGCGTAGTTATCAGTGGGTAATCGGTTGCAGAGCAGTATGTCTGCAGACATGGTTCATGTGTTATCTGATTTTGCGGATACTCAAAAAGAATATGGAAGGCTGACAAGAGATATCACTAGCTTGTTCAAACCTCTCGAAGGGCCACATGATTGTTTTACCTCCCAAAGGTATTCACATAGCAAATACGGACGACGTGTGGTCCGTATTTTTCATATTCCTTTAGACTTCTTCTGTAACTCAAGTAAAAGGGGCTAAGCTGCAGTACCAAGAGTAGCCATTGTACAATGTACAGCGCTGTTATTGGTCAGCAATAACACTAGGACATGAAGTGGGACACACTTCCAAATTCTGCCACCTCTTCAAACACCTGAGATCTCTTACCTTAAGAATAGATGGGTAGCATCTAAAACCCGAAAGCCCTTTTTTTTTTTATAATAACATTTTTATTAGAGCTTCCAACATATACATACGCAGTAATCATACATCATTGTGCTGTGCATTAATGTATACAGAATTTGTTCATCATTTTGAGCTCTATTTTAGAATATTTATAATAATAGTCGCATATAACATACATAGTAACTTAAACCAACTTAAACCAAACTAGGCAAGTCTATACTAACTTTCTAGAGAAAGATATTACTATCTCATTTATATTCTAGGAATTATATTCTAGGATTTCTTCAGTCATATAGGTAACTATTACTTGCTGTTAATTATACATTATTTATGGCATTTATAGTAGCTTTATAGAAAACTGATGATAACCACATATCCCAACACTTATAAAACAGACTAGGTTTCCCGTCCTGAAACGCCACTATTCTTTCCATATTGCATATTACATTCATACGCCTGGTTAATTCGCTAAATGATGGTATTTCTTTTGATTTCCATAGTGACGCCAATAGGGAAATGGCGATAGTTGTTAAATGGTACACTATGATTCTTTCATCAGAAGTAAGAACTTCTAAACCCACCCCCAATAAAACTAATTCTGGCTTTAACTCAAATGACCGTTTTATTATGTTTTGTATCAACTTTTGTAGTTGAGCCCAGAATCCCACAAGTTTTGAACAAGACCAAAATATATGAAGTAGAGTTCCTTTGTCCTTTCTACATCTCCAACATAAGCTTGACAAAGTGGGGTATATTCGTGCTAACTTTGCTGGAGTATAATACCATTTATATAAAATTTTTCTTCTAATCTCCATGTGTGACGCACATTTAGACAGCTTTGTCATAATTTGAAAGGATGCTTCCCATGTATCATCATCTATCTCCACTGCCAGATCATTCTCCCATTGTTTAAATTGGGGGAGTGATTGGGGCATTGATAATTTTTCAATTTGTTTGTATCCCAGGCTAATGCCTTTTGCTAATTTTGTAGGATGAAAAAAGGTTAAATCAAATAATGTTTTTGACGTTTTATTATATTTTAAGATATTTGAAATGACATGTCGTAGGCGTAAATATTTGTAGAAGTCATGAGTTGGGATTGAATATTTAGATTTAATCTCCGAAAATGCCCATAAATGATCACTTTCCCATATATCTGCAATTGTATTGACCCCCATATCAATCCAATTCTTAAAATCCAAATTCGACACTAGGTACGATATCCACTTAAGAGGTAAGTCTTTCACTTTCAACGTAAGGACAGGAATATTATTAGTGTAGTGTTCCCATCTGTTTAGACCCGCTATGGACGTACAGAATGTCGGCTGAGGCACTTTGCATTTTAACGTTATCGCCCATAATTGTGCTGCCATTGGAATGGAAGGGAAAGCGTCACTTTCCATTTGTATCCAATGTTTAGGGGAGGATTGGATCAACCATTGTCTGGTTTGATCTAGAATAGCTGCATCATAGTAATTGGCTATGCATGGCAAGCCCAATCCTCCTTTCTTTTGATGGCGGTATAAGATTTTTGTCGCTACTCGGGGTCTGCCATATAACCATACATATTTATTTATTAAGCTTTGTAACTTTTTTAAATAAGCTCTTGTGACAAGGATCGGGACGTTCCTAAAGATATATAGAATTTTGGGCAATACCATCATTTTTATAGCCGCCACTCTTCCTACCCAGGAGATATACATTTTAGCGTAAGTAATTAGTTCTTTTTCAATGTCTTCTAGTAAAGGGACGTAATTTAGATGGAAAAGTTTAGAAGTTGGGAAAGTCAACTTTATGCCCAAATACGAGACATGATCCGTTGCCCACTGAAAGGGAAATTCAGATTTGATTTTTTCCAGCAGGTCAGCTGGTATATGCATACCTAGAATTAGTGACTTGCTAGCATTAAGTTTGTAATACGATATAATGCTGAACTTGTTCAATAAGGACTGGACTGCCCTAAGTGATTCAAGCGGGTTTGTCAAAGCAATTATCACGTCATCCGCAAATAACCCAATTTTATGCTCTTGGGCGGCTATTCTGATACCCCGTATACTTGCTGACGCCCTTATACTTTCAGCTAGGGGTTCCATAACAAGTGCAAATATTAAGGGTGATAATGGGCACCCTTGGCGGGTGCCATTCGTAATTACGAATGGCGATGATGTGTATCCCGACATGGACACAAATGCAGAGGGACCGTTGTAGAGAGCTTTAATGCTTGTTATAGCCATGGAGGAAAAACCAAATTTTTTAAGGACTTCTTCAAGATAGCCCCAGTGGACTCTGTCAAACGCCTTCTCTGCGTCCAAAGAAAGGAGCAGAGAAGGCGTTTGAGTTCCCTCCACATGATTAATTAAATTTATAAAACGTCTCGTCCCATCATAAGTGACCCTTCCTCTAACAAACCCTACCTGATCTTGATAGATCAGTTCCGGTAATAATAGAGCCACCCTGTCAGCTATTATTTTTGAATACAACTTAAGATCCGTGTTTAAAAGAGAGATAGGACGGAAATTTGAGGGCCTATCAGGTTCTTTGCCTGGTTTAGGTAGAGTACTTATAGATGCCATCAACATCTCTTTAGGGAATTTACCTGAGGTTTGAGCTATGTTGAACACTTTAACTAAGTGCGGTACTAAGACAGGGGCATAAACTTTATAATAATCATTTGTCAGCCCATCTGGGCCAGGGGCTTTATTGTTTTTCAGAGAATTAATTGCTTTCGTTATTTCGGATGCTGAAATTAATTCAGATACTGAATTCGCTTGTTCTGCTTTTAAAGCCGGTAGATTGACTGAGTCAAGAAATTTCTGTATATCTGAAATTTGTGGCTGGGGAGTATTTTTATCTTCCTTCAAATTATATAGAGTATAGTAATACTCTGCCATGACTTCTGTCATGTGTTGTGGGTCAAAGATTTTTGTATTATTTTTATTGACTATAAATGGGATTCTGTTTTGTGCTTCCCTTTTTTTAAGTTGTGCCGCCAATACCTTTCCCGCTCTATTTCCTAATGAATAATGCCTTGCTTTCATTTTATTGAAAGCTTTTTCATATTTATACAGATCTAGTTCTTTTAGTTGCTGTTGTAGTTCAGCTATCATTCCTATTCTATGTTGACATATTGAACTTTTGTTTAGTGCATGGAGAAGCGTCAGCGCAGATAAAATATGCAGGCGTTTTTCCTCTGTTATCTTCCTGTTTTTTGCTCCTATATTTTTAAAATGCCCTTTCATATGCATTTTGTGTGCACACCATAACATTTCATCCGATACCTCATTATTGTCGTTGTCCGCAAAAAACTCTTTTAATGTGGATAAGGTTTGCTCTTTACATGCTTTATGGTGTAGTATATAATTAGGAAGTCTCCATTGAGCTAAGCGAGGTTTTTCATATTGTTCCTCAATTTCCATATGAATAGGGGCATGGTCAGACCATGATATTGTGTCTATTTTAGACTGTTTGATCCTTGCAAATAGCATGTGATCGACTAGAAATAGGTCTATCCTCGAATACGTTTTATGTGGATGTGAGTAGAAAGAGTAATCCCTTTCTTGGGGATGCTGCAACCTCCAAACGTCCAGTAACGCCTCTCCATGCACCAATTCAAATAGTTCTGAACCACTATCCTTGTTTGCTGGTTTAGTGCTATCCATTGTAGGCCACATAGTCATGTTAAAATCCCCTGCTAGGAGTACCAAACCTTTTTTGTGAATATTGATCTTAGAAAAAATGGATTTATAAAATGCAAGCTGTTTAGTATTCGGAGCATATATTGACACAATTGTATATATAATATTATTAATAGAGCATATTAGTATTACATAACGACCTTGTTTGTCTATAATATTGTCTATCATAGAGAAAGCTACTGATTTCTTAATCGCTATTAGGACACCTCGTTTTTTGTCAGTTGCTGGAGCTACAAAAATATGTGGGTATTGTTTGTGATGCAATCTAAAGATATCCTCATGGTTAATATGTGTCTCTTGAACACAGAATATATCTGCTTTCGAATCTACAGCTTCCTTCCACATTCTAGACCTTTTATAAGGGCTATTTAGCCCTTTAACATTTACTGAAGTAATCCTTAACCCCATAATGGATCCATATGCATTTCAGATTACACCATCCTAGAATCATAACATTTACTGTGTATTCAAACCACACTACAGTCTGAGCTTGCCTGTAAAATACAAAAACATAAACCAAAAAACATTTCTTTAAAATAACCGCTGTGACGTATGTCACATAGTGAACAGAGGAAAAATCCCTATGAGGGATTTTGACAGGGGGTAGATCGTGTATGTTGAGTGCTTAACGACCAACAAACACCGTACCCGACCTATAATTAACTATTTCACCAACCGGGTATTTTCAAGTAACGATCTCATGTCCTTTCAGGAGACAACTTCAGGTTCTTGTGACAGTGGACCATTCTTCTTCTACTCGGTGAGAATTCGGGGCCTTTGGTGGATCAGGACCTCCTTCCTTTCTCAATAGCCCCCACTCCTGTATGAGTTGTTGAAGCTTCATCGGACTGTTAACAACAATCTTCCTGCCATCTTTGCTTACTATCAATTTAACGGGGAACCCCCATTTGTATGGGATATTGTGTGCTCTCAAAATTCTAGCAGTTTCTTGGAATTCCCTTCTTCGGGCTAAGGTAGCCGCTGACAAGTCCGCATATAGAGAAATGTCTCTAAATCGTTCAGGCAGGTCTTCAACTTCTCTTGCAGCTTTCATCAACTTGTCTTTGAAATGGAAGAAATGCAGGCGCGCAATTACATCCCTAGGAATCGAAGGAGGGAGCTCCTTAGCCTTAGGTAGTCTATGGACTCTATCAATGAGGAGGTCCGCTTGAGGGGTGCCCGGAAGAAGGATTACAAACAAATCTGTCAGAAACTCCTCTAAGGCTTCAGGCTTAACTGTTTCTGGAATTCCGCGGAACCTGACATTGTTCCTGCGGGACCTGTCCTCCATGTCAGCCACTTTTAGTCGCAGGCTTTTCACCTCCTCTTCCAGATTGTTGCTGAGGTCCACCAGCTCGTTATGCGCAGAGGTGAGTTCCGCCATTTTAGATTCCACGTGCGCAGTGCGTTCCCCCAAAACTACACATTCGCTTTGAAAGGTCTGCAGTGCAGATTGTATATCATGGTGTAGGGAAGAACGTAACTCTCCCATAAGCGTCTTTAATAAATCTTCCGACACTGGTCTAAATATCGGGGAGTCTGCAGACAGAGCTAGAGGGGTATTGTGCTGCTGGTGGCTCACCTGCTGCGTCACATGCTTCCCGGAGGAATAGTGATCTGGAGAGCTCGTCGGCGTCTCCCGGTCTCTTGGGTCTAAGCCTCTCAGGTCCCGCTGGGAGGTTAGTGCTGGAGATGAAGCCTCTGATGAGAATCTTGAAGGTCCCGGGGATCTCGCGGGTTGAAATACTGGCGCTTCAGCTCCCACGCCACCGCCGCCATTTTGCGATCTCGTGCACGGAAAGAATTCCGTAAGTTTTGTGGGACCCGTCTTCTTTTTAGCTCTTCCCATGCTGTAAGTTAGAAGTAAGTCTCTAATGTTGCCGAAATTACCGAAAATCCTCGGTAGAATAGCCGCAGTGTGCTGGTTTAAGGTCGGGAAACACGGAGCTCAAAGAGACACGTCTCACTCCATGCGCTGCCGGCCACGCCCCCCACCCGAAAGCCCTTTTAATGAAGTCTCCTTACATCGGGCCACATATTCTGCTTTAGAATAATTGAGAAGGTTCTGTACACTCAGGGTAAAACTACATAAATCACATAGTTCTATCAAATTGTGCTGAATGACAAACTCAGTCGCACTATAGAAAAGGGGAGAAGAAAGGAAACGGCTTCAAAAAGTCAGTGAAAGACCTTAAAACACTAGATTTTTTTTTTATTAGCGTACGAGACAAAATTGCCTGGCATGTGCATTTATTTTAGTGCGATTATATACATTCTGGCGTGAAAGGAATTCTTGGTGTTGGCGGGAGTCTAATGAGACAGGCAGCTGTCTCGCACTGTTGAAAGATGTGTTGAAAGTGCCCAATCAAAGTCTCTATTCACATGCAATAAGCCATCCCAGAGATATGTCAGAGACTTGTAGGCTTCTAATAAGAGAGCCGCTTCCATGGATTCCTATCCTCTACACCGACACCATACAGAAAATAATAGACCCAGCGCCAGCTGTCATATCAAGCCGGAGAAATCTTGTCCTACACGTGAGAAATATTTTTATGTTTTTCTTTGAAATCCATGAAAGTGATTTGTATTGGCTGCTTGTAATAATTGCTTGTTCTCCTCTCTCCGATCCATCTCCCTGCCATGTATGAGGAATATGCGCGAGGTTGTTAAGTACCAGGCTTACTCCTTCACCTCCTGAATATGAGATTGAAATCTTGACATCTGCATTCCTGCGGATTATACTAATGGAAGCTGAACTAAGTACCAGAAAATTCACGGATTGTGTATATTGGATGCTCTCCTAGGTAGGAACCTGGAACCAGGCAATGTCAAGAGTAGCCAAAGCATTTATTTAAAGGGAATGTCCGACCCCGTACTCCATTATGATTTTCTAAAGGTCATCATTATCAGATCAGTGGGAGGATGACTCTAAGGACTGGCACTGGAAGCAACAATGGACCATTCAACACCTTGGATAGCAGATGATAAAACAGGTGGTTTGGGCGGTAGGAGGAACATAGGCACCCAAACCACCCACCAAGTTTGATATTGTTCTAGACAGTGACGTAACTAGCAGAAGCCTGCTATGGGGCCCCCCTTCTCACTTAAGAAATATACATATTCATATACTCACACATGCAAGTTACAATCATACATTTATACACACATATAGAACATATATACATCACATATATCTTATATACCGACCCGAGTCCCCTAATTTTACCACAAAAAACTGGGAAAACCTATTGACTCGAGTATAAGCCGAGGGTGGGAAATGCATTGGTCACAGACCCCCCAGTATACAGCCCAGCCTGCCCCCAGTAGTATACAGCCCAGCCTGCCCCCAGTAGTATACAGCCAGCCTGCCCCCAGTAGTATACAGCACAGCCTGCCCCCAGTAGTATAACCATTTACGGATATTATTTCAGCGCTTCTTGCGCATCTGTTTACATCCCCCTCACCCGCCATATCCCAAACTTATAAGAACGCTACTACACTTAACTTGGTGCAGGCGGGGACCGAGTCTGACCCTGGGGCTGGTCATATACTGCCGACGCAGAGGATTGCGGGGCCTACCTCGGTCCAGGTCTCAAAGGCCTACTATACCTCCAAATCCTCCCACCCCTCCTCCACCTCCTCCTCCTTCGAATTACCATCCGTGGGCATGGCGCCATCAGTCGGTAGCTCTAGGCACAGCAGCAGTGCCGTCGCTAAGCGACAGCAGGCGGTGCTCAAACTGCTGAGCCTAGGTGATAAAAGGCACACCGCCCAAGAGCTATTGCAGGGCATTCCACATCAAACTTGTTAACTTTGTCGCCACCCTGCTGTGTAAGCCACAAAATATACTGGAAAACTTTTTTCATTTACGGATATTATTTCAGCGCTTCTTGCGCAGATGTTTACATTCCCCTCACCCGCCATATCCCAAACTTATAAGAACGCTACTACACTTGATCTTATCCGAAAGGTTCTTAGAAGTGCTGTTTGGGGAGTAGCCTAGAGACAGGGGCTTGGATTGGCGAAAGCTCGCCTGGCAGCGGAGCGCCAGCTCCATGCCAAGAAACAACTAACATAGTTTTAACTGCAGCACCTTTAATCTACTACTAGTTCACTGCCTCCATACATCGTCCCCTTATCAAACGAGCTGTGTCAGGCAGAATTTTGGATTGTTTTCATGGCTTCCATGTTAACTTTGTCGCCACCCTGCTGTGT
This sequence comes from Engystomops pustulosus, assembly GCA_019512145.1. Lineage (NCBI taxonomy): Eukaryota > Metazoa > Chordata > Amphibia > Anura > Leptodactylidae > Engystomops > Engystomops pustulosus. The sequence continues at coordinate 15,225,409 of CM033642.1, read as the reverse complement.
AATCCACAAAATATACTGGCAAACTTTTATCATGTACCGATATTATTTGAGCGCTTCTTGCTCACCTCCTTTGGTTCCTCTCTGCTACCCATTGGTTTGAAGCCTGAGTCCATTTAGGGTATGTCGCCATGCCACTCTCTAGCCTTCCGCTGCTGCCGCTGCCTCTGCATGCCGTCCCCTATAGTGTCAGGGTCAATTATTGGATGTTTTAGATGCTATCTAGCTTCATTCTGTCACTCTGTCATGGCCATGCTGTTGCCCATAATTTTGGCATAATGGTGCATTTAAGCAGCCTCAGAGGCATCCATGCATGCTGCCCCTGCTGTTTCCTGTCCATTTCCGTGGTGTTTCCATCCTTTTCTGAGGTTCCCAGGTGTTTGGCCAAGCTTCCCTGTGCAGAGCCTTGGTCCCCTTGAAAAATGCTCGAGTCTCCCATTGACTTCAATGGGGCTCGTTACTCGAAACGAGCACTCGAGCATCGGGAAAAGTTCGTCTCGAATAACGAGTACCCGAGCATTTTAGTGCTCGCTCATCTCTAGTATTAACCCAAAAAAATTGATTTTATTTAAAGAAAATTCTTAAATAACTGAGCTATTTCCATTCTAGCCTGAGGTAAATTAGATCTCTCTCAATCTCTGGAAGTCTTCCTAATTCCACAACTAGGAAACGGGACAATCCAAAGTCAACCCAGGAGCAGCCTGTTTATTTTCTGGATGTAGGGGAGTTAAATCAGCCGGCTCTGAGATTTCAGCTGACAGAGCAGCAAAAAGTTTTTTTACAACCCTCCTGTCACGTTGACATCAGCCAAAGGATTTAGCACCTAACAACTGATAAATGAGTGTGTGACCACCTGCCCTTTGTCATCCCAGAGCTGCTAAGTGCCAGTCAATTACCGCACTGCTGCCCATAAATAAACCTGCCCTGTGTTGTGGCTACAGACCTCCCGACTGCTGCATCACTAATGGAGTTTACAAACACCTTCCGAGCTGGAGAGGACATCTTGGGCTATGAAACAAAAACATTCAGTGTTCCAGAAGGTTCTCCATGAAAAACACATAATATGTGCACAGAACTTTTCCATCTCATTACCCTCTGCATGGTACAAGGCAGACACTTAGCATCAGAAGTGGATATTGGCATTCTCAGTCCCTGCGTAAAATCAGTAATTGGACCCTCAGGTAACAAGAATCTTTCGGCCATCCATAGACGTAGCAGAATAGCGGCAGAATTTACCCAAGTAATAAATCCGTAACCATTCCCCAGGGATCAAAAAACTTCCTATAACAGTTGGTTTCTTTGTGTTTTTCAAAGTGTCCTTCCACACCAGGATCCGCAGAAGATACATCATATGTCGCAGATCATAAATCCACAGATGAAAACCGGTTCTGCTTCAGATCATTTCCGCAGTGTGTGTATGGGATTTAGATAAATACTAGAGATTACACTTCTACTGTGTTGCGCCACAGATTTTCATTTGCCCGGAGGGGTTCTCAGGACATAACCAGGAGCCCCTCAGGCTAAAGTTATTTTTGGCAAATACAGAACTTTCCAGGATATAAGAGTTCCACAAACAAAAGAAGTGAAAAGTAGTCAACCATCAGTGAAATTCCTTATTTAAGCAGTTTGTGTGCAGCAGCTTTCTGTTCTGTATCCACTGACAGCTGAGAGATAAAGGAGCCTGATAAAGCATCTAATGACTTAACTCTTTAGAGACAGTCACTGGATAGTCTTATTTCCTCAGAAAGATGAATCATCAGGGGAATATGGAAAGAGTTAATCATTAGCATCCTGTCTGTCTGAAGGGGAGGGGCTTTTAGATACATTGCTCACTGCGGGAGAAACAGCAGAAAAACACTAAAGAGAATACTAAGGGAGTATGTTACAACATTTACTATTATTATTATATTCATATCATTATTCATTAGCATCTAGGGCAGTGATGGCGAACCTTTTAGAGGCCGAGTGCCCAAACTACAACAAAGACCCGCTTATTTATCGCAAAGTGCCAGCCCAGAAATTTAATGTGTGATTTATACTCCCTTCTTTGTCACAGTTTTCATTGATACCAGCATCCTGAGGACACCAATAAAGCAGAAAATAGTCCCAGGACGAGCTGCCATTTTAAAATAGCTCTGTGCACAGCAAGTCCTGGGCTGTCTGGGACTGCAGGAAGATACCTGGACTCATCTCTGGTGATGGCCTGAAGAAAGGGCTCCGAGTGCCACCTCTGGCACCAGTGCCAAAGGTTAGCCATCACTGATCTAGGGAATGAAACCTACATTTTACACTTACTTATGGAACAAATTATTATTCCAAACCATGCCCCACCCTTTTAGACTCACATTAACCATGTGAGCTCCTATGGAAACTTAGTGCATAAGTAGCTCAGTGTCAGGCATTTTGAGGCTATGCGTATACACTCAATTTGGAGGGGCAGAGCTACTGGTATTGTGTCCTAATAATTGTATTTGTTTCTTGATATTTGATAATAGCATACATTCCATGTGGATCTTTGATGTTCTCTCTCCCTTTATTCCAGGCTGGGATGGTCCTGAGGTGTGGATACTTCTGGCTTGGATTACTGCTGGTCCCGGCTACCTGCCTCTTACGAGACGTGGTGTGGAGAGCGTAAGTCACAATATATTTCTTACCATAAAACTTATGATGGCCATTCATTTGACAAATTTCCCAGTTTCTACAGGACTGGATGACCATTTATTGTCTATGGCAAATGCAGGAGGTAAAATAAAGCATAGGCAAGTGGATTTCAACATACCCGATCCTTTGGTTTTAAGGGATACAACCAGAAGAATTTGGCAGCAGCTTATTACTACCCTCTCATATTCAGTACACATGCACACTTGGCTACACCGAGGTTCTACCTGCTCCTGTGACCACCCCAAAGGGCATAGATATTCTGCAGTGATAATGTGGCACCCAGTACATCCCCTCTGCCGGGCATTGCTACAACGGGGAGCCAAAGTAAAGCACTATAGGTTTATTTCAGTCTATCTAGACCACTCATATTGGCTCGTCACCATCATTAGAGCTCCCATGAGTAACCCAGTTCCTAAGCGTAGTGTTCCTGAACATGTCACTTTACACGTAGTGGAACCTTTTAATGAAAAGTACATATTGCGTTCTGTTCTACGTTATGGAACCTGCTGATCCCATGTTCTAAACACTTGTTCATTTATCTGAACCCAATTCATAACGTGATTGATCCTACAAGCAGATTGCTGCCAGGCTCGGGTAAGAAGTCAGCAGTAGCGTCATCCCGTTATACTGTGCAGATGCAGGAGGAGAGGTGGAGGGCACATGTGTTCTAACAAATATTTGCCTACTCTACAGTCTGACTGATCCCTGGACGGCAATCTCTCCGCTCCTTGTAGTTACACAGCAGAAAACACTTTGTACCCAGGCATAACAGTGTTATCACTCATCATGTCCCCACTAGAAGGCTGTGTCCGTGCGTTCACGGTGCTGACTGGCTCAACAAGCATCACATATGGCATAAGTGTGCAGCTTGTTATGGGGCATGACATAATGTGCTATTACCCAAAGGAGCAACATGATTTTAACACTTTCCCCTATGTTGCCCTAGTTCTATTACCATAAAACTATATAAGATTTACATTACAGCTAAAACTCATAACATCAGAATTAGGCTGACTGCATAGGAATGTGTTCAACCCATGGAAATGGAACCTGTGTGATGGTCTGGTCCCACAGAACGAACAAATTGGATCAGACGGGAGTCCTTGCATCATACAGAAAGCTAATTCATGGAGTCCCTGTCTGCCGGCCGAACTGCAACACCTGTTAATGTAACTAGACTCAGTTTTAATGGAAAACCCCTTTAATTTTAGCCATACCTGCATTAACCATCTCAGTGGGTGTCCTATCTTTCCCCCAACTGCTAATGTCACGAGACTGAGTCCTGCATAGGACTCAATTTTAACATGCTTGATCCTTTTGTTTCAGCAGAAATAAGCCTCCATCAGATGTGTAGGGCAGCAGCTCTTGACCAAGTGCTAATTCAGACAACAGCTGTTCCTCCTGATCTTCACCATAGCCTGGCTGAGTGTACATGTGTCACTAAGGGAGTGGATTAACCCATTACTCTTTGAACAGACCAAACATGAAACATAAAATCCAACTTTTAGTCCAGACAATTGCCATCTCCTTAAAGCCAAAAGGCACCATCGCATAGTGGGGTGGCCTCATCCAGATTGGGAGGGTTAAGGCAAGATTAAAGTGTATGACCCAGTTCAGAACACGTTGAAGACAAGGGTGCATGTGTACAGAGCTGGGGGGACCAAGGAACCATCACATACTCACCCCTAAGTTATGTGTTCATTGGGTGGTAGCAGCGTTCACCCTGTGATGATACATTCCCAGACATGTGTTGCGTTTCATTATTCCTATGATATTGCATGACCTATAAAAAAACAGCTGGAGTCCCTCTAATACAAAACCCGGCGCCCCTCCTCAAACCCCCAGCACAAAATGCATTCATATATTAACCGCAAATAAACACTTCTCAATAAACTGTATATTTGCCCCATTCCCAGAGAAAACATTTTCCATGTGCAAAACATTAAATATTTATACATCTGCAATAAATATTCCGGGGGAGAAACAATATCATAGGATGTGGAGCATAAACCCCAGAAACCAATGGGGCCGTACAGCTGAGGCGTGTAACTGGGACTTGTCATAGCTTAGTCTAGAAATTCCATAACACTTCCCAACTAATTGATGGAACAAGCCATTAGCCAACGCAGCCCATTGTGATGGATATGCTCAGTATCTTCTCAGGCGCTTGGCTAGGAAGATCTCCACAAATCACCAGTTGCACACAGCAGGATTAGAAGGTTGTCAGGAGAAGAATAACATAACTCAGCCCGGGTGACCCCAAACACTTCTGCTACCAGTGCCGGAGAGCTAGCAGCTGTGCATCCCTAAATCCAGGGGAGGGTAAACATCCAGCATAGTGGGGGGTACTCTGCCCCTTATCTACATACTACATTAGCCTAGCAGGAAGATTTATAAAGTATCCGGGAGTGTAGAACCTGGGATTTTATGTCTATGGAGAAGAAGGAAGCTTTGTTCTTTTTCTTAATTTATGGATGTGGTCGGGGTGAATAGGATATTTGCAGCTTAGGCATGTGCAACTAGATTTCCATCTCTTACTTAGATTGTGCTGATGTTTTAATGATCTCAATTTTTGGAATGCAGTTTTACTACTATATTAAGGGGGGAGGTTACTTTTAGGTTAATAAAGCTTAACATTTTTTAAATAAAGAAATAGCAACTTTCTCTTTTCTTAGACATTTTCGTAACCCCCACATACAAGATCATAGAGTGACATAAGATAGAGTGGGGGACCCTTATTCTAGAGATGGATTAGGGTCCTAGTGGTTGGATATAAATGTCCCAGAGATGTCCTTTCACCTAAATTGCATCTTTTTATCAGCATTGTTCCACAGGTTCTGGTGCTTTTGGAATATTTTCTACAGTTCTTACCGTTCCTGAGCAATCACTGTGAATATTTTTAGGTCTCAGATGGGCGGAGCCAAGTGTCCTACTACAACCCAGAACCACACATCTGACAGTAGAGAGCCTAATTAATATTTCAGGATAAAAGTGGTACAAAACCTTAATCAACCACCAGGATGAAGTATTGTAAACCAAGCACACTGACATACTGGTCTGTGGCCCCTCTGAGTCTGAGGGGCTCTGGGCTCCACAGGCCTAAATGGAGCATGGAGCCCCTCAGGGTCATTTGCATATGTTTTAGATAAAGCCTTTAATTCTTAAAAACAAGGGCATAATAAACGTAAAGGGAACCTGTCACCAGAGGAGTATTTTTAACTGGTGACATATAGACACTATACAGTATAGCAATGACGTTTTTATCATATGTGTGGCTTACTTTGTGAAATATGCAATATGAAACTTAACCTGGCTCCCTGCCACCACCCGCAGTGAAGTCCGGGGGGCTGCGCATTTCAATTTCTAACGTCCTGCTGCTCATTTGCATAATAGAGTCACTCAGTGCCCGGGTCATCATTATGCATCCAAACCCACTCCCACATCCTTCCTGTCTTGACTCACCACCTAATGATGTCAGCTCACCACACAAGGAAACTTTGCCCTTGCGCTGTGATCTTGTATTGCCAACCGCCCCTCACTGCGCATGCTTCATTCTCCTGTGCATGGTAGCTAGGCCGCTGGGGGTATACTACTCACTACCCATGTCGGTAATAAGGCTCACCGTGCATGCGCGAAGTTTCCTTGTGCAGCGAGCCAACATCATTAGAGGCTGGGTCAAGACAGGGAGGATGTGGGAGGCATACTTGAGGGAACTCTGCTGGGGGGTTGTTCCAAACATCTTCTATGGATGTAGGATCCCTCTTTCTCTACGTATAATCCCAGACAGACCCGGTGATGATGGGATTAGGCCATATCTTCACTTCCACTTATTCTTATGAATTCTTTTAACACTTTTACGGGGTCAAAGGTCACCGGAGTTGTTAAAGGCCCCCAAAATTTGTTTAGCGATTTCTGTTTACACTGTTATATATCTATACAGTTATATATTAGCGGAAACCTTTCTGTATATAGTACATAGGGAAACCCAAGCGCTAGCACACAGCAGTGATAATGGATGAGCAGATGTCTCACAGCTTTCATCCTCCTCTTTTTCCACATTTATCCGTTATTTTCCTCTTAATCATCTTTTACGTCTGCATCTGAATAAGTGACAAGGGTTAAACATGGTCCTGTTCTCCTGGTTAGGCTCTGGCTTCTGTCATATTATAGTTATGTCTTCTTTATACTTGTATTATATCCCGGCAGCGCACCGATACATTGTGGCTCCTCACTCATTTGTGCTGCTCCATAACTATCTGCTGTGTGTCCTGCTGAGCTTATTTCGGGACACCCTGGTGGAAGATGATCGTTCTATTATCTGATTAGCTCCTCTTTTTGTTATTTGACATCCCTGGTGCCTGTCTGAATAAACAAATCTGGGGACATTCTCCGCTTCAATTCTCATGTTATGACATTATGGAGAGCGGTTCCAAGGCACAATTACACCTCCTGCTTCTGGTAGCGCTCCGCTAGAATTTCTCACTGTCAATAATTGAAGAGAATGTCATTCCCTGAAGATGGGAGTCTTGTTTGTGAAGTTATGCTTTTTGTATGTCTCAGTGCTCAGAGTCTCAATTATTTTATTTCTGTCTCCCCCCCCCGTCTTGTCTTGACTTTTCAATTCAGAATGGTTTTTTGGTTGCAGAATTTTTTTGTGATATTTTAACCCAACGTGTACAAGTATTATTACATGGTTGAGGTTTGTCACTTCTATGGGGTATAAAATAAAAAAAAGACCTCACCCTAAAGGGAATGTCCCATGTTTAATTGTGCAAAGCCCGTTATATAATGGGATATAATGAGCAGTGCACTTTTGTGACATCACATGAGCAGGGGTATAACAGGTGCACGGCTCATTATATCCCTGCCCGTGTGATGTCAAACAGATGCACAGCTCGTTATATCCCTGCTCAAGTGATGTCACACAAGCTATGTACCTGTGTGACATCACATGAGCAGGGATATAACGAGCTGTGCACCTTTGCAACATCACATAAGCAGGGATATAACTAGCCGTGCACCTGTGTGACATCACAAGACCAGGGATATAACGAGCAGTGCATTTGTGTGACATCAGACGAGCAGGGATATAACGAGCCTTTCACCTGTGTGACATCACATGACCAGGGATATAACTAGCAGTGCACCTGTTTGAAATCACACGGGCAAGGAAATAATGAGCAGTGCACTTGTGTGACATCACATGAGGAGGGATATAACAGTTGCACTGCTCGCTATATCCCTGCTCTTGTGATGTCACACAGGTGCACAGCTAGTTATATCCCTGACCATGTGATGTCACTGGTGCACAGCTCGTTATATATCCCTGCTGATGTGATATCACACAAGATGTTTTGATTTCTAATGCTCAAGTGTGCATGTCTGCTAGAAACAATGGATCACACTGGTAGATAGGAGGCCACGTTGCATATATTATATTGGGTTATCCTTCTATTTGGCCTAATGGATCAAAATTAGAGTGGTTTAGAGGGTAGATTTTTGTCTGATTAGACAAGTGGACAGATATTTTTTAAAGAGTTTAACAGTAATGAATATAAAAAGATTAAATTAAGGTAAAAACCTTTGAAAGATTATGTCTGAATTGTTGTTTTTGTTTCATACTTTCAGAGCCAAGCACACTTGTAATAAAACCCTGCTAGAACAAGTCCAGGAGATAGAGACCAGGTCCAGGGAGATGAGCAAAGCTGCGCTTCGTGATTCCAATGGAAAAAGGTAAAGTGGTGTCTATGTTCTCCAGTGTTGGATATAAACAGCTGTGCTGAGCTTCAGTAACCTGGTCTGACCACTACGCTGAGGACGGCATTGTCTGCTTCCTGTCCCATCCTCTATGTATCAGCTGCTGAGAACACCTCATATGTGGGGGTGCTGGGTTCCAACCAATGTGATTTTGAAGACCTATTTTATAGATGTTATACATTTTTTGTAAGTTTTGGAAAACCCTTTGGTATTATACACCCAGCCCATTAACCTATTACATGAACGGCCATTGATTTGGTTCCATTTATGCAATAATGTATGTGTGACCAGCTGGAGCTTCCTTTAATAGTCAACGATGCCTAGTGTCAGGTCCATTGGGTCAACATCACTATACAAAGGGGTTGTCCTAATGTGACTTCCCCTTTAAGTCAATATAATCAAGGCAGTCTCTTAACTTTGGTTTTCTATGGACCCGAGATACAATTAACTACTAAGTTAATCCAAAAACTGGAAATGTTGTGATTCCATGTAATCTTTCCATCCACACTTCCATGAGTCCAGGAGCTGATGACTTGCCTGCCATCCTACCCCTGCACTGATGATATGAACCTCTGCGATTGTGTATCATGTTCCATAGGGCCGGCGCAGTGCCGGGCCCCCAGTACCAATAATGTTAAGTGTTTTTATGTTCATTTCTTTTTTATTATAATTTGTTTTCTCAACGCAGACTTTCATTTGTGTTCCCTCATGCAGATTGCATTCACCAGGCATGCATAGATATGATGTAAGCACCCCCCACCCCTTTCCTAATTACTGCCAGATCCTCTGGGTGGTCCCACTCTGATGTAGATAATGGCGGAGTGCAGTGTGTGCCATGGTGTGGCCTCTGGAGTGCTCTCTCTTTCATCTGTTTCTGTTTGCATCTTGGACCTTTCACACCTGCTTCAATTGTGCATGTCTCCGGGGAGGGTCTCCAGTAGACGAGGAGTGGAGTGGGATTTTGTTTGTCTTTCAGATCTGCACCCCCCCACTGTTCTCATGGAGTGTGTTTATCTGTGTAATAACCGCCCCGCTGCCCGCTCCTGCTGGGCACCTCCTGCCAGTCACTCTGATAGTTTTCTTAGCTTAGAAACCAGTAACCAGAATCTTCTTGTTTCCAATAACCTTGTTGCAGTTTTATTAGATCCTTCCCTGCAGAGACACTTATTTCCATCTCAGCTGCTCGCTAAGTGTTAGCGTTTTATCACATGTGGCTGGAAAACAACAGGTTGTAACTCCGTTCCCTGTGTGCCATGTGTGCCGGTCTAATCTCCACGCTAAACATGTGCCAAGTACACGTAATATTCCATAATATTCCATAATACATGACCAAGATTTTGTAATTTTTTTTATATATATATCACACAGCGCTCATGTCCTTTATGTCTGACATGGATTGTCAGAAAAAAGTAGCAATTTACGCAAGATTATTTTTCCCCAGGATCGGATGAACTCGTTCATTCAATTCAGTTTCAATTCTGTTTTTATGCTCTTATGGTGAACAGACAAACAGAATTCATACCCCGGATGTGATCGTAGCGGCTCCTGTACAGAGAAATATCAGTTTTCGACAGAATTTAGTTGCAATTTGAGCGAAAAACAAAAAAGTGGCACAGTATAGACACCTTGTAAACACTTTTCTGACCAGTCCAACAATAGGTGGCGTGACCTTGGAAATAAGGCTTCGTTCACACGTTGCATTTACATTGCGTTTTTAACACATCACAACAGCCAAGGAGAAGTGATTTGCCTAATTACACTGCTGTTAACATTTGCTTTTACAAAAAGCGACGTGAAAACATATTTTAACACAGTGTTAACATACATCAACATTTTGTAATCAACGGGACACATTTAATTACCCGGTCCAGTCGCGATCTAGCGGCGGGTTCTCTGACGCTGATTCGGGTTCTGCCGGGATTCACTAAGGTCCGTGCGCCGATATTCACCAGGTGTCGCTGCTGCGCCGAGGTCCGCCGGAGTTCACCTGCTTTTTTCTGGTGTATGTGAGTGCTTGATCTTGCGACACAAATGGCTTTTTAAATTCTGTGGTTTTTCCGAATCCTTCGGGTTGTCCGGTGGCCACGCCCCCCGATTTCTGTCGTGTGAAAGTCGGCGCGATTGCGCCAAAAATCGATCGTGTGCGCCACAATCCTGTGAAATACAGTGCAAAGCGGAAATATTTGGAAAAACCCGACGGATTCGCGGCTGCGGACCCTTAGTAAATGTGTCCCAATGTGTTTTGGAAATGCTAATTTTAACAGCAATGTAATTAGGCAAAACTCCTCTCCTCAGCGGTTGTATGGTGGCGATTTGAACCCGTTTTTAGGACGTTTTTGAGCAGTCCGTTAAAAAACGCATGCGTTTTTTGCACTTACACAGGCACAAAGTAAACACAATGTAAACCTGATGTTAACACAGTGCAGTCCAGCTAATCTCCTCCCCATGCAGCCTTTTAATTGCGTTTCCAAACACAATTTACATGCTATGTGTGAATTCAGCCTAACTGCGCCTGACGGTCTTACTCTGCCATGTAAGTGATCTGCATCAGTATTTTTGTAATGTAACAGTATAATAAAATCTATAGCATACATATACAATGACACTTGTCCCTGAGGCATGGAGACAGGATGGGAATGAGACAGTATAATAATACAAAGTGCCATACATACAATACTCAAGACCTGTAAGAGTCCTCTCTGTGCCGGGACAATCACCATTGCTTTATTAGTTATGAAAACATCTCCCATCTTGATAATTTGTGAAGAACACTTATGGGAACCACATTACACAAAGGTGAACAAACACTGAGAAGTCATCTTGTGATCACAAGTCCTGGCCTGGGTCCGCAGATTACCTGCCTCATTGAAAGCTGCTGTTTGATGTTGCCTGTCCTCAGTGGGCTGCCATCAGATCACAAGTGGAGGTGTGCTACCGGAGATGAAAGAACCGGCTCTGTACCCTAGATAATAGCACATCCAGCAAGGAATAGCTTCATTGTCATGCTGAGGCTGAAAATAACCCAACAAAGTGCACGAAAAATGATAGAAGCAAATACATACATAAAAAAGCCACACCTGGCCCATGGAAGAGGACAACGTTTAAGCCGTATTATCAGGAAACATTCCATCAGAGCTCCGGATCCTCCAGTAAGACGTCTCGAGTGTTTGTTCATTGGATTTTCTTCTTAATAGGCCTGGCTTGTACCGGATTGTTTGTTAAGATGTGTCTCTGTTTGTACCCGGACGGTTGAAGAGTATGCCGCTCCTCCATGGATACCGGCCCAGTCCAGTCAATTCTTTAATACAGTTCTTACAGAGACAATAAATGGTTATGGGTTATTCGTGTCAGGATCACACCCTTTATATCTTGTAGACTCTTCTCAGTACAAGGGGAAATCAAGTACCTCCAGTTAGTGACCTTGAGTATGGATTGCTGTTTCATTTCATGGTCTTATATCTTAAAAGGAGATGTGACAGAAGAGAAGAAGCAAGGACTTGCAATATATAGTTTTATAGAATTCTATGCAGGATTTTTAGGAAAAAGCTGAATAAATAATGATGTCCTGATTACCCCACCCACACAGTGACTGGGGGAGTCCTAATTGTCCCTCCCACACACACAGTGTCTTGATGACCCACCACCACACACACACACACAGTGACTGGGCGGAGTCCTGATCACCCCACACACAAACAGTGACTAAGGGAGTCCTGATTATCCCACAAACATACAGTGACTGGGGGAGTCCTGATTGCCCCACCCACACACACAATTATTGACTAGGGAGTCCTGATTACCCCCCCCCACACACACACACACACACACACACACACACACAGTGACTAAGGGAGTCCTGATTACCCCACACAAATACAATGACTGGGGGAGTCCTGATTGCCCCACCCACACACACAATTATTGACTAGGGAGTCCTGATTACCCCCACACACACACACACACACAGTGACTGAGAGAGTCCTGATTACCCCACACACATACAGTGACTGGGGAAGTCCTGATTGCCCCACACACACACAAAGTGACTGGGGGAGTCCTGATTATCCCACCCACACAGTGACTGGGGGAGTTCTGATTACCCCGCCCACACAGTGGCTGGGGGAGTCCTGATTACCCCACCCACACAGTGACTAGGGGAGTCATGATTATCCCACCCACACAGTGACTGGGGGAGTCATGATTGCCCCACCCACACAGTGACTAGGGGAGTCATGATTATCCCACCCACACAGTGACTGGGGAAGTCCTGATTGCCCCACCAGCACACACAGTTATTGACTAGGGGAGTCCTGATTACCCCACACATACAGTGACTATGGGAGTCCTGATTTACCCACCCGCACACAATCAGGACTCTCAGCTTTTCTATATTGATCTGTATCTTCTTAGTTACTTGAAGTAAGTTATGGTTGACATGACCATGCACTCATTCAAGTCAATGGGAACACCAAAAATATCTAAAACTACTGTGGTTGTGAGAACAAATACTGCCATTGTTGTAAGAGCTCAATGAAAGCCCATCAACAAATATCCACTGAATGCATACTGATATTGGGGACCTATCCTAAGTATAGATCAGCAGTACTCTAGGCATGTAAAATCCCTGTTCATGGATGGTTTTGCCGATTATCAGCAACTACCCATACTAAGAATGGTCATTTTGTTGACCTACTAATTGGTCCTTTTAAAGAGCCTTAGATGGGTATTCCCATGAAGACAATAAAACTGAGTAAAATTGAAAAGTAAGGGGTTAAAAAAAAATCTTTATTGTGTAAAGATCACTGGGGATTGAAATTTTAAAAATATTTCATGGACAAAGCTCTAAATAGGATGTATTGACCTCTCCCATTACCCTATGTCAGGCGTAATCTCAGTCCCACCCTTGCTTGTTCTCATACGATACCAGCCACTCTCTAGACACTGTGTCACCAGTGGTCCATCATGTCTACAACCTTTTTTCCCAGGCCGCGTCTTATCTCTCAGTCCTTAGTATTCGTCAAGAACCTCTGTGTACTTTCTAAAAACATCCTTTCCCAGATAAGCTTTCCAATTATAATTTGTAAGAAATTCCTCCAAATCCTGTATGTGTGATCTCATCTTCTCATACCATAGTCTATATTTCTCCACTCCTTATCCACACTAGTTTCGATAATAATTTTTGTTTCCATCTAGGGAACATCATATTTAATGAGAATTTTTAGAGACAATGAACAGAAAGAAACTAACATGATGATGTGACTTCATAGCAGATGATATGAGAAGTCACAAAGTATATATTATAACATAAAGTGCAATTAGTAAACTATTTTATTGTCCAAAGGTCTACCTCTATATCCTACATGAGTATAGAGGTAAATAATAAAACCTTTATTACCTGATGCCACCACTAGGGGGAGCTAAGGCATTTAATGCATACTATCAGATTCTAAGAATAACCTGTATATACAATGCGCTTCTCAACTTGACATGTTGGTGGTTAAAAGCAACCAGAATTTTATCATTTAAACTTTATGGCAGAAAACTGGCCCAGAAACCCTGAAATAACCGTTGTTGCTAGCGAACCACCAGCAGTTGCAATTATTTCCCCTTCACACCATTACCACACCAAGGGGGGCATAGACGGGGCATGGACAATGGCGGAGTGGGCCGGCACGTCTGAGCACTCATTACAACTAGCAACTATTCAAGCTGTACGGTTAGGGAATTCTACACCAAGTAGGATCTACCATAGAAATATACTAAGTATACAACTTAAAAATCATTTAGTATATGTTACAACATATAGGGACACATTTACTAAGAGCAGTGCAGTTTGTCAGATTCCTTATTTCTGGAGCATGTTCTTCATGAATCTGGTGCCCCCTGCACTGCCCCGACATTGTGCACCACTTTTTTTGGTGCGCCTTTAACATGGGGCGTGCGACACATGATAAATCTAGCGCACGGTCCAACTGAGCTCCAGAGCGCCCCCTAATTTGTGTCGCATGAAGACTAGTGCAGCCGCGCCACAAAAAGGTCACGTGCAACACATATGTGGTGCAGACTGTCCAAATAAAGTTAAACCATAAACCACCGGGAGCACAGGCCCCTTTAACCCTAAACCAATATTCGCCGATAAAAAACACACGGAGACTTGTATTAAAGTTGAACATATGTGGGTTGACGTAAGGGTCAGCCACAGCTTTATATATTATTGTAATAAACATTTCTTATTTTTTTATATTATTTTTTTGTATTATTTAAAACATAATTTGAACAGGTAAACAAATTTAAATAACAACAAAGTGCAACAAAACCCCTCCCACCTGTATGCCTGCCAGCCAATGGGCATGTAGGCCAAATAACCCAACTAACCGCCAGCTGTGACAAGAGCAACGCCGAAAATACCTTAAACAAAGGGAGGGCAGGTGGGAAACGCGATCCAGAAAGAGGGTGAGTGACGTCTGCAGCTCCTATTTAAGCTATGCTCACTTCCTGTACCACCCACAACACAAGCCCCGCCCCTAGTCACGTAGCCCTCACCTCCCTGGGATACGCAGGGAGACAGAAAGGAAAGGAAAAACCACCTCAGTCAAAGAGGGCCTATTCCTGTACATAGAACCCCGCTAACTAAGACCCCTTTGTGCAGTCATTAGCCCAACGGCTATACGCCTCCGGGTTTGCAAGACACTACTAAAATACTTGTGCAAGCAGTTTGCACTAAAAAGAACGTGCAAAGATGTCAGAAAACTGGTATATAATGCTTTAGTATCGTAATTGTATGTATAATGTGTAGTAAATATAACAGAGCATAAAGGTTTTCCAAACAGAATATAGTAAGTATAGCATACAGCATATATGAGATCTAGTAATTATACTATACAACATGTATAACTATGTTAGTGTAGCCACATACTCTATATAACATAAATTTAGTGTTAGACTATGATAAAATCCATTGCTTACTTGCTATAATGAAGCAGGACAATTAAACTTACAGCAGCACTTGCTACACCATATGATGCTACCGACCGAATCCTTATATAACAGTTTATTTGGGATTTCAAAATATAGGGGCTTATTTACTAAATCTCCGCAGAAGCACTTTCGTGGGACTTCCCGATGTTTTCAGGGATTGCACATTGTGATAAGTATTTAACAGTGGATTGTGTCGCACATGATCGGATTGTGACGCAGCGGTGCCGGCTTTCATGCAACAGAAATCGAGGGGCGGGCCGTCGGAGGATTCGACTAATTCGTACTGAGCGCAGGATTTAGCTTTCAAATTGTGTTGCAAGACCAAGAACTTACATGCACCAGGAAGAAAATGGTGAACTCCGTCGGACCTGAGCGGGGAAGCGACACATGCAGGATATTGGGTGCACGATCATAGTGAATCGCAGTGCATGTTGGTCAGACAATGCACTGTCAACTCCTCCGGACAGGTAAGTAAATGTGCCCATGAGTGTAAAACACAACTTATAGTGAGAGCGACAAGTAACATATAGTACATGTAGCAGACGACATATATAACTTCTAGTAAATGCTGCATACAACATGTATAACTAGTAAGTGTGCTGTACTACATATTAAACATATAATAAGTGTAACATAGTAAGTGTAACAGATAACATATATACGGTGTAACACAATATAACATAGGACATATAGTAATTGTAACATATAACATATAGTAAGTGTAGGAGATAACATTTCTAACACTTTGTAAATGTAGCATATGACATGCACAACATGTAAGTGTAACACAAAATATAAAACATAGAGTAACATAGTAAGTGAAGCAGATAATATACATAACTCATAGTAAATGTAGCGTTCAACATGTACAACTAGTAAGTGTAATGTACAATACATTGTAACATATAGTAAGTGTATCAGGTAAGATATACAGTATAACACATATTATATTTAGCATACAGCATGTACTACTAGTAAGTGTAATGTACAATATATTGTAACATATAGTAAGTGTAGCAGGTAATATATACAGTATAACACATATTATATTTAGCATACAGCATGTACTACTAGTAAGTGTAATGTACAATATATTGTAACATATAGTAAGTGTAGCAGGTAAGATATGCAGTATAACACATATTATATGTAACATACAGCATGTACTACTACCCTGTTTCCCCTAAAATAAGACATCCCCCGAAAATAAGACCTAGTACAATTTTGTTCAGGCTTAGAAATATAAGGCCTCCCCTGAAAATAAGACCCAGCGGCCGCCATTGCAGCAGCTCCCCCCACGCCCACACCGTACATTAGTATTAGTAAATATTTTAGATGCTGCACAAGGTTGTGACATGGGAAAGAATTCATGGTATAAAATCACTGACTGTTGTGCTGCAAATGTGATACCAGCAACTACCAGGATAAGAAGGGTAATTTATGGAAAGTGCTTTTACTAAACATGAGAGACTGGGGGCAATGATTCTAATAGAAATGGAGCCACAAGAAATACAGCATGAGTTTGGAGAGTTATAGGAATGTTAGAGAAGTTGATTTTTTGTTCAATGACAAATGTAAACTCTTGTTAATGGAAAAATAAGACATCCCCTGAAAATAAGACCTAGCGCCTCATTAGGAGCAAAAATTAATATAAGACACTGTCTTATTTTCGGGGAAACAGGGTAGTAAGTGTAATGTACAATATATTGTAACATATAGTAGGTGTAGGATGTATAATACATTATAACACATATTACAGGCAGTCCCCGGGTTACATACAAGATAGGGTCTGGAGGTTTGTTCTTAAGTTGAATTTGTATGTAAGTCGAAACTGTATATTTTATAATGGAAGTGCTAGACAATTTTTTTTCTTTTGCCCCAGTGACAATTGGAGTTTCAAAATTTTTGGTGTAATTGGACCAAGAATTATCAATAAAGCTTCATTACAGACACCTTACAGCTGATTATTACAGTCTGGGACTATAGTAAAGCATCCAGAGAGCTTCACCAGAGGTCACAGTGGGCAAAGGGGTCCGTCTGTAACTATGGGTTGTCTGTAAGTCGGGTGTCCTTAAGTAGGGGACCGCCTGTATATGTAGCATACAGCAGGTACTACTAGTAAGTGTAATGTACAATATATTGTAACATATAGTAAGTGTAGCAGGTAAGGTATACAATATAACACATATTATATGTAGCATACAGCAGGTACTACTAGTAAGTGTAATGTACAATATATTGTAACATATAGTAAGTGTTGCAGGTAAGGTATACAGTATAACACATATTATATGTAGCATACAGCATGTACTACTAGTAAGTGTAATGTACAATATATTGTAACATATAGTAAGTGTATCAGGTAAGATATACAGTATAACACATATTATATTTAGCATACAGCAGGTACTACTAGTAAAATGTAATACACATCATATAAAACTTAATTAGTGTAAGATCAATGGAATGGTACGTATAGTAAGAGTAATCTATAACAGTGTGTGTAAAATGTAACATGTGTGATGACATATAGTAAATGTAACATACAACATGTACATCTAGTGGTTAAGGCTTGTTTCTGGTTGGTAATACTATGTGGCACTTTTATTTTACAATTAGACCTACATTTTCTTCGCTATGAATTCATTTCCCCCATCCCCCGGTGCGGTGCTCCAGATGTGCGGATATCACATTAGGACCAGCTTTTTATTTTAGTGACTGGAATATGCATGGAGTACAAAAGTGAAAAAAAATTCTGTTGTAAGCGCTGTATATTATCACATTTACACCTCTCACCCCTCATTCATTTCACCATTGCTCCCGCACAAAGTCCTACTTGTTCTACTCTCATTTAGCTATTAAATAACCTGGGAAAGTACGGGGACTGTCTTTCCTCATGTGTCATACTCGCTGGTTTTAATGCATTGCTTTATGTGTGCAGAATTAGGCACATGCTTTATATTAAAATCTCTCCAGGGAGAAAACAGATTAGTAGAAAACAGAGAAAAAGTGGTGAAATTTTAGTATATGAGTGTATTTTAGTGTATGAGCTATGCAGGACTTAAAGGGAACCTTAAACTTTCAGATACTTTAAAGGGAGTCTTTAAATGGGGTGACTTTCATGTAAGATGTACAAATATCAAGTGCCCAGGAGGCGGCCCCTCCATGTGCTGTACCCTGAACCATTTGCACTGAACGTATCTTGGTCTCTCCTCTTACTTCTAGGTTGCTCACTAGCTTAAAGAGCAGAAAGAGGAGTTGTCAGGTCAATTTGGGTCCCAAATCGACCTTTTTGAAGTCTTTACATGCCAAAAAATAAGATAATAGAAATTATACTCCCCTTGGAGTAAGTCTAATGGGCACACATCAGAAGATCCATTGCCCGCGGCTCCTCTCGCGATGCGACAAGTTAATTGCCCAGCTTCCAATGCGCATGTCCTGTACCTCCAGTGCTTGCGCAGTGAAGCTTCGGTGTACTACGCCGGCTTCACTAGCTGCATAGCGCAGCCGCCTAATGGAGCACAGGACAAGGTGAGTATGAATTTTCTGTAATATGATAGCTTAAAAATACTACATGGTGATTTGGGATACTAACCCACCAGTCCATAAAGACCTGTGGGTGGTTTAGTGCCCCAAATTGCCATGACATCTTCCCTTTAATGGGGTTGTCTGTAGGTTGAAAAATATAACTGGTTTCTTCCATAAACACCATCACAGAAGACCAATACTTGTTCCAGTATTGCACCTCAGCTGTAATGTAATAGATGTAATACTACACAATCCACAAGGTCCGGAGAGGAACTGTTTTAGGTAAGAAAAGAGAAATGTTTTTGAACCTCTGGAGAACCTCTTTAATTTGGCCAACAGCTGGTCTTCCTAACTTGTCCACAAATACACACAATTGACATAGAATTTTTCAATGACGGCTTTGTTATGGGGACAAATATTTAAGCATAGAAATAAGAGGACCCGATGGTCTGGTTCAGGTTCGGATACTTGACCTAGACATATTGCCAGATTGCCCCCTGGATATTCATTGCCATGGCTAATTGCTAGGGGCCTCAATTTGCCAATATGTCTGGGTCAGGCGGTCGAACTCGAACAATGAACCCTACCATCGGGTCCACTCATTTCTACTTAAGAATGTTGAAAGTCAACACGTCTGATCCCCATAGTTGGATGTTCCTTGTGGAATAAAACTTTGATATTGAGAGAAGTATCTGAGATATGGGGGGTCCAATAGCCAGGACCACCACTAGTTAGAAGAACAAGGGTCCTCCATGGAAAAAATGGGCTTCCGTGGACATCACGTAGATGTTTGGGTATCACTACTCTATTCACATGGTGGACTTTTATTCTCTTGATTAGAGGTGGTCCTACGAGATGAACCTCCAGGTGATCAGTTACTCATGGTCCTATGGTCCTTCATCTTCTTGACCAAATCATTGTAGTGATTGCAGAGTATGCTTTTGTCATGTCATAAAAGAAGACCTCACCATCAGGATTGTAAGTCTCCATCCACTGCTCCTATATCTTTGTGGATGAGAAGAAGCTGAGATGCTGGAGGTGTCAGCTCATTAGGTCTGTGCCTGGAATAATACCAGCACTCGCACACACTTCATCCATTTGTTTCCTGCTAGTTACACTTAATTGTAGCTCTTAAATGTTCTGCTCGGGGTCTGAGTAAATTGATCTTGTGACAGATGTGTGTATTTACACTTATATATAATTGGCTGAAACCTGGTGATTGATTGCAGCCATTTACATGGGCTAAATCTAAGCACATTGTACCTAGAGAATAAAGTGTGTTGTAATAATAGATATGTGAGAATTAGTGGCCTCATATCTATAGATCAGCCCAGTACACAGCCACAATAGTCATCAAATATACAAAAGTTACATAACCACCAGTTTTTATCTGAAATCTGTGTGGATCAATATCTCTGCGATGCCTCCTTGGAGAAAATTAAGTATTACACCCTTCTTATTGTTTGGTTTGTTAATAAGTCACTGGTCCTCAATCAGATTTTATTTTTAGGTGCCCTACAATTTCCAGGTTGTGAGCCGCACCCTTACACCTTCCCTTCTGTGCCCACAAAGTATACTATCCTCCCTTCCTATCCCCTTAATGGTCCACACATAGTATAACGCCCCCTTCATTTGACACCCCACTGTGTATAATGTTGTTTTTTCTCTGCTCAGCTCCTCTTGCTCTATAAGATGCTGCCTACAGATAGGACACTATGTACAATCTGCTAAGCTCCTCCTGCTCTATAAGATGCTGTCTACAGATAGGACACTATGTACAATCTACTCAGCTCCTCCTGCTCTATAAGATGCTGTATACAGATAGGACGCTATGTACAATCTGCTCAGCTCCTCCTGATCTATAACATGTTTCATGCAGATAGGACACTGTCTACAATCTCCTCAGCTTCTCCTGCTCTATAAGATGCTGGCTACAGATAGGACACTATGTACAATCTGCTCAGCTCCTCCTGCTCTATAACATGCTGCCTGCATATAGGAAACTAAGTATAATCTGCTCAGCTCCTCCTACTCTATAACATGCTGCCTGCAGGTAGGACACTATGTACAGTTTCCTTAGATTCTCCTGCTCTACAACATGGTGTCTACAGATAGGACACTATGTACAATCTGCTCAGCTTCTTTTGCTATATAACAAGCTGTCTACAGATAGGACACTATGTACAATATCCTCAGCTTCTCCTGCTCTGTAACATGCTGCCTACAAAACAGACACCATGGGGCACATTTACGAAGGGTCCATCGGACGCATTTCATACGGGTTTCCTGAATATTTTGAATTTGCCCTGAATTGCACAGGGGATTTTGTCGCACGCGAACGGATTGTGGCGCATCGGCTTGCATGCAACACAAATCGGGGGGCGTGGATGTCGGACAACCCGACTGATTCGGACAAACCGCGGAACTTACAATTCAAATTGTGTCGCAAGATTAGCACTCACATACATCGGGAAGAAGATGGTGAACTCCGGCGGACCTGAGCGGGGAAGTGACACATTCAAGAGATCAGGCGCACGCTGTAAGTGAATCGCGGCAGCTCCGAATCCTCATCGGACATTCCAGATCGGCACACGCAACGCGACGGGTAAGTAAATGTGCCCCTATGTATAATCTGCTCAGCATTGCTCACAGGAGAAGTGCTGCTTTATGTTCTCTTCGGTGGGGCTCTAACTCATTTAGCAGCCCAAGTATCGAATTCCCAAATAATCATCACTTTCATGTCATGTGTATCACTAAGTATATAATAAATGTATAGGTTCCCATTGATAATGGTTTTAAAAGAGTAACTTGGAGTTAAGATTTTTTTCAATAGAAATAATAAAAGAATGAAAATGGGGATACATTTCAGGAAGTATATTGGTAGTAAAAAAGTTTTAAAAAAATTGTCATTTTTGTAGAAAAATCTCTTAAATGTTGTTGATCAAGCAACTCAAAGCCGCCTCGGTGTCCCATGCAATTAAATTAGCTCCAGGGCAGAACTACAAACAGGAAAGTATGTTAATGTGTCTTTGCGTTATAGAAAAGATGGCCGTTTGTTCCTTTCTGTAGCTTTGATGGGCGGCTCATGTGAGGCCTGGATTAAAGAGCTAGGACCACTCCTTCTGTTCTCTCTTCTTGTCCCTTTTAACAAGGGACACAATTACTTGTGAGATTCCCTTTCACTTAAGTGGTTTTCAGCTGAACTTTAAAGCCTGGGCACGGCTGATTAAGAGGGACTGCATGGCTAGTTTCACCCTTGTACTGAGGTATGTTACTTATCTCCTCTTCCTTTCTGCTCCTCCAATGAATACAGATGCATATCTAGTCATTTCAATAGCCATGACCCCAGCATTGACCAGCCAGCTCGTATTATTGGCCCAATTACTCAATGGGCCTCTTGAATCCATAGAGAGAGAAAAGTAATGGAGAACTTGTTCCAAACAGAAAGCAGGAAATCTAATGCCCGGGGCCTCCCTCTCCCGGGGCTGTGAGAGTATTGTGTGAGGACGCTGCCCGGCATACCTGAGGAGCAGCTACTATGTGCCGCCAACTAGGTGAATGGAGCCAATCACTTTGCCTGTTTTGTTTGTATACACATACAGGATGTACATGTGTCGGCAGATGAGTGGCGGTATTATATGTGAGACTAGTATGTGGCTAATGTACCAGAGAGAAATAATGCTACACATTTATAATACACAGGGGTATAACTAGTCACTTCTAGTCTCTGGTACTTCCAATTTTGACCTTTTTGTCCCTCGTTACATTGCATTGCTGGTTCTCCGACTTTGAACTGTACAGTATTGTACTAAGTTTATGTCATCGTTCATTAAAAACATTAAAACATCCTAAATGGGCTATATTGAAAAAAAGAATTACCTACCCTATCCTGTTGTACAGCCTGTGTAAATCCTTTACCTCACTGGCTGTCCTTCTGCAACTGACAGGATTATACTACACTTACTCACTACACACACTTCTCACAATCCTTTCCCGTTGCAGAGTCTGTATAAATCCTTTACTTAGCTCACTGTCCTGCTGCTGCTGACATGACTATACAACACACTTCTCTCACTGCTTTCATTTTGTAGCGCCTGTGTAAATCCTTTACCTCTCTGGATGTCCTGCTGCTTATACAACACACTGACTGCAGGCTGACTGCTCTAACTGCTTTTCTGTTGCAAAGCCCATGTAAATCCTTTACTAGCTGACTGTCCTGCTGCTTCTGACATGATTACACAACACACTGCTCTCATTGCTTTCATGTTGTAGAGGCCTTGTAAATCCTTTACCTACCTAGCTTTCCTGATTGTATAACACACTGTTATCACTACTTTCCCCTTCCTCTTCTCAGTGTTACAATGTTAAAGTTATAAAGTTAACTACAAGAGCCACTTATTCATATAATCATAGCTCCCAACCATCCCGGATTAGGGAGGACAGTCCTGTTTTTGTGTGCCAGGAGGCAGGACCAGCATCTGCAGCCTCCTCTCTATTTAAAAAAAAAAACCTCACCTTCCAATCGTTCTCCCGCAGACCTTCCTCCTGCTCTCCCTGGAGCTCCAAGATGACAAGGAGGAGGGGCAACCAAGGGGAGGAGCTGCCATTGACTGGCCCTGCCCCCTCCGTCTTGTCAACTTTGTAGCCTTGGGAACAGAAGGAAGCAGGACTCCGGGGGAATGATAGAAAGGTGAGTAAAGTTTTTTTTTGTTTAATAACCCAGAGGGAAAAAAGGCCACAACATAAGTAAGCATAGAAGACAAGGGCCACAATATTTAAAGGATCGAATAATAAGAAGGGGAGCAGATAAGGGACATAATAAGAGGGGGAGCAGAGAGGGGGCACAATAAAAAGGGGAGCAAAGGATGGGCACAATAAGAAGGGGAGCAGATAAGGGGCATAATAAGGAACGTTAGCAGAGAGGGGTGCACAATAAGGAAGAGTAGCAGAGGGGGGCACAATAAGAATAGCAGCAGATAAGTGGCAGAATAAGAAAGGAGAGCGGGGGGCATAATAAGGAAGTGGAGCAGATGAAAGGGGAGAGGGAGCAGAGACTGGTTCATAATAAGATGTGGAGCAGAGAAAGGGACTATAGGAGGGGAGGGGAATTGGGACAATTGTACAGGGTGAGAATATACTGTGTAAAAGCCATTATTCTAGGTTTTATAGTGTGGATATACTAGGAGGGGGGGATAGACTGCTGGGCAAGGGGCGTGGTTTATTTGTCAAAATAAATTGTGGCGCGCTACACAGGCCACTCTTTTTGTCCCTCTTTCTTCAATCCAGAGGTTGGGCGGTATGTATAATATATACCGTATGTACTCGATTATAAGCCGACCCGAGTATAAGTTGAGATACCTAATTTTACCTAAAAAAAACCTGGGAAAAGTATTGACTTGAGTATAAGCCTAGGGTGGGAGATGCAGCCGCTACTCCTCAGCTGACCCTCCAATTAATAAAATATCCAGCAGAGTACCCAAATTGATATAATGTCCAGCCTGGCCGGGAACCCGAAGAGGTGCTGCGGGGAGAAGAGGATGCCGAGGTACTGCGCCGAAGGGTGAGTGCTACGTTTATTTTTTTTTCTATATATCCGAGTATAAGCCAAATGGGTTTTTTGTGCTGAAAAACTCATCTTATACTCGAGTATATGTGGCAAACTTTTGGGATTTGTTCTTTTTAGCAGCTGTCTGCACTGTATAATAGAGGGGTACGTTCGCTGAAGAACCCAGAATGATGCGCATATTCCCCAATAGTAATACAATTGTTTAATTTTGGGAAAACATAGTGACTTTTCTAGAGAAAAATATATAGTATATTTTCCTATGCCTTATCATTAAAAAACAAGAATAATAGGATAATGTGACAGACATACTGTAAAGACTTGTCTACATAAGAGACATTGAGACTTGTATGTATTGACTGCCCATCCTCAGTGCCTAATAAGCGATGGGCAGTGTTCACAAGCGGCAAGCGGCAGTCAATATTATAGACAGTTGTTCCCCTCTAGCTATGGACAATGATGTGTGTGAATGTACTCTATTCCCCGCAGTTATTTACATCACATTTGGCTCCCTATATAACTCTCCGGTGGTTATACTCTGGTAATGGCCGCTCCCTCATTACTAGGAGATATAAACAAGTGCTCCGGATTATCTGTGTTTAGATAAGACTGTAATGTTACACATCAATCAATATGTCTTGTTTTCTCCAGACAGCTAAAAGCCGCCTCGGTGCCCACACTGGTTCTGACAATGGTTCAGTAGGACACGTGCATGCGGCTTATGTATCTACTGTTTATGTGTGTGTCATAGGGGCTAACAAAAAAGAATAATATAAAACATTGTACGTCCTTCTTATAGTTGTCATTCAGTTAGCACAGACATGTCCAGGATTGTATTCTATATATCTCAATGCATCTGTGGACCATGCTTTACCTAAAATTGTCTTTATGCATGTTTATGGAAATATAGCATTGGCCAACTTGTACACATTAATGTTCTCCTACTGAATCAGCATTGATGATTATGACATTTCTGTGTGCATGAGGCCTCAGCTTTGTCAGATCTAAGACCAACCTGGTCGACACAAATCGTTTTTCTAAACTAATTAATGGACTTAGGTCATGTTGATTTTTGGAGCCATTAAGACTCATTGATGTCTACTTTCCTTATCAAACTACATTCATTAATGATGTGTAGTTACTGTGTTTGGCCAATATCTATTCATCTTGACTCACCAATGTAGAGTCTTGAAATCTAGCACGTTCAATCCTTTGTTTCAGATGTTTGAGTCAGCACACCCCTATAGACATTGGATCATCAGTCTGATCCTCCAAGCCTAGTAGGTTCACCAGATATTCAATCAACAGATTTGCCAAATGCTAATCTAATAATTATGGACTATCAAATAGAAATAAAATGCTTAAAGGGAACCTGTCACCAGAAGACCCACTTTTAGCAATCCCCCAGTCTCCACTGAGCATAGTACAAACACTGCCACATAGTTTTTGTATAAAAAATAGGTTTTACAGCAAAAAAATATACGTTATATAGAACCTTTCAATGCCATGTGCTCTGTGACTATGCACTTGTCACCTGGAAGGGGCTATAGAGGAGCAGTTTCCCCCGACCTTGGGAAACCACTCCTCCATGTGTCCTTTTGAAATATATGAAAACATCCATCACTTAGCTTAGTGATGCCCCCTGCTAGGTTATTCATATATTTTAAAAGGACACATGGAGGAGCTGTTTCCCAAGGGTGGGGGGCTGCTCCTCCATAGCCACTCCCAGGGGACAAGTGCCTAGGCACAGAACACATGGCATTGAAAGGTACTATATAACATATCTTTTCTTTTTATACAAAAACTATGTGGCAGTGTATGTACTATGCTCTGTGGGGACTTGGAGAGTACTAAAAATGGGTCTCCTGGTGACAGGTTCCCTTTAACCAAAACTTAGAAATGTAGGCACTTCCAAAGTTTGGCAATGGAGAAATTGACATGGGCAAGATAGAAAGATGACAAGTAGTGTCCAAATATGATAAGCTACTTGGTCCATGTGACTAAAGTAATGACTATACAGTACAAGTTTCTATATACATCTGGTGAGCTGCATCCAACCAGGCCTGAATTTCTAGAAATAAATATCAGAGCAGATTAGAGGAGCTTAGTCTACTTAAACACTTACTCAACAAAACCGATGTAATAATTGTTCTGTATAATTATATTATTAGTGCTAATTAGTCTTTTTTGTTGGGTAATTGGAGTGGAGGTGACTTTGGATATGAGAGCCACAGGGCAAACTCCCTTAACATCAAGCAGGAAGCTTCAGCGCTCTGTGTTGCATGGCCCCCGGGAGACCACAGAAGACAAAACCTCAGATCATCCACCAAAATTGAGAATGACACCTGACATAAGAGAAAACAGGTCTTCTAATAGAAGAACGGGGCCCTCAGGTTTCTCCTGTCACTATATGTGTTGTACTGAAGAATATAAAGGAAGTCAAGATACTCTAAGCCAGGGGCCTTGATCCGAGTCTGTTCAATCCATCCCCCATTATCTATCTTCTTTTTCCATGATCTGGTTTTCTTCAGAAAAAAAGATCTACTAATTATTAGAGCTGAACAACTCTAGATATCTCATTGACAATTACAAGACGTTTTCCAGTTCTCAAGATCACCCCTAGTGATCTCCGTATAATAGAGGGCTGACCCTTCCCATTCTCTATTAGAAAATGTAAGATTTTTTACCTTGACTTTTTTGACTTTTCTGATCTTATCCTTACAACTGGAAAAGAGTAAAAGGATTCTCACCCATCAGCCCAAGAGCCTTAGCTAGAGCCTGGTTTGGATTGGCACAGAGTTCTAGTTTTGGTGGAAGCTGCCAGCCATCTCATGTGTATGATGAATGCTTTATAACCTGCTTTTGGAAAAAGCCGATAAAGCCGAGCTCTGATTGGTTGCCATGATTAACTAGTACAATTCTGTTCTCAGACAGTACCAATAAATCTCCAACACAGTATATATTCACAATATACACACATACATTATACAGTATATAGACATCATACAGCATATACACACACAGCCTCAAAAGAAAAGAAGTGTGGGTGGGACCTGGGCAGACACAGAGGTGGGCAGGCCATGCCTGGGACCACAGTAGGGACACAGAGGGAGGTGCCAGGTATTAATAAATTATGATTCGGCCTGATCCTTCACAGGCCCCATATGGTAATTACGCCACTGAGCGTATGTATGAGGCACATGTGTATGGGACATAAAGCTTTTGTGCACCGTTGACTCTCCCTTGTGATATCATGAGCCACCAATGGCACACTTTGTCATAAATCAATATTGAGTAAGGGCTTTACAGGGGGGATTATTTTCCCATCAGTGATATAGGACATTGATTCCCTGATAGTTCATCCTCACTTTCACTTTGTATTGTTTGTTGGCAGCCCATCCCCTGGGAACAAAGCTCATCTTTCTGTCTACATTTCGATGTGATCAATGACTAATGAGTGTTCTCTTGTCTGATCACACCTTTAAATGGGACCATGATCAGGAAGGAATCTTATTATGAACAGATGTTCGACCAGCATTGATCAGCTTGACATTGAGGGCCAATTACATGGCCTCCCAACACACCGACCTAGCCTGTAAATAGCTTGTAGCATATGCCCTTCCACTATGCGAGTCCTGTCAGCCATTCAGCAGGGACTAGAGGGATCATTGATTGCATCCCGTTTCTCCCGTATTTGCCAGTTGCTTCTATGCAGCCGTCAATGTAGATGATGCCTTTCATCCATCCTCTGAAATTCCAATCACCAGCGTCCATCAGGAGATCAGACAGTAACTGTTTCTAGAAAGGGCTCATACAAGATTTATTGTCATAAACTTCCCTAGCAATTTTACTAAATCTGACTAAATGCATTATGGAATATATATATATATATATATATATATGTGTGTGTGTGTGTGTATATATATATATATATATTCAAATTATATGTTCTACATTATTAGACAGACATAGAAAATTATATAAAATGAAGAAAAGAAATACATTTGTAATTCAAGATGTTATTTACTCATAGGAATTTCCTTTTTTGTTCTCTTTTTTTAAGCACTTTGTCATTTTAGTGCACAATCCATTTTTTAAATGTATGCAGATTAAATTTTCAGTGCACTTGGGGAGAGGCTGGCCGTGCCTGTTGATGCTTTTATTTCTTATTTTTTGTACTGACTATCACATCTCAGCAAGACCCGTTTTGTTAGCCACTACTAATAAAGTTTACAGGGGTAAGTACAATACCCTAAGTAGAGTCACCAAACGTGTAATTACTCCAGTAAACTTTCTTTCCCCTCTGTTCCCTCACGTGACCCAACAGTAGCAGGACTCAGGACTTCCTGTGACGTCCTGTGTCCTGCAGATATTTGACAGCCCTTAAAGGAAACCAACCACTTGAAGTGGCAGGTTTCAGAAGAAAACACCGAGCACCAGCTCAGGGTGAGCTGGTGCCGGAGCTTATTTTTGTTAGTGTTTTAAACACGCTCGGCGCTTACCATGCACGCGACCGAGCGCGCGGCTACATAGGAAGTGAAGGAGAGCCACGCGCATGGTAAGCGCCGAGCGCGTACCTCCCTGCGCCGGCTATACAGTTTGAAAAGTGTTTTAAACCGCGATACCGCGGTTTAAAACACTAACAAAAATAAGCTCCGGCACCAGCTCACCCTCAGCTGGTGCTCGGTATTTCCATCTTATACCTGCCACTTCAAGTGGTAGGTTTCCTTTAAGGTAGGAAGAGTATGTATTGGATATATCTAGTGGTCAAATTATTTATCAGTACATAGAATGATGGAGGAAGGGCACAATATAAAGTTATAAGTATAAGGTGCCCCATAATTGTAATTCATAGCTAAATTGTATTTTTAAATGTATGTGTGTATCCCAAAAAACCTACAATCAGTTGCTATAGTAAGGGTGGGGAAGTAGAATTTATAAAGGTGGGCAGAGGTGACCTTTGCTTTAATGGTCTCCTTGAAGAAATTGCCCCTGGCTATGATTTAGATCAATGATGGCAGATGACCCGTTACATTATTACTGGAGTTATACTTGGTGTTATCAGGGGTATAAGAGAGATCGGCCCTCATTAGCAAAAAGTGCAATGTTACGTAGATGATCGAAAAATCACATGAAGTGCAGGACTTTTGGAGAATTCCGCAGTATGTAACAATAATTATCTTCAATATATATACCAATGCTGAGCAAATCCGGTGGGTCCTGATGATCTCTCCTCGCCGGCTTCAAGACAAAGGAAGAGCAGGAAATGAAACACATTACATGTCACTACGGCCTAGGGTCTGCTGATTGTCATCTATAGCTCGTGAATATATAGAGGAGTATTATTCCTATGTAGAATCTGATATCTGCCGATTTACAGCCTGGAGCATGTAAAACATACAAAGTGGACAGTTTCTCTATGTATCAGTATCAGTTATACATCAAAGCTCTACCTGGCGCCTTGGATGATACATTACTCCGTTATTACCTCTAGATAAGAATCCTTCTCGTAACTAGATAACAAGGCAGCTTCATTTATTTAGCTGATTCAATAAAAATCTCTGTGGAGTAACAAAATTTGATATAAAATCATAAAAGGTGAAAATAAACACTAGTGTAAATGAAAAGTATATGAATGATGACTGAAACTACAGACTTCTTCAGGACTCGGAGACAATCTAATGTGTAGGGGGACCTTATGACTCTAGTGATGACGGATATTGAAGGAAAAGTTTCCAACATGTCGGATCTCAATATTCTAAAACATTTAATTTTCCAATAGTGGAAGGATTTTTCGGCCAAGTCGTCCATTATAGTCAGGATTAGGGTCAGCACTTAGGGTTTCTACTATGTTTAATTGTTATCCCCCATTTACATTCTGATCAAGAAAATGGGAAAACTATTTCACCTAGTAAATAAAGCTTCAGGTTGAGCCCCTCTTCTACCACTTCATTTATTCTCTACGACAGTGCCCAAGATATCTAAATTCTGTTTCCAGTAGTTACAGATTGTTGTTTTTTGAATGTTACACCATCAATCCAGCCCGGTAAACCATAGAGGACCAGAGCAGAGGCAACAGAGTGGGGTGGGATCCAGTTGTACTGCTTCATCTGTACTAGTCCTGTATTTATCCCTTTTTTTATTAAAGGGGTAGTCCCAAGATTAACTATCCTCTACCTACAGGATAAAGAAGAATAGTGGGTCTGACATTTTGGGGACCCTGATTTCCATAATTGATTAATTAGCAGGTTAAGTATGCCACCTGATGCTCAATTCAATATCAATGGGATGAATTGAGGATGATGAAGTGATGGAGATAGCTAATAGTTGTTTGGCCATTTCCAGCATTCCCATGGACATAGCATGGAGTGGCAGGGGATATTTCAACCTCTCTATCAATAAGTGGGAACAGGACCCCTGTTCCCATGATATTTGAGGGTCCCATTGGTCAGACTCCCACTCTCAACTTTCCCTTTATGATCTACTGTCAAGTTTTCTGTGTTGACCCCTTTAACACACATACCAAACCACGTACCCTAAACCCCCTGACTATATACTTGTTATGTGATGTGTTTCTGTATTTTGTTGTATAACTTTTTGGACAACTTAATAAATACAACTCAGTTTCACAGGAGACACTGATGCAGAAGGTTCCCCCTTAGTTGTAGTATTAACTTTCTACATCAGTGGTAAGAAAAGTGCCCCTTCTTGTTTGCCAAAAAGCTTGTCGTCTGGTAAGAAGAGACCACAGCAGACGTGAAGCAGCAGCTGTTTCCGGCTGGGGTTTACATGCATTGAAAGTAATGTTTATTTGATCTCATTGCAGCTTGAACGAACGTGACCACTTGTTGAAGAGACTTGGCAGAAAAACCCCTCCGAGCTTGTTTCGTGCTAATTCCGTCCAGCAAGGTGTATCATGTAAGTATGTGAGCATAAATAATACGGCCGGCTGCTTCCTGTAGGCAGGTGGGGATTGGGTTTTAATTAAAGTGCGCATCAGGTGGAGACGATATGAGAGGAAGCTTTTAGCTCGGAGACTTGCATTTGCATTGCGATCTCTATCTGACCCCGGGCTAAAGGTAAGCTTTGTTAGCAAGGCAATGCCTGTTTTCTTGTGCTCGATAGTGAATTAATGCATTCTGCTTCCTATTTTGCAAAGGTAATACTAGATAAAGACGAATCAATGAGCATTTAGCCTTAAAGAAACACAAATTACCTGGGAATATAGAGCCATGGGACATTACTATACATTAAGCTCGCTCTTCTGACATGTCTGCGTTTGTAAATGCTAATAATCCCCATGAAATAATAATAATATATATTTCTAGGAGCTCTGCATTTTGTCTTTCCTCTGTTATTCCTTCTGGACATATATGTATATATTGACAATGGAGGGGACCATCACTCATATCTGTAGAACATGTCCGGATCTTGCACATTCTACAACAACTGAGTTTATAAGGACGTGTCCCAGTGCAAGGTAGTGCTAACACCTAGTTGTTACTTCAGTCATACATTTCAAGGAAGAATAAAGGAGGAACAGCACTAGAATTTTTATTTCATGGGAAGACATATGCCCAAAGGGTTTCTCAGATATCCATCATGGAGCACTGTTAGGACACCTCCAAGCACATTAGACTGACGATGGATCTTGTCGACGGATTGACATCCACTTACCATACTGCACTGGCAAAGACAACCACTTAACCAGAGAAGTTATAAAAGACACTGTTCACACTGTTGCAGTGTTTCGATCTATACAGTTTGTGGCACAATCAAATTCCCATGAGGATGCCGAGACTCTTTACCAACCAGCACCATCGTCTGAAGTGACATGCCCTAAATTCTGAGCTGAATCTGGGCAAATGTTGGTGGTATCTTTAGGTTTCTTTAGATCACTTCAAGAGTTTCTGAAGAGGACTCTTGGACATGTCTTGTCTGACAGTCACTAACAGCTGAAGGATGTGTGTTTTTCTTACAGGACTTTTGATGCATGACTAAGGTGGGAATAGGGGAGGCATAGGATTCCAAAATAGAGAGTAGGTTGCACGTTGAGCAGGATGTCAAAAATATCAACTTGGCATACACTTACCACATACATAAGATAGCTGCCCAGTGTTATCGTCTCTGACCTCCCGCCATTTCTTATTAGTGGTAGAAGATAAGTAGGCAAATAAGTAGATAAATATCTGTCTCTTATAAAAAAAAAAATTCTGAAAACCAACTGGTATGACACTTGTTTCCTTAATTAGTTGGTGTTGCCCCCATACGTGAGGTCCTTGGTGGACCTTCCAATAAATATTGTGAACTGTGCAATTTAATAATCTTAATAAACAATAAGAGTAAAATATGTCTTAAAGGAAATCTACCATTTGTTTATATGCATTATGAACCAAACATACCTTGAAAATACTGTAGCTACACTGATGCAGAAATGTATGTTTTATAATACCTGAACTGAGGTGTTTTGCTGAAAAAACTATTCTAAAGTTATGATAATGAGGCTCTATCGCTCCTGTAACTGCCCGTGCAATTTCCTCTTACCCTAATTATGCGCTGCCCCAGCCTTGTCCTGCCCAGGATAAGCCGAGAATATATCATCACTGTGTTGTCCCTGACAGGCAAAAGTAATCAATAGCCGCACCATCCCCCAGCTGCTGTGTATGAGTCATCCAGCTCAGTTTGATTAGTTCTATCTGGATAGTTCAGGCAGCTCCTGTGTATGTGTTGTTTAATGTGTTGTTTTTTGAGCAAAACCACTCAGTTTGGGGATGACCATTATATCAGTGCTGGAGAGATGATATGCTCCATGAAGACACTTGTCTTTTTCATACCCATAACAGCTGA
Organism: Engystomops pustulosus; assembly: GCA_019512145.1. Classification (NCBI taxonomy): domain Eukaryota; kingdom Metazoa; phylum Chordata; class Amphibia; order Anura; family Leptodactylidae; genus Engystomops; species Engystomops pustulosus. The sequence goes on along the minus strand of CM033642.1, from coordinate 15,192,078 downwards.
CCTCAGCCTAGGATCTGCCGGATCCATACACAGTAGATTTCTCCCATATGTCATACACACCTTTAGGGTTATGGCGTGAGATGTTGGCCCGTTGTGTTACCTGTAGAGTACATATATAGTATGCTAGTGCTTGGAAAAGCCACTCTCTGTCTTCTTCCTCCTAGGTCCTATAATATGCTGAACCCTTTTCTTACAATGTGCCGTTCTTAAAGTCGTCTTCCATCCTTTCTCACTTCTTCGTTTATTCTTTTCAGATGGCTTTGCATTTTCTCAAGAAGAACACGGCGTTGTTTCCCAGTCTCAAGTTGTCCGATCCTATGACACAACAAAACAGAGAAGCGGGATAGAATAACAAAAGACCTCAGTGACTGGTGGCAGAAATAATGAGCTGTGGACAATACTTCTACTGTTAACAAATATTTCAATAAGTTTGGCCGCAGCAGCCAAAAACTGGGAAATCCATTTCTGTGGCCTTTGCCAATAAATTTCTTAACTTTTATTTTTTATTTTCCACCAGCAGGCCCTGCATGAGATTTCAATTAAACTATGCATTGCAGGTCTGTCTGGGAGCTAAGAGGTTAATATGTGTACTTTTGGCTAGGGCGCAGCTTGGTAGAATGTCATTCATTTGCTGTGTCCTACCCCGACATGTTTTTGTTTTTTACCACAATTCCATACCACGTGTTCCATAGTTACCGTATTGATGTCCTGCAGCCGAGGTCAGCCCTCTGGACGAGGGAATACTGCGGAGAGAGAAATACTGGAATAGTAATCAGCTCCTTAGTTACGTTTTTACCATAACAGTCATTTTATTTGTTAAGTTGGATTTTTGGTTCTACACTGGGACACATGGCCACCAATTCTAAGATCACTAAATTGAGGTAGGAAGAAGAATAGGCAAAGGTCTTTCCATCAGGGCAACTGTATTGGTTTCCTGTGGCAGATGTTAAAGGGAAAGCGTTTTTAGGCTTTCCCATGCCCAGACAGTCAATACCAAGCATATCTTAAAGCATATCTTTCAAACCTGGCTCCCTGCCTGCTTGTGTCCCATTTCCCTGGGGCATGGGCATCCTTGCTCAAAGCAAGTACGCCTCCTCCACAAACATCTCATCCTCTTCGAATCTGAATTTAAAAATTCCCTCCACTACATCGATCCTGTCCTCCTCCTTCCTGCATCCTCTCACAGACCTGTTCATGTATCACATAGAGCGCAGGGTTACTACACAGTGAGGCCAACCCTGTCTATCAACCCTGTGCCGATTGAAGTGGAGAAGCACCGGTGGTCAGATGCTGACCGTGCACACATGAGAATCGCTTGATTGGTACATGAGAGGTTGCAGGGAGGTGGATGCAAGGAGTGGTGTTGAGGAGGGAGGATTTTTTTAATTCAAGATCGAGCAGGATGAGCTATTTGTGGTGTGGAGTAGGTTCCCTTTAAGGGAAAGAAGGATCAAGCATGTTGGATGTGTCCAATCTTTTGATCTTGCAGTCGAAAAGCTACTTGTCTGATCCTCCTTACTTATGGCCAGCTACCTCATAACCATCACATGGTTGGCCAGTCCCACCACAATCGGTTGACCTAGGATTGACTCCCTGTTACCAAAAATGAATGTGTTATAAATATAGAAGGCTGCTTGAATAATCTTCTGGCAGCAGCTATCTCTGGAAGACTATAAGAAAGGACAGTTGAATTACAACCTGTCCAATCCTTCTGTCTCTACCAGCTAGGCCACATGGATTCCATAACCTTACCTCAGAATTGAATCCTGTCTTAGTGTTCTTTCCTTTAACAGATGTGAGGGGGCGCTCACCATCTTAGATTAATGATATCAGTTTGTAATAGGTAAAATGTTTGGTTAAACACACAATAAATGTCACAAATCTCAAGTTCCACCGAAGATATATGAAACCTAAATCTGGAAAAAACATTGTTTGGCCAAAAAAATTGTTTACTTACTCCTCAACACCTCCAGACCAACCGTAAGTGTAGGGGTCCATGGACATTTGAGATGTTACCGATGTACTGTTGAATGAGTAAAGCAAGTCCCATAACCCCCAGAAGTTCTGGTTGTGTCAGAGATACCAAAGTCCTCCACAATACTGAAATCTGGAGCAGGTTACGTACACTTTGCTTTTGTCACGCCTGCACTAGGATTCTTGGAAAATCCCTTTGACAGATGTTTTTGTAAGCCATGAATATATCATTAGAGTTCTGTTCTCCACAGACCACCAGTTTCTTATAGTGGTCGGGGTGGACTGGATGCCGGGTACATTCATGGGCTTCAATCTACATACTTCACCGATACTGAATGTTCCTTCCTCTCCCTCCGTTTAACATGTACCCGAAATGTCTTGGAGATTGAATTTTGACATTTTATGTATAAAAAAGTTATAATTACAGCATTAGTATTAATGCATTTTAAGGCTTGTGACCTTTTTGCAATAATTGAAAAGTTTATGGAACTTGTGTACAGCAAAAAAAAGAAATTCTTCTGTTTTTGGCTATGTGTATGTATTGGTGCTATATGATACTTATCTGCCAGTTTTTGGCAAGTTGCTTGACGACAAAGCTTGCAATTATCATATGTAACCTGGGAGCTATTCAGTGGAAGCCTGGCAGCCAGCCAGGTACACCTATGCCTCACACCTCTTAGTAAATATAAGATACGTTTTACTGGATCATATCACACAAGAAGAATGGAGAACCAGAGAACACAGCGGCCACACATGCTTATCAGTCTCCAGATCTGACTTGGCTTCTTGGACCTATCATATTGTGTTACCTGCAGTCTTAATACAAAGTGGGACCTTTCCGCTTTCTTTATGACATGTGTTGTTTTATTAATTTATTGACTCTTTTTTTGGTTTACACTGGTTTTGCAAAAATGTACTTAGCGTTCCAAAAATAAAAACCAAAAAAAAAAGGAAATTTTCATTGCGTTGGATGATGTTTGTAGTGGGTAGCCAGAACATGGACACAAATCCGTGACAAAAATAATAACTTTTCTTTACAGAAAATGACTATTATTTATAAGTATTTTGCAGTATGGGGGTCCTTAGTGTGATAGAGTTGTATCTGTTGGGCAGTGAGGAAGCTCCAATTCCATATATTAGTTAACCATTTCCAACCAAATCATTAGACTATGTTATCTTTCTGCTTTTTGGTATGGAGGCAATGCTAGGGTGCTAGGTGGCAGCCTGTAATATAAGCGTCCAGGTGAAGTTTGTGATGACCTAATTCTATCACCTTTTCTAACAACATAGGAAATATGGACATCATGAAGAATAAAGTTCCTGCTACGAGGTAACAAAAGACAATATGGAAACGGTGGGATCAGTTGTACAACAATGTCTGCTGTATCCCCTGGGACCCAATGGGTAAATTACCTCTGGGTAAAGAAATAAGAGGAAAATACCAGGTATATATTTATGATGCGTTGCCATTGACCATATAGAGGCATTACTGGCAATGGGTATCATAGTATCATAGCTTATACGGTTGAAAAAAGACACATGTCCATCAAGTTCAACCAAGGAAGGGAAGGGATTGGATAAGGAAGGGATTTATCGGAAACAGTTCTATATAACATAACCATCAATGTTATTTAGGTGTAAAAAGGCATCTAGACCCTTCTTGAAGCTCTCTGCTGTCCCTGCTGTGACCAGCGCCTGAGGCAGGCTATTCCACAGATTGACATGAACATGTTATTGCTACAGTGGGTAATAAATTTCTTCGGCCTCTCATTTTGCTATTAGAATGGGAAAAATACTCTAATCCCATCTATTTGAATAGTGATGATTGGACCCCTTCAGGGTCGGGTTCACTTTTTTTTCTCATTTTTCTGTCTTTTTGGACACAGAGCAGCCGCGACACAAAACAGGTACAGACACTTTATAAGTATACAGTATAATTCCACTGTATTATGGCATGCAGCAAATCTGCTTATAATACGTAACATGTGCAGACACCGTTAGGGGTTAAAGTTAAATTTGTTAAGTGCATCTTTCATTATTTTTCCTTAAAATGATATCTTTTCTTGAATGGCTCAGCTGCCCCTTCTACATAATTTATTGGAGCAGCTTCATTCAGTTTTAATTGAGGTCACTGGTAGTAATGTCCCTTCCGCAGGACTAAGCTATTCTGCATACGTTATAGGGGGAGGTCAATGAGAAGTGCACATGTCTCCTATCACTTGGTCCCTGACAATGTGACACAGGGTCGCTCTTTATCAGCATTTTAGGACAGTTAAGTAAACCTGTGCTAAGCCTGGAGATCCTCCCAGGTCAGGACCCGGCATTCTTCTTACCTCCATGTATCTAGGTGGACGCATTCACTGACCCCAATCTGTTATTTTTTTCCTTTTGTTTTCCTACACAAACTTGTACATTCTAGAGTTGTAGAAATAATAAAAATATATAGCATCAGGTAAATGCGTTTATTTAGAATTTTTTATTTTCAATTATTAGAGTTCTTTATACTTCCAATTGTGTCTTTTTAGAGGCTGAGAGGTGCAGTATTTACACCCATCCAAGGAATAAGACAACAAAGTGCAAGGGAGACAATGGCTCCTTAAAGGGAACCTGTCACCAGGAGACCCATTTTTAGCACTCCCCCAGTCCCCACAGAGCATAGTACATACACTGCCAAAGTGTTTTTGTATAAAAAATTGGTTTTACAGAAAAAAAAGATATGTTATATTGTACCTTTCATTAGCATCTGCTGTGTGACTAGGCAGTTGCCATTTGGGAGGGGCTGGAAAAGAGCAGTTCCCCCCACCCTTGGGAAACATGTGACCTTTTCAAATATATAAATAACTCCCCACACTCGGGATTGGCTGTAGAGGAGCAGGGGGCGTCGCTAAGCCAAGTGATGGGTGTTTTTATATATTTGAAAAGGTCACATGGAGTAGCTGTTCCCCAAGGTTGGCTAGCCTGAGGGGCTCATTTGCATAATTTTGGAAAACTTTTTTTTGTAAAAAAACGGACATAAGAAGCTAGAAGAAGAGCAGGTTCTGCCAGAGGGGGCCCCCACCAGTATGTCAGTGTGCTTGGTTTACAATCCTTCATCCTGGTGGTAGGTGTCCTTTAAGATCAAGCAAATTTCATTATTTTTGTATTTAAATGGATGTGATATTATGGATGCCTGCGACCCAGAGCGATACCATGCAGAGACAGATTTATAAAATTAACCTTTTTAATTGTTGCCCACAACAGCCAATCACAGTACCACTTTCATTTTTCAGGACCTAAAAATGAAAGCTATGTTGTGATAAGTTGCTATGGGCAACAAAATCAGTTTCATTATCCCCCTTTCGCTTTGAAGTATTGGGCCTCCATTATCCAAACAACAACAGGAAATCTTGACTTGTTTCCATCGCAACCAATCACAGTACAGCTCTCTGTTCGAAAACTGCACTGGAAAAATGAAAGCTTTGTTGTGATTGGGTTTTGTAATAAATGAGCTGATATTTCTGCTCTATGGGTTCATACACGGGCAGCGGTATAAGAGGCAGATTGGGACACATATTAGTTGATTAGCTGAAGTAATTTACACAAAATAAATGCAGAAAAGGCCTGGTACCACATTTACTAGGAGTTTTAGGCAGGTTTAGGTCTTGGAAAACTTGGGCTTGGGCTTCGGCTTAGTTATGCACCAAAATTTGGGCTTATTTTTATGGCATCAATTTAGTCAACTAAGGGGCTTACACGACGAACCCTTGTTCAGTCTGTGAAAAACTGTGACTGTCCTGGACAGATTTCATGGACCAAGCATGGACTGCATATAAAATATGGAGGGAGAAGTAGGGACTCCTTGTATAATATGTATCAATATGATGCTTGGACTCTCGTCCTTGTCACTGTTCCTCTGCCCAGTGTCTTTGACTTCTGCTAAATGGTAGGTGCAAAATGAGACTATGAATTCTAAAGCTCCAGTCACACAACCAACACGGCTGCCAGATCACGGCGCCCATAGAGATCTATGGCACCTGGATTGAGCCGACATGTCCTATATGTTTCCGCATTGTGGTGCGGCCACTCAGCTTTTAATGAAGAGGGAAGGGGTGAGGAGCGCTCACTCCCCCTCCCTTCTCCACCGGCCGTGTGCTACATCCGGGATCCGTTCCTATCCTACTCTTGGCAAGATTTATCATCAAGCATCAGACATTTAACCACTCCATAGAAACTCCACGTGTGTACAGCCCCCATATTCCAGGCTCTGCTATGTGCATCATTTACAGCTTTTCAAACATTACTTTTCGGTTATTTCCCGCTTCTGCCATCCTATTCAGGGTTAGAAGCTCCCATGTCTCCTATTGCACATTCTTATAATAAAATGCTACGCTTTTCCTGGATCATTCTGAGATAATTGAGATGTAAGGGATATATAAGGTGCATTTACAGTTCACTGATTTGTTGGCTAGGGATGAAAAGATTATCTTCTGATGAAATTAAAGTAGAGATGTCTAAATGGACATACTACACTGCATATTTATCCGGCAAACTCTCTCCATGAACCTAGAGTGCCGTGAAAGACCATAAAAGACTGCCGGGACTTCTAGAATAAATTGCAGTTTGTGAGTATTTGCTAATAGCAGCAAATTTACAAACCAAATAAAATCAAATCTACCACCAGGATGGAGGATTGTAAACCAGGCACACTTACATACTGGTGTGTGCCCCCCTCTGGCAGGATCTGTTTTCTTTTAGCTTCTTATGACCTGGTTTTTAAGAAAAAAAAAAGGTTTTAATAATTATGTAAATGAGCCTGAGGGGTTCCTTTAACACCTATGGAGCCTGGAGCCCCTCGGGTTAATTTGCATAATTTTAAAAGCATTTTTTACTTAAAAACCAGGACATTAGAAGTTAAAAAAACAGATCCTGCCAGAGGGGGCACACAGCAGTATGTCAGTTTGGATATGTGCTTTACAATCCTCCATCCTGGTGGTAGATGTCCTTTAACATTTCAAGAAACGTTGAGGAAGGGTATGGCCACTGCTTTCTTCACAATACAGAGAGATCCTTGTCCTTGTTTAGAGGTTTTCCTATAAAATACCCATATAATATATATATATATTTTTTTTTCATATAAAATGTTCCATATCTATAGGATGTTGGAAAAAAGTGTGATTGCAGGAGGTCCTGGCAGTCCTGATGCTGGCTTCCAGGGGTCTTGAGCGCTGGTGGACTCTGTAATACTGAGTACTATATGGATTCAATGAGGCAGATTTACTTACCTGGTCCTGTCGCGATCCCCGAGGTGCGTTCTCCGACGAGGATGAAGTCCGGCCCGATTCTACAAGATCATGCGTCCATTTTCCTGCATGTGTCGCTTCCCCGCTGAGGTCCACCACAGTTCACCTTCTTCTTCCCGGTGCATGTGAGTGCATTGTCTTGCAACACAATTTGAATTGTAAATCCCGCGCTCAGTCCGAATCAGTCGGGTTGTCCGTCGACCACGCCCCCGATTTGTGTCGCATGCAAGTTGGCGCGATTGCTACAAAATACGATCGCGTGCGCTGATTACCCCACTTAAAGGCGGCGCAAATCGGAAGTAGTCGGGAAATCCGGTGAAAATGCGCCGTGCGGACCCTTAGTAAATGTGCCCCACTGTCTTCCAAGGGTGTGTATATTTGGAACTATGATGTGGAGGGGTCTGTATATTTGGAACTATGATGTGGAGGGGTCTGTATATTTGGAACTATGATGTGGTGGGGTCTGTATATTTGGAACTATGATGTGGAGGGGTCTGTATATTTGGAACTATGATGTGGAGGGGTCTGTATATTTGGAACTATGATGTGGTCATCCTGCTAGAATTGCAGTAGGCTTGGGTCAACCTCCCCCTACCCACCACCATAGTCCTGTTTCCCTATAGGAGAACTGCATCTAGTAGATAGATGTAACCATCTGTTTTATGGGCTTCACTGTCAGAAATGTGACCCGCGGACAATGCACTTTACCATGAACTATGGCGCCAAGTCCATTGGTCTACCTTGGTCCATCTTGATCTTGTAAACTAATATGGTATTTGACCGTCCTTAATATAATGTAAGGTAGAAGCTGTGGATGATATATCATGGAAGCCTTTGATGGAGACTCTTGTACTAAGTATGTCCTTTACCAGTAGAATTAGTGAATGTCACAGCATGGACAGTGATGTCCTGCCTCCACCTCTATTTCGGGGAGGGGAACGGAGCTGTAATTCATCTTTGTTTTCTTTTGAAATCCTATTTCTGAGTTGTCGTCCAGTAATGTGACTTATGTGACAAGTTTATGCTGGGTAGAAGACAAAGCAATGATGTATAGTATAACGGCAGCCATTACTGGAATGTATTGTGTCAGCTGGAGCTGTCTTTCAGCTCGGCGGTGCAGTGGCGTTTCTCAGCTGACATTTCATGGGCGCTCACTTATTAAAGTTGACCTGACAAAACTTTCTTGTTGCATAAAGTGACAAATCTTCTCTTATAGTAAAATCCATATAATAAAGCATCAGTGGGCCGTCTAGGTAATGCATACACTAGTGGAAGGAGCTGAGATTGATCTTCTTGATAAAAAAAAGTTGCAATAAATCTACACTAAACTTCTGTACATTTTGGGTTTCGCAGTCCCGTGAGCAGTGCTTCTCAGAGATACTGACAGCCAGTACCCCTGCTGACTGGACTCCTAGAATTCCTGAGGTTCCAACCACTGAGACCCACGACTCATATCTGAGCATATTTACCACCTCTTTATTCACATGGGGTACACAGAGACCACCATTATTGTGATTGCTCAAGATAAGTGTCATAAATTGGAAAACCCCTTTAACTACAGATTGAGAATTTGATTCCAAACCAAAACACTAATAATACTATTGGGTAACATAGGTTATATACCGTATACTTTCGAGTATAAGCCGACCCGAGTATAAGCTGAGATACCTAATTTTACCATAAAAAACTGGGAACATGTATTGACTCAATTATAAGCCGAGGGTGGGAAACGCAGCCGTTACTCTCTAATAAAATGCCATGTAGTCTCCCCTCATTAATTAAATTTGCATGGCAGCCCTTCCATTTAATCAAATGTCCAGAAGAGACCCCCATTTATAAAATGTCCAGAGCAGAGATCCCCATTAATAAAATATCCAACAGAGAGCCCACCATCATATAATAATATGCCAAGAGCAGAGCCCCCCATCAATAAAATGCCCAGCACAGAGCCCCCATTAATAAAATGTCCAGAGCAGGCCCCCCATCAATAAAATGCCCAACACAGAGCCCCCATTAATAAAATGTCCAGAGCAGGCCCCCCATCAATAAAATGCCCAGCACAGAGCCCCCATTAATAAAATGTCCAGAGCAGGCCCCCCATCAATAAAATGCCCAGCACAGAGCCCCCATTAATAAAATGTCCAGAGCAGGCCCCCCATTAATAAAATGTCCAGAGCAGAGATCCCCATAATATCCAGCAAAGAGCCCACCATCATATAATAATATGCCCAGAGCAAGAAACAGAGTGCCGTCGGTTAAAAAAAATAAACTTATTACTCACCCTCCGGCACTGACCCCTGGCGTCCTCTTCTCCCTGCGACCTCTTCGGTTCTCGGCCGGGCCGGTAGATCACGTCTGTGTGATCTACTGGCACAGAAACTATGACGTCAGCAGTGACAATGACTGCCGCGCGTCATATTTGTGTGCTGACAGATCGCACAACGTGTATCTGCGGGCCCAGACGTTAACCCAAAGTCTTCTGGGGGGAGATGAGGATGCCGGGGTCAGTGCCGGGGGTGAGTGTTACTTTTATTTTTTTTATACAACCCGAGTATAAGCCGAGTGCGGCTGTGTTTCAGCACAAGAATTGTTTAAAAATCTTGTCTATACTCGTCGTATATACGGTATTATAATAAATAACAAGGATCAAGCTTTCTTCGAAAATGTATAGCCCCTTAAAAAAACTAAATATCTTTGTACCCGTCTTAGCCAGGTGTTAAGTAGATAAAGTTGAGAGTCCTCAGTTGGTGATACCTTTTATTGGCTAACTATACAGTGAGACAATTGCAAGCTCCAGAGACTGCATCAGCATGGTAGAAGACAGCATCTGATAAAAAGTATCAACAACTGAAGGACTCCTTTATCTATAGACTCCTTAGGAACTTTTCTTGTTTATAACATGACATTTCTTTGGTCCAAATCCCTTTTACAAGTGGTTTGTATTGAAGGTAGACGATATTAGGGAAGAATCTACAGTATATAGAACTGTCTATAGATTTGTAATCATTACTCCATTACTGAATACTATTTCTCCTCATGTGCTTGCATGCAGCCTGATATTAATATCCACTGATTCACAAGCCAAGGGTATCAGTCTGAAGCCACAATGTCTTGGACGTGTTGAACACAAGCAGCTGACAGGAAACCCTGGAAATATAGTACGAATATCTTCAAAGTGCTCTCAGGAGTATTATGTTAAAGGTTGTCCCTCATGTGGGACAAAGTGTCTTGACTTCTATGATGTCACATGTTGTGCCCTTACTGCTTGGCGTGATAGTAGGCATCTCAGAAAGTGCGCATATCTATAGGGCGTTAGGATACAGGAATATCCAGCATGATTGTGCCGTCCTAAACCTACGGGTAACATCAGAGTTTGTCTCCATAACCAGTTAACCTATGGTGGATCTGGCATTCTGGTGACCCAGATTTGACCATCTGCATGCCTATCGGCCATTTGCTCAGTGTCGGTCTATTAAACCATACATCCTAATGGCTGGCACGCACAGAAAATGTCAAAGTTTCACAAACTTGTACATTCTAAGTGGAATGAGATGAAGTTGATGTTTCCACTGGGATCATTTACTGAATACAAAATGAGATGAAGTTGATGTTTCCACTGGGATCATTTACTGAATACAAAAGCACCAGATTTTTCTTGATAATTGAAAATCTAAAAAAAATTGGGGGTTTTGTTGTAAATAATAAAAATATATAGCATCAGGTAAATGCGTTTATTTAGAATTTTTTATTTTCAATTATTAGAGTTCTTTATACTTTGGAACTATGATGTGGTGGGGTCTGTATATTTGGAACTATGATGTGGAGGGGTCTGTATATTTGGAACTATGATGTGGTCATCCTGCTAGAATTGCAGTAGGCTAGGGTCAACCTCCCCCTACCCACCACCATAGTCCTGTTTCCCTATAGGAGAACTGCATCTAGTAGATAGATGTAACCATCTGTTTTATGGGCTGTCAGAAATGTGACCCGAGGACAATGCACTTTACCGTGAACTATGGCGCCAAGTCCATTGGTCTACCTTGGTCCCTGTTGATCTTGTAAACTAATATGGTATTTGACCGTCCTTAATATAATGTAAGGTAGAAGCTGTGTATGATATATCATGGAAACCTTTGATGGAGACCTTTGTGCTGAGTATGTCCTTTACCAGTAGAATTAGTGAATGTCACAGTATGGACAGTGATGTCCTGCATCCACCTCTATTTCGGGGAGGGGAACGGAGCTGTAATTCATCTTTGTTTTCTTTTGAAATCCTATTTCTGAGTTGTCGTCCAGTAATGTGACTTATGTGACAAGTTTATGCTGGGTAGAAGACAAAGCAATGATGTATAGTATAACGGCAGCCATTACTGGAATGTATTGTGTCAGCTGGAGCTGTCTTTCAGCTCGGCGGTGCGGTGGCGTTTCTCAGCTGACATTTCATGGGCGCTCACTTATTAAAGTTGACCTGACAAAACTTTCTTGTTGCATAAAGTGACAAATCTTCTCTTATAGTAAAATCCATATAATAAAGCATCAGTGGGCCGTCTAGGTAATGCATACACACTAGTGGAAGGAGCTGAGATTGATCTTCTTGATAAAAAAAAGTTGCAATAAATCTACACTAAACTTCTGCACATTTTGGGTTTCGCAGTCCGGTGAGCAGTGCTTCTCAGTCATACTGACAGCCAGTACCCCTGCTGACTGGACTCCTAGAATTATTGAGGTTCCAACCACTGAGACCCGCGACTCTCATATCTGGGCATATTTACCACCTCTTTATTCACATGGGGTACACAGAGACCACCATTATTGTGATTGCTCAAGATAAGTGTCATAAATTGGAAAACCCCTTTAACTACAGATTGAGAATTTGATTCCAAACCAAAACACTAATAATACTATTGGGTAACATAGGTTATATACCGTATACTTTTGAGTATAAGCTGACCCGAGTATAAGCTGAGATACCTAATTTTACCATAAAAAACTGGGAAAATGTATTGACTCAATTATAAGCCGAGGGTGGGAAACGCAGCCGTTACTCTCTAATAAAATGCCATGTAGTCTCCCCTCATTAATTAAATTTGCATGGCAGCCCTTCCATTTAATCAAATGTCCAGAAGAGACCCCCATTTATAAAATGTCCAGAGCAGAGATCCCCATTAATAAAATATCCAGCAGAGAGCCCACCATCATATAATAATATGCCCAGAGCAGAGCCCCCCATCAATAAAATGTCCAGAGCAGGCCCCCCATTAATAAAATGTCCAGAGCAGGTCTTCTGTATATATTTGTAACTTATGATGTGGTGGGGTCTGTATATTTGAACTCGGTGTGGTGGGGTCTGTAATAAATTTGGAAACAATGATGTGGTGGGGTCTGTATATTTGGAACTACTGATGTGAGGGTTGGGTCTGTATATTTGGAACTACTGTGGTGGGGTTTGTATATTGGCAATCATAGTGGGTGGGGTCTGTATATATTGAACTATGATGTGTGGAGCGTTTCGTGTATATTTGGAACTATCAGTGGTGGGGTTTGTATATTTGGAACTATCAGTGTGGTGGGGTCTGTTAGTTTGGAACTATGATGTGGTGGTGCGTCTGTTGTATTTTGGTAACTAGATTGGGGGGGTCTGTACTATTTGGAAACTATATGTGTGGTGTGGTCTGATATTTGGAACTATGAGTGGTAGAGGTGTCTGTATATCTGGCAATATCATTTGGTGGTCTGTGTCTGTGATATTTGGGACTACTCAGGGGTCTTGTCATTTGTGAGATATGTCTTCGGGTGCTCTCGTTATATTTGGTATACCTCGCTGGATTCCTTATATGGAACTGTGGGTGGGGGTCTGTATATATTGGAACTGATGATTTGTGGGCGGTCCTGATATTTGGAAAACTATGATGGTTGGATGGGGGTCTGGTTCCATTATTTGGGAAACTATGATGTGGTGGGGGTCGTATAGTGGAACTTATGATTGTGTCGGGGGTCCCTTGTATTATCTTGAGAACTCCATTGGTCTGACCCGAATCCACTGGTGGGGGGTGTTCTTGTCATATTTTGGAACTATGATTGGTGGGGTTGATATGGAGTCTGAGATGTGCGCATGATTGGGCTGTAAGTTGGACTATGTGTGGGCTAGTTGTTTTCTGTATCTTGTTTGGAACCATTGTGTGGTGGGGTCGTATATTTGGAACTATGATGTAGGTGGGTGGGTGTCTGTATATTTGGACTATGATGTGGGTGGCTGTGGGGTGTCTTCCGTAATTTGGGTAACTATATGTGTGTCCGGGGTCTGTATATTTGGAACCTGATGTAGTGGGGTCTGTATATGTTGGAACTCAGAGTGGAGTCGTCGTGGTCTGCTATATTTGGCAACACTATGTTATTTGGTCGGTGGCGTGTTGGCACTGATGTTCTGGTGCGGTTCTGTAACACACATATTCGGTGCACCTATTTGAGGTCGTGAGTCTTATCATGTTGGCGTATGTTGGGGTCTGTATATTTGAACTATGATGTGGTGGGGTCTGTATATATTTGGAACTATGAGGTGTTGGAGGTCTGTATCATTTGGTAACTATATTTGTGTGGGGGGCTCTATGATATCTCTTGGGTGTATATTTGGAACTATTATCTTTGGGGCGTATATTCTGGATATGATGGAGTGCGGTGGTCTAGTTAGTATTTGCGAACACTAAGAGTTGGTGTATGTATCTAACTGAGGGTCCTTTGTATTGGCCTATCCATTGTCTTCAGCGAGAATGCAGAGGCTAGGGTCAACCTCCCCCTACCGACCCACCAACCATAGTCCTGTGGGTTCCCTAGAGGAGACTGCCACTAGTAGATAATGTAAACATCTGTTTTATGGGTCAGTAAATGTGACCGAGGACAATGTCACTACCGTGAACTATGGCGCCAAGTCATTGGTCTACCTTGGTCCCTGTTGATCTTGTAAACTAATATGGTATTTTGACGTCCTTAATATAATGCTAAGGTAGAAGCTGTGTATGATATATCATGGAAACCTTTGATGGAGACCTTTGTGCTGAGTAATGTCCTTTACCATAGAATTAGTGAATGTCACAGTATGGACAGTGATGTCCTGACATCCACCTTCTATTTCGGGGAGGGGAACGGAGCTGTAATTCATCTTTGTTTCTTTTGAAATCTATTTCTGAGGTTGTCGTCCAAGTATGTGGACTTATGTGACAAGTTTATGCTGGGTAGAAGACAAAGCAATGAGTATAGTATAACGGCAGCCATACTGGAATGTATTGTGTCAGCTGTGGAGCTGTCTTTCAGCTCGCGGTCGGCGCGTGTGTGCGTTTCTCAGCTGACATTTCATGGGCGCTCACTTATTAAGTTGACCTGACAAAACTTTCTGTTGCATAAAGTGACAATCTTCTCTTATAGTAAAAATCCATATAATAAAGCATCGTGGGCCGTCTAGGTATGCATACACACTAGTGGAAGGAAGCTGAGATTGATCTTCTTGATAAAAAAAAGTTGCAATAAATCTACACTAAACTTCTGCACATTTTGGGTTTCGCAGTCCTGGTAGGCAGTGCTTCTCATCATACTGACAGCCAGTACCCCTGCTGACTGGACTCCTAGAATTATTGAGGTTCCACCACTGAGACCCGCGCACTATCATATCTGGGCATATTTACCACCTCTTTATTCACATGGGGTACACAGAGACCACCATTATTGTGATTGCTCAAGATAAGTGTCATAAATTGGAAAACCCCTTTAACTACAGATTGAGAATTTGATTCAAACCAAACACTAATAATACTATTGGGTAACATAGGTTATATACCGTATACTTTTTGAGTATAAGCTGACCCGAGTATAACTGAGAACCTAATTTTACCATAAAAAACTGGGAAAATGTATTGACTCAATAGAAGCCGAGGTGGGAAACGCGAGCCGTTACTCTCTAATAAAATGCCATGTAGTCTCCCCTCATTAATTAAATTTGCATGGCAGCCCTTCCATTTAATCAAATGTCCAGAAGAGACCCCCATTTATAAAATGTCCAGAGCAGAGATCCCCATTAATAAAATATCCAGCAGAGAGCCCACCATCATATAATAATATGCCCAGAGCAGAGCCCCCCATCAATAAAATGTCCAGAGCAGGCCCCCCATTAATAAAATGTCCAGAGCAGGCCCCCCATTAATAAAATGTCCAGAGCAGGCCCCCCATTAATAAAATGTCCAGAGCAGGCCCCCCATTAATAAAATGTCCAGAGCAGAGATCCCCATTAATAAAATATCCAGCAAAGAGCCCACCATCATATAATAATATGCCCAGAGCAGAGCCCCTATTACCAGAATGCCCAGAGCACAGCACCCATTAATAAAATGTCCAGAACAGAGTGCTCGGTTAAAAAAATAAACTTATTACTCACCCTCCGGCACTGACCCCTGGCGTCCTCTTCTCCCTGCAGCACCTCTTCGGGTTCTCGGCCGGGCCGGTAGATACACGTCTGTGTGATCTACTGGCACAGAAACTATGACATCAGCAGGTGACAATACTGCCGCGTCATAGTTTGTGTGCTGACAGATCGCACAGACGTGTATCTGCGGGCCCAGACGTTAACCCAAAGTCGTTCTGTGGGGAGAAGAGGATGCCGGGGTCAGTGCCGGAGGGTGAGTGTTACGTTTATTTTTTTATACACCCGAGTATAAGCCGAGTGCGGCTGTTTCAGCACAAGAATTGTTTAAAAATCTTGTCTTATACTCGCGTATATACGGTATTATGAATAAATAACAAGGATCAAGCTTCTTCGAAAATGTATAGACCCTTAAAAACTAAAATAATCTTTGTACCGTCTTAGCCAGTGGTTAAGTAGATGAAAGTTGAGAGTCCTCAGTTGGTGATACCTTTTATTGGCTAACTATACAGGATGAGGACAATTGCAAGCTCCAGAGACTGCATCAGGCATGGTAGAAGACAACATCTGAGGACTCCTTTATCTATTAGACTCTTAAGGAACTTTTCTGTGTTATAACATGACATTTCTTTGGTCCAATATCCCTTTTACAAGTGGTTGTATTGAATAGGTAGACGATATATAGGAATAATCTACCGTATATATGAACTGTCTATAGATTTGTAATCATTACTGCTATCACTATTACCATTACTCCATTACTGAAATGACTATTTCTCCTCAGGTCTTGCATGCAGCCTGATATTAATATCCACTGATCACAAGCCAAGGGTATCTAGTCTGAAGCCACAATGTCTTGGACGTGTTGAACCAAGCAGCTGACAGGAAACCCATGGAAATATAGTACGAATATCTTCAAAGTGCTCTCAGGAGGTATTAAGTTAAAGCCTCATGTGGGACAAAGTGTCTTGACTTCTATGATGTCACATGTTGCCCTTACTGCTTGGCGTGATAGTAGGGTCATCTCAGAGAAGTGCAGCATATCATAGGGCGTTAGGATATAGGAATATCCAGCATGATTGTGCCGTCCTAAACCTACGTGACTACAGGTTATGTCATACCAGTAAAACTATGGGGATCCAATTCTGGTGACCCGATTATGACCAATCATGCTATGGCCATATGCTCAGTTGGTACCATAAACATACATCCTTTGGCTGGCACATAATGCAAGTTTTTTTTCATTTTAATGGGGAGAGATGAATCATCTACAGCCATACCATCTACTAAACAAAGAATTGGGCACGTTAATATCTGCCATGGCCAATTGCACAGCACAACTATGTTCCCTTATTGTCTACGGTCCAATCGTTTCTTCAAACTTACAACCCCCCCAATCTAAAACAACATCCTTAAAGTGTTAATAAATGTGTTGTTATGGCACAAGCTCAATATGCAACCTACATTTGATGTCCCCCCCCCCCTCCTCATTGCCTCCTATAGAAACATACCATATACCCTATGACTGTAACAGTATCTGGCCCACATTACTCCCCTGAGACTTATTGTATGTATCATCTCAGCTGTCCCTTCCCCTGAGACATGGCCTGAGATAGTTCACGCGGTCACCTCCAACACCTTACACAACTACAAAGCAATAGGGTCAATAACCTCACATTCAGAGTTATTACAGGGCAGTTTAGGTTGGAAGATAGTTGTGGTTTGATCATTCTCTGCGAGCTGATCCCAGGGATTGAGAATCCCTTCTCCTCTTTTATGTATCATGTCAGATACCTGAGACATGGTCTGAGATAGCTCCAGCATCCACATCTTACTCCAACACCTTGCACCACTCCCAAAAGATGCATATATACAGATTATGGATTACAGTATATGGTTAAGAGAGACCTGTCTTGGCTGGACATTTTGCTACAACTAGTTCCTTAACTATTCTCCACTGAAATCTTCATTTTTGACCAACTTGGTCCTCCTTAGACTGTCTTCATGTAGGATGATGGTCAATGGACAACAGTTCTCAACCAAGTATAATAGTAAATTGTATTCATTACTGATGTAGCGCCCCCAAGTCTACTTGGCCTGAGGCCATTGACATGTCTGTGCAAACCTTGACTTGGCCCGAGTAACCACCATGCCAACCCATGACCCTCAACTCGAGGAAAGACATTTTTGCTCAACAGAACTTTACTTGTTTCATCGGCAGCCAAAGGGTCATCATATTGTCCCCTTATATTATGGTAAAAAAAAAAAACGGAATGAATGTCCAATTTCAGCTTTTGTTAAATCTAATTCCTCCTGCTCTGCTTCCTCTCTGCGATTTCATACAGACTTGGCCCGGTTTCAGCCGTGACTTAAAATCATATATGTTGACAATACTTAGCCATGCAGATGATTTAAGTAATAAAAGATCTTTGTCTGAATCCTAAATAGTCGCTCTGTGAGGAGTAATGTAATCTACTGACATACAGCGCAGCGAGAGGGCAACGAAATCTTTATCTCAAACTGAAATGAGAGATGTAACAATATGTTCTCCATGGTGAGAAATTACTGGTTGGGCGCCAGGATTTTTTTGCACAGACAGAAGATGCACAGACAACCATGTCATTGTACATGACCGGGACAATTGTGCAATACAGCAAATACCCCATAAAGACACCTATAAAGACCCTATAAAATCATTATCCACCCACTAAGATGGCTTGTGCTTCATTACAATATGTCTGGTGCCTGTCTTCTAGCCTTGGGGATAGGTTCAGCCACTGACTTTTTTGTTGTATTTTAGTGACTTTTTGGGCACACTGGGGTATTTGTTTTTTAAGAAAAGTCTTAAAAAACCTTGTATTTGACAAAGAGCTGAGACTACAGAGACAAATAAGGTGCAAGAAAAGACTCAATAAAGGTGCAAAAAGAGCCCACGGAAGGGGGGAAAAGATAAAATGACCCCCATGTGTTTAGCTGATGTATAGCAGCGCATGGGCGTAGCCATAAGGAGTGTAGAGATAGCAGTCATTACTGGGCCTAAAGCCTAAGGGGACACAGAGGTTCAACCATATAAGTTAACAGGGTTAAAAACAGTGCATTCAGTGCCCCATGCCATAAGCAGTATCTGATCTCCTCTAGGAACAAAGGATTGGACACAGTAGCGGATTATAATATAGCTGGTTTGGGCGCTAGCACGGGGCCCAAGCCTTCTAGGGGGCCCATGGCCACCTAAAGTGCTCACCAAATTTTATACTAACCCATGAAAACCTTGTATGTCTGTTCCTGCTCTCAATACACAAGATGTACACAAGAGCCATTTGAGGTCCTTTGAATGTCCTCCAAAGGTCCTAAAAACCACAGATTGAAAGCAGACAGAAGGGGCACAACCTCCATTCCCATTTCTAGTATCAGATGTAGAAAGTATATTCTAGACTTGAAGGGGCTATAATATTCATACAGTCCAGGACCCATGATCGTCTTAATCCTCCCCCGATTGGACATCCTGTAATCCAACATGCCCGATCCTTCTTTCCTCTAACATCTGCTGCCTTTGGAGATTTATGAGGCCCTGAATATTCAAACACATTTGCTGCTCCCACCAAAATTGAGATTAGAGATCTGTCTATTGTGTATGAATAAATTAAATCCCCATTCAAATCACATTTTGAGTCTCCATGTGGAGTATATTCTGGAAGAAGATACCCATGTATATCCCTGAAGGCTACAATGTATCCCTATACTTTGGTGATGATAAAATCTTGTAGGGTATCATTTTTAATAGATCCCATACTGAGTATACTGGCAGGGTCAGCACCAGGTATGAGTAGGCCCCTGGGTGACAAAGCCTCAGTTGGCTCCTTTGCAGTGAACTCACATGGCGCCATTAAAAATTCAGAAACTCCTGTTCCCTAAAATATTCCCTAATTTATCATCCCAAACAGCCCCCTCATGGATATTTTTTATAAGCCCCCCTCACCCCATGGATTCCTTATGTACAGCCTTATGCGGGCCCCTCAGCAGCTCTGGGCCCCAGCACTTGCCCAGGTATACCCAGTACCCTGCGGGTATATAATAGTTTTTCTTCTTTTTACTTTTGCAGTCTACTAACATTCTGGTGAAATTCAACTCTTTTGGTCCCTGTAAGATCAAAGAAGAATAATGGATACCTAACATATACTGGAATACAGGAGCTTTTCCTGGCATTTATATCAATAATACATCATCAATATGAAGTGCAGGGAGAATATTTCCAGAATAAGAGATAATTTGGAGGCACAGAACAGTGTTAGGCAGGGTTCAAACTGTGTTTTCGTTATCCATTGTAAGAAAAAGTCAGGAGTATTCAGATACAGATAGCTAGGACATTCCCGCTGTAAGCTCATATAGTGCGATACATAGTCCTGTTCCTTCCCCTCACCCCTGAAAGCAGGAAGAGGAGAGAACACTGGACACAGCTGCAGATGTTCAGGGTGTTTCCCCAGCGACTTAACTTGACATCACTGAGAACCTCCCCCCTGTCAAGTGACATACAGTATAAGCTCAGCAGAGGCCGAGGAGGGATGCAGTACTTTGCATCCGTCCCCCATTGCCTATAATGGCCTCCACTGAACTTATGTTGCTCAGCAGGATAGAAAAATACATAGCTTAAGATATATATAATGCAGACAGAGGCAAAAAGGATGCCTCTGTCTGACCAGTATAAAGCTACTCAGCATACACAGCGGGAGTTTTCCTGGAGTATACGCTGAGTGTATGAAGAAAACAAGGTGTAAATGTAGCCTTAGTCTATTTCTAGTTATTTCTAGTTATTACCACACCCGCGGTGTATGAAAGGCTCACAGTGAGCACCACTTGCTGCACCACTTGCTGCAGTACCAAGCCCGACCACTATACAATGTACAAAAATGTGGTTAGTGAGCAGTAAATATAGCAAAACCCTTGTCAAAACTCCATGACCTCTGCACCAAACTGCTGATTGTCTGGTGCCGGATGTTGAACACCAATATATCTAATATTGATAAGAGGCAATAAATAAATCCTATAGAGCCCCTTTAAGTCACTATATGCCAATACCCTCACAATACAGACATGGGGGCATATTTACTCACCCGGTCCTGTCGCGATCCCACGGTGCGTTGTCCGACGAGGATTCGGGTTCGGCACGATTCACTAAGGTCCGTGCGTCCAATTTCCTGCACTTGTCGCTTCCGGTCCAAGGTCCGCCAGAGTTCACCCTCTTCTTCCTGGTGCATGTGACTGCGTGATCTTGCGACACATTTCATTTTTTAAATTCTGTGTTTTTTCCGAATCCGTTGGATTGTCGCGTGTAAGCCAGCGTCGATGCGCTACAATCCGATCGCATGCACCAAAAACCTGGGGCAATTCGGCGCAAAACGGAAATATGCGGGAAACCTAAAAAAACCCAACGGAATCGCGGTCCGTGGACTCTTAGTAAATGTGCCCCATAATCTCCAACATCTCTACAGCCATGTTTCTCCTTCACCTCCTCAAAATTGCTCCCGATTTTCCTTTTTATAATCAATCGCCATAGCATTACACACACAAATAATATGACGAAAAAGCAAGACTGCACTAAACTGAGAGCCTGGCAGGAGGCTGAGTCCTGATGCGTGTAATTTCGGGTGAACAGTGAGAAGCTGACAGCATGGAGCGGCTCATTGTGTAGGGGGTCACATACTTAGCTGCATGAGTGACAGGACGCTCTTAGGGACCATCTCATCAGCAAGCGGAGTCATGTGCTCCCCTGCCTTGTTCCCGCTGCCTAAATATTGTCTTAGACATAGAAGTTTTAATCTGGATATGCAGAACAAGACTCGCTGTGGGGAGATGTTTAATTGGCTCCCAGCAGAGCGCCGGCTGCTTCAATTGCTTGTTTTTTTCCCTCTCAAATCGCTGCCATTTTCACATCCTATTAATGCCCTCTGGTAGTTTAAATACAGAAGAACATTGGACATTTTTTTCCTCTTTCCCCGAGTAATTACCAGAGAAGGTCGTATTGTCCTATTTTTGTTAAAATTGATTATTTCGTAGAGAGCCTCGAGTGCAAAACCAACAAGCTGCTTTACTGGGGTTTTTTAGAGACATTTTAGTTCATTTTGTGAACGATTTTGGAGCACGGAGATAAACGCGACGCCGGGTGAGGGGCAGATGTTGGAGAACTCGACACATAAAGGTGTTGGGAGAATTGAGAATTGATGGAGAATTTGGAAAGGGTTGAGAAAGGAAGAGTTTTATTAACTGAAATCCCGTGATGTGTGTGGAAATCTTCTTACAGCAGCAGAAAATGTGTGGAGACATTTAATATTTATTGCTAGACAGTAGCAAAAATATTGAGGTGGCAAAGAGCTAAAAAGTTTCAGTGGGGAGTTTATTGAAATGGTCACATGATGCAGTGCAGGGGGTTTCACACATTCATCTGGGACCAACTTTTTTGGGGGGAGGGGTCTGATAGCTGAGGAGTCTGCAGCATAGATAAGTCACATGTTGTTTTTTAAAATTCATCCAAGTCCATCCCCTGTGACTATACAGAGGATTCTGTCAGGGTGCAAGGTAAGTTATAACACAACAATTATAATATAATGCAAATGCTGAGAGAAAGCAGAAAGGCTTATTTGCCCTGCAGCTGTAATGGGCTTCTGTAATCTGTCTTTAGTGAAAATGAAGTCCCAGGTGACAGGTTCCCTTTAATTGGAGCTCCTTCAGACACAGATAAATTTAGCACAGGATTAACATCCTCGCTGACTCAAAGTGATAGACAGTCACTTATCCATTTTCTATATATCTATCCATCCAAAAAACAGGCAGCACTCCACAGCTTAAAGTGAAAAATCAATTGGATATATTTATACCACACCACACCATTTCAGCCTCTACTGAAGCCTTTGTCAAGCATTTACAAAGTGTTACATCCCAGTATAGCTCCTGCAAAAATTGGGGTTGCCATCAAATTTGTTAGGCATAAAAATTTGGGTCGAGACTACTGCCGGAAAACATGGCGGGGTGACTGGAGCAACAGGAGGAGTCATGGGAGCCTGCTGCTGGGAGGCAATCATCCGTCAAAGAGTGGCAGCGAGTTTGTCCAGAAGTTCTTTTTGGACAGCAATCTCCTGAGACTGCTTGGCGATAGTGCTAGGAAGGTCAGCCAGTAGCTGGAGTGGGTCCTTGGCACAGTCCAGGGCTTTAGCAGGATACATGACCTTTAGCAAGATATAGAGCCTGCCGCATAGCAAGATGGTTTGCTGCTGCAGGGAGCCACCAGGTCTTTCCATGGGTGTCAGGAAAATGAGAGGAAGAAAATCCACTTCATCCGCACCGGTGTAAGGTAAAAAAGTATTCACTTCGATTTATTCAAAACATCAAAAAAGTTAAAACCGTACACAACACAAAAGAAAAACATGAGATGACGCGTTTCGGACAAAACACGGTATTAGTCCTTAATCATATCTAACAAAGCATGATCGTGGAGTTGTATTTAAGGAAAGAAAAAGGGGGAGGAGACCGGAAAAGAAACAATCCAAGTAAAAAGAAACAGCTGTGTGCTGGAGGAAGAGGAGGATCAGAGTGTCTGACGTAAGAAACCAGAAGTCATGTGATATGAAAGCACATGATACAACGAAAACGCCCTTTAAAGAGCATGTAGCATTGTGGTAGCCCGGCAACCACAGTAGCAATGTACGTCATGGAAGAAAAAACCATAAGGCATCAAGGTAGCCCGGCGATCATGGACTAAGCGTCCAATGCATGTGGTGTGGATGTAGTGAATGGAAAAAGTATGTAATAAAATATGATATAAAGGGCTGCAATGAATATGTGAACTGATTGACAATGCAAAGAGGGATACTGTAAATGAACAACTCAGTATATGTACATGAGATCATTTTTAAAGGGGTATTCCGGGAATATGAACGTCTGACACAAAAACCCTTGATGATATAAATAAATGAATACAACAATACTCAATGTCATTAGTCACAAAACGGAGCTAAAATAATATGATTTTATGATTTACAAAATGTATGGCCTCTCTAAAGTAGGTGGAGTTATCACTAAGATGGCCGCCACTGGAAACTACAAGTTCCATGATCCTTTAGTTCTCAGTAACTCCTCCTACCACTTATGCTCTGCTAACAGTGATGATGTAACAGGTTTTCTTGCTCTGTTACCATAGTAATGATGTGTAACTGCCATCACCACAACACTGACCATACTGGATGCACTGCAACCAACCGACTACAGCCAAACGTAGTGGTGATCACATGACCTGCCCAGGCAGGTACAGGACATGTGATGTGGACATGTGACCAGCGGCCATCTTCTTTTCTGCGACGGACCGCGCGTAGGAAATTAACGGACTGATTAAAGGGCCAGTAGCATTTTAATTCTTCATTACAGTCTATGTCATCAGCATTTTCTGCTAAGGGGAGCAAAATTTTAAATAACAACTAATTACACATTAGCTTATATTTTGAGTGCCCACTTGTATATGAATTATGCTGATTCCTGGAATACCCCTTTAAGGTTCATGCCCTTCGGGAATCTAGTGTCCAGGCGCATAATCCAATATGCCTCGCGTAAGTGCAAGCGTTTCTCACGATTACCACCTCTTTTGTTTTGAGAAATATGTTCAATGGCTGAGACACTCATATAGCGTACTGAACCGCTGTGTGTGTCCCGAAAATGTTGAGAAATGCCAGAGACGTTGCGTATACTATTGATGTTGGTGTTGGCCCCACTAATATGTTCAGAAATACGAGTTTTTAATTTACGGGTGGTGCAACCAACATATTGTAAATTGCACATTGTACAAGTGATGAGATAAATGACAAATGTAGATTCACAATTAAGGTAAGTGTGAATAGAAAAAGTAAGGTTATTGACACATGATGTGAAGTTGGTGGTCTTGTACATGTATTGACAGACATTACATCTGTTGCCCCCGCAGCAGACATTGCCTTTGTAGGAGAGCCAACTGGAATTAGTATTCGTTCTATGAAAGAGATTGGGAGAGAGGATGCCACCCAAAGTAGGTGCCTTGGTGGATACACATTGTATGCCATTCTGTAGGATAACATATTGTATATTGCACATTGTACAAGTGATGAGATAAATGACAAATGTAGATTCACAATTAAGGTAAGTGTGAATAGAAAAGGTAAGGTTATTGACACATGATGTGAAAGAGGTTACAATAGGTTACAATACGAGATTATAGAGCTCGCAATATAGTTCAATCGCAAGAGAGAGCACACTACCTTTCTCATACACGCCATAAAGAGTCTAGAGTCAATCACAATAGGCTCACTTTTACTACACAATACAGTACAGATTTTGTGAAAATTTCTCACATCATTAAAAAATATTTGCCCATCCTCAATCGTGACACCACACTAGCTACCATTCTACAGAATGGCATACAATGTGTATCCACCAAGGCACCTACTTTGGGTGGCATTCTCTCTCCCAATCTCTTTCATAGAACGAATACTAATTCCAGTTGGCTCTCCTACAAAGGCAATGTCTGCTGCGGGGGCAACAGATGTAATGTCTGTCAATACATGTACAAGACCACCAACTTCACATCATGTGTCAATAACCTTACTTTTTCTATTCACACTTACCTTAATTGTGAATCTACATTTGTCATTTACTCATACCGGTGCGGATGAAGTGGATTTTCTTCCTCGCATTTTCCTGTTATTTACCTTGGACCTAGACCAAGTGCATTCCATCTTCTATCCAGCACGGACCTACCTTCCACATGCATCCAAGTGGGTGAGCATAAGCATTCTCCCCTTTTTTCGCTTTTTGCATATGTTCCATATGTGTGTGCATATTTGATGTGTATATGCTGTTTGCCTGTGTATATATACTGTATGGATGTATATGGTACATGAATGTGTATATATGCTGTATGTGTGCATATATGGTTTATGTATGTTTATTTGTGAGTGTATGCTGTATGTGTGTAGATGGTGTATGTCTGTATGGATGTATTTATATATGGTGTGTATATTCTATATCTATGAATGTATATATCAATGCCTAAATATAATGCCTAAGTATATTTAGATATTGGATGTAGGGAGGCCCCATTCATATCATGATATTCAAATATCAAGTCTATATCCCCTCCCAACATCCTTTCACTGCAGAGCTGTATGAGTCAAATTACTGCTATGCCAGAGGGTCCCAGGTATATAGGAAGTGTCCTTGGTGAAGCCAATGAATCAATTATATATAAATATACATCAAAGTTACATATGTTGTAGTGGATACAAGTGAATTAATACTCTATAATTCATCTTGCATTATTCATACATGATAGTGATAACAATAATTTATCTAAGTTCATATATTTAAAACAAACGTGATTATGTGCAGCCATGAAATTGTGTTGTTTAGATATCTATCTCATATCTATCTATCTATCTCATATCTATCTATCTATCTATCTATCTATCTATCTATCTCATATCTATCTATCCATCTATCTATCCATCTATCTATCTATATATCTATGTATCTAGAGGTATCTACCTATCATCTATCTATCTAGCAGTGATGGTTGCCACTAAAGTAAGGAATGTCTGAAAAAGGTCCTATTAAAGGACAGAAATATCACATTGCTGAACTGTACATTGCACTGCCCAACCAACTCACTCTATAAGTGCCGTGTTTTTCTTCTTTCTATGATCCAGGAGGACCCAGAGCCTACACCAGGAGTAACGTGCATATGCAGTGTCAGACTGGCATATATTGGGACTATCAGAGTAGATGATCTTAAGGGCCCTCCCTTCAATCATAAAATACAATTAAAAAATCATATCATGTACAATGTATCATCAACAAGATGTAATAATCTATAATAGTGGAATCAATTTATATGAAATAGATCATAATATCCAGTGATTACTCCATTTACTTCCAAATGAAGATCTTTGGGGCACATTATAAAGTGTAGGAACTTGGGGCCCACCAGAGGATTCTCTGATGCTCTGGTGGGCCAGTCCGACACTTATTGGATCAAAATAAAGAATATGGATTTTTAACTTATCTTCAACAAGTGCTGGTTCCACCTGCTTTTTCTATCAGTCTGACAATGTGCATATGTTATTCTTAAGAGCCTTAAAGATGAAATGAGAAGCACAATTACCATATTAATAAAGGCAATGCCATTCACATCAAGGCCCAACCACCTATTACCAAAGCAGACAGATAAGTTATATAATGTTCCTCCATAGAGTCTCCGCTGAAACCACCAACCTGTGATCATCGAGAAAGCCAAGTCACCTTCTACACGAGCGGAAATAACTGAGCGCTGCTCCTTTCCTTAGTGGTTGGCTGTAAGATGCCAAGGTATAAGGAAATGGGAAATTAGTGGTGAATTCAATACTATTGTACAACAACATTAACTTGGGCCAAACCAGATTTACAATGGCAATGAATCTGCGCTCCTGGCAACATTTACATAACAGACGGGGAAAAAAGTGACGGAGTTATAAAATAATTGGAATTTCGTGCCAGTTCATTACAAACTTTGTTGAGTTTGGAGTATCCATTACGAATTACACGACCGCTGAAACTATAAGTGTTCATTACTCATGTTCTTATAGGTCTCCCTGGATGAAGATGATGACAGTGTAGCTATAATGTCTCATGGTACATCATATATACCACATCCTATGTTACCACCATTGTGACACCACTACCTGCTGTGTCATACTATAGGGTGGCCATTCAGATAGGATGGACCCATTGATGTGTAGAAACTGGTCAACCATCAGATGACAGTGGAAAACATGTACAACACAAGGACAAGGAATAAACCAACCTCTGCCTCCTAGAAACACATGCAAGCTCAGTCATGCCCAGTGTGCATGTGTATAGGGAATTCAAAAGGAATACATTTTAGTCAATCATTGAGGTTTACAATACCTTTAAAGGGAACCTACCACCACGATTCTACCTATAATGGTAGATCGGGTGGTAGGTGGATGAATGGGACGTGAGGATAGCCCTTTTTTTGGGCTAATCCTCACATCCCGGTTATCTTTTAGAAAACTTTAATCCGCTGATATGTAAATTTTTTAAGCAGCTACTGGGGCATGGAGTAGCCGGACATGAGGCTACAAGTCGCAGCTACTCCACGCCCCAGTAGCCTCTTTTCTTCTCCTACCATTTCATCTTTGGCGCTCTTCATAGTTGCACGCCCTCGTCCGAGTACCCGGCAACTGCGGCGTTCTGCGCATGCGCAGTAGCTCAGGTCTTGAAGCTTTGGCCGCACAGCCGCAGGCCGGGTACTCGGAAGAGTGCACGCAGCTATGAGGAGCTGTACGCCGAAGATGAAATGGTAGAAGGAGAAAGGAGGCTACTGGGGTGTGTAAGATTTGAGCGTTCAGCCCTTGTTCCCCTGTATTAGGATTAGGGATATGTCTTCATACCGGCTAATTATTGACTCTTACATTCAGCGCCTAATGATAAGGACTGTGCTACCTAATGTCACACTAAAATCCCTTGATCAGTAACAAACAGACATTGTATGACTCCATGCTGTCTCCTGAGATCCCCAAGGCACACAATGTGATATCAGGTAACTGTCCGCCATGTGACCTCCATGTCTGGACTGAGTGTTTGTCAGAGGACAGAAAGCCATCAGTGCCATTATCTCCATGCTGTGAGTACATTTCTGAATCCTGAATCTTTTTCCATACAAAACTGTGGTTCACATTGATGTCAAAAGGAACAGAACAGAGCTCAATCCACAGGGGCTCATTCACTAAGGGTTGCGCTACTCACTTTCGTCGGACTGGGTGTCTGCGCTGGGATTGTGTTGCACGTGATCGGATTTTGGCTTTCATGCGACAGAAATCGGGGGCGGGCCGTCGGATGATCCGATTGATTCGGACTGAGCGCGGGATGTAGCATTCAAATTGTGTCGCAAGCCCAAGCACTTACATGCAGCACTAAAAAGATGGTGAACTTCGTCAGACCTGAGGGGGGAGGCGACACATGCAGGATATCGGGCACAAGATCTTAGTGAATCGCGGCACAGTGCATTATCATCGGACAACAGTGGCCAGGTAAGTAAATCTGCCCCAAAGTCTCCTATCCATAGGCAGCATGTCATAGAGCAGAAGGAGCTGAGCAGATTGTATATAGTGCCCTATCTGCAGGCAGCATGTTATAGAGCAGAAGGAGCTGAGCAGATTGTATATAATGTCCTATCTGCAGGCAGCATGTTATGGAGTAGGAGGTGCTGAGCAGATTGTACAGTGTCCTATCTGCAGGCAGCATGTTATAGAGCAGAAGGAGCTGAGCAGATTGTACGTAGTGTCCTATCTGCAGGCAGCATGTTATAGAGCAGAAGGACCTGAGCAGATTGTACGTAGTGTCCTATCTGCAGGCAGCATGTTATACAGCAGGATGAGCTAAGTAGATTGTACATATTGGGGCAGATTTATCAAGTGTCTGAAACTCAGAATATTTCCAGTTGCCCATGGCAACCAATCACAGCTCAGCTTTCATTTTACCAGTGCTCATGAATATTTTAAATGGAAGCTGTGATTGGTTGCCAGGGGCAACTGGAAATATTCTGACTTTCAGACACTTGATAAAGTTGATAAACTTGATAAGTTTTACAGCAGGAAGGGCTGAGCATAATGTACATACTGCCCTATCTGCAGGCAGAATATTATAGAGCAGGTGGAGCTCAGTACCTATTTGCAGGCAGTGTATGAAAGAGAAGAACGTGCTAAAAAGATTAATTTAGCTTATAGAAAAATGTTTAAGCAATATTCCTTTTGAATTCCCTATATTCCTATAGGAAAATCAATGATCCAGAAGGTTGGAATTTTAATTTGTGAAATCCTTTGTTTATATGAGGACAAGCGGCATCAAATTTGCTTAGCCGCCACTTATCCCCTCTTTTTAAACAGAAGACTTTTGTGTCCAGAGAACAAAAGAATTGTACAGATGAATTCCAACTTACTGACCCATATTTCCCCTAATATCTGCCATATGAGGAGAGTGGGGAGGGCCTGCGCACATCAGGCAGTCCGCTTCATCTGATGTGTATGGGATCCCTTAAAGTCTATGGTCAGCTTCAGACACGTCATCCTGGTTACAATCATCCATAAAATCTTGATGTTAGGGATGATGGAGATCGTTCGGATTGTACTTGGTTATTGTGGCTACAATGTTCCCTCTTGATTCTCTGATGCTTATATTTGTCAGACACTATAGAGGTGTAATTCCCTTTCATGGGGATGTTCTCCTCTCCTGGGCGCATTAATAATGCCTATAATCTGTCTTTTCCTGATCCTGAACCTCAGTAAATATGTCTGGGCAGATGTTATCTCCTTTGGCAGAGTTGTTGCACATCCTTCTCCGGTATCTTCTGTCTGATCCTATATCTTGTTTGTGTTCCATTTCAGGATCCTCTGGCTACCTCCTCACCTCCGCTCCAATGTAATCCGCATGACTGATATCACCTGAAGACAATGTTTGTTTTACAAGATAATATGCAAGGTTTTTTTTGGAGGGGTGTAGCAGGGTCAATGTGTCACTAATGTCTCAGTATTGATGCATCATGGAGCTCATAACCAGTTTGTCTAAATCTATAGATATACACATACTGTAACAGAACCTGGTTTACTACAGTGATACAATACCAGAACCAGGAATACTACATAAATACAGTACAAGAATCAAGCTTAATTCCTGCGGAAAATACTACACTATACTTTTGCACTATACACTCCTTTTTGTGAAGCTTAGTACATAGATACAGGAGCATAAACAAGATTATTGTATAAATATGATACTAGAACCAAAATTACCACATAGTTACAGTACCAGAACTAAGCTTACTACATAGCTATGACACCAAACTAAACTTATTACATAGATACCGTGCCATGACTATTATTACTATATAGATAAAGTACCAGAACCAAGCTTACTACTTAGATATGACGCAAGAACCAAACGTACTACAAAGATACGATACCATAATCCAGCTTATTCCATTGATGCAGTATTAGAACGAAGATTACTATAAAGATATGGTACAAAAACCCAAGTTACTACATGGATATGGTAACAGAACTAAGCTTATTACATAGATAAAGTACCAGAATCAAGCATACTTCATAGATGTATTACCAACACCAAGATTACTGTATACATACATTACAAGAACAAGATTACTACATAGACACAGTACCAGAACCATCCAAAAGTGATGATAAATTTAGCTTTTATCTTCCCCCTTCTTGGCTGGATGAGAAAAAAAACCTTTTACTTATCAATCTAGGGTTCCCTGCATCACCTCTCAGCAGTCTGAGCGCAAGCCACATGATGCATTGGTGTCCGTGTGGCTGCGCCTTCTGGTGCAGTAATACCCCTGGCACATACAGCGGTTCTCTGTACCCATGGGGTATACACAGTAGAGACTTCTGGCACTTTATAGGCTCCACACACATAACGTTCCTGTTTCTGAATGATCTGTCATTTTGGAATAAATTCTGTTGTTAGCTGGATAGATTTCAGGAACCATCATTGCTATAATGGGTAGAAGCCAAGGATCCAGAAAATTCTTATGAAAGTTTCCTATAAGCATCAAGACTTGGGGGAGATTTATCATCAAGTTTCTAAGGTAAAACTGTTCTGGTTGCCCATGGAAACCAATCAGAGCTCAGGTTTAATTTTATAAACAGCTGTGGGAAAGTGAAAGCTGAGCTATGATTGGTTGCCATGGACAACTAGAACAGTTCTACTATAAGAGACTTCTAATAAATCTCCCCACTGAGTGTAATGTAGGGGGTAGCTTGTTCCCCCATTAAGTGACCCATTTGTATTTGAGATGCCCATATAGCAGTACACTCTGTATACATCTCTTACATATGAGGCCTTATTTTCAGATAGTGACGCAATTATCTAGGTAGCAATGTATAGCTGAGATACACAGTACACTACAACCCAATGCTCTGCAGAATAAACTCTGAAAATACATCTGTTTGTCCGCTCTAATATATCCGAAATGGAAAAATATTCCGAACTCCGTGAAAAATTGTCTCCAACAATAAAGTTGAGTTGTGGCAACAAACAGGGAGCTGCTTCATACGGCTCACACATATGGAAGGACAGTTAAGTATAGATGTGTCTTCCGTACACAGACACATTCTGTTCAGTTTCGAGAACTTGCCCAATTTTTCTGTCTGGTCTTTCAGCGGCCAGAATAAACAAGCTTCCTAGTGAGCTCACTTGGACGGATAACTTTATACTGAATATGTGCTCTCACTCCGTGACACCGAGATTTATGACCCTTAAGGTAGACTGGTCAACATTCATTTTTCGGCAGGCAGATTGAACCTTGCTCACTTCTTGCAAGTGAAGTGCTACATGCTGAGAATAAATTCCCTGCCAGTTCAATGAAGAGGATTATTTTCCTGTACATTTTAGGAGAGGCAGTTAGCACCCGCCGTGTAACTTATAGGAAGGGAAAGCGTACGGAAATGTATACTAGAACGTGGCTGATCAGCAACGGTTTGGATAACGAGGTCCGAATGCTAGAACATGGTACAATTATGTATTATGGAATTATGTGACAGCTCAGCAGACCAGAAATTGGGAGATCTCTTAACTTTCTATTTAAATAGAATCCATACATTTACACACACAGCTTTGCATCATCTATACAGTTACACACACAGCTCTGCTACATCCATACCTTTAAATACACAGTTCTGCTACATCCATACATTTACACACACATAGCTTTGCTACAGTCATACATTTTACACACACAGCTCTGCTTCATCCATATATTTACACACACAGCACTGCTTCATCCATACATTTACACACACAGATCAGCTATACACACACAAACAGAAATAGGAACACACTCACCACTTTTTATTTTTTGCTAAAAGTGCGTCTTATAGTCCAGAAAATACGGTAATTTCTTCAATGCATCAAAAATAGAAAGGAAGCAATTTAAAGGTTGTTTCCATTCTCTTTGCCAGCAGAGTGTGGTGAGTCCCGGGGGAGCAACCTGTGTGTGTGTCTCCTTATACATTCTTCCTTTCCTGTAGACCTTCCCCCCTCCCTCCCCTGCATCTTCAAGTGGGGAGGGAGCTGGATGATTGTGGAGGAGAGGAAGAATGCATGAGGAGACTGAGAAACAGGCACACACAGGCTGCGGCAGGTCCCCCCTTCCCCCGGGACTCACCACACGCTGCTGGCAGGGAGTCAAGTAAAATTTAAAATCAGCATAATCTATAGGGACCTGTCACAAACTAAAAATGGCATTGCTGGTTTGCCTTAAATAAAGAGTAAAAACAGAAAGTTTGTTGCGGAGGTTCAGGTTGCTGTCTTATACTCCTGGCCAGTCAGGGTTATGCTTTTAACATTAGGATCATTTGCAACCAAAATTTATGATCCATTTAAAAGAAAATGATCCATTGGATATAACAATGTAGGGTAATTGACCTCAAATTGACTTCCATATCTCATACAAAAGTCTCTTCATGGTGGGAAAATGATCTTGGAAGATGTTGGAAATTTTTCCATAATCAGGATATTTGTTCAGTCACGTCAACGCCACACAAAAAGCCTCTTATTAGAATCACAGTCGTCCTGCCAGCTCTGCCTAGAGTAGTAGATCTTACGTGACAGTCTCTATGGTTTTGGCATTCACAAACACAAATAGGTACCGGTTAACCTCTTTCTTCCAACATTTACACATTGGGAGTTATTTATCTTTGGGTTTGCTGGGCTTTTTTGGTTTAAAAAAAGTCTCAAAAATGGCACAGGGAGTTTTTTTGGGAATTTTCACTGCTAAAAAGTCTCAAAGGGCTATTTCCACCTCTTCATTAATCTGGTGTAAACATAGAACTACTGCAACGGCGTGCAAAGCCATATTCAAGACTTGGGACTTTTCCAAAAAGTCCCGTAAAAAGTCTCACAGTTACTCCAGTCCCCTGCTAGCGTCTGTGCGTGGACTTTTTATGGATTTTAAGGCTTTTTTTTAAGGACTTTTTGAAAAAAAAAAAATCCCACACAGCAATTACAGCAAACAAATATTTATTAAAGGGCCAAAGCCACTTTAATGAATATCTTGGGTAGCAGAGCTCCGAAAATAGACATAGCACTGTTGCAAGGAGCTGGTCTAATGATAAATTACCCCTATTGTGTAAGGGTTTCCTTCCGTAGGACCTGATGCATTTGTGAATTACACAGCTGTCTATGGATTTTCATGTGTAATGCCTCATTTGGCCTGCGGTGGTGCTGCAGAGAAATTAAACACTTGATGCCCAGATTCACCACTCTATAATGCTGCTGGATCGGGAAATAAAGTAAATCCAATAATAATATCTGCAGAATGCATATTACACCATAAAACATTTATTTGAGAATTGAGAATTTACTTCACCTTAAGAAACACTTTAAGTTTAGAGCTCTTTCAAAAAAAGATGAAAATTTTTTTACATTACACATAGAAATTGTGCAAAACATCACATATCGTAGTTTGTATTTCAATTCATTTATCACCCCTATAAATGGAAAATATTTTGTTCACTTTTACAAATTTAAGTGATCTTTTTTGTATTCTACAATATACAAAGGATTGATCCCTGACCGAGATGAATCAGAGAAGCTCACCCCTAGCAGGTTTGTGCAATGGATACGTTTTACGAAGATAAAATGGGCAGCCTAAACTTACAGACACCCAGGACCTACAAGTCAATTAAAACTTGTCACTTATACAAATATACATTTTGATACATTTTTGGTTAACATTCTACTTACATTGACTCAAATTTTCTGGGATCTGGATGGCTACTGTTAGGGAAAGCGCCATGAAATCTTAATGAGTCTTTAAAGTCATAGATTGCTCCTCGGGGGAGGGGCTATGCAAATTAGCTCACTTTCAAAAGGAACTAATTTCCTTTTTTTTTGTAATGCATTGGCATGGTTACAATGTATTATTATCAACTTGGCACAGTTATATTGTACACCAAAAAAATCCATAGTATGTATAGGTATAAAGGGAATGCAACACGAGGATAGTAAACTTGCCAATTTACAGATGCCCTTACAATAATGACTTATATGTGTTCCCACTGAATGAATGTGAAAATGTGTCAATCAGGGGATACTCATAAATCCCATCCCTTATGCCGTTCCCTTGTGTAAGTTATTTGAGCCTTTGGGCATAGCCAAAATTAGAAGAATCTAATATCTCGATTGTAGGAGGTACAGACAAGTGGTAATGGGCCCATAAGATGTCACTTTTCCACATAAAGGGACTAACTATATTGATTACATTATAGGGGGCCTGTTTGCACTAGGGACCACCCTTTTCACTGGTGGCTCAGAAGATCTGTCTTGAAGGTAATCTGTCCTGATGGACTAGGTTGCACACGAAAAGTTGTGCAACTAAGATCTCCGCCATTGATATGAAACAAGTAACCCCTACTATTGGCTAGGACATGTTCATAGGGTAGATTTCTCAGTGTAGATTTTCTCAGTGTAACACTCAATAGTACCTTGGATAAGATGTAGGTGCGGAACCTGGATCTGTCCCCTTCTTTCCTCGCTATCAAATTCATGGTAGACATATTTGCCCCACATAAATGTCAAAGCATATTTCCCATTGGAGTCATGTGAAGTGGACTTCATGAAGAAATACACACCCAAATATTGAGGAACATAAGTCATGTCAACATACACTTACAGTATGTGGACACAGACCAGCATTTATCAGCCTAAAAGGATCCCTTCACTATACAGCTAAGGGGAAAATCCCAAGAGCTATTAATATTCCTGGAAATTTTCTGCTGTCAAACAACTTTTGGATTTTATATTCATGTCAAGAAGATTGGTGATTACAAGAAAAATTACATTTGCTTCATAAGTGGTCAATTGATTCCATAAAGTCTACAGTAAGTGGTCCAATAGTGGTTCTAAGTATGACAAACCATACCCATATTTATAAATAACTCATATATATATATTATATATCTGAATTAC
Organism: Engystomops pustulosus; assembly: GCA_019512145.1. Taxonomy (NCBI): domain Eukaryota; kingdom Metazoa; phylum Chordata; class Amphibia; order Anura; family Leptodactylidae; genus Engystomops; species Engystomops pustulosus. Next base: position 15,156,360 of record CM033642.1, on the reverse strand, counting down.
ATGTAGGACCCCATGTGTAAATGTTGATAAGCCTCAAAGGTAAGGGCTGTTTTTTGGTATTAAGTCAACAACCAACTAGACAACACATGCACCAATAGAGACCGATGGACATCTCTATGTATTGTTCCATAATGTGCACAAGGTGTATGAAACCATCATCCGGGATTGGCAATGTTCAGAACAAAACTTGTCCTAATCAGGCTGGATCATGGAAGGCGGAGTCACGACACTTACATCATAAAGGATTTGCTATGTTAAAGATGATTTGCTATAGAACCAATTTAGGACTCACGTGGTGACATTATAATAGCTCAGGATCGGCTCCAGGTTTAGGTAGGCCCCAGGGGGATTGAGCCTCAGTGGGCCCCTTTACAGTAATCTCACGCGGCAGCATTACAAATTCAGAAGCTAAAACAGTCTCCTGTTCCGAAAAATATTCCCTAGTTTATCATCCCAAACAGCCCATTCATGGACATTTTATATAAAGCCCCCCTCACCCCCTATGGATTTATTATATACAGTTCCCCTCAGCCCCATGGATTCCTTATCTACAGCCTTATATGGGCCCCCAGCAGCTCTGGGCCCCGGACAGGACCTAAACAAGGAAAGTATTCATCCAATTCCATTCTTTGATACTAAGTACATGACCCTCCCACATCTATGTCCTACAGGACCGCCTGATTTATGACTGTACCAATCCTGAATGTTTAGTTAACATTTGGTTTGGTGAATGCAATGTGTAGAATTGTTTTAAATTCTTGGTTGAAAGTCCAAGAAAATTTGTAATTTGAAATTGTTATCATTATCTTTGCGGCCAATATAGAATCTTATAAAAATCTTGAGATTTTAAGATAAAATTTTAAATATGGTTTTTTTTTGGTTGAAACTTTCAAATACTGAACTTCTGTAGTATAATGTCTACCTGGACATTATCTGTAAGTTACATTCATACTCTGACAAGAGTGCTATGTCCACGGGGGGGCCACCATTTACATTAGGATGCCTCCTATCCATTTTAATAAGGTTGGCATGTGCAGTATGATGGTTACACTTGGTCTGGGCAATATCAGGGAGATGTAGATAATAATGGGCCCTTTTAGTGATTCAAAGACTCAACTCTGTAGTAAACTTTGGGGATGATTAAAATTACCATGGGTTATATAAAAACAAGGCCAATTTTATTTTAAGGTTTTACATTTACTAGAGTACAGTACCTGAACCAAGCTACTTGGGAAAAGAGAGGTCGTCCTCCCTATTTTTCTCCAGTTAAGGACCACTGGAGAACATTCAAAGGTCCTAGAAAGCTTCTGGAGAGCCGGCACACATGCATGAGGATATCCAGGTTGGAGGACCCTGTTTATAATATCTACTGGAAAGTCTGCAGTGATTCACAACCCACAGAAAAACTTTCTTATCCAGGTCAAATTAGTTTGCTCAAACTTGTTGGGTGGTGTTGGTGGCTATGCCCCCGGGATGCAATCCAAACCACCCACATTATAATCCGCTATTGGACAGACCCCACCATTCCCTTTCATTTACCATATATAATACCTGAGGATGAGTACATGCCCATGATAAGACATCTGCCCATCTGTGTGATCATTATAAAAAAGCAATATGGTGGAAAATACCTTCTGGATAACTTGGAGCAAATTTCCTTATTGGCAAGTAAAATTCTCAGGAATACTAACATTATCCTAGTAAGCTGCATTCATTGTAATATCTGGTACATAAGAGAATTTGTCACAGTAGGGCCTATTTTTTTGGTAATAAAGAATGTGACTATGGGGTCACCTACAACGTGAACCATCTTCCTTATATGGATGAAATCCCAGCAGCTACGTTAGGATGAGGGGGGCGGCTGTGTATGTTCTCCAGTGGTGACATAATTAGATAAAGGCAAGGTTGGTCATTTTGGTCAGTTGCACCATGGAAGCCTAGACTTGAAGTGGACAAAATTGGTACAGGCCATTCTACAATATATATGCTTTTCAAATGAAAGCTTCTTGGGACCAATGCTAAATTTGGAACCGGGCCCTACCACATCTAATGGCACATGCACCATTCAAATGCACCTCGCTATACAGTAACCATAACCAAATGTAAATGCACCTCCCTATACAGTAACCATAACCGAATGCAAATGCACCTCCCTATACAGTAACCATAACCAAATGTAAATGCACCTCCCTATAAGGTATTCATACCCGAATGTGAATCCACCACCCTTTACGGTATTCACACCCAAATGTGAATGCACCTCCCTTTACAGTAACCATAACCGAATTTAAATGCACCTCCCCTTTATGGTAACCATAGCCGAATGTGAATGTATCTCCCTATACGGTAACCGTACCCAAATGTGAATCCTCCTTATATGGTAACCATACCCGAATTTGGTTGGACCTCCCTATGTGGTAACCATTCCCAAATGTGAGTGCACCTCCCTATATGGTAACCATACCAAAATGTGAAGCCCCCTTATATTTGGCAAGCTTTGTGCAGCGCTGCGGAATCTGTAGGCGCTATATAAATAAAGGAATTATTATTATATGGTAACCATACCCGAATTTAAGTGGACCTCCCAATACGGTAACCATACCCGAGTGTGATTGCACCTCCCTATATGGTAACCGTACCCAAATGTGAATGCACATCCCAATAACTTTTAACTTTGGAAGTTTCCCAATGTTACAGAATCCCTTTGAGGAAAACAACACATCAGATATATAATTATTGTCAAGTCAAAGCTTCCGATTTGAACCCTTAAGAATAAGAATCATTGCATTTCTGTCTTTCTTTTATTCAGGCCTGACATGGGGTCATTGCACCGCCTTCACGTGTGATTGTCTGAATGATTGTCTTTTTTTTTTTGTATTAAATATAAACATGTTATTTTCACCATATTTTATACACTTCAAAGGAAGAAAACAAATTATCCCTCTACCTGTTATACCAAAATATACGAGAAACCTGCTCTCTGCTGAATGACCGTAGCGACAGTCAGCAGAGAGCAGGTTATTGGCTCAGGCAAATAGAAAGTTATACATTTCCCCTCCCCCTCAAATAATAAAATAAAAAGCATATGCACAATTGTTAAAAAAAAAAAAAAAAAAACTTTTGCCACCATCATGCATTTTACAATAATGTTATCCAATGTCCCTCCTCCATTTTAAGTAGTCTGTAAGCCCTGTAAAATGCAATATGTCCGCTAGAGTCCATTACCGCCAAGATTCGGCGATGTTTGGCTCCTCTTAAACAGTCACTGCTGGGTACATCATCTGTTCAGGGTTACTGTGAGGGTACGGGGATTGCATTTGTCTGTATCCACCTTGGAGTCCATCTAAAAAAGGTGGTACTGGGGTCATGGGGACAGAGTCATGAGGTACGGCGTATCCCACAAACTGAGGGTGGAGATATTGTCCTTGGTGCGGGACCATCTGGGTGGCTTGTTGACAGTTTAACACTGAATAATTGGTGGGCATGTTCACATACACGTTATTCATGGCTCCTTCGGGCAGGCAGCAGTTGGTTTGGGATCTAGTTGGAGGAGCCCTCGCTCCTGAGTTGGCACTTGAGCTGGAGCTGGTGGCTGTGCTGGACTGCCGAGAAGAAGATCCACGAGAGGTGCTGGCGCTGGATATCATGGGGATAGTTTCCATAAGGCGGTTGCTTCCCGGAGCTCGGCTCTGCTGGGGTTCCTGTTTTGGCCTCAGACAACGACAACAACAGATAGCAACCAAAGAACCCAAGATGATGAACGCCACAAATACTGATCCGACAATCAGGAATGGCACGTAGATGGGAACTAGAAGGAAAAAGGAGAGTGAGAAGATAAGAGCCAAAAAAATTAACCATCACAAAGTTTACCGCTGTTTCCAAATCAACTTGGTGACTACTTCTCTCATTAGGACTGGGCAAAAATACTCCCAATATTAAGGAGACCAATCACAAAGATAAATGAAATTACCCTATTATTATGCTAGTGAGCCAGAAGGGGTGGCGTAGCCCCTCTGTGATATGGCTTTACAGCTCGTACACTATCGCACCCTTCCCCTGCTCACTCAGTGGAGTGAGCACTGCCTACTGCATCTTCAGTGCTGAGGGAGCAGGGGGGAAGGGTGAGACATTGTGAACGCCTGTAAAGCCAGATCACAGATGGGCTAGGGCAGTGATGGCAAACCTTTTAGGCACCGAGTGCCCAAACTACAACCAAAACCCACATATTTTTCGCAAAGTGCCAATGCGACAATTTAAGCAGTAACTTATTCCTCCCTGCTCTGTCACAGGTATAAATTGTATAGGCACCTGAGAACACTAATACAGTAGAAAGAAGGAGAAGAAGTTTGGATTATCATTGTGGCTTCCGTCCAGGGTCCTGGGCTGCCTGGGACTGCAAGTGGCCTTGAGTCCTGTCTGGCAAACTCTACCCTGGGGTGATGGCAAGGGTGCCCATATAGAGGGCTCTGAGTGCCACCTCGGGCACCCGTGCCATAGGTTTGCCACCACTGGGCTAGGGTAATCCTTCAAGCTTATTAGCATCATTTTAAAAGTTTAATTTTAGAAGGAGGCCATGGATAACAAATATAAGAAGATTAGCACAGTCACAGTGCCTGGATCTATGGGTATGTGTCCCTGGTTTTATCATGATGGATTTTGATGGTAGATTTCCTTTAAGGTAATGTAATCCAAAGACTACGTTAGTAATATCATTCACTCAATATCTGCTGGCAATGTCCACTTCTCTTCCCACCAGGACCCAAGCAGAAGACATGTCACTTGTCACTTATGTGAATGTAACCTGTGTCTGCATGGCTGCACTATAGAAGCAATAGGAAATAAATAATTGAATACATAAATAATGAACTAACCACTAAGTGTAATTCTATATAACCACATGTCAGTCATCATCACTAGCAGAATATATCTAATGGAGTGTGGTGGATGCAGTCATATTAAGGATCTGACACCAGTATTATACATAGTATATAATAGGTTGGAGCCCAACAAGGGTTGGCTAGAAAACAGTGGATGTAAATATTCTTGATGATATCTGTCCAATACTTTGCCTTTATGGAGATTATGGAGATTCCATACAGGAATTTTTCAGGGGAGAACCAAAGTTCCAAGGGGACACAGTCTTTTATAACATGAAGAGGTAGTTGTTACGAGATAAAAAAAATTATGATGAAACCAAATATAAATTATTCTGCCCCCCCCCCCTTTATCTTCCCATACCAAATAGATCAGTGGAGTTAGCACCGCATGGCAATCACTGTTGTTGTCTTGGCCAAGCAATCATATCCCCCCTTATATACAACTTATTGTGTAAACCCTTGAAATGGAGCCTGAGGAACCAGAGGCTGTAATTAGGGGATTAGGGGACTCTGCACATTAGACAGGTGGGATCATTTCACTTATTGAACCAATTTTTTCATTAGACGTCGCCACAGGAAAAGCAATGAATCAAATAACGGGAAGCAGAATGTTTCCAATTGTGCATAAATGTGTAAATGGCTACTGAGAAAATCCTACTATAGGTCTGCAACTTATTAGGAGTACAACTCCCAGCATCTGTAGCTTCTCCATAGCCCAAAAACCACAGATTGATGACAGTCAGCATTGCATAGGTTGTGATAGTTCAGTGTGAGGCACATGCAATATACTACTATATAGGGGTCTGCAGCAGAGGACTACATCCCATAGCTGACAGAATATGCTAGGAGTTGTAGTTATACAACAGCTTGAGAGACTATGTATATACTATGGTCCCTGCTTATAGTCTGGAAGCCCTCATCTCCTAATGTTATCTGACAGCACAGGGATTTCTCCTACAGAATTATCCAGGCTTCAGCTTCCCTCTGCATATGGAATCAGGCGCTACATATTGATATTTAATATCACACCATGCATTTTAATCCCTCTAATACGCAGTTTGGGATGTGGATCGAATAACAGGCTTATACTCAAATCACTTCCATAATCCTTTACTGTCCAGGAAATATCTGTAGGAACATGAGTGAGGTCTAAATAATAGAGAAGAAAATGGACAAGTAGGTATGAGAGTATGGAGAGATATAAATAGCTATAAGATAGATAGGAGATGACAGATAGATACAGTGGCGTAACTAGAAGCTGATGGGCCCCAGTGCAAAGTCTGTGCCAGGCCCCTGACTATAATGTATGGTTTATAGTAATAGTCTTCTCATATGGGAAAGTGACCACATAAGGGCCCCCTAAACCTCTTGAGCCCTGGTGCGACCGCAACCTCTGCACCCCCTCAAGTTACGCCCCTGGATAGATAGATAGATAGATAGATAGATAGATAGATAGGAGTTAGATAGGAGATAGATAGATATGAGATAGATATGAGATAGATAGATATGAGATAGATAGATACATAGATAGATAGATAGATAGATAGATAGATAGATAGATAGATAGATAGATAGATAGATCTATATATATATTGGGATAAAACATTAATTTGATAAAATACAATGATTGTAAAAAGTCTCTTTAAGGGAAGCTGCAATATCTTGAACCATAGGATACTAATATACATACTTGGTGGCCACAGTGTTCTCAAGGAGCCTTGTGGGACAGATTAATAATAATAACTCTTTATTTAAATAGTGCACACAGATTACACAGCACTGATCAAAGCAAAATCTAAACAACCTAACAGTATGTTTTTTGGAGTGTGGGAGGAAACCGGAGGACCCGGAGGAAACCCACGTAAACACGGAGGGAACGTACAAACTCTTTGCAGATGTTGACCTGGGTGTGATTCGAATCCAGGACCCCAGTGCTGCAAGGCAGAAGTGCTACTCACTCAGCCTCCATGCCGCCCACGATTGAAGTTGGTTCCCAAACTTTAACTGTTCTTAGAGTGTATATGACAATAGGTAATGTAGAAATCTCCATAGTTTTCGTCCACCACGTTGATACAAGAATAGATTATTTTCTATTATCTTATAATCCATAAACATGGGCTACTCCCATAGCAGAGCAGATATTAAGCTTTACGTCACAATTAGCCATAAAATCCCAGAAGTTATTCTTCTCCAGGTCGTTCCTCGTGAAAAAATTTAATAGTTTCTGTCTAATTTCTGAGATCTGAATAAACAATAAAATGTTGAAAGTATTTATCCCATAAAAGTGTGGGGTGTTAGTGTGATGACCGCGCGGAGGTCCCACATGGGAGTCTTCTCGCTCCTCTACTAGAACTATGTAGGTGTGACAAGCGTTCTTCCAGCTGAGGACCACATGTTTGGCTGACCTTTGGTAGGAGCAGGTCTTCTTCTTCAATGTTCTGCACAAAAGTCTCACGTGAAATTCAGTCAAGCTACTTTTTCGGTTTTGAAATGACATTTTACATTGGGCGGGGGAGGAGCCTAATCTGCCCTTGAATAATTCTCAATTTTCTGACAGGCCTTACTCTAAGGGCAGGGTCAAGGTTCTGGAAGAGCCTAGCCCAACATTTTTAGACTTTTTTATGTTGTTGCCTACGAAGATCTTTATGAAATGCTCTACAACTCTTCATTGTACACGTCCTCGAAATCCTCTTAACCCTCCAACTGAGGCGACCCAATTCTAGAAGTCTCTAGAAGGACTGGAGGAGATAACATCTTCTAGGGTCAAATGTCACTGGACAATTGTAAACAACTGGGCCGATGTATCAAGACCAGCGCTGGCATAGGGTAGATTTTTGCTATAACCTCCGCCAGTTTGTCATATGACTTACTGCATTGCTGCAAATTACCCGGCACTGATGTCCTTTCTCGCAAAATGAATACCATAATTAACAAGTTGTTTAGTGGTAATTGCTAATTAGTGACTATGGATATTATATGAGTGACCTAATTGGAGATGTAATTCAGGAAAGTCAGGAAGAGGACGATTGCTCGGAATGATTGGCGCACTCATTATTATGATAATCCTCTCGTTCCACCGCATCTACGAGGGCTTCATCACCTTGGAGGTTAGGACAAAGGAGAAAGCCCTTACATTGCTGCCTGGCAGTATGATAATTGCTGTGCCGGGCTAATACTGTCATAATCCCAGCAATTCATCAAACACATTCCTTAAATTCTCCCGCTTGTAGTGTTGATTTTTTCATGACACACTTGGCTTGACAAAGGCTGGGATACAGCCGAAACGTTGCACGAGGTGGAATAAAAACCACGTTTATTTTTCACTATATGGAATGCTGCCGTTTTTCATTTCTAGATAGATAGATAGATAGATAGATAGATAGATAGATAGATAGATAGATATGAGATAGATATGAGATAGATAGACATGAGATAGATAGATAGATAGATAGATAGATAGATATGAGATAGATATTAGATAGATAGATAGATAGATAGATAGATAGATAGATATGAGATAGATATGAGATAGATAGATATGAGATAGATATGAGATAGATAGATAGATAGATTGGTCACATTCATGGAATTTATAAACAGAGACCCCCCCTCACCCCCTATGGATTTAGTATATACAGTTCCCATAGCCCATGGATTCTGTCTATCTAAGCCTTATATGGGCCCCCAGCAGCTCTGGGCCCCCGGACAGGACCTAAACAAGGAAGATAAGTTATTCAATCCAATCCCATTCTTTGATACTAAGTACATGGACCTCCCACATCTATGTCCTATAGGCACCGCCTGATTATTGGACTGTACCAATCCTGAATGTTAGTTAACATTGGGTTGGTGAATGCAATGTGTAGATTGTTTTAAGATTCTTGTTGTTGAAAGTCCAAGAAAATTGTTGTATTTGAAATTGTTATCATTATCTTTGCGGCCAATTATAGAATCTTATAAAAATCTAGAGATGGTGAAGATTTAAAAATTTAAAATAGTGTTTTTTTGGTGTTGAAACTTTCAAATACGAATTTGTGATTCGGTATAATGTCTACCCGGACATTGACATTCATACTTGACAAGAGTGCTATGTCCGCGGGGGGGGGCACACATTTACATTAGGATGCCTCCTATCCATTTAATAAGGTGGGCGATGTGCAGTTGAGTATGATTGTGTACACTTGGTTCTGGGCAATATCAGGGAGATGTAGATAATAATGGGCCCTTTTGTGATTCAAGACTCAACTCTGTAGTAAACTTTGGGGATGATTAAAATTACTATGGGTTATATAAAAACAAGGCCAATTTTTTTTAAGGTTTTACATTTACTAGAGTACTGTACCTTGAACCAAGCTACTTGGGGAAAGAGAGGTGGTCCTCCATTTTTCTCCAGTTAAGGCACCACTGGAGAACATTCAAAGGTCTCCTAGAAAGCTTCTGGAGAGCCGCGCACACATGCATGAGGATATCCAGGTTGGAGGACCCGTTTAATAATATCTACTGGAAAGTCTGCAGTGATTCAAACCACCAGCAAGTATATAAAACTTTTATCCAGGTCAAATTAGTTTTGCTCAAACTTGTTGGGTGGTGTTGGTGGCTATGCCCCCGGGATGCAATCCAAAACCACCCCACATATAAATCGCTATTGGAACAGACCCCACCATTCCCTTTCATTTACCATATATAATACCTGAGGATGAGTACATGCCATGATAGATCTGCCCATCTGTGTGATCATTATCAAAAAGCAATATGGTGGAAAATACTTTGGATAAGTTAGAGCTAATTTCCTTATTGGCAAGTAAAAATTCTCAGGAATATAATAACATTATCTAGTAAGCTGCATTCACTGTAATGCCTGGTACATAAGAGAATTTGTCACAGTAGGGCCTATTTTTATGGTAATAAAGTATGTGACTATGGGTCACCAACAAAATGAACCATTTCCTTTATATGGATGAAATCCCAGCGGTACATTAGGATGAGGGGGCGGCTGGGTATGTTCTCAGTGGTGACATATTTAGATAAAGGCAAGGTTGGTTCATTTTGTCAGTTGCCATGGAAGCCTAGACTGAAGTGGACAAAATTGGACAGGCCATTCTACAATTTATATGCTTTTCAAATGGAAGCTTCTTTGGGACCCAATGGCTAAATTTGGAACCGGGCCCTACCAATCAATGGCACATGCAATTCAACATGCACCTCGTATATCAGTAACCATAAACCAATGTAAACTGACCTCCCTACTAGGTAACCTAACCGAATGCAACAATGGCACCTCCCTATACAGTAACAACCATAACCCAAATGAGTATAATGCACCTCCCTAAAGGTATTCACTACCGAATGTGACATCCACCACCCTTTACGGTATTCACACCCAAATGTGAATGCACCTCCCTTTACAGTAACCATAACCAAGTTAAATTTAAATGCCACCTCCCCTTATGGTAACCATAGCCGAATGTGATATGATCTCCCTTATACGGGTAACCGTCTACCAAATGTGAATCCTCCTTATATGGGAAACCATACCCGAATTTGGTTGGACCCCCATGTGGTAAACCATTCCCAAAGTGTGAGTGCACCTCCCTATATTGTAAACATACCAAAATGTGAACCCCCTTATATATTGGCAAGCTTGTTGCAGCGCTGCGGAATCTGTAGGCGCTATATAAATAAAGGAATTATTATATAGGTAAACATACCCGAATTTAAGTGGACCTCCCAATACGGTAAACCATACACGAGTGTGATTGCACACTCCTATATGGTAACCTGTACCCAAATGTGAATGCACATCCCAATAACTTTTAACTTTGGGAAGTTTCCCAATGTTACAGAATCCCTTGTGAGGAAAAACAAGGACACATCAGATATATAATTATGTCAAGAAAAACTTCCTGATTTTAACCCTTAAGAAATAAGAAATCATTGCATTTCTGTCTTTCTTTTATTCAGGCCTGGACATGGGGGTCATTTGCACCGCCTTCACTGGGATTGTCTGAAGATGTCTTTTTTTTTGTATTAATATAAACATGTTATTTCACCATATTTTATACACTTCAGGAGAGAAGAGAAAGAAAACAAATTTATCCCTCTACCTGTTATACCAAAAATATACGAGAGAAACCTGCTCTCTGCTGAATGGTGACCGTAGCGACAGTCATGCAGCGAGAGCAGGTTATTGGCTCAGGCAAATAGAAAGTTATACATTTCCCCTCCCCCAAATAATAAAATAAAAAGCATATGCACAATTGTTAAAAAAAAAAAAAAAAACTTTTGCCACACATCATGCATTTACAATAATGTTATCCAATGTCCCTCCTCCATTTTAAGTAGTCTATGTAAGCCCTGTAAATGCCAATAGTCCGCTAGAGTCCATTACCGCCAAGATTCGGCAATGTTTGGCTCCTCTTAAACCAGTGTCACTGCTGGGACATATCGTTAGGGGTACTGTGAGGGTACGGGGATTGCATTGTCTGTATCCACCTGGAGTCCATCTAAAAAAGGTGGTTGGTACGGGGTCATGGGGACATGAGTCATGAGGTACGGCGTATCCCACAAACTGAGGGTGGAGATATTGTCCTTGGTGCGGGGACATCTGGGTGGCTTGTTGACAGTTTAACACTGAATAATTGGGTGGGCATGTTCACATACACGTTATTCATGGCTCCTTCGGGCAGGCAGCAGTTGGTTTGGGATCTAGTTGGAGCAGCCTCGCTCCTGGAGTGGCACATTGAGTGTGAGCTGGTGGCTGTGCTGGGACTGCCGAGAAGAAGATCCACGAGAGGTGCTGGCGCTGGATATCATGGGGATAGTGTCATAAGGCGGTTGTTCCGAGCTCGCTCTGCTGGGGTTCCTGTTTTGGCCTCAGACAACGACAACAACAAAGATAGCAACCAAAGAACCCAAAGATGATGAACGCCACAAATGACTGATCCGACAATAGGATGGCACGTTAGATGGGGAACTAGAAGGAAAAAAGGAGAGTGAGAAGATAAGAGCCAAAAAATTAACCACATCACTAAGTTTACCGCTGTTTCCAATCAATTGGTTGGACTTACTTCTCTCATTTAGGATGGGCCCAAAATACTCCCAATATTAGAGGAGGGACCAATCACAAGAGATAAATTAAAATTACCCTATATTATGCTAGTGACCCAGAAGGCGGGTGTCGTAGCCCCTCTGTGATATGGCTTTACAGCTCGTACATCTGCACCCCTTCCCCTGCTCACTCGTGGAGTGAGCACTGCCTACTGCATCTTCAGTGCTCGAGGGAGCAGGGGGTGAAGGGTGAGACATGTGAACGCACTGTTAAAGCCAGGACACAGGGGCTAGGGCAAGTGATGGCAAACCTTTTAGGCCACCGAGTGCCCAAACTACAACCAAACCCACATATTTTCGCAAAGTGCCAATGCGACAATTTAAGCAGTAAACTTATTCCTCCCTGCTCTGTCACAGGTATAAATTGTGAGGCACATGAGAACACTAATACATAGTAGAAAGAAGGAGAAGAGTTTGAAATTGGATTATCTATTGTGGCTTCCGTCCAGGGGTCTGGGCTGCTGGGAATGCAAGTGGCCTTGAGTACTGTCTGGCAAACTCTACTGGGGTGTAGCAAGGGTGCCCATATAGAGGGCTCTGAGGTGCCACTCGGGCACCGTGCCTAGGTTTTGCCACCACTGGGGCTAGGGTAATCCTTCAAGCTTATTAGCATCATTTTAAAAGTTTAATTTTAGAAGGAGGCCAATGGGATAACACAATATAAGAAGATCACACAGTAACGGTGCCTGGGATCTATGGGTAAGTGTGGCCCTGCGTTTATCATGATGGATTTGATGGTAGATTTCTATTAATAGGGTGTAATCCAAATGACGACGTTAGGTAATATCATTCAACTCAATATCTGCTGGCAATGTCCACTTCTCTTCCCACAGGACCCAAGCAGAAGACATGTCACTGTCACTTATTGAATGGAACCTTGTGTCTGCATGACTGCACTATAGAAGCATAGGAAAATAAATAATGAATCATAAATAATGAACTAACCACTAAGTGTTAATTCTATATAACACATGTCAGTCATCCCACGCAGAATATATCTTAATGGAGGTGGGTGGATGCCAGTCATATTAAGGATCTGACACCAGTATTATACATAGATATAATAGGTTGGAAGCCCAACAAGGGTTGGCTAGAAAACAGTGGATGTAAATATTCTTGATGATACTGTCCAATACTTTGCCTTTATGGAGATTATGGAGATTCCATACAGGAATATTTAGGGGAGAACCAAAGTCCAAGGTACACCTTCTTTTTATAACATGAAAGGAGGTAGTTTTACGAGATAAAAAAAATATGATGAAACCAAATATTAAATATTACTGCACCCCCCCCTTTATCTTCCATACCAAATAGATCGTGGAGTTAGCACCGCATGGCAATCAATGTTGTTGTCTTGGGCCAAGCAATCATATCCCCCCTTATATAACTAATTGTGTAAACCTTGAAATGGAGCCTGAGGGAACCAGAGGCTGTAATTAGGGGATTAGGGGATCGCGCATTAGACAGGTGGGATTCATTTCACTTATTGAACCAATTTTTTCATTAGACGTCGCCACAGGAAAAGTAATGAATCAAATACGGGAAGCAGAATGTTTCCAATTGTGCATAAATGTGTAAATGGCTAACTGAGAAAATCCCTACTATAGGTCTGCAACTTTTAGGAGTACAACTCCCCAGCATCTGTAGCTTCTCCAGAGCCCAAAAACCACCGATTGATGACAGTCAGCATTGTAGTTAGGTGTGATAGGTTCAGTGTGAGGCAATGCAATATACTACTATATAGGGGTCTGCAGCAGAGGACTAACATCCATAAGCTGACAGATATGCTAGGGAGTTGTAGTTATACAACATGTGCGGAGACTAGTTGTAATACTATGGTCCCTGCTTATAGTATGGAAGCCCTCATCTCCTAATGTTATCTGACAGCACAGGGATTTCTCCTACAGAATTATCCAGGCTTCAAGCTTCCCTCTGCATATGGAATCAGGCGCTACATATTGATATTTTAATATCAACACATGCATTTTAATCCCTTCTAATACGCAGTTTGGGATTGTGGATGAATAACAGGCTTATACTCAAATCACTTCATAACTCCGTTACCAAGAAATATCTGTAGGAACATGAGTGAGGTCTTAATAATAGAGAAGAAAATGGACAAATAGATATGAGAGACAGAAGGACAGACAGGACAGACAGACAGGACAGACAGAAAAAAATACAGCACAGTCTCTTGAAAAAATGTCTGTCTATGGGTGCTTATCCTGCATTTCACCATGCAGAGTCGATGAAATATAGAAATGAATAAACGGCCAGCACTCCTATAGTGAAAAATAACGTGGTTTTTTATCCACCTCGTGCGACGTTTCGGCTGTATCCCAGCCTTTGGGCTTGACAAAGGCTGGGATACAGCCGAAACGTTGCACGAGGTGGAATAAAAACACGTTTATTTTTCACCTATATGGAGTGCTGCCGTTTTTTTCAGTCTAGATAGATAGATAGATGATAGATAGATAGATAGATAGATTAGAGATAGATAGATTGGAAGTCCGGGCAGCGCCTTGAGAAAGGCCTCAAAGCGAGCCGAAACGTCGCTGTTGCACATGAAAAAAAAGACAACGTTTCTGATCTTACGTTTGGGAGTGCTGCTTTTTTTTCTATTTTGTTTAAGATAGCTAGATAGATAGATATGAGATAGATATTAGATAGATAGATAGATAGATATATTGGGATAAAGCATTAATTTTATAAAATACAATGATTGTAAAAAGTCTCGTTAAGGGAAGCTGCAATATCTTGAAACATAGGATACTAATATACATAAGAAACTTGGTGGCCACAGTGTTCTCAAGGAGCCTTGTGGGACAGATTGAAGTTGGTTCCCAATCTTAAACTGGTCTAAGAGTGTATATGACAATAGGTAATGTAGACATCTTAACAGTAATTGGAAAAGGGATTCAACACAATTGCCTACTAAATAACGGCGCAAAGAGGAAAGGGAAAGGAATGGCGGTCCAATATTCCTTGTAGTCAAAGAAGTCTATGGGTTTTTCCTCTGCTTCTACGTCATTTAGATACCTACACAGATGCGGAGGTATAACCAATGGACAGTACCTTAATTAAGTTAAATGAAGACAAGGTAAATAGGATAAGGACACGTTCTCCAGATATACATCGCACAGAAGAATATCTGGAGAACGTGATGACCTATCCTATTTACCTGTCTTAATTAACTTAAGGTACGTCCATTGGTTTATACCTCCGCATCTGTGTGTAGGTATCTAAATGACGTAGAAGCAGAGGAAAAAACCATAGACTTAATTGAGACATCTCCATAGTTTTCGTCCACCACACGTTGATACAAGAATAGATGATTTTCTTATTATCTTATAATCCATAGATATGGGCTACTCCATAGAGAGGCAGATATCAAGCTTTACGTTACAATTAGCCATTAAAATCCCAAAAGTTATTCTTCCAGGTCTGTTCTCGGGAAAAGATTTAATAGTTTCTGAGTCTGAATAAAAACAATAAAATGTGAAAGTATTTATCCCATAAAAGTGTGTGTGTGTTGGTGTTGTGTGTGGACCGGCGGAGGTCCCACATGGGAGTCTTCTCGCTCTTCTACTAGAACTATGTAGGTGTGACAAGCGTTCTTCCAGCTGGGACCACTGTTGCCTGATCTTGGTAGGAGCAGGTGTTCTTCTTCAATGTTCGCACAAAAGCCTCACGTGAAATTCAGTCGAGCAACTTTTTCGGTTTTGAAAATGACATTTTACATTGGGCGGAAGCTCACCCTAGCAGGTTCGTGCATGGATACGTTTTACGAAGATTAAAAGGCGCCTAACTTACAGCACACCCAGTGACCTACAAGTCAATTAAAAACTTGTAACCTCTATACAAATATGACATTTTGATACATTTTGGTAACCATTTACTTACTTGATCAATTTTCTGGATCTGGATGGTACTGTAGGGAAGCGCCTGAAATTCTTGAATGAGTCTTTAAAGTACATAGATGGCTCTGGGGGAGGGGGCCTATGCAAAATTAGCTCACTTTCAAAAGGAAACTAATTTCCTTTTTTTTTTAACAGTAATGCATTGGCAGGTTACACAAGTATTATTATCAATTGGCACAGTTTATATGGAAACCAAAAAATCCATATGTAGTGTATAAGGTATAAAGGAATGCAACAAGAGGATAGGGAACTTGCCAATTACAATGCCTTAGAAATGATTATATGTGTTCCCACTGATGAGTGTGAAAAGTCGTGTCAATCAGGGGATACTCATAAATCCACTCCTTATGCCGAGTCACTATGGTGAAGTATTTTGAGCCTTTGGGCAGAGCAAAATTAGAAGAATCTAATATCTCGATTGTAAGGGTTACAGACAAGTGGAATGGGCCCATAAGATGTCTCTTTTCCACATAAGGGAATAACTACTATGATTAATTATAGGGGGCCTGTGTGCAATAGGGACCACCCTTTCACTGGGGCTCAGAGATCTGTCTTGAAGGTAATCTGTCCGAGTAGGGACTTAGGTTGCACACGAAAAAGTTGGAACTAGATCTCGCATTGATATGAACAATAACCCCTGAGCTATGGACTAGGGACCTGTTCATAGGTAGATTTCTCAGTGTAGATTTTACCAGTGAACACTCAATAGACTTGGAAAGATGTAGTGCGGGAACTGGATCTGTCCCCTTCTGTCTCGCTATCAACATTCATGGGTAGACATATGCCCCACATAAATGGCAAGCATAGTTACCATTGGCAGTCAGTGAAGTGGGGACTTCATGAAGAAATACACACCAACATATGAGGAACATAAGTCATGTCAACATAGCAACTTACAGTATGTGGACACAGACCAGCATTTATCAGCCTAAAAGGATCCACTCATATACAGCTAAGGGGAAAAGCCCAAGAGCTATTAATATTCTGGAAATTTTCTGCTGTCAAACAACTTTGGATTTTTATATTGATGTCAAAAGATGTGGTGGTTACAAGAAGATGAGACATTTGCTTCATAAAGTGGCAATTGATTCCATAAGGTCTACAGTAAGTGATCAATAGTGTTCTAAGTATTGACAAACCATATCATAGTTTACAAATAATCATATATATATATGTATCTATATGAATACATGTAGGACCCCATGTGTAATGTTGATAAGCCTCAAAGGTAAGGAGCTTTTTGGTATTAAGTTTCAACAACCACATAGACAACAAAAACATGCAACAATAGAGAGCGATGGAATCTCTAGTATTGTTCCATAATGTGCACCAGGGTGGTGAAACCATCATCCGGAGAGTGGCAATGTGTCAGAACAAAAACTTGTCTATCAGGCTGGGATCATGGAAGGCGGAGTCACGGACACTTACATCCATAAAGAGTATACATATTGCTATGTTACAAATGATTTGCTATAGAACCAATTAGGACTCACGTGGTGACATTATAATAGCTCAGGATCGGCTCCAGGTATAGGTAGGCCCCAGGGGATGAGCCAAGTGGGCCCTTCTTTACAGTATATGCTCACGCGGCAGCATTATACAAATTCAGAAGACTAAAACAGTTCGTCTTCCGAAAAAATATCCCTAGTTTATCATCCCAAACAGCCCATTCAGGAATTCATATAAAGCCCCCCTCACCCCCTATGGATTTATATATACAGTTCCTCAGCCCCATGGATTCCTTATCTACAGCCTTATATGGGCCCCCAGCAGCTCTGGGCCCCGGACAGGACCTAAACAAGGAAAGTATTCATCCAATCCCATTCTTTGATACTAAGTACATGGACCTCCCACATCTATGTCCTATAGGTCCGCCTGATTTTAGGACTGTACCAATCCCTGAATGTTTAGTTAACATTGGTTGGTGAATGCAATGTGTAGATTGTTTTAAATTCTTTGGTTGAAAGTCCAAGAAAATTGTAATTTGAAATTGTTATCATTATCTTTGCTGGCCAATTATAGAATCTTATAAAAATCTAGGGGGAGATTTAAGATAAATTTAAAAAATAGTGTTTTTTTTGTTGAAACTTTCAAATATGAACTACATGTAGTATAATGTCTACCCGGACATTACATTCATACTTGACAAGAGTGCTATGTCCGCGGGGGGGGGCACAATTTACATTAGGATGCCTCCTATCCATTTAATAAGGTGGCAGTTGCATTATGATTGGTTACACTTGTCTGGGCAATATCAGGGAGATGTAGATAATAATGGGCCCTTTTAGTTGATTCAAGACTCAACTCTGTAGTAAACTTTGGGGATGATTAAAACTTACTATGGTTATATAAAAACAAGGCCAATTTTATTTTTAAGGTTTTACATTTACTAGAGTATAGTACCTGAACCAAGCTACTTGGGGAAAGAGAGGTGGTCCTACCTATTTTTCTCCAGTTAAGGCACCACTGGAGAACATTCAAGGTCCTAGAAAGCTTCTGGAGAGCGCCCGCACACATGCATGAGGATATCCAGGTTGGAGGACCCGTTTATAATATCTACTGGAAAGTCTGCAGTGATTCAAACCACAGACAAAAACTTCTTATCCAGGTCAAATTAGTTTGCTCAAACTTGTTGGGTGGTGGTGGTGGCTATGCCCCCGGGATGCAATCCAAAACCACGCCACATTATAATCGCTATGGACAGACCCCACCATTCCCTTTCATTTACCATATATAATACCGTGAGGATGAGTACATGCCATGATAAGAAATCTGCCCATCTGTGTGATCATTATCAAAAAGCAATATGGTGGAAAATAACTTTGGATAACTTAGAGCTAATTTCCTTATTGGCAAGTAAAAATTCTCAGGGAATAATAACATTATCTAGTAAGCTGCATTCACTGTAATACCTGGCACATAAGAGAATTTGTCACAGTAGGGCCTATTTTTATGGTAATAAAGTATGTGACTATGGGGTCACCAACAAAAGTGAACCATCTTCCTGTATATGGATGACAATCCCAGCGGCTACATTAGGATGAGGGGGCGGTGTGTATGTTCTCCAGTGGTGACATATTTAGATAAAGGCAAGGTTGGTCCATTTTGGTCAGTGGCACCATGGAAGCCTAGACTTGAAGTGGACAAAATTGGACAGGCCATTCTACAAATATATATGCTTTTCAAATGAAGCTTTGGGAACAATGTAAATTTGGAACCGGGCCCTACCACATCTAATGGCACATGCACCATTCAAATGCACCTCGCTATACAGTACCATAACCAAATGTATAAATGACCTCCCATATACAGTAACCATAACCGAATGCAAATGCACCTCCCTATACAGTAACCATAACCAAATGATAATGCACCTCCCTATAAGGTATTCATACCCGAATGTGAATCCACCACCCTTTACGGTATTCACACCCAAATGTGAATGCACCTCCCTTTACAGTAACCATAACGAATTTAAATGCACCCCCCTTTATGGTAACCATAGCCGAAGTGAATGTATCTCCCTATACGGTAACCGTACCCAAATGTGAATTCCTTATATGGGAACCATACCCGAATTTGGTTGGACCTCCCTATGTGGTAAACCATTCCCAAATGTGAGTGCACCTCCTATATGGTAACCATACCAAAATGTGAATCCCCTTATATTGGCAAGCTTTGTGCAGCGCTGCGGAATCTGTAGGCGCTATATAAATAAAGGAATATTATTATATGGTAACCATACCCGAATTTAAGTGGACCTCCCAATACGGTAAACCATACCCGAGTGTGATTGCACCATCCATATGGTAACCGTACCCAAATGTGAATGCACATCCCAATAACTTTACTTTGGAAGTTTTCCCAATGTTACAGAATCCCTGTGAGGAACAAAACATCAGATATATATATGTGTCAAGTCAAAACTTCCGATTTTAACCCTTAAGATAAGAATCATTGCATTTCTGTCTTTCTTTTTCAGGCCTGACATGGGGTCATTGCACCGCCTTCCGTGTGATTGTCTGAATGATGTCTTTTTTTTTATCTAAATATAAACATGTTATTTCACCATATTTTATACACTTCAAAGGAAGAAAAAAACAAATTATCCTCTACCTGTTATACCAAAATATACGAGAAAACCTGCTCTCTGCTGAATGACCCGTAGCGACAGTCAGCCGAGAGCAGGTTATTGGCTCAAGGCAAATAGAAAGTATACATTTCCCCTCCCCCTCAAATAAAAAATAAAAAGCATATGCACATTGTTAAAAAAAAAAAAAAAAAATTTTGCCACCATCATGCATTTTACAATAATGTTATCCAATGTCCCTCCTCATTTTAAGTAGTTGTAAGCCCTGTAAAATGCAATATGTCCGCTAGAGTCCATTACCGCCAAGATCGGCAATGTTTGGCTCCTCTAAACACGTCACTGCTGGGTACATCATCTGTTCAGGGTTACGTGAGGGTACGGGGATTGCATTGTCTGTATCCACCTGGAGTCCATCTAAAAAGGTGGTACTGGGGTCATGGGGACATGAGTCATGAGGTACGGCGTATCCCACAAACTGAGGGTGGAGATATGTCCTTGGTGCGGGACCATTCGGGTGGCTTGTTGACAGTTTAACACTGAATAATTGGTGGGCATGTTCACATACACGTTATTCATGGCTCCTTCTGGCAGGCAGCAGTTGGTTTGGGATCTAGTTGGGGAGCCCTCGCTCCTGAGTTGGCACTTGAGTGGAGCTGGTGGCTGTGGCTGGACTGCCGAGAAGAAGATCCACGAGAGGTGCTGGCGCTGGATATCATGGGGATTAGTCATAAGGCGGTTGCTTCCGGAGCTCGGCTCTGCTGGGGTTCCTGTTGTGGCCTCAGACAACGACAACAACAGATAGCAACCAAAGAACCCAAATGATGAACGCCCACAAATACTGATCCGACATCAGGAATGGCACGTATAGGGGAACTAGAAGGAAAAAAGGAGAGTGAGAAGATAAGAGCCAAAAAAAAATAACCATCACAAAGGTTACCGTGTTTCCAAATCAATTGGGACTACTTCTCTCATTTAGGACTGGGCAAAATACTCCCAATATTAGGGAGACCAATCACAAAGGATAAATTAAATTACCCTATTATTATGCTAGTGACCCAGAAGGGGTGTCGTAGCCCTCTGTGATATGGCTTTACAGCTGTCACACTATCGCACCCTTCCCCTGCTCACTCAGTGGAGTGAGCACGCCTACTGCATCTTCAGGCTGAGGGAGCAGGGGGGAAGGGTTGAGACATGTGAACGCCTGTAAAGCCAGATCACACAGATGGGCTAGGGAGTGATGGAAAACCTTTTAGGCACCGAGTGCCCAAACTACAACCAAAACCCACATATTTTGCAAAGTGCCAATGCGACAATTTAAGCAGTAAACTTATTCCTCCCTGCTCTGTCACAGGTATAAATTGTATAGGCACTGAGAACACTAATACAGTAGAAAGAAGGAGAAGAAAGTTTGGATTATCATTGTGGCTTCCGTCCGGGTCTGGGCTGCCTGGGATGCAAGTGGCCTGAGTCTGTCTGGCAAACTCTACCCTGGGGTGTATGGCAAGGGTGCCCATATAGAGGGCTCTGAGTGCCC
This sequence comes from Engystomops pustulosus, assembly GCA_019512145.1. Classification (NCBI taxonomy): domain Eukaryota; kingdom Metazoa; phylum Chordata; class Amphibia; order Anura; family Leptodactylidae; genus Engystomops; species Engystomops pustulosus. The sequence continues at coordinate 15,134,832 of CM033642.1, read as the reverse complement.
TCGGGCACCGTGCCATAGGTTTGCCACCACTGGGCTAGGGTAATCCTTCAAGCTTATTAGCATCATTTTAAAAGTTTAATTTTAGAGGAGGCCATGGATAACAAAATAAGAAGATCACCACAGTAAACGGTGCCCTGGATCTATGGGTAAGTGGCCCTGGTTTATCATGATGGATTTGATGGTAGATTTCCTTTAAGGTAATGTAATCCAAAGACTACGTTAGTAATATCATTCACTCAATATCTGCTGGCAATGTCCACTTCTCTTCCCACCAGGACCCAAGCAGAAGACATGTTCACTGTCACTTATGTGAATGTAACCTGTGTCTGCATGACTGCACTATAGAAGCCATAGGAAATAAATAATTGAATACATAAATAATGAACTAACCACTAAGTGTAATTCTATATAACCACATGTCAGTCCTCATCACTAGCAGAATATATCTAATGGAGTGTGGTGGATGCCAGTCATATTAAGGATCTGACACCAGTATTAACATAGTATATAATAGGTTGGAGCCCAACAAGGGTTGGCTAGAAAACAGTGGATGTAAATATTCTTGATGATATCTGTCCAATACTTTGCCTTTATGGAGATTATGGAGATTCCATACAGGATATTTCAGGGGAGAACCAAGTCCAAGGGTACACCTCTTTTATAACATGAAGAGGGTAGTTGTTAAGAGATAAAAAAAATTATGATGAAACCAAATATAAATTATTCTGCCCCCCCCCTTTATCTTCCCATACCAATAGATTCAGTGGAGTTAGCACCGCATGGCAATCAATGTTGTTGTCTTGGCCAAGCAATCATATCCCCCCTTATATAAACTAATTGTGTAAACCCTTGAAATGGAGCCTGAGGAACCAGAGGCTGTAATTAGGGGATTAGAGGGATCCGCGCATTAGACAGGTGGATCATTTCACTTATTGAACCATTTTTTCATAGACGTCGCCACAGGAAAAGTAATGAATCAAATAACGGAAGACAGAATGTTTCCAATTGTGCATAAATGTGTAAATGGCTAACTGAGAAAATCCTACTATAGGTCTGCAACTTATTAGGAGTACAACTCCCAGCATCTGTAGCTTCTCCATAGCCCAAAAACCACAGATTGATGACAGTCAGCATTGCATAGGTGTGATAGTTCAGTGTGAGGCAATGCAATATACTACTATATAGGGGTCTGCAGCAGAGGACTACATCCCATAGCTGACAGATATGCTAGGTTTAGTTATACAAAAATTGGAGGGACTATGTATATATATGGCCCTGCTTATAGTCTGGAAGCCCTTATCTCCTAATGTTATCTGACAGCACAGGGATTTCTCCTACAGAATTATCCAGGCTTCAGCTTCCCTATCGATAGGAACAGGCGCTACATATTGATATTTAATATCACACATGCATTTTAATCCCTTCTAATACGCAGTTTGGGATGTGGATCGAATAACAGGCTTATACTCAAATCACTTCCATAACTCCTTACTGTCCAAGAAATATCTGTAGGAACATGAGTGAGGTCTAAATAATAGAGAAGAAAATGGACAAATAGATAGGAGATGACAGACAGACAGACAGACAGACAGACAGACAGACAGACAGAAAAAATACCAGCACAGTCTCTTGAAAAAATTGGTCTATGGGTGCTATCCTGCATTCTCACCATGCAGAGTCCATGAAATATAGAAATGAAAAACGGCAGCACTCCATATAGTGAAAAATAAACGTGGTTTTTATTCACCTCGTGCGACGTTTCGGCTGTATCCAGCCTTTGGGCTTGACAAAGGCTGGGATACAGCCGAAACGTTGCACGAGGGTGGAATAAAAACCACGTTTATTTTTCACTATATGGATGGCTGCCGTTTTTCATTTTAGATAGATAGATAGATAGATAGATAGATGATAGTAGATAGATAGATAGATTGGAAGTCCGGGCAGCGCCTTGAGAAAAGGCTCAAAAGCGAGCCGAAACGTCGCTGTTGCACATGAAAAAAAGACAACGTTTTCTGATCTTATCGTTTGGAGTGCTGCTTTTTTTCTATTTTTTAGATAGATAGATATGAGATAGATATTAGATAGATAGATATGAGATAGATATTAGATAGATAGATAGATAGATATATTGGGATAAAGCATTAATTTTATAAAATACAATGATTGTAAAAAGTCTCTTAAGGGAAGCTGCAATATCTTGAAACAAGGATACTAATATACATAAGAAACTTGGTGGCCACAGTGTTCTCAAGGAGCCTTGTGGGACAGATTGATAGTTGTTCCAATCTTAAACTGGTCTAAGAGTGTATATGACAATAGGTAATGTAGACATCTTAACAGTAATTGGAAAAAGGGATCAACACAATTGCCACTAAATAACGCGCAAAGAGGAAAGGGAAAGAATGGCGGTCCAATATTCCTGTAGTCAAAGAAGTCTATGGGTTTTTCCTCTGCTTCTACGTCATTTAGATACCTACACAGATGCGGAGTATAACCAATGGACAGTACCTTAAGTTAAATGAAGCAAGGTAATAGGATAAGGTCACCACGTTCTCCAGATATACATCGCACAGAAGAATATCTGGAGAAGTGATGACCTTATCCTATTTACCTGTCTCATTTAACTTAAGGTATGTCCATTGGTTATAACTCCGCATCTTGTTGTGTAGTATCTAAATGACGTAGAAGCAGAGGAAAAAACCATAGACTTCAATGTAGACAACTCCATAGTTTTCGTCCACCACGTTGATACAAGAAATAGATGATTTTCTATTATCTTATAATCATAGATATGGGCTACTCCATACAGAGCAGATATCAAGCTTACGTTACAATTAGCCATAAAATCCCAAAAGTTATTCTTCTCCAGGTCGTTCTCGGGAAAAGATTTAATAGTTTCTGAGATCTGAATAAACAATAAAATGCTGAAAGTATTTATCCCATAAAAGTGTGTGGTGTTAGTGTGATGACCGCGCGGAGGTCCACATGGGAGTCTTCTCGTCCTTCTAATAGAACTATGTAGGTGTGACAAGCGTTCTTCCAGCTGAGGACCACATGTTGGCTGATCTTTGGTAGGAGCAGTGTTCTTCTTCAATGTTCGCACAAAAGCCTCACGTGAAATTCAGTCGAGCAACTTTTTCGGTTTTGAAATGACATTTTACATTGGGGGGGAGGAGCCTAATCTAGCCTTGAATATTCTCAATTTCTGACGGCCTTTACTCTAAGGGCAGGGTCAAGGTTCTGGAAGAGCCTAGCCAAAATGTTTAGACTTTTTATGTTGTTGCCTACAAAGATCTTTAGGAAATGGCTCTACTACTCTTCACTGTACACGTCCTCGAAAACCTCTTAACCCTCCAACTGAGGGACCCCAATTCTAGAAGTCTCTAGAAGGACTGGAGGAGATAACATTTCTAGGGTCAAATGTCACTGGACAATTGTAAACAACTGGGGCCGATGTATCAGACCAGCGTGGCATAGGTAGATTTTTGCTATAACCTCCGCCAGTTTGTTATGATTACCTGCATTGCTGCAAATTACCGGCACTGATGTCCTTTTCGCAAAATGAGATACCATAATTAACAAGTGTTTAGTGGTAATTGCTAATTAGTGACTATGGATATTATATGAGTGCCTAATTGGAGATGTAATTCAGGCAAAGTCAGGAAGAGGACGATTGCTCGGAATGATTGGCGCACTCATTATATGATAATCCTTCGTTCCACCGCATCTACGAGGGCTTCATCACCTTGGAGGTTAGGACAAAGGAGAAGCCCTTACATTGCTGCCTGGCAGTATGATAATTGCGTGTGCCGGGCTAATACTGTCATAATCCCAAGCCATTCATCCTCATCAAACACATTCCTTAAATTCTCCCGCTTGTAGTGTTGATTTTTCTAACAGCCATTTGTAGCCTTTGAGATTGAGGAAGGTGCATGGGCGGCAAACAGAAGCCACTAGTGGGTGTTAAAATCCGTTTAGCCTAAGCAGCACAAGTCGCTTGGGGCCAATAAATGGGCGTACAGTGTCCTGATATTATATCAAGGAACCTCTACTCCGAAGACCTGTGTAATCAGATTTTGATGCATAGAAATCGAAATAGAACTTGGTTTTACTATTTTAATTATACCTCTAATTATGTGTGCATTATTCCTAAGTTATGATATCATGGTACATATTATTCATGTAGTGATACCACTATTGTTATTATAATTACTGTACTGTAGCATTACTGAGCAGATTTTACTGTGGCATCACTGTGTGTATTACCCCTGTACTGTGACATTACTGTGTGTATAATCCCTGTACTGTGACATCACTGTGTGTATTATCTCTGTATTGTCACATCACTGTGTGTATTATCTCTGTATTGTCACATCACTGTGTGTATGATCCCTGTACTGTGATATCACTGTGTGCATTATCCTGTACTGTCACATCACTGTGTGTATTATTCCTGTACTGTGACATCACTGTGTGTATTATCTCTGTACTGTGACATCACTGTGTGTATTATTCCTGTACTGTGACATCACTGTGTGTATTATCCCTGTACTGTGCCATCACTGTGTGTATTATCCCTGTACTGTGCCATCACTGTGTGTATTATCCCTGTACTGTGACATCACTATGTGTATTATGTCTATACTATGACATCACTGTGTGTATTATCCCTGTACTGTGACATCACTGTGTGTATTATCCCTGTACTATGACATCACTGTGTGAATTATCCCTGTACTGTGACATCACTGTGTGTATTATCCCTGTACTGTGACATCACTGTGTGTATTATCCCTGTACCGTGACATCACTGTCTGTGTTATCTCTCTACTGTGACATCACTGTGTGTATTGTCCCTGTTCTGTGACCTCACTGTGTGCATTATACCTGTACATTGATATAACTGTTTTCTACGTAAAAATTCAATTTTAAGTAAAATGTATTCATGTTGGTGAATGTGAGCCCATTTTTGGTTTCCCTTGTCAGTAAACATCTCCTGATGTCCTGCCTTTCTATTCATGGGCCTAGGCTTATCATGGACACCAGTAAGAGTGCCAGTTGTTGGACCCGCATAGTCATATATATTGCATTGGAACAAAATAATAAAGATTTGAACTAATAAAATGTTCTACATCTCATCACTGGATGCCTCTAATAGCCTTTATGCACTGGTTTTAGAACATCCAGTAGTATGAATTGTATCTCGGATCAGAGGTCAATAGAAAGACGAAACGCCCAAATTCCATTATCACGTATCTTTCCATTACTTGATGTCTTGGGACTGACAGAAGGAAATGTGGATGTGCAATGTTTAACATGTCTATAACTCATCTCCCACAAATTCTACTGGAGGAGGCTTCACTAGGATCTCCAAGTCATCTGTCATCTTCTTATCTGGGGCTTTCAAGTCCAACATGTCCAGGAATCAGAAATTCACATTGCGAAAAACTGACATTGCACTGCCCCCAACCCAATCACTCTATAAGTGCCGTTGTTTTTCTTCTTTATATGATCCAGGAAGGACCAGAGCCTACACCAGGAGTAAAGGGAATATGCAGGTCAGACTGAATATTGGAGATTATACAGAGTAGAGATTCTTAAGGGCCCTCCTTCAATCATAAAATTACAATTAAACCATCATATCAGGTCAATGTATCATCAAAACAAGATGTAATAAATCTATAATAGTGAGAATCAATTTATATGAACAGATATAAATATCCAGTGAATTACTCCATTTTACTTCCAAATGAAGATCTTGGGCAATTATAAATTAGGAACTGGGGGCCCACCAGGGATTCTCTGATGCTCTGGTGGGCAGTCCGACACTTATTGGATCAAAAAAAGAATATGGATTTTTTTTAACTTATCTCAAACAAAGTGCTGGTTCCACTGCGTTTGTCTATTCAGTCTGGACCAATGTGAAATAGTTACTTCTTAAGAGCCTTAAAAAGATGAAATGCGAAGCCAATTACAATATTAATAAAGGCAATGCCTTCACATCAAGGCCCAAACCACCCTATACTAAAGCAGAAGATAGTTATAATAATGTTCCTCCATAGAGTCTCCGCTGAAAACACCAAACCGGTGGTCATCGAGAAAGCCAAGTCACCTTCTACACGAGCGAAAACATGAGCGCTGCTCCTTTCCTTAGTGGTTGGCTGTAAGATGCAAGGTATAAGGAAATGGGGAAATTAGTGGTGAATTCAATATATTGTACAACAACATTAACTTGGGCCAAACCAGATTTACAATGGCAAGGAATTGCGGCTCCTTGCAACATTACATAACAGGAAGGGGAAATAAGTGACGGAGATGTTAGTTTAAAAATAATGGATTCGTTGCCAGTTCATTACAAACTTGTTGAGTTTGGAGTATCCTTGGAATTACACGACCGCTGATTGAAAACCTATAAGTGTTCATTACTCATGTTCGTTATAGGTCTCCCTGGATGAAGATGATTGACAGTTGATAGTGTAGGCTATAATGTCTCATGGTAACATCATATATACCACACTATGTTACCCACCATTGGGACACCACTACCTGCTGTGGCATTAATATAGGGTGGCATTACATAACATTGCGACCCTTTGAGTTGTGGAAAATGGTACAACAATCAGATGACAGTGGAAAACTTACAACACAAGGACAGGAATAAACCAACCGGTCTGCCTCCTAGAAAAACACAGGCAAGCTCAGTCATGCCCAGTGGCATGTGTATAGGGAATTCAAAAGGATTACATTTAGTCAATCAGTTGGGTTTACAATACCTTTAAAGGGAACCTACACACCCGATTCTACCTATAAAGGTAAGATCGGGTGGTAGGGGGATGAATGGGACGTGAGGAGCCATTTTTGGGGCGAATCTAACGTCGGTTTATCTTTTAGAAAACTTTTAATCCGCGGATATGTAAATGTTTTAAGCAGCTACTGGGGCAATGGAGTAGCGGAAATGAGGCTACAAGTCGGCGCTACTACAGTCCCAGTAGCCCGTTTTCTTCTAATACCATTTCATCTTTGGCGCTTTCGTAGCTGCACGCCCTCGTCCGCGTACCGGGAACATGACTGCGTTCTGCGCATGCGCAGGCTAAGTCTTGAGCTATTGGACGCACAAGCCGCAGGCGGGTAACGGACGAGGCACGCAGCTATGAGAGCTGTACGCCGAAGTGAAATGGTATAGATAGAAGGAGAAAGGAGGCTACTGGCGGTGTGGAAGGATTGAGCGCTTCAGCCCTGTCCCGGTATTAGATTAGGATTGTCTTCATACCGGCTCTAATTATTTGACTCTTACATCAGCGCTTAATGATTAAGGACGTGCTACCTAATGTCACACTAAAAATCCCTTGATCAGTAACAAACAGACATTGTATGAAGCCATGCTGTTCCTGAGATCCCAGGCACACATGTGATACACAGGGAACTGTCCGCCATGTGACCGCAGTCTGGACGAGTGTTTGTCAGAGGACAGGACCAGGAAAGCATCAGTGCCATTATTCTCATACTGTGGAGTTACATTCTTAATCTGAATCTTTTCCATACAAAAACTGTGGTTCACATTGACTGTCAAAGAACAGAAACAGAGCTCAATCACAGGGGGCCTCATTTAACGACGGGTTGCCTACTCACTTAGTTCGGACTGGGTGTCTGCGCTGGGGGGATTGTGTTTGCACGTGATCGGATTTTGGCTTTCATGCGACAGAAAATCGGGGGCGGGGCCTTAGGGTGATCGACCTGATTCGGACTGGTAGCGCGGGAATTGTTTGTAGCATCAGTTGTGTCGCAAGCCCAAGCACTTACATGCAGCACTAAAAAGATGGTGAACTTCGTCAGACCTGAGGGGGGAGGTAGGGAGAGCGACACAAGCAGGATATCGGGGGCACAAGATCTTAGTAGTGGGAACTCGCGGAACAGTGCATTATAATCGGAAAACAGTGGCCAGGTAAGTAAATCTGCCCAAAGTCTCCTATCCCATAGGCAGCATGTCATAGAGGCAGAAGAGTGAGAAGATTGTATATAGTGCCCATAGGCAGGCAGCAGGGTATAGAGCGAAGGAGCTGAGCAGATTGTATATAATGCCCATCTGAGCAGCGGTATGGAGTAGGAGGGATGAGCAGTTGTAAAGGTCCTATCGCAGGCAGCATGTTATAGAGCCGAAGGAGCTGAAGAGATGTACGTAGTGTCCTATATGCAGGCAGGCATGTTATAGACAGAAGGACCTGGCCGATGTACGTAGTGCCTATCTGCACGGCAGAATGTTATACAGCAGGATGAGCAAGTAGAGTGTAAATACTGGGCAGATTTATCAAGTGTCTGAAAACTCAGAATATTCCAGTTGCCCATGGCAACCAATCACAGACTCAAGCTTTCATTTTACCAGTGCTCATGAGTATTAAGGAAAGCTGCTGATGGTGCGAGGGGCCAACTGGAACTATTCTGACTTTCAGACAATTGATAAAGGTGATAAACTTGAGAACGTGGTACAGCAGGAAGGGCCTGAGCATACTTACATAACGTGCCCGATCTGCAGGCCAGAAAATTTATAGAGCAGGTGGCGCTCGAGTACCTATTTGCAGGCAATGTGTATGAAAGAGAAGAAACGTGCTAAAAAGATTAATTAGCTTATAGAAAAAGTTTAAGCAAATTCCTTTGAATTGCCCTCTATTCCTAAGGAAATCAATGATACAGAAGGGTTGGAATTTTAATTTGTGAAAATCCTTTGTTTAGATGAGGACAAGCGGGCATCAAATTGCTTAGCCACCACTTATCCCATATTTTTAACAGAAGACTTTTTGTGTCCAAGAGAACAAAAGAATACAGATGAATTCCAATACTACTGCCCCCTATTTCCCCTAATCTTGCCATTATGGGAGAGTGGGGAGGCATGCGCACATCAGGCAGTCCGCCTTCATTGATGTGTATGGGATCCCTTAAAGTCATTATGGTCAGCTTCAGACCGTCATCCTGGTTACATAGCATACCATAAAATCTGATGTTAGGGATGATGGAGACGTTAGGATGTGTTTACTTGGTTATTGAGTTACAATGTTCCCCTTTTCTTTTTTTGATCTCTGATTGCATATTTGTCAGACACTATAGAGGTGTAATTTCCCTTTCATGGGGATGTTTCTCTTCCTGGCGCTTAATAATGCCCTATAATCTGTCTTTTCCTGATACTGAAACCCCCCTCCAGCTAAATATGTTGGCAGATGGTTATCTCCTTTGGCAGAGTTGTTGCACATCCTTCTACGTATCTTATGTCTGATCTAATCTTGTTTGTGTTCCATTTCAGGATCCTCTGGTACCGCTCACTCCGCTCCAATTGTAATCGCCATGACTATATCACCTGAGACAGGTTGTTTTACAAGATATATGCAAGTTTTTTTTTGGGAGGGGTTTGTAGCTTGTTTTTTTTGGTTTTTTCTGTAGCAGGGGTCATGTGTCATAATGTCTCAGTATTGATGGCATTCATGGAGCTCATAACCAGTTGTCTAAATCTATAGTAGACACATACTGAACAGAACTGGTGTACATACAGTGATACAATACCAGAACCAGGAATAACATAAATACAGTACCAAGAATCAAGCTAATTCCTGCGGGCAAAAATACTTAACTATACTTTTGCACCTCTACACTCCTTTTGGTGAAGCCTTAGTAACTAGATACAGGAGCATAAACACGATTACTGTCTTAAATAGATACTAGAACCAAATTACCACATTAGTTACAGTACCAGTATACTAAGCTTACTAAATAGCTAGGACACCAAACTAAAAATTATTACATAGATACGTGCCTGAATATTATTACGATATAGATAAAGTACAGAACCAAGCTTTACTACAATCGATGTGAGCAGAACCAACGTATACAAAGATAAAGATACGATACATAATCCAGAGTATTCCATATGATGCCGTATTAGAACGAAGATTACTTATAAAGATATGGGTACAAAAACCCAAGTTACTACATGGATATGGTAACAGAATAAGCTTATTACATAGAATAAAGTACCAATGAATCAAGCATACTTCATAGATGTATTACCAACACAGATTTTAATGTTATACATACATTACAGAACAAGATTACTACATTAGGACACAGTAACAGGAACAATCAAAGTGATGATGGATAAATTTTTTAGCTTTTATCTGCCACCTTCTTGGATGGATGAGAAAAAAAGAGTTTTTACTTTATAAATTCTAGGGTGCCGCGGCATCACCTCTCAGCAGTCTGAGCGAAAGACACATGATGAATTGGGGTCCGTGTGTGGCCTGCGCATTCTGGGCAGTAGTAATTACCCCTCCGGCACATAACAGCGGTTCTCTGTACCATGGGGATACACAGTAGAGAGACTTCCTGGCATTATAGGCTCCACACACATAACGTTCTGTTTCTGAATGATCTGTCATTTTGAGAATAAAATTTGTGTTAGCGGATTAGATTTCGGAACCATCATTGATTAATGGGTAGAAGCAAGGATCCAGAAAATTCTTATGAAAAGGTTCCTATAAGCATCCAGACTGGGGGAGATTTATCATAAGTTTCTAAGGTAAAACTGTTCTAGTGCCCATGGGAAAACCAATCAGAGCTCAGGTTTTTAATTTTATGAAAGCCTGTGGGAAAGTGAAAGCTGAGCATATTGGTTGCCATGGACACAGAACAGTTGTGCTCTAGAGAATTATGATTAAATCTCCCAAGAGTGTAATGTAGGGGTAGGTGGGGAGGGGGGTAGATTGTTCACCCCATTAATGACCCATTTGTATTTGAGATGACAATATAGCAGTCACTCTGTAACATCTCTTAATATGAGGCCCTTATTTTCAGATAGTGACGCAATTATCCTAGGAGCAATGTATAGCTGAGATCCACAGGACACTACAACCAAATGCTCTGCAAATAAACTCTGATGAAACAATACATTGTTTGTCCCGCTCGAAATATCCGAAATGGAAAAAAATATTCCGAACTCGTGAAAAATGGTCTCCAACATAAAGTTGAGTTGTGGCAGAAACAAAGGGAGCTGCGTCTACGGGCCAACACATATGGAAGGAAGTAAGTATAGAGGGTGTCTTCCGTACACAGACACATTCTGTTCAGTTCGAGAAATTGCCCCAATTTTTCGTCGGTCCTTCACGGCCAGAAAAAAACAAGCTTCTAGCTGAGTCATTGCGGGATAACTTTTTATACTGAATATGTGCTCTCCACTCCGTTGACACGAGAGAGAGTTTATGACCTTAATGGTAGACTGGTCAACATTCATTTTTCGGCAGGCAGATTGAACCTTGCTCACTTCTTGGAAGTGAAAGTGCTACATGCTGAGAATAAATCCCTGCCAGTTCAATGAAGCGGATATTTTCATGTACATTTTAGACGAGGCAGTTAGCACCGACGTGTAACTTATAGGAAGGTGAAAGCGTACGGAAATGGATACTAGACCGTGGCTGATCAGCAACGGTTTGGATACATGTCCGAATGCGAGAAATTGTACAATTATGCTATTATGGAATTATGTGACAGCTCAGCAGACAGAAATTGGGAGATTCTTAACTTTCTATTTTAAATAGAATCCATACATTTTACACACACAGCTTTTGCATCAGCTATAAAGTTACACAGCACAGCTCTGCTACATCATACCTTTAAATACACAGTGGTACATCCATACATTTACACCCAACATAGTTTTGATACAGTCATACATTTACACACCCCGGCTCTGCGTAATCCATTATATGACACACACACAGAACTGCTTAATCCATACATGTAAAAAACAGATCAGCTATTACACACACAAACAAGAAATAGGAACACACTCCCAACTTTTTATTTCTTGCTAAAAGTGCTCTGAAGTCCAGAAAATATGTAATTTCTCAATGCATCAAAAAGAGAAGGAAGCAATTAAACCTTAGCGCTCTGCGCCGTAGATGTACTGCGCTGAGTCCCGCGAATAGCGCTAAGCGCCAGTTACAGCTACCTGAGAAAGAGACGATGCAGTTCGCGCTGTATAGCAGCCGAACCGGCATCGTTAGCTGCGGGATTTCAACGGTATTTACCGTTGACATCCCCGGTAACCCCGCGGTCAATTCGGGCTCCGGATCGAGGGTGTTTAAACCCGTTAAAGGCAGCGGGTCAACGCGACGTGCATTTAACATGCTTCTGGGGGTCTTACCCCACGATCGGCCCCCAGCACACGTTTTCGGGGGGACGACGCTGTTTTGGCACATAGGGGTACGATCGGGACCCAGAGAAGCCTGGAGGTTTACCTTTAACGATGGTGGTCTGTGACGTCATCTTAAGGCAACAAAGTGTCAGCTATGCATTGCAAGGCTGCAATGCTTAAAGGAAATCGAGGAAGAAAAAGAAAATCCACTTCATCCGCACCGGTGTGAGGTTAAAAAAGTATTCACTTCAATTATTCAAAACATCAAAAAAAGTTAAAAAACGTACAACACACAAAAAAAAAAGCCTGAGATGAAGCGTTCGGACAAAAACGGGAATTACGTCCTTAATCTATCTAAAAAGCTGATCGTGAAGTTGTATTTAAAAGGAAAGAAAAGGGTAGGAAAACGGAAAGAAAACAATCAAGGTAAAAAGAAACAGCTTGTGGTGCGAGGGAAGAGGGGATCAGAGTGTTTGACGTAAGAACAGACAGTCATGTGCTATGAAGACATGCTACACGAAAACTCCCTTTAAAGAGCCATGTAGCATTGTGGTAGCCCGGCAACCAACGTAGCAATGTTTAAGTCCATGGAAGAGAAAAAACCATAATGAATCAAGGGAGGCCCGGGCGATCATGGACTAGCGCCAATGCAGGTGGTGTGGATGTAGTGAATGGAACAAGTATGTATAATAAATTATCTATGCTATAAAGGGCTGCAATGAAATGTGAAACTGAGTGACAATGCAAAGAGGGATACTGTAAAATGAACAACTCAGTAATGACATGAAGATCATTTTTAACGGGTGGTTATTCGGGAAATATGAAACGTCTGACCAAAAAACCCTTGGATGATTATAAATAAATGAATACAACAATATCAAGGTCATTAGTCAACACACGGAGCTAAAATAATATGATTTTATGATTTACAAATTGTGATGCCTCTAAAGTGTGGAGTTATTCATAAGATGGCCGCCAACTGGAAACCTACAAGTTCAATGATCCTTTAGTTCTCAGTAACTCCCTCCCTACCAACTTTGCTTGCCTACCAGTGATGTGTAACAGTTTATTTGCTCTGCTTCCCATAGTAATGATGTGAAACTGCCCAAACCCCCACAACACTGACCATACTGGAGTGCATGCAACCAACCGACTACAGCCAAACGTAGTGGTGATCACATGGACTGCCCAGGCAGGGACAGGACATGTCGATGTGGACATGTGACCAGCGGCATATCTCTTTTTGTCTGAGACGGACACGCCGCGTAGGAAATTAAACGGACGATTAAAGGGCCAGTAGCATTTTTAATCTTCAGTACAGGTAGATGTCATCAGCAATTTTCTGCTAAGGGGAGCAAAATTTTAAATAACAACTAATTACCACTTAGCTTATATTTTGAGTGCCACTTGTATATGAATTATGCGATTCCTGGAATACCCTTTTAAGGTATGCCATTCGGGAATCGAGTGTCAAGGCGCATTATTCAATATGCCTCGGCGTAAGTGCAAGGTTTCTCACGAACCACATCTTTTGTTTTGAGAAATCGTGTTCAATGGCTGAGGACATCATATAGCGGTACATGAACAGCTGTGTGTGTCCCGAAACTGTTGAGAAATTGGCCAGAGAAGTTGCGTAGACTGTTGTGTGGTGTTGGCCCCACTAATATGTCAGAAATACGAGTTTTTAATTTACGGGTGGTGCAACCACAATATGTAATGCACATTGTACAAGTGATGAGATAAATGACAATGTAGAGATTCACAATTAAGGTAAGTGGGAATAGAAAGGTTAAGGTTATGACACCTGATGTGAAAGAGGTTACAATAGTTACCAATACGAGATTATAGAGCTCGCCACATAGTTCCAAAGCGCAAGGACGAGAGAGGAGCACACTACCTTTCTCATACACGCGCATAAAGAGTCTAGAGTCAATCACAATAGGCTCACTTTTATACACAAATACCAGTACAGATTTGTGAAAAACTTTCTCACATAATTAAAAAAATATTTGCCTATTCCTCAATCGTGACACACACCACTAGATACCATTCTTACAGAATGGGCCATACAATTTGTGTATTCCACAAAGGCACCTACTTTGGGTGGATTCTCTCTTCCCAAATCTCTTCATAGAATTTGAATACAATTCCAGTTGGCTTTCCTACAAGGGCAATGTCTGCTGCGGGGGCAACAGATGTAATGTCCGTCAACACAGTGCAAGCCCCCAATTCACATATGTGTAATAACCTGAACCTTTCTATTCACACTTCCTTAATTGTGAATCTAATTTGCTCATTTATCTATCACTGTACAATGCAAGCCAATTATAAATATTCGTCACCACCCGTAAATTAACAAACTCGTATTTTGAAACATAGTAGTGGGGCCACACCAACTCAACAGTATACGCAACGTCTCTGGCATTTATCAACATTTTCGGGAAACACACAGCGGTTCAGTACGCTATAGAGTGTCTCAGCATTGAAACATATTCTCAAAACAAAAAGAGCGGGGTTGGTATCGTGAGAAACGCTGCACTACGCGAGGCATATTGGATTATGCCGCCTGGACACTAGATCCCGAGGCATGACCATTAAAAATGATTCATGTACATCTTACTGAGTTGTCTTTACAGATCCCTCTTGCATGTCAATAGTTCACATATTCATTGCAGGCCCGTTATATCAATTTTATTACATACTTTTCCATTCAAGACTCCACACCACATGCATTTGGAAGTTAGTCAGATCGCCGGAGCTACTTGATGCAGTATGGTTTTTTCTTCCATGAAGACATTGCTACTGTGGGTGCAGGGCTACCACAATTGCTACCTGCTCTTTTTAAGGGCGTTTTCGATGTATCACGTGCTTCATATCACATGATTCTGGTTCTTACGTCAGACACTCTGCTCCTCTCGTCCTCCAGCACCACAGCTGTTTCTTTTTACTTGGAATTGTTTCTTTTTTCCGTTTCCCCCTTTTCGTCCTTAAATACAACTTCACGATCATGCTTTGTTAGATATGATTAAGGATAATACCGTTGTTTGTCCGAAAAACGCGTCATCTCATGCTTTTTTTTTTGTGTTGTTGTACGGTTTAACTTTTTTGATGTTTTGAATAAATTGAAGTGGAATACGTTGTAACATCACACCGGGCGGTGAAGTGGATTTTCTTCCTAGCATTTTCCTGTTATTTTACCTTGGACCTAGACCAGCGCATTCCCCATCTTCTATCCAGCACGGACCCCCCCCCCTAAACCTTCCACATGCATCCAAGTGGGTGAGCATAAGAATTCTCCACTTTTTTCGTGTTTCTGGCATATGCTGATAATACCATGCAAGACATTAGTATTGCAGGAGTATGTATCAAGAACAAGCAATCAGATGTTGCTTGTTCATGTATCCCATGGTGGATCAGTAAAAAAATGTAAAAAAAATGTTTTTCAATAAAAAATTAGTTATAAATCACTAAAAAATGCCAATAAGCCCCAAAACATATAAAGAGACCAATAACACATCAAAAAAACAAGTCTAATCCTAAACCACAAACCCCAAGAATAAGTATCACCGCGTCCTGTAACAATCCATTAGAATAAAACTAAATAACTATTGAACCCATATGATGGAACGCCGTTAAAAAAACAACGTTAAAAACCCGCCCAAAAATTATGCTTTTTACCTTTACATCCCACTAAAAATGCAAATAAAAAAGTGAATCAAACAAAACATATGTTACTCCAGAATGATCTTGTTGCAAAGAACAAACATTCCCAGCAAAAAAACAGCATCAACCCGCTCTGTAGCAAAAAACGTAACAATGATGCCACTTGGAAGAACGGCGAGCAAAAAAGATAGTAGATTTTTCCCCACTTAGGGTTTATTGCAAATTTAGTTAAAACATAAGAAAAAATATTCAGTCTGGATCCCCGTAATAGTATCGAACCCATAGAATAAAGATACAGGATTATTAGGCTATACGGTGTGAAAACAAAAAAAAAAAAAGTAAAAATCCAGTTACAGAATTGATGATTTTTACTCATGACCTCAAAAAAAAGTTCCAAAATTTTCAAAACAATAGGTGATACAACACCAAAATGGATTAACACTGGAAAAAAGCAATCTCGTCCCACGAAAAAAATGCCGTCACATGCCCAAATAACGAAAAGCGAAAATGTTATAGCTTCAAACGGGCGGCAACCAGAAAACTAAAATCCCCACATGGCAGCAGCTGCAGGGTGCTCCTTACTTCTGCGGCGTGCTGTGCCCCATAACACAGTTAAGGTCCATGTGGTTTCCCGGGGGTTCTCTGCACTAGGAGAATTGATAGACAAATTATAGTGGTGAGTTAGTTTCTCTTTTTATCTTTTGTAAAATGTGTTTAACTTGTAGGCTAGATGAGGCGTATATAAAACCAACAAAATTTGACCATTCTAAATTTCACCGCCATTTTGATTCAATTACTATGAAGATTTAAGGGTTAACAAGCTTTGTAAAATGCTGTTTCTGATTGATAGTTTGCCGGGGTGCAGATTTGAAAATGGGTTGGTTATATGGTGGGTTTTGTTGCTAAATATGTAAATTGATTTCAAACAGTTATTTATCCCCAAAAAAATAGTCAATTCGAAAATACGGGAAACCCGCCATCGATTTTGGAGGCCGCGTGAAGTCAAAATAAATTAGCAAAACATTTCAAAAAAATTATGATGAAAATGTAACGTAGACAAAGGGGAAAGTTATTCTGCAAGTTATTTAGGTGGTAACTTTATCTGCCTGAAACGCGGGGGGGTGATTGTGAATTGCGAAAATGGCAAATTTTTCTAAAAATTCATTAATTTTGTCTTTTTTTTGTAAATAAACGCAAAACGTTATCAGCCAAAAGACCACTAAAATGAAGTACAAACATGTGGAAAAAAACAATCTCAGAATGCTTTGTTGAGAAGTAACAGTGTTCAAAAAGTTATAACCATTATACGAGACGCAGTGTCCAAATTCAAAAAAAAAGTTGCGAGCTTAACCGGGCAAACAGGCTGCAGTCCTTAAGGGTTATTATAAAGGGGTTGCCATTCTCTTTGCCAGCAAGAGTGTGGTGAGTTCCCGGGGGGACGGGGAGGCAACTGTGTGTGTGTCTCCGTATACAATTCTTCCTTTTCGGTAGACTTCCCCCCGCCTCCCCTGCCTCTTCAAGGGGGGAGGGAGCTGGATGATTGTGGAGGAGAGGAAGAATGATGCGGGACGAACCACCGGCACACACAGGCTGAGGCAGGTCCCCCCTTCCCCGACTGCACCAAACGATGCTGGCAGGGAGTAAGAAATTTAAAACTCAGCATAATCTATAGGGTAACTGTCACAACTCAAAAATGGCATTGCTGGTTTGCCTTAAATAAAGAGGTAAAAACAGAAAGTGTTGCGGAGGTTTTCAGGTTGCTGTCTTATACTCATGGCCAGTCAGGGTTATGCTTTTAACAATTCGGATCATTTGCCAACCAAAATTTTGATCATTTAAAGAAACAGAAGAAAAACTGATCCAGGGGATATAACAATGTAGGGGAATTGCACAATTGACTTCCATATCTCATACAACAAAGTTCTATGGGGAAAATTTGATCTGGAAGATGTTGGAATGTTTCATATCAGGCTATTTGTTCAGTCACGTCAACGCCACACAAAAGCCGATTATCAGAATCAAGTCAGTCCTGCAGCTCTGCCTAAAGTAGTAACTTACGTGACAGTCTCTATGGTTTTGGCATTCACAAACACAAAAAGGTACCGGTTAACCTCTTTCTTCCACATTTACACAGTGGGCGTATTATTCATTTGGGTGCTGGGTTTTTGGTTAAAAAAAGTCTCAAAAAATGGCACTGGAGTTTTTTTTTGGGCATTTTCACAGCAAAAAGTCTCAAAAGGGCTATATTTCCCACTCTTCATTAAATCTGGTGTAAAACATAGAATACTGAAACGGTGCCAGTGCAAAGCCATATTCAGACTTGGACTTTGTCAAAAAGTCCCGTTTATAAAAAGCTCACAGTTACTCCAGTCCCCTTGATAGCGTCTGTGCGGGACTTTTTCTGGATTTAAGGCTTTTTTAAGAACTTTTTGAAAAAAAAAAAACACACACAAGCAATTGCAGCAAACAAATATTTATTAAGCCAAACGCCACTCTTTATGAATATCCTTGGGTAGCAGAGATCCGAAAATAGGAAATAGCACTGTTAACAAGGAGCGGGTCTAATGATACTTAACCCCAATGTGAAGGGTTCCTTCGTTATAGGACCGGATTGCATTTGTGAATTACAACCAGCTGTCTATGGATTTTCATGTGTAATGCTGCATGGGCTGGGTGGGGCCTGCAGAGAAAATTAAAAACATTGATGCCCAGATTCACCACTCTATAATGCGCTGGATGGGAAATAAAGAGTAAATCAATAATAATATCTGCAGATTGCATATTACACCATAAAACCTTTATTTGAGAATTGAGATTTACTTCACATTAAGAAACACTTTCAGTTAGGAGCTCTTTCAAAAAAAGATGTTTGAAATTGTAAATTACAATAGAAAGTGTGCAAAACATCACATATCGTAGTTGTGTGTATTTCAATTCATTTATCACCCTCTAATGAAACATATTTTGTTCAGTGTTTTACAAATTTAAGTGATCTTTTTTGTATTCTACAATATACAAAGGATTGATCCCTGACCGAGAGGAATCAGAGAAGTCACCCTAGCAGGTTTCGTGCCAATGGATACGTTTTACGAAGATTAAAAGGCGCCTAAACTTACAGACCACCCAGGACCTACAAGTCAATTAAAAACTTGTACTCTATACCCCCAAATATGAATTTTGATACATTTTTGGTAACCATTCTACTTACTTGATCAATTTTCTGGGATCTGGATGGTACTGTAGGGAAAGCGCCTGAAATCTTAATGAGTCTTTAAAGTCATAGATGTGCTCTCCTGGGGGAGGGGGCCTATGCAAAATTAGCTCACTTCAAAAGCGAACTAATTTCCTTTTTTTTTTAACAGTAATGCATTGGCTATGGTTAAACGTATTATTATCAATTGGCACAGTTATTTGATGAAACCAAAAAATCCATATATGTATAAGGTATAAAGGAATGCAACAAGAGGATAGGGAAACTTGCAATTTACAGATGACCTTAGATCCAATGACTTATATGTGTTCCCACTGACTGAATGTGAAAAGGTGGTCAATCAGGGGAGTACTCATAAATACCTCCTTATGCCGGTACCCATGGTGTGTAAGTTATTTTTGAGCCTTTGGCATGAGCCAAAATCTAGAAGAAATCTAATATCTCGATTGTGGAGGGTTACAGCCAAGTGGTAATGGGCCCATAAGATTCTCTTTTCCACATAAGGGACATAACATATTGATTAATTATAGGGGGCCTGTTGCAATAGGCCACCCATTTCACTGGTGGCTCAGAAGATCTGTCTTGAAGGTAATCTGTCCGATGTGGACTTAGGTTGCACACGAAAAAGTGTGGAAACTAGATCTCCCATTGATATGAAACAATAACCCCTATAGATGGCTAGGACTTAGACGTTCATAGGGTAGATTTCTCAGTGTAGATTTTACCAGTGAACATCAATAGACCTTGGATAGATGTAGGTGCGGGGAACTGGATCTGTCCCTTCTGTCTCGCTATCAACTTCATGGTAGACATATATGCCCACATAAATGGCCAAGCATAGTTCCATTGGAGTCAGTGAAGTGGGAACTTCATGAAGAAATTACACACCCAACTATGAGGAAACATAAGTAATGTCAACATCACTTACAGTATGTGGACACAGACCAGCATTTATCAGCCTAAAAGGATCCTATCATATACAGCTAAGGGGAAAATCCACAAGAGCTATAATTTCGGAAATTTTCTGCTGTCAAACAAACTTTGGATTTTATATTGGATGTCAAGAAGCTGTGGTGGTTACAAGAAGATGGACATTTGCTTCATAAAGTGGTCAATTATTCCATAAAGTCTACAGTTAAGTGATCCAATAGTTTTCTAAGTATTGACACAACCATACCATATGTTCTAATAACTCATATATATATATGTATATATTGAATTACATGTAGGCCCCATGTGTATAATGTTGATAAGCCTAAGGTAAGGGGAGCTTTTGGATTAAGTTTTCAACAACCACTAGACAAAAAAAACAATGCAACCAATAAGAGACCGATGGACATCTCTATGATTGTTCCATAATGTGCACCAGGGTATGAAACCATCATCCGGATGGCAATGTTCAGAACAAAACTTGTCCTATCAGGCTGGAATCATGGAGGCGGCAGTCACGACACTTACATCATAAAGGGTTAATTGCTATGTTAACATGATGATTTGCATAGAACCAATTAGGACTCACGTGGTGACATTATAATAGCTCAAGGATCGGCTCCAGGGTAGGTAGGCCCCAGGGATGAGTCTAAGTGGGCCCTTCTTTACAGATTATCCACCGAGGCAGCATTTACAATATCAGAAGCTTAAAACGTTCGTCGAAAAATATTCCCTAGTTATCATCCCAAACAGCCCATTCATGGATTTATATAAAAGCCCCCTCACCCCCTATGGATTTAGATATACAGTCCCTCAGAAAGCCCATGGATTCCTTAATCTACAGCCTTATATGGGCCCCCAGCAGCTCTGGGCCCGGACAGGACCTAAACAAGGAAAGTATCATCACAAATCCCATCTTTGATACCTAAGTGACATGACACCTCCCACTCTATGTCCTATAGGCCGCCTGATTATGACTGTACCAATCCTGGAATGTTAGTTAACATGTGGTTGGTGAATGCAATGTGTAGATGTGTTTTAAAGTTCTTGGTTGAAAGTCCAAGAAAAATTGTAATTTGAAATTGTTATCATTATCTTAGCGGCCAATATAGAATTTTATAAAAATCTAGGGAGGAATTTTAAGATAAATTTAAAAAATAGTGTTTTCTTTGGTTTGAAACTTTTCAAATACTGAACTTTTTGTTTTTACATGTAGTATAATGTCTACCCGGACATTACATTCATACTCTGACAAGAGTGCTATGTCCGCGGGGGGGGGCACACTTTACATTGGGATGCTCCTATCCATTTAATAAGGTGGGCAGTGCAGTATGATGGTGTACAACTTGGTTCTGGGCAATATCAGGGAGATGTAGATAAAATGGGCCCTTCCCTTAGTGAGTCAAAGGACCTCAAACTTGGTAGAAAACTTTGGGGTATGGATTAAAAGTTACTATGGGTATATAAAAACAAGGCCAATTTTATTTTTAAGGTTTACATGTTACTAGAGTAATTACCTGAACAGCTACTTGGGAAAGAGAGGTGGTCACTCCTATTTTTCTCCACGTTATAGGCCCACTGGAGAACATTCAAAGGTCCTAGAAAGTTCTGGAGAGCCGGCACACATGCATGAGGATATCCAGGTTGGAGGACCCGTTTATATATCTACTGGAAAGTCTGCAGTGATTCACAACCCACAGAAACTTTCTTTATCCAGGTCAAATTAGTTTGTCAAAATGTTGGGTGGTGGTTGGTGGCTATGCCCCCGGGATGCAATCCAAACCACCCCATTTATCCGCTCTGGACCAGACCCCACCATTCCCTTTCATTTACCATATATAATACCGAGGATGAGTACAGTGATAAGAAATCTGCCCATCTGTGTGATCATTATCAAAAAGCAAATGGTGGAAAATACCCTTGGATAAACTAGAGCTAATTCCTATGGCAAGTAAAATTCTCAGGAATAAAACATTATCCTAGTAAGCTGCATTCACTGTATATAACGGGTCATAAGAGAATTTGTCACAGTAGGGCCTATTTTTATGGTAATAAAGTATGTACTATGGGGTCACCTACAAAGTGAACCATCTTCCTTATATGGATGAAATCCCAGCGGCTACATTAGGATGAGGGGGCGGCTGGCGAGTTCTCCAGTGGTGACATATTTAGATAAAGGCAAGGTTGGTCATTTGTGGTCAGTTGCACCATGGAAGCCTAGATCTGAAGTGGACAACATTGGACAGGCCATTCTACAATATATATGCTTTTCAAATGAAAGCTTCTTGGGACCATGCTAAATTTGGAACCGGGCCCTCATACCAATCTAATGGCACATGCACCATTCAAATGCACCTCGCTATACAGTAACCATAACCAAATGTAAATGACCTCCTATACAGTAACCATACCGAATGCAAATGCACACCTCCCTATACAGTAACCATAACCAAATGTAATGCACCTCCCTATAAGGTATTCATACCCGAATGTGAATCCACCACCTACGGTATTCACACCCAAATGTGAATGCACCTCCCTTTACAGTAACCATAACCGAATTTAAATGCACCTCCCCCCTTTATGGTAACCATAGCCGAATGTGAATGTATCTCCCTATACGGTAACCGTACCAAATGTGAATCCTCCTTATATGGTAACCATACCCGAATTTGGTTGGACCTCCCTATGTGGTAACCATTCCCAAATGTGAGTGCACCTCCCTATATTGTAACATACCAAAATGTGAACCCCCTTATATTTGGCAAGCTTTTGTAGCGCTGCGGATCTGTAGGCGCTATATAAATAAAGGATTATTATATATGGGAACCATACCCGAATTTAAGTGGAACCTCCCATACGGTAACCATACACGAGTGTGATTGCACATCCCTATATGGTAACCGTACCCAAATGTGAATGACTCTCCAATAACTTTTAACTTTGGAAGTTTCCCAATGTTACAGAATCCTTTGAGGAAAACAACACATCAGTATATAATATTGTCAAGTCAAAACTTCCGATTTTAACCCTAAGAATAAGAATCATTGCATTTCTGTCTTTCTTTATTCAGGCCTGACATGGGGTCATTGCACCGCCTTCCGTGGTGATTGTCTGAATGATGTCTTTTTTTTTGTCTAATTAAACATGTTATTTTCAACATATTTTATACACTTCAAAAGAAAGAAAACAAATTATCCCTCTACCTGTTATACCAAAAATACGAGAAACCTGCTCTCTGCTGAATGACGTAGCGACAGTCAGCAGAGAGCAGGTTATTGGCTCAAGGCAAATAGAAAGTTATACATTTCCCCTCCCCTCAAATAATAAAATAAAAAGCATATGCACATTGTTAAAAAAAAAAAAAAAAAAACTTTGCCACATCATGCTTTTACAATAATGTTATCCAATGTCCCTTCATTTTAAGTAGTCTGTAAGCCCTGTAAAATGCAATATGTCCGCTAGAGTCCATTACCGCCAAGATTCGGCAATGTTTGGCTCCTTTAACAGCTCACTGCTGGGTACATCATCTGTTCAGGGTTACTGTGAGGGTACGGGGATTGCATTTGTCTGTATCCACCTGGAGTCCATCTAAAAAAGGTGGTACTGGGGTCATGGGGACAGAGGTCATGAGGGACGGCGTATCCCACAAACTGAGGGTGGAGATAGTGTCCTTGGTGCGGGACCATCTGGGTGGCTTGTTGACAGTTTAACACTGAATAATTGGTGGGCATGTTCAACATACACGTTATTCATGGTCCTTCGGCAGCAGCAGTTGGTTTGGGATCTAGTTGGAGGAGCCCTCGCTCCTGAGTTGGCAATGAGCTGGAGCTGGTGGCTGTGCTGGACTGCCGGAGAAGAAGATCCACGAGAGGTGCTGGCGCTGGATATCATGGGGATAGTTTCCATAAGGCGGTTGCTTCCCGGAGCTCGGCTTGCTGGGGTTCCGTTTTGGCCTCAGACAACGACAACAACAGATAGCAAAAAAGAACCCAATGATGAACGCCACAAATACTGATCCGACAATCCGACTGCAATAAGACTGGGAACTAGAAGAAAAAAGGAGAGTGAGAAGATAAGAGCCAAAAAATTAACCATCACAAAGTTTACCGCTGTTTCCAAATCAACTTGGTGACTACTTCTCTCATTAGGACTGGGCAAAATACTCCCAATATTAAGGAGACCAATCACAAAGATAAATAAAATTACCCTATTATTATGCTAGTGACCCAGAAGGGGTGTCGTAGCCCTCTGTGATATGGCTTTACAGCTCGTACTATCGCACCCTTCCCCTGCTCACTCAGTGGAGTGAGCACTGCCTACTGCATCTTCAGTGTGAGGGAGCAGGGGGGAAGGGTGAGACATTGTGAACCGCGTAAAGCCAGATCACAGATGGGGTAGGGCAGTGATGGCAACCTTTAGGCACCGAGTGCCCAAACTCAACCAAAACCCACTATTTTTCGCAAAGTGCCAATGCGACAATTTAAGCCGTAAACTTATTCCTCCTGCTCTGTCAAAGGTATAAATTGTATAGGCACTGAGAACACTAATACAGTAGAAAGAAGGAGAAGAAGTTT
The DNA here is from genome assembly GCA_019512145.1 of Engystomops pustulosus. Lineage (NCBI taxonomy): Eukaryota > Metazoa > Chordata > Amphibia > Anura > Leptodactylidae > Engystomops > Engystomops pustulosus. The sequence continues at coordinate 15,110,276 of CM033642.1, read as the reverse complement.
GGATTATCATTGTGGCTTCCGTCCAGGGTCTGGGCTGCTGGGACTGCAAGTGGCCTGAGTCTGTCTGGCAAACTCTACTGGGGTGATGGCAAGGGTGCCCATATAGAGGGCTCTGAGTGCCACCTCGGGCACCCGTGCTAGGTTTGCCACCACTGGGTAGGGTAATCCTTCAAGCTTATTAGCATCATTTTAAAGTTTAATTTTAGAGGAGGCCATGGATACACATATAGAAGACACCACAGTAACGGTGCCTGGATCTATGGGTAAGTGTCCCTGGTTTATCATGATGGATTTGATGTAGATTTCTTTAAGGTAATGTAATCCAAAGAATCGGTAGGAATATCATTAAATCAATATCTGCTGGCAATGTCCACTTCTCTTCCCACGGACCCAAGCCGAAGACATGTCACTTGTCACTTATGTGAATGGACCTGTGTCTGCATGACTGCACTATAGAAGCATAGGAAATAAATAATTGAATACATAAATAATGAACTAACCACTAAGGTGTAATTCTATATAACACACATGTCAGTCATCATCACTAGCAGAATATATCTAATAATGGAGTGTGGTGGATGCCAGTCATATTAAGGATCTGACACCAGTATTTAACATAGTAATAATAGGTTGGAGCCCAACAAGGGTTGGCTCGAAAACAGTGGATGAAATATTCTTGATGATATCTGTCCAATACTTTGCCTTTATGGAGATATGGAGATTCCTAACAGGAATATTCAGGGGAGAACCAAAGTCCAAGGTCACACTCTTTTATAACATGAAGAGGGAGTTGTTACGAGATAAAAAAATTATGATGAAACCAAATATAAATTATTTGCCCCCCCCTTTATCTTCCCATACCAAATAGATCGTGGAGTTAGCACCGCATGGCAATCAATGTTGTTGTCTTGGCCAAGCAATCATATCCCCCCTTAATAACTAATTGTGTAAACCCTTGAAATGGAGCCTGAGGAACCAGAGGCTGTAATTAGGGGATTAGGGGATTCGCGCATTAGACAGGTGGATCATTCACTTATTGAACCAATTTTCATTAGACGTCGCCACAGGAAAGTAATGAATCAAATACGGAAGCAGAATGTTTCCAATTGTGCATAAATGTGTAAATGGCCTACTGAGAAAATCCTACTATAGGTCTGCAAACTTATAGGAGTACAACTCCCCAGCATCTGTAGATTTCCATAGCCCAAAAACCACAGATTGATGACAGTCAGCATTGCATAGGTGTGATAGTTCAGTGTGAGGCACATGCAATATAACTACTATATAGGGGTCTGCAGCAGAGGACTACATCCCATAGCTGACAGAATATGCTAGGAGTTGTAGTTATACAACAGTTGAGAGACTATGTATATACTATGGGCCCTGCTTATAGTTGGAAGCCCCCATCTCCTAATGTGTATCTGACAGCACAGGGATTTTCTACAGAATTATCCAGGCTTCAGCTTCCCTTGCATAGAATCAGGCGCTAAATATGATATTAATATCACACCATGCATTTTAATCCCTCTAATACGCAGTTTGGGTGGGATCGAATAACAGGCTTATACTCAATCACTTCCATAACTCCTTACTGTCCAAGAAATATCTGTCGGAACATGAGTGAGGTTCTAAATAATAGAGAAGAAAATGGACAATAGACAGGAGAGACAGACAGACAGACAGACAGACAGACAGACAGACAGACAAAAAAATACCAGCACAGTCTCTGAAAAAATTGTCTTGGGTGCTATCCGCATTCTCACCATGCAGAGTCATGAAATATAGAAATGAAAAACGGCAGCACTCCATATAGTGAAAAATAACGTGGTTTTTATTCCACTCGTGCGAAGTTTCGGCTGTATCCCAGCCTTTGGGCTTGACAAAGGTGCTGGATACAGCCGAAACGTTGCACGAGGGTGGAATAAAAACCACGTTTATTTTTCACTATATGGATGCTGCGTTTTTCATTTCATAGATAGATAGAGTAGATAGATAGATGATAGATAGATAGATAGCTAGATATGGAAAGTCCGGGCAGCGCCTTGAGAAAGGCTCAAAGCGAGCCGAAACGTCGCTGTTGCACATGAAAAAAAGACAACGTTTTCCTATCTTATCGTTTGGAGTGCTGCTTTTTTCTATTTTTTAGATAGATAGATATGAGAGAGGATTTAGATAGATAGATATGAGATAGATATTAGCTAGATAGATAGATAGATATATTGGGATAAAGCATTAATTTTATAAAATACACATGATTGTAAAAAGTCTCGTTAAGGGAAGCTGAATATCTTTGAAACATAGGATACTAATATACATAAGAAAAATTGGTGGCACAGGTGTCTCAAGGAGCCTTGTGGGACAGATTATGAGTTGGTTCCCAATCTTTAACATGGTTAAGAGTGTATATGACAATAGGTAATGTAGACATCTTAACAGTAATTGGAAAAGGGATTCAACACAATTGCCTACTAAATAACGGCGCAAAGAGGAAAGGGAAAGGAATGGCGGTCCAATATTCTTGTAGTCAAAGAAGTCTATGGGTTTTTCCTCTGCTTCTACGTCATTTGGATACCTACACAGATGCGGAGTATAACCAATGGACAGTACCTAAGTTAAATGAAGACAAGGTAAATAGGATAAGGTCACCACGTTCTCCAGATATACATCGCAAGAGAATTATCTGGAGAAGTGATGAATTATCCTATTTACCTTGTCTTCATTTAACTAAGGTACGTCCATTGGTTATACCTCCGCATCTGTTGTGTAGGTATCTAAATGACGTAAGAAGCAGAGGAAAAAACCCATAGACTTCAATGTAGACATCTTCATAGTTTTCGTCCACCACGTTGATACAAGAATAGATGATTTTCTATTATCTTATAATCATAGATATGGGCTACTCCCATAGCAGAGAGATATCAAGCTTTACGTTACAATTAGCCATAAAATCCCAAAAGTTATTCTTCTCAGGTCGTTCTCGGGAAAAAGATTTAAGTTTCTGAGATCTGAAAAACAATAAAATGCTTGAAAGTATTATCCATAAAGTGTGTGTGGTGTTAGTGTGATGACGCGCGGGAGGTCCACATGAGTCTTCTCGCTCTTCTACTAGAACTATGTAGGTGTGACAAGGTTTTCCAGCTGAGGACCACATGTTGGCTGATCTTGGTAGGAGCAGGTGTTCTTCTTCAATGTTCTGCACAAAAGCCTCACGTGAAATTCAGTCGAGCAACTTTTCGGTTTTGAAATGACATTTTACATTGGGGGGGGAGGAGCCTATCTAGCCTTGAATAATTCTCAATTTTCTGACAGGCCTACATCTAAGGGCAGGGTCAAGGTCTGGAAGAGCCTAGCCAAGTTTTAGACTTTTTATGTGTTGCCTACAAAGATCTTTAGGAAATGTCTACTACTCTTCACTGTACAGTCCTCGAAAAACCTCTTAAACCCTCCAACTGAGGCGACCCAATTCTAGAAGTCTCTAGAAGGACTGGGAGATAACATCTTCTAGGGTCAATGTCACTGGACAATTGTAAACAAATGGGCCGATGTATCAAGACCAGCGTGGATAGGGTAGATTTTTGCTATAACCTCCGCCAGTTTGTATATGACTTACTGCATTGCTGCAATTACCCGGCACTGATGTCCTTTCTGCAAATGAATACCATAATAACAAGGTGTTTAGTGGTAATTGCTAATTGTGACTTGGATATTATATGAGTGACCTAATTGGAGATGTATTCAGGAAAGTCAGGAAGAGGACGATTGCTCGGAATGATTGGCGCACTCACTTATTATGATAATCCTTTGTTCCACCGCATCTACGAGGGCTTCATCACCTTGGAGGTTAGGACAAAGGAGAAGCCTTACATTGCTGCCTGGCAGTATGATAATGCTGTGCGGGCTAATACTGTCATAATCCCAGCAATTCATCAAACACATTCCTTAAATTCTCCCGCTTGTAGTGTTGATTTTTCTAACAGCCATTTGTAGCCTTTGAGATTGAGGAAGGTGCATGGGCGGCAAACAGAAGCCACTAGTGGGTGTTAAAATCCGTTTAGCCTAAGCAGCACAAGTCGCTTGGGGCCAATAAATGGGGTACAGTGTCCTGATATTATATCAAGGAACCTCTACTCCGAAGACCTGTGTAATCAGATTTTGATGCATAGAAATCGAAATAGAACTTGGTTTTACTATTTAATATACCTCTAATATGTGTGCATTATTCCTAAGTTATGATATCATGGTACATATTATTCATGTAGTGATACACACATTGTTATTATAATTATGTATGTAGCATTACTGAGCAGATTTACTGTGGCATCACTGTGTGTATTACCCTGTACTGTGACTTACTGTGGTATAATCCTGTACTGTGACATCACTGTGATATCTCGTATTCATCTGTGGTATTATCTCTGTATGTCACATCACGGTGTATGATCCCTGTCTGTGATATCACTGTGTGCATTATCGTACGTCACATCAATGTGGTATTTATTCCTGTATGTGAATCACTGTGTGTATTATCCTCTGTACTGTGAACATCACTGTTTCTGTCTTTCTTCTGGACTGTGACATCACTGTGTGTATTATCCCTGTACTGTGCCATCACTGTGTGTATTATCCCTGTACTGTGCCATCACTGTTGTGTATTATCCCTGTAATGTGACTCACTATGTGATTATGTCATTCTACTAGGACATCACGGTGTGTATATCCCTGTACTGTGACATCACTGTGTGTATATCCCTAATGACATCACTGTGTGAATCATCCCTGTACTGGTGACATCACTGTGGTATTATCCTGTACTGTGACATCACTGTGTGTATTATCCCTGTACCGTGACATCACTGTCTGTGTTATCTCTTACTGTGACATCACTGTGGTATTGTCCCTGTTCTGTGACCTCACTGTGTGCATTATACCTGTACATTGATATAACTGTGTTTCTACGTAAAAATTCAATTTTAAGTAAAAGTATTCATGTTGGTGAATGTGAGCCCATTTTTGGTTCCCTTGTCAGTAAACATCTCCTGATGTCCTGCCTTCTATTCATGGCGCCTGGTTATCATGGACACCAGTAAGAGTGCCAGTTGTTGGAACCGCGATAGTCATATATATTGCATTGGAACAAAATAATAAAGATTTGAACTAATAAAATGTTCACATCTCATCACGGATGCCTCTAATAGCCTTTATGCACTGGTTTTAGAACATCCAGTAGTATGAATTGTATCTCGGATCAGAGGTCAATAGAAAGACGAAAACGCCCAAATTCCATTATCACGTATTTTCCATTACTTGATGTATTGGGATTGACAGAAGGAAATGTGGATGTGCAATGTTTAACATGTCTATAACTCATCTCCACAACTTCTACCTGGAGGAGGCTTCACTAGGATCTCCAAGTCATCTGTCATCTTTCTTATCTGGGGCTTTCAAGTCCAACATGTCCAGGAATCATCATGTCTTATCAGTCGTGTTATTGATTGTTAAGACAACACATTAGTCGCTAGGAAACCAACTAATTGTTTTCCATAGTAAATACCAAGATTATACCAAACCAAAGACGAGGTTCCAGAGAGTCTGCAGATGTACAAGGCAGATATATTTGGCTAACAAATGCCACCATTAGATGGAAAAGTTCTTTTGTTTTTTGTCCAAAAATTCCATTGTTTCATAACTGAATACCAAACAGCCATACAGCAGGTGGGTGAAAGCAAAATGTATAAGTTAGGGATGCTTTTACATGTGTCGAGTGATCCATCATAGTTTTCCTCCACCATGGTTATGCTGGATCACAAGACTTATTCTGGAGTGTTGTCTGACCAGGATAGACGTCATCCAGTGTTCCCATCTGAGATGGTTTCTCCAAATCATTAAACATAGGTGAACATACCCCGATACATAAATCTGCCTGCTCCACTTAGACGTAAGACAGAAGTCCACCAGAAGTTCCAAACTAGTAGCTTCAGCCTAAATCACATGTTATTAGACATACTTATGTCAGCATTGTTTTTATGATTTGCAATCTATGAGTTTTTATTATATTATATTATAATATTATATTATATTAATGTTATAATAGCTAAACCTAATTTTAAGACAAATAATTGGCTCATATGTACACAAATGTCAAGTCCACCAGAGTTGGAGCCACTTTTACCCATTCATTTTTTTAAATGCCAGTGATTTCTAATGAACCAATGTTCTCAATGTTCAAAGTGGTCATGTCCATCAAGTCAGATTTTACAGAAGGGACACCGATCATCATTGTGATATATGATTCAAGGAGTGCCTGCTTTTCTTAAAATCAGGCCAGTGCATGGTCCATTTTGTCGCAGCCAACCACGCAGCTGCTGTGTCTCCTATATCTCCTTTGCCAGACCACCTGGTGCTTTCTCTAGACCCACCCAAGACCCAGCTGTCACCTAAACTGAGACAACTCCAATGGGTAGAGGCCATGGGATGTTATCAAAGTAATGTCCAGTTCCTGTGCATGGATTAAAGGGTGAAAACCAATAGGGTTATTTAGACTACGCCCTTGGGAGTCCCATGGTCTGCTCTCTAGTTTCTAAAGGAGCGTGTGGACCTCAGGACCACATTTGTATAAGGTCCACGTAAACAAAACAGCATATGGCTGAGGGGTCGTAGTAGTCAACGACGAAATACCCATGAGGATTTTGGATATATGAATTAATCTTTCACAACCAATGCTGGTCCCATAATCAAGATCCAATTCTCAAACTATTAACGAGGGTCCTATTCCTTCATAATGAAATGAATGGACTTATTCCGAAGTAATCACAGTCACTCCGTGCCGGATCAGACGCCCAAGTCTTGTGTTCAGGGCTGAGGACTTCCATTTCGAAAAAGTTCCAAAACAACATGCGCCTGACACCTTTCTGCCTGCAAACAGCTCGGAGAAAACCATGTGCAACCCCGTCCAAGTCACATCCAGTGACAGCGGCAGCAGCTGCACGACTTTTCCTTCAATACCCACAAAATATTTCCATCAAATCGCAGTCCCCAAACTTCCTTCCAGTCTCAGTCATCACACTCCATCGCACAGCTCATGTATTGATCTTGGAATACCCCAGAGAAACGCTTTATGTATTAAGAAGTGGAAAAATCTGCCAGTTTTCTAGCACTCTCATGTATAAAACATGAATACACTGACACCTTTGAAAAACATTCTGTGCGCTGAACTGACTCTTAGCAGTCATAATATTCACACATTTTTACCAGGAATAACAGTAAAATATACAGAATAAAGGGGGGGGAGGCACCTAAAAGGGTCTCTTCCCGCTCCTGCCCAGGCAAGTGCCACCAGTCTGTCCATAGACATCCGTCCTTCACTGAGAACAACCAACAACTGGAATCACAGGAACTGAGTGTCCTGTCAATGAAACCATTAACCCTAACAATGCTGAATAGATGGCAAGTTCTCTAGAGTCTGATAATGTGGATTATCACAACTAGGAAACAGGCAATAAACATTGTCATAAAATCTAATTATTATTAGATTGTAAACTTGGTTACTCCTGTTGTGTCATATAAGCAGCTTATCCCACTAAACCTCAGTACAAATGAGATAGATCGATAGATACAAGATACATTAGATAGATAGATACGAGATAGATATATAGATAGATAGATATGAGATAGATAGATCAGACATAGGTTAATAGATATAGGATAGAAGATAGATTATAGGAGATTGATAGATAGATAGATAGATAGATAGATAGATAGATAGATATGAGATAGATAGATAGATAGATAGATATGAGATAGATAGATAGATAGATAGATAGATAGATAGATAGATAGATAGATAGCTATGATATAGATATGAGATAGATAGATAGATAGATAGATAGATAGATAGATAGATATGAGATAGATAGATAGATAGATAGAAAGATAGATAGATAGCTATGATATAGATATGAGATAGATAGATAGATCAGACATAGATGAATAGATACAGGATAGAAGATAGATTATAGGAGATTGATAGATAGATAGATAGATAGATAGATAGATAGATAGATGATAGGAGATGAATGATGAAACAGGATTGTCCTTCAATTTATCATATATTTCATATATGATCATATTATCAGATATTTCATATATTTTAAGAGAATACCTCATCATCTCCCAATGGAAACTGTAATACATTTTCTACTGCCACTATTCAGTTTATATGGAGTAAAGAGAAATCCCTTTAAATGAACATGGGGTACTGAGAAATCCCTTTAAATGAACATGGGGTAATGAGAAATCCCTTTAAATGAACATGGGGTACTGAGAAATCCCTTTACTTGAACATGGGGTAATGAAAAATCCCTTTAAATGAACATGGGGTAATGAGAAATCCCTTTAATTGAACATGGGGTAATGAGAAATCCTTTTAAATGAACATTGGCTATTGAGCAATCCCTTTACACGATCATCGTTATACTGTTCCTTGTCGTGGATCTGAGCTTTGACTAGATGTGTAAGTGTGCGACCGATCTGACAGACATCGATCTGACAGACATCCGTCTTATTTACCAGAGAAAAAAACATAAAAATTGTTTTGCCAAGGTGAATGAATTATCTTCATCGGTTCCCAATATCTTTGTGTGTAAATAACTCTGACCAATTTCACAATCTGTAAGATCGATCTGATTAGTGGGAAATCTGTACCTAAACTTTTACCAAACTTTTTTGGATGGTAAAGATATGTGAATTGAATGTGGTGGGGCTACAGCCTGTGTATGTAATTGGTGAGCTTGGCAGCAGAGCTGACACTCCAGCACCCCGTCCTACCTGCAGCAGAGTCCGGGCTATCCTTGTCGGTCCTGCCGTGCTCTGGCGCCCCCTGCTGCCGGTCGTTATTACACAAGCCCTGATCCAGCCGGGCCTCGGCGCTGTTGCAGCAGTAGCGCAGTACACAGGTGCCGCAGCAGATGGTGGCATCATCGCCATCAAATCTCTCCGGGCACTGGAATCCGTCTCTCCACACGTCCTGCCCGTCCGTCCAGCCATGGCAATACTCGCCCGTCCCCCGGGCAGCTGCCAGCACTGCCAGCAGGAAGGAGGCGGCTGTCAGCAGTGCCAGGGGGGAAGCCTCCAGCCACATGATGGCCACCACTACTGGCCACTCACTAGCCCTGCTAAGAGAAACTTCTCCAAAACTATCACAAGTTGGAATCCGGTGCCAGCGACTCCTGCCGCTACCATGCGACTTGCAGCGACTCCTGCCGCTACCATGCGACTTGCTGCGACTTCTGCTGCTGACGGGATGTGGGCACCTGGTGTCCTGCCCAGAGAGGAGATAGATCCCGTGCCCCTGCCAGCATCATCACCCACACAGTGCCACAAAGATCCATTCACATGGTAAGAAGAGGAGCCTCATAACACTTGTCACTGAGTGCAGCGGAGACACTGAGGACTAGCAGCAGCCTCCTGCAGCCTCCTCCTCCTCCAGCAGCGCAGCCTCCTCCCTCCTCCCCGTCACCCTGACAGCTCCGTGCCCTCCCTCCCCGCAGCTGTCACACCAGCTTTACTAACTTTATACAGAATAACTTTATACATCATCATGGAAATCTTACAAGAATATAATAATAAAAGTAATAGAAAAAGGACTAAAATAATTACAATGTGTAATAGATAATATAACAACATAAATACCGTAATATTCATAAAATCAATATCCTTATATGTAGTGTTTAAAGGACTGAGACTAGATGTGTCTAGGGGTGTAACTAGACACATATGTCATTTGCATATTACACTTGTATTCACACACACATTTATATATCTATATACATAAGCACATAATTCTTCACTCATACACACTCATTTATACACTCACCCAGAGTATATACACACAATACACCATATACACATACAGCATATACACATCACCGGTACACACACGTATACAGCATATATACATCACATTTATACACACATATACAGCATATGCACATCACCGAACAAACACATATACTGCATATACATATACAGCATATACACATCACATATACAGCACATATACATCAGCGATACAAACACATATACAGCATTTACACATCACATATACACACACATACACATATACAGCATATATACACTCACCGGCCACTTTATTAGGTACACCTGTCCAACTGCTCGTTAACACTTAATTTCTAATCAGCCAATCACATGGCGGCAACTCAGTGCATTTAGGCATGTAGACATGGTCAAGACAATCTCCTGCAGTTCAAACCGAGCATCAGTATGGGGAAGAAAGGTGATTTGAGGCCTTTGAACGTGGCATGGTTGTTGGTGCCAGAAGGGCTGGTCTGAGTATTTCAGAAACTGCTGATCTACTGGGATTTTCACGCACAACCATCTCTAGGGTTTACAGAGAATGGTCCGAAAAAGAAAAAACATCCAGTGAGCGGCAGTTCTGTGGGCGGAAATGCCTTGTTGATGCCAGAGGTCAGAGGAGAATGGGCAGACTGGTTCGAGCTGATAGAAAGGCAACAGTGACTCAAATCGCCACCCGTTACAACCAAGCTAGGCAGAAGAGCATCTCTGAACGCACAGTACGTCGAACTTTGAGGCAGATGGGCTACAGCAGCAGAAGACCACACCGGGTGCCACTCCTTTCAGCCAAGAACAGGAAACTGAGGCTACAATTTGCACAAGCTCATCGAAATTGGACAGTAGAAGATTGGAAAAACGTTCCCTGGTCTGATGAGTCTCGATTTCTGCTGCGACATTCGGATGGTAGGGTCAGAATTTGGCGTCAACAACATGAAAGCATGGATCCATCCTGCCTTGTATCAACGGTTCAGGCTGGTGGTGGTGGTGTCATGGTGTGGGGAATATTTTCTTGGCACTCTTTGGGCCCCTTGGTACCAATTGAGCATCGTTGCAACGCCACAGCCTACCTGAGTATTGTTGCTGACCATGTCCATCCCTTTATGACCACAATGTACCCTGTAACATCTGATGGCTACTTTCAGCAGGATAATGCGCCATGTCATAAAGCTGGAATCATCTCAGACTGGTTTCTTGAACATGACAATGAGGTCACTGTACTCAAATGGCCTCCACAGTCACCAGATCTCAATCCAATAGAGCATCTTTGGGATGTGGTGGAACGGGAGATTCGCATCATGGATGTGCAGCCGACAAATCTGCGGCAACTGTGTGATGCCATCATGTCAATATGGACCAAAATCTCTGAGGAGCTTCCAGCACCTTGTTGAATCTATGCCACGAAGAATTGAGGCAGTTCTGAAGGCAAAAGGGGGTCCAACCCGTTACTAGCATGGTGTACCTAATAAAGTGGCCGGTGAGTGTACATTACGATACACACAGACATATACAGCATATACATATCACATATACACACACACACATATACAGAATATATAAATGACATATATGTTATATACATGGTGTACAAAGTGCAGCATAGTATGTATATAATGGTGCACATCATCCATTCTTTAGTTTCAGGTCAGATTACGTGGCCCCATGTAACTGTGGGCCCCATAGTGGCGGCTACCACTGTAGTTACACCCCTGGATGTTTCTTAAAAAGAAGCTGCCGAAGAACATTGTTCCTCAAGACTTCTTTTATTATAAGTCTATATGGAAATATAGAGTTATGCTTATTACCCTGGGGTGCTCAGCCTATGTCACCTGCGCGCCTCAGGGAACATCATATTTTAATTTAGGAACCCCCCCTTCCTTAGTGCTAGTGGTCCCCCCACCCCCACCCCAGGAGCAGGTGATGGGCGAGACCGTTAGGGCTATGGGGGGGGTGCATACATTAAAATACAAGGCGTCCGGTTGATGTAGCCTGAGCGCCCCAGGGTAATTAGCAAAACTTTATATTTCCAGAATTGCAGCATATAAAGTTATTAAAAAAAAGGAGTTCCAGGATCTTCTTACTGGGACACATCTACCGTCACTAAACTTTAAATGCTGATTTATGTTCCACCATATATATGATATGTTATATATTTTATAAGGAATCCATCAATTCTTACTTTTTTTTTTCATTCTTTGTTGTATATTAAAAGTACAGGTGCATAGTTCAATGTGTACAGCAATGTGTTTCGAGTGCAGGTATTATTATATTAAGCTACACATGTTGTTCTATGCAAGGACAGTGGTCGGCATCGGAGATCAGTCTCCGGAAAGCACAGCCGGAAGTATTAAAGTGGTGCATGGCTGTTAGTGATTACTGGGTAGACGGAACTAATCAGTAGTGCGCCAGAAAAATGCTGACAGTAATGAAGTGTGCGCCAAAATCTTACATGGACTGCGCTTTAATATTGCTCTAATTTTGCTCTTTTTCCTGGTCTATTGTGCGGCTAAATTTGCACCTAAAAATGCCGACAAAATACACATAAATGTGGAGGATAATGTGGAAACGTTAGGCCACGCCCACTTGCGCCAAAAAAGATGGAGGAATCGGGATAGTCAGAAACATCTGTTCTTTCTTGTCAAACTCATTATAAATGATCCGCAACAGTTCTGCTCCAAAAAAACATTAAACTCTCGCCATTTTTTCGGCGCAGATGCGATAATACATGTGCCCCAGTGTGAAAAGCCTTACACCACATTTATCAAGGCTTTTTAGACCTGTTTCTAGCCATTTTCCGACTTGTCCGACTGAGGGAGCATGGCCTTCGAAAAGGGGCGTGGCTTGGTCTAGAAGGGGCGTAGCCTATTTAACTGTTCCGTGGCGCAGAGTTTAGACCACTTTAAAGTAGGTCTAAAGTGGAAACCAACAGTCTTATCCTGCACCAGATTCATTAAAACAGTGATAAATCTGGCGCATAAAATGGTTTTCCTCCACTTATCTGACACTGGAACACAATGATAAATCCCCCCAATATGTTATCTATGACTTTTCGTATATATTTTACTAAATTTATAAAACCAGTTTTCAAAATCAAAATGATAGGTATTATCAGAATTATTTTTGTTATTTTTTATTAATTATTTGTATATTATTATGCATAATAGTAAGAAAATAATGTTGCATTATAAAAAAAAAGAGTAATAAAAAATATAATTATAATATTTGTAAAATACCATCATAGTCCGCAGCTCTTTGCAGATCAATATACATAATATTAATGTATAATTATAATTATTTTTAAGTGGCACGTCCTGCTTTGTAGCACATGACTGCGCCCCTGATGCTGCCCCCCATCTTGCTGCAGGTGCTGCTGCCTGAGGTAAGAGTCTCAAATCGCCTCATGACTGGTGCACCCCTGGGACAACCCCCTTCTTCAGGCCAAAGCAATATAAATGTTGATACGGGAGCAGTATTTAAAGGTAAAATGACACCAAAAAGGCACTCAGTGGGTGTGGTTATGCAAATCCTTAAGAATGTTAAAGAGTGGAAAAACTATTTTTCCTATAGTCTTCCACTAATGTGAAGAAGGGGGTTGCCCTATAAGTGCTTGTGCTTCATTTTGTCCCCGATTTCTTCTGACCTTGGCTTTTCTAGCCTGTCTATAATGGGGTCCAGTGTGTTTCCATTTTGATGTCATTTCTTTGGGACAAAATAGTCTCCAATCCCATCACTGATTTTTGGAAGATTTTGTGATAGGGCCAATAACATGTGAGCACAGCCTGAATAACACTACAGGAAGATCCTATAGATTATTACTCTGACTATAGCAGCTTATATTATTATTGGAGGCCTGTTACTGTCCTTGTAGTATAAGATCTATCATGAGGGACATAGGGGGAGATTTATCAACAAGTTTCTGAGGTAAAACTGTGGAAACCAATCAGAGCTCAGCTTTAATTTTATAAATGGCTGTGGGAAAATGAAAGCTGAGCTGTGATTGGTTGCCCAATTAAAACAGTTCTGCTCTAAATCTCCCCCATAATGTTTATGTCCCCTGTGACTAAGAAGCTCTGGGTTGGCGAAAACAATCTGTGAACTGTTTAATGCCAACTATACAAATGATCCTCCGTCTGTCATCATCATGGGAGGTGCCGCCACTCTCCGAAGTACTCAGGCATCCAGGCAGGGACATGAAATGCAGGCTATCTCCATACATTGCCAGGAAGTGGGGCAATAGTAGTAAATCATTAGACGCCATTGCAATTTATTTTCCAGGTTGGCATTTCTTGGGCACAGGGTTACAACTGGAGCATAAGGGGAGTGTACAATGGTATATATCACAACAAATCTGCTCTGCATAAGGGGGTGGTCTTCTCAAAGAGGTTCTGTCATGGAGGGGCTTCAGTATATAATATATACCCTTAGAAAAATAATAATAATTCTTTATCGCACACAGATTACGCAGAGCTGCACAGAGCATGACAAATCAGTCCCTGTCCCCAATGGGGCTCACAACCTAAGCAACCTAACAGTATGTTTTGGAGTGTGGGAGGAAACCGGAGTACCCGGAGGAAACCCACGCAAACACGGAGAGAACATACAAACTCTTTGCAGATGTTGACCTGTGTGGGATTCGAACCCCGGACCCTAGCGCTGCAAGGCAGAAGTGCTACCCAATCAGCCACCGTAGAACTTGAACATTCAGACAGATTCTAGTAATGGTTATAATGAAGAACTAGGATAAATGTGGTCCTAAGACTTTTCCAGACCCTACAAGTTGTGGTGTCTTTTTTCCCATCATCCTCTTTGGTTCTACAGATAATTCCAGTGTCTGTGAAATGTAATAGGGTACTGGATCTGGTTCCCTGCTTTGTTTTGCCTCTCGTGGACATCTTATGATTATGTCAATCATTAGGGGTTTTAACAAGTAATTAAGATCAGCAGCTGCCTGTGGGGTGGGACAGGGGGCAGATGTCCCCGGGGGGAGACATGTCACCGAGCCTGGTGCAATATAGTGTGTGACTGATGTGCCAGGAGATTCACAAGGGAAGCTGAGCACATTCCTCCGCTGTATAATGTTAGTAGGATAGTCTCTCAGCCCATGGGCTCCTAGTGGGCACATTATATCATAAAGGGGCAAATTGTAAAGTCACGTCATCAACCCGGGGTTCTCATGCCCCAAGAACGCGGCACTGGCTACATTTTCTGTGCTGTAAGTGGATTCCTACTGAAAACTATAGAAGGCAATCACTGCAAACTTTCTGATCCCAAAGTGTAAAACATGTCAGAATCTAGCACCATGTGAATAAAACCTAAGGATACTAGAATTGCTATACCATTCCTTTATCCATCTCTTTTGGGACTGTTGCTGACTCCCCAGGGATGTAGTGGGCATTCTCCATCAGTCCCATCATAGAGCGGATCTGTAACGGGGTCGTCCACTTTTAGCAAATAATTCATATTGTTTGTGTAATGAAAAGTTAGACAAATTTTCAATATATTTTCTATATCAATTCCTCATGATTTTCTAGATTTCTTCTTGCTGACACTCAACAGAGCTGACTGATGTAACGAGCCGTGCACCTGTGTGACATCACATGACCAGGGATATAACAAGCCGTGCACCTGTGTGACATCACATGACCTTTAATTCTTAAAGGATGGACTTGCATCTTTTTCCAGCCTTATATACTATGATACTATGACCAGGGATAAAACAAGCCGTGCACCTGTGTGACATCACATGAGCAGGGATATATAACGAGCCATGCACCTGTGTGACATCACATGAGCAGGGTCATAATAAGCCATGCACCTGTATGACATTATATGACCAGGGAAATAACGAGCCGCACACCTGTGTGACATCACATGACTGGGAATATAACGGGCCGCGCACCTGTGTGACATCACATGACCAGGGGTATATAGGAGCTGTGCACCTGTGTGACATCACATGACCAGAGACTGGTTTATATCCACAAGTAAAAGGAGAAGGTTCCTGTAAAATGACAGCAAGCAGAGATCTAGAAAATTGTGAGGAATTGATACAAAAAGTATATTAAAAAGTTTTAAAAATGTATTACATCAACCATATAAATTATTTGCTGAAAGTGGACAACCCCTTTAAGTTACATGGTCAAACCCCTTTCAGCCAAGTCCACAGTATGCACCTGGGTGCAACAGCGACATGTGCACCCACTATAACTCTACCCCTGCATACTTCTCCTTCCTGAAAACATAGAGGCCATGTATATGCTTGGACTTTCACAGTCCCTGCACTGGCATAGTGACAACAGCTGACCACTTTACCTTGCCTGGTATGTAAAAACACATTCACTAGAGCGGGATCATGGCATCCCAGATGGGGAAAGTATTCTGAGCAAATGGTTCATATGAACCACCGAAATGTCCATCTATTTTTGCACTCAGGAAGTGATACAGTTGCAGACAGATATATATAACTGCGAGAGGTAATACGATTAGATACGATGGCATATGGAAGTAACCGCAAGTGACACAACAGCATGCCAGAAATCCAACACAGGAGATATGACCTCCTCCCCTGGGCCAAAAATTGGTCAATTAAAAATGTTTTAATGCATGTGAGTAAGTGCCTCTATAAATAGTAACTAATTCATAGCTAAATTATCTGCAGCGAATACAGCAGTCCTTACCTTAGGGTTATTGTCCCCTATCTACATGTATTCATTACCACAGGAGAGAGGGACGAGTAGGTTCTTCACAGAGGATAGTTATTAGATGGCCTTCAGTATTAGGTGTAGTTTTGTGAGATTGGAGCCAACAAACAAAATTACTTTGGGTATCCGGAATCTGACGTCTTTTAGAAATGTTTAGCCTCCAAATTAGGTTTGCTATGCATTTCCTAGGTGTATTGTCATGTCATAGTGACATCATATCTCTCAAATGTTCCGGACTGAGTGGAACATTCTTGGATTTTCGAGTCTGTCCCACTGTACTGGATGGTAGGAGGTATGTTTCTGGCTTTAATTCTATCAACATCCTCTAGATGATGCGCTCCCTGATGAGCTCCATGCTACACCATTGTACCACTACTGTGTGCAGCAGAGGCCACAGAGAATGATGTGATGATGTCATCATACCTCCAAACAAAAGGCAAAAAAGGGAATTTGTTGGGTCTAATGAAAAGGGAGCAAGACTTTAAAAATGGGGGTGCTGCAGGAAGGAAGCATAAAAAAGGGGCTGCAGAAACTGGAGTATTATAATTGAAAGCAAATGAGAAGAGGATGTTTAAAGAAGGTGGTACAGAAAAGGATATATTATAATGTGGGGCCACAGAAAGAGGGGCATCAAAAAATTATTCTTTGAAATATGGGGACTACAGAAATTTGGGCATAATACGGAGAGGGCTATAGAAAAAGAGACATTATAAGGAAATGGCTAAATAAAACGGGGCCTACAGAAAGTGGACATTATAAGGAGGGGGCTACAGAAAAGTGGACATTATAAGAAGGGGGTACAGAAAAGTGGACATTATAAGGAGGGGACATCAGAAAAGTTGACATTATAAGGTCTACAGAAAAGTGGACATTATAAGGAGGGGTCTACAGAAAGTGGACATTATAAGGAGAGTGTTTACATAA
Source organism: Engystomops pustulosus (assembly GCA_019512145.1). NCBI lineage: Eukaryota > Metazoa > Chordata > Amphibia > Anura > Leptodactylidae > Engystomops > Engystomops pustulosus. Next base: position 15,092,784 of record CM033642.1, on the reverse strand, counting down.
AAGGTCCATTAATAAGGAGGGGTCTATAGAGAAAATGGACCTTATAGTGCACGGGTCATAAAAAGTGGACATATATAGGCACGGGGCTACAGAAAAGTGGACTCCATAAGCAGGGGGTTATTATAGAGGATGTGGCTACAGAAAAGTGGACATTATAAGGAGGGGTCTACAGAAAGTGGACATTATATGGAAGGGGCTACAGAAAAGTGGCGACATTATTTATAAGGAGGAGCTATAGAAAAGTGACATTATAAGGATGGGTCTAATAAAAGTGGACATTATATGGAGGGGGCTACAGAAAGTGGACATTATAAGGAGGGGTCTATAGAAAGTGGACATTATAGGGAGAGGGTACAGAAAGTGGACATTATAAGGAGGGGTCTACAGAAAAGTGGACATTTTAAGGAGGGGTATACAGAAAAGTGGACATTATAAGGAGGGGCTACAGAAAAGTGGACATTATAGGAGGTATCAGAAAATGATGTTTAAGGAGGGGTCTACAGAAAAGTGGACATTATAAGGAGGGGTCACAGGAAAAGTGGACATTATAAGGAGGGGTCTACAGAAGAGTGGACATTATAAGGAGGGGTCTACAGAAAGTTGGACATTAATAAGGAGGTGTCTACAGAAAGTGGACATTATAAGGAGGGGTCTACAGAAAGTGATTATAAGGCGGTCTACGAAGAGTGGACATTATAAGGAGGGGTCTACAGAAAAGTGGACATTATAGACAGGTCTACAGAAAAGTGGACGATAAGAAGGGTTCAGAAACTGACATTTATAAGCAGGGCTATTATAAGGAGGTTCTCAGAGAAAGTGTCATTATATAGGGGTCTCCAGAAAGTGACAAATTATATGGACGGGGCCTAAAAAGTGGACCTTATAGGAGGGAGCTATAGAAAAGTGGACATTATAAGGAGAGGGCTACAGAAAAGTGGACATTATAAGGAGAGGGTTGCAGAAAAGTGGACATTATAAGGAGGGGGCTAGAGATACAGAGGGGCTAAAGAAAAGAGCATGTAATAATCTGTTGGGGCAGGATGTGGGCATTATACAAGGTTTCAGTCACTAATATTGTGGGGGCCTTTATACTTTGTGGAGTTATTATGGGGTGGTTTTAGGGGTTTGTGAACTGTAAATTTGACAAAACAATTAAATTTGCACCCTGGGGGACATTTATCATAAGTCTGGAAACTTGTGTCTTTTTGGGTGTTTTTGGATTTTTTGTACGGTTTTGGGCTTGCCTGATTTATCTTAGTGGTTGATAAATGAGTCATGTGAGTTTGCTGTTTTTTTGAGACTTTTGTCTGAAAACTTTGCACAAAAATCTGAAATGTTTCAGCAACCCCTTGCCTACGACTATGGTAACAAAAGTCACAAGAAAAGTCTCAAAAACGCTACAGTCGCAACAAAGAAATGAAAAAACAAAACCAAGCAGGTAGGTGAGCTTGCAGGTAGGCGAGCTTGCAGGTAGGTGAGCTTGCAGGTAGGTGAGCTTTCAGGTAGGTGAGCTTGCAGGTAGGTGAGCTTGCATAGGAAATACCTGGATTAAATAGATTTGATACATTGCAACAAAGCTTCAGCTGTTGGTCAGCTGTTTCTACAGATGTTTCTATTCACTGACAACATGCAGAAATATTACATTAGTGAAGAAATGAATCACAAGAGAATTAGACAGTCCAGAATGTCTCATTTTTCAATGTCTAAGCTTTTTTTTTGTATGTGAGTTAGAGAAAGCTGTGAGGCGGAGGTCCCGTGGGTTATCCAGTCCTCGCTGTTTGCTGACGCTTGTCTGGCCAACACCTGCCTGCAGTTAAAATCAGCACCTGACCACTTGATCGCGGGTCATAAATAAGCCTGTGACACAGGGCGCACCTATCCTACCAGGAGGTAGCCACAAGCATTGCTCAGCTGTTACTCTGGAGGTGACATTACGTGTGTCTGCTCCCCCGGAGGCCCACACACAGCAGTGGTGGAGGGAAGATAACTCTCCATTATTCGGGTGACATTTTCCAGACCTGGCTTCATTTCATATTATGTCATTCTTATTCTGCGCAGGGGGGTGTTTAAAGAACCTTTCTGTAACTTACTGAACAGAGATTTATGGCAAAATCCTGTGTAGTGGATGTGGGACCAGCGCTAGTGTCCTGGAAAGTGAAGTATGACTGCAGTAAGAAGTCCTCAGCTAGAAGTATATGTCTAAGGCCACAACACATTATTAACCCCGGTCTACATGATGGGAGCGTTAGTGGATCCAATAAAATTATGACTTAAACCTATAAGAGACTTGAACTGAACTGTAAAGGTCAGGGCCGGTGCCAGCACTTGGGCAAGAGCTGCTGGGGGGCCCCATGAGGCTGTACATAAGAAACCATGGAGTTCAGGGGGCTGTATCTAATGAAGCCATAGGGGGTAAGGGGGGTTTATATAAAATACCCATGAATGGGCAGTTTGGTATGAAGAACTAGAGATTATTTGAGACTTTTGTAATATCTGAATTTTTTATGCGGCCATGTGAGGCCACTGCAAAGGGGCCCACTGAGGCTCTGTCACCCAGGGGCCTACAGAAACCTGGAGTTGACCCTGGTAAGAGTAAATACACATAATTAGGATGAATAAAAATCTAAGTCTACAGTTAAATCCGCATTCAGTTTTGGTTGTTGTTGTTTTGACACAGATTTTTACTCGGACTTGCAGTTGATTTAAAGGTTGCGTTCACACATACAGCGCATGAGATGGAGTTTTTGAAGTCAAATGCAGGAGTGGATCATAATAATAATAATTCCTTTGTTTATTTATATAGTGCACACAGATTGCCAAATCGGTCCCTATCCCCAATGGGGCTCACAATGTAATCAACCTACTAGTATGTTTTGGAGTGTGGGAGGAAACTGGAGGACCCGGAGGAAATCCACGAAAACAAGGAGAGAAAATGCAAACTCTTTGCAGATGTTGACCCTCGGACTTTAACCCAGGTCCCCAGTGATGCAAGGCTGTAATGCTAACCACTAAGCCACCGTGCTGCCCCTAATAATGGGTGATAATATATTACTGAGAGGTTCTACTCTCTGGATGATTCAATGAAAACTAGATCTAAAAAACTGAACGTGTGAACACCCCCAAAGAGGTTTTCCAAGACTCCTTGGGGATTGCGGCAGGGGTGGCAAAATGAAATAAAGTATATATACCCTGCTTCAATCAAAAGGACAGGGCAGTTCTAGGGCAATATGTAGCAAACAACCCCCTTGAGCATCGCTGCTCATACACCCACAACCTTCACATCACACGTCGGGGTCCAACGTAAGGATCTGATGCCGGTGTCCTGGATGGGAAAGAAAGAAGGAAGATCAGGGCAGATACGTGAAAGAGTCGAGGTTATTGGCACAGCAGTGCATCCCGGACACCTACATTCCTCACCAGGTGTATAAGACGACCCCTTTTGAAAAATTTTTCAGGGCTGAAAAAGTCGTCTTATGCGCCCGGAAAATGCGTTACTATAAGAGCTGAGTGACTTACGCATAAATAATTTATTCCATTGACATCCTATAAGCTGTTGGACACGCCGCAGAGCTCGCCTCATATGTCGCAGTTTCATGGAAAAGCTGATAAATCGGCCGTTTCTTATTTGTTTACCGTACAGTAATGGATTATGGGTCTTAAGTGTGCGGCGCCAGATGCTGAATGCAGGTAAGAACATTTGGGAAGGTGTTGGAGATGCTTGATGTAAGACGATATCTTGAACTCGATTGTGACTTGGTTTGTAGGGAAGGGATTTCCATTCAGTGTAATTCTCTGTGAATCGAGCCCATGGTGTTGTTGTCTTTGGGCTTAGTCCCATTTCAGCATTTTGTCCTAGGTCCAGGACGGCTTTTCCTTTGTCAGTGTTTTGTTTACGTGGATTATTGTGAGTGCCGAGAGAGAGGATGAAGAGGTAATCTTAGCTCTCTTGGCTCGTATACTGTACAGCGACTGCACCTACAGCGGAGAGGGCACCATCCTCTGTAATTATAGAAAGACATCACCTGGCAGCCGGTGGAGGTAAGTGCCCAGGTAATACCCTCCCATTGTTGTCTTACTAGTGAGGAGACTAAACAACTCTGCATGTCCAGGACAGTCAAAGCATTTAAACTCTACCTCACCTTAATACAAAAACCCGGTTTCGCGTTTTCCCGACGTGTTACCTGAATATTTCCAATTTGCGCCGATTTCCCCTGTATTGCCCAGGGATTTTGGGGCAAGCGATCGGATTGTGGCGAATCGGTGCTGGCATGCACGTGGCGGAAATCGGGGGGGCGTGGCCGAATGAAAACCCGACGGATTTGGAAAAACCGCCACATTTAAAAAAAAAAAGGGTTGCGGGACTCGCGCTTACCTTCACCAAGTATAGGCCGGTGAACTTCAGTGCATTCCGACGGGCCTCGGCGGACCTCAGCGCAGCAGCGCCACCTGGTGGACGTCGGAGGAACTACCTTAGTGAATCGTCGGAAGACCCGAATCCTCCGCAGGATCGCGAATGGACCGGGTAAGTAAATCTGCCCCAGTATGTGTACATGAAGAGTAATGAGCTGTAGCCTTCATTTTCATCTCTCACCTCTGTTCTCTCTCTGTTTTCTGCAGTCCTCTATGTGCTGGTGTATGGAGACCTAGCTGCTGTGACTCACTGCGCCCCTCCCCCCTGCTTAGAGCTTCTATGTAATCTGACAGCTCAGTGAGTTTCTGTCCTGTTTTACTGGCAAGATGGAATTCAGCTAATTTCAAAGTGAAAATCAGATAAGGAAGACAGGAAAGAGCCAAAATATGTAGAGATATTTCATAATTCATAGTGTTCAATTTGTCCTATAACTTTAGGAGAGGTTTGCTGAAAAGTAAGTGACCATTTAAAGAGGTTGGGAACTTTTAGGCATGGGCAATAGATTGCTAAAAACTCATTCTCCCTGTGCCAATAGTGGGTGCTAAAACCACTCACCTGTCACTTACCACTGGTCCCCACTTGTTTCCCTGGCTCTCCACGGCATCCATGAGTGGACGGGATCAGCAGATACCATCTACTTTTTTAAATGGCTATACAGATTACGGCCAGATAGAGGACTGCACAATATAGGAATAGGATATAATAGGAATAGGATCATGTTCTTACAGTGAGTGAGACAGAGAGGACGACCAGGAAGACAAAGAAGCGGACCACACAGGTGGATCAGGGCAATGTTGGAGAATTTGTAATGAAGGTAGGTTTGATAAATGTTTGTTAGGCTTCTCCCGGGTCATATTTATATTAATTTAGTTTAAATTTGCCAGCCCCTTTAGTTTTCCCTAAATTGAGCTCAGTGGTTAGCACTACAGCCTTGCAGCGCTGGGGTACTGGGTTCAAGTCCCATCCAGGTGAACATCTGCAAAGAGTTTGTATGCTCTCTCTGTGTTTGTGTGGGTTTACTCCGGGTCTTCCGGTTTCCTCACACACTCCAAAACATACGGCTAGGTTGATTAGATTGTGAACCCCTTTTGGGACAGGGACTGATTTGGCAAGTTCTGTGCAGCGCTGCGTAATCTGTGTGCGCTATATAAATAAAAGAATTATTATTATCCACCAAGAAAACCTACTTTTAGGGTGAGGACCAGAGTTATATTCCAGGATTGTAAAAAATTCCAGATAAATTCATGACTATTGGAAAACTTGAACGGGGTGCCCCCTTCATCCCCAAATCTGTGATATTGCCTTGAGAGACAAGCTGATGTTCCAAAGAGACTTGGATGCTTTCTAGAAAGTGAATATTTATGGAGGTGAGTCGTTGATAAAGGTATTTATTCAGGAATATTTCCCCTAATGGAGGTTAATCTATGTGGTTTTAGCTTTGGTTATGATGATAGTTTGGATATATATTTTATGCCGGAGCATGTGACATATACTGGTATAACAGTATCATTAAAGAGAACAGAACAGAAGTGAACAGTGGAAAAACATGAATATAACGCCCTCTAGTGGTAGATGGTAGAAAATCTACCATCAAAATCCAGAATGATAAACCAGGGGCACTTACTCATAGATCCAGGCTCTGTGACTGTGGGAATATTCTTATATTTGTTATCCATGGTCTCCTTCCTTCTAAAATCAACTTTTACTATTATGATAATTAACCAGAGGGGTTACCCTAGCCCCTTTGTGATCCGGCTTTACAGACTGTTATACGGTTTTACCCTCCCCCATGATTTTTCCGCACTGGTGCAGTGAGCACTTCCTTCTGTAATCTTAGTGCTGAGGGAGCAGGGGGTACAGTGAGACAGTGTAACAGCCTTTTTCTGCAGAAACAAATTGTGCTTCCTGGCGGCATCATTTAATGTTCCGTGAAATGTTCTCTCTCTGACCACGCAACCAATATTTGCAAACATATAGACAACATAATACAAAATATACTGGGGCACATTTACTTAGCCGGTCCAGTCGCTGCTGCGCCGAGGTCCGCCGGAGTTCACCTGCGTCTTCCCGGTGCATGTGAGTGCTTGATCTTGCGACACAAATCAGATTTTAAATTCCGCGTTTTTTCCGAATCTGTCGGGTTGTCCGACGGCCACGCCCCTGATCTCTGTCGCGTGAAAGCTGGCGCCGATGCGCCAAAATCCCAGGGCAATATATATATATATATATATATATACATACAGTGTATATATACTGCTTCCCTCTTACACGCTGCCTTAAGCAGGGCACAATAGATGCTACTGACTATATGTAGTATGGGGTATAATATTGGTTTATAGGGGGTTAGGCACAGGAAGGAGGCATTACACTATGTGGGAGCCAATAAGGACAATATCATACTATGTTTGGGGTGGGGTCAGGGGTGGGATAATGGGCGTGGTTTAGGAAAATAGGAGGGACTTTTTGTCACCTCTTTTTCTAGCCCAAAAGTTGGGAGGCATGAATATGCTCCACACTGGACAACAGGACAAGGGATCTCTCATCTCTAATTCCTGCTGTGTATGTACCTGATAATATGAAATCACAGCATGCCTCCATGTAGGCATGGAGAGGAGTAGAAGTCCGTGGAGGCTGCTGTGATTTCATGTCATCAGATATATGTATGGTGTACAGTTTGATAATGTTAGGAGGCTAAAGGACCTTACATGCTGTCACAGGCTGCTGGATTCAACCTGAGGAGGCCATGCCCCATCTGACTTGTTCTAGATATCCCTGGATATACCAGACAAGATTATAAAGTTGATATATGGGTTTTTTTAGGGAAACTATTTTCAGCTAAAAGAAGGGTGTCAGTTAGTTAATAGGGCTCTTTATTAACCTGCCTCTAGCTGTATATGTGAAAAATGTGGAGACAGATTCCCTTTAGGTCTATGTGTTGTCCGAGATATGCTTGTAATCACTGCCATATGGATGGTCCGAAGATGGTCCATATCTACACTTTATATAAGCACAAAGCAGGAGATTTCATTCCCGTTATTTAGAACTACTGGAATTGCCTCCTATCCACCAGCCAAAGAGTTAATGTTTCCTGAATTCATGATTTGGTAACTCTTCCAAATCTCATCACAGACACTCGGAGCTTGGAGAAAGTCCATGTGCGCTGGTGGTAACATAATGAAAACCAGTAACACAGAACCGTACACGTATGTGTGATCAATGAATTGCAGCGTTATTGCTTTCTACAAATCCTAGCATTGCCTTTAAAACGGCAACAAGTCCTTAAAGGACATCTACCACCAGGATGAAAGATTGTAAACCAAGCACACTGACATACTGGTGTGTGCCCGCTGTGAAAGGATCTGCTCTCCTTTAAGCTTCTTACGCCCTGGGTTTTTAAAAAAATGTCTAAAATTTTTTCATTATGCAAATGAGCCTGAGGGAGCCTTTGGAGGTCTTCTGGCTCATTTGCATAATTCTTAAATCTTTTTTTTCTGAAAAATCAGGGCATAAGAATCTAAAAGAAGAGCGGATCCTGCCAGAGGGGGCACACACCAGTATGTCAGTCAGCTTGGTATACAATCCTTCATCCTGGTGGTAGATGTGCTTTAAATGATCCCCCTGGTTCTATTATTTACGTGTCATGCACGTAGCAGAGCCATGTGCACTGATATACACTCACCGGCCACTTTATTAGGTACACCTGTCCAACTGCTCGTTAACACTTAATTTCTAATCAGCCAATCACATGGCTGCAACTTAGTGCATTTAGGCATGTAGACATGGTCAAGACAATCTCCTGCAGTTCAAACCGAGCATCAGTATGGGGAAGAAAGGTGATTTGAGGCCTTTGAACGTGGCATGGTTGTTGGTGCCAGAAGGGCTGGTCTGAGTATTTCAGAAACTGCTGATCTACTGGGATTTTCATTTTCATCACGGCACATCCATCCTCTAGGTTTACGAGAGCATATGTTCGCGAAAAAGAAAAACAACTCCAGTGTCGTCAGTTCTGATGGGCGGAAATGCCTTGTTGATGCCTAAGAGGTCCAGAGGAGAATTGGGCAGACTGGTTCGAGCTGATAGAAAGGCAACAGTGACTCAATCGCACCCGTGTACAACCAAGGTAGGCAGAGAGCATCTCTGACGCACAGTAACTCAACTTTGAGGCAGAATGGGCTACAAGCAGCGAAGACCCACACCGGGGTGCCACTCCTTTCAGCTAAGAACGAAAACTGAGGCTACAATTGCACACTCATCGAAATTTGACAGTAGAAATTGAAAAACTTTCTCTGTCTGATAGTCTCGATTTCTTCTGCTGCGACTTTCGGATGGTAGGGTGTCAGAATTTTGGCGTCAACAACATGAAAGCATGGATCCATCCTGCCTTGTATCAACGGTTCAGGCTGGTGGTGGTGGTGTCATGGTGTGGGGAATATTTTCTTGGCACTCTTTGGGCCCCTTGGTACCAATTGAGCATGGTTGCAACGCCACAGCCTACCTGAGTATTGTTGCTGACCATGTCCATCCCTTTATGACCACAATGTACCCTGTAACATCTGATGGCTACTTTCAGCAGGATAATGCGCCATGTCATAAAGCTGGAATCATCTCAGACTGGTTTCTTGAACATGACAATGAGGTCACTGTACTCAAATGGCCTCCACAGTCACCAGATCTCAATCCAATAGAGCATCTTTGGGATGTGGTGGAACGGGAGATTCGCATCATGGATGTGCAGCCGACAAATCTGCGGCAACTGTGTGATGCCATCATGTCAATATGGACCAAAATCTCTGAGGAGCTTCCAGCACCTTGTTGTATCTATGCCACGAAGAATTGAGGCAGTTCTGAAGGCAAAAGGGGGTCCAACCCATTACTAGCATGGTGTACCTAATAAAGTGGCCGGTGAGTGTATATCGCAGAGCTGAAGAGAGTCTATGTGCCACCATATGGTAGAAAGAGTAGTGTAAGGGTTACTAAGTAGGGAAAAATGTCTAAAATGTCTTTGTTTTCTGGAGAAACCAATCACATTGAAGCTTTCATTTTTCCAGAGTAGAATTAGACATGAAAGCAGAACTGTGATAGGTAGCCATGGGCAACAAGACTGTTACCCTCTTAGACCAGGTGACAATGGGCTACATTGTTTATAGGTAACACATACTTGTGACTGTTCCCTATGGAACGTTTTTGCGGACAATGGGCTCGGCCACAGATTACACAAAACCAGACTGCAAAAATGGACCAGCACATTCTGACTGCCTTTACCTTATCCGTCACTTCTGGATCCTCCAATGAACTTGAACCAATATGAATTTCACCTTTTTGATAACAGAAAACAGACATAACGGGAAAAATGTGGAAACTTAGAGAATGTTTCTAAGCAGTTTTTATGATATTTTAGAGCATTTATTCCCTTTTCCAGCGAGTCATCCATATGTGATACCAGAGGACGGGCCACAAAGTGAAATATGCAACTTCTGGAGGCTCCGAAGAAATTGAATGATGTGATTCTGCTCAGGATTTTGTGCAGATAACATTCCTACCAAACCTCACATGTCCTGTCAGCAAAGGGATCATGCAGAACACAAAGCTTTCCTAATGTGCTGAGCACATAATAAAATTGTCTTCTCTAACACAAGCGGAGGTGAGACGGAAGTAAGGAAAGTATCAGTGGAAATATGAAGAATCTTGGTTTTTTATAGATTTACGTTTATCTGCATTGCACTGCCATAGTCTCCAGTGTTGTAATGCTTCCAACCAGTCCTTAGGAGAGGAAGATCCGACAGCCTGACATACACTGCCCCCTACTGGCCCTGAGCTTGACATTACACAGTTATGTAATATGGCTACGTTCAGGTTTGTGTCTTTCTGTTCGTTTAGCAGTTTCCGATTTTTCAAATAACGGATTGTAATTTCAACAGATTTATTCATGGATTCTAAAGGTACAATGTATCTGTTTCAGTTCAGATAAAACAATCCCCTTGCTTCCAGTCTGTTAGTTTTTGTTTTGTTTTTTAAAGCAATCTGTTACGAAAATGTATATTTTATTTTGCTGAGCATTTTCTGTCTGAAAACAGATAGGTAGATAAACTGATACAAAACAAGACCATCCGTCTCCCATAAAAACCAATGGTGAATTAAGGACTGAAAAGCGTCTTCCGCTAACCATGGACAAAATATTGATGCAGTTTACATCCAACGAATGATTTAACAGACAGGGAAATAAATACAGCGGTAGCAGCCATAGCAGCTGTTATGGGGCCCACAGTGTCAGGGGGTCCCGGCATCCGATCTGCATAGCATAAGAATGGAGGATGTGCATCATTATATACATATTATGCTGCACATTGTACAGTATATGTTTATAACAGTGCACATCTTCCACAGTACACAGCTGATCCAGGCACTCAGGTAGGGGGGAGACTTGCCCCATGTGGTCAGCAGCTATTGGGGCAAATCTGTGTAAGTGTATAAATGTGTGTATGTGTGTGTGTGTATGCAAATATGTATGTAGGGAGTAGTGGGCCCCATTCAGAAGTGTGCTATGGGGCCCTGCCTCTCCTAGTTATACCCCTGGTAACATATACTAACAAACACCATTACTAATCCATTGAAATTATTAGAGAAAAAAAAACAGATCAGTCATCTGTTATTAACATTAGCATAGGGAAAATTAAAAAAACGGAAGGCAGAAGTGAATCCATAATATAGAAGAGGTGCAGCTCTTTCCATCCACATGGGATGATGACTCCATTGCTGAACTTCCATAATGGAAATGTATCCATGGCATTGAGTGTAGGATATGAATCTTGGATTTTAATTTCTATGCATATGTTTCAGTTTCTTGTAATGATTAGCCATGATGTCCATCATTGATTTGGCTAAAGTGATTACTCCCAGGGCCGGTGCCAGCACTGGGCATACCAGGGCAAGTGTCAAGGTCCGGAGCTGCTTGGGGGGGCCCACAAGAGGGTGTACATATGGAATAGATGGGGGTGAGGTGGGGCTGTATCTAATTCATCCATAGGGGATGTGAGGAGCTTTATATAAAATAACCATGAGGGGGCTGTTTGGGATGATAAACACAGGAATATTTTAGGGAACAGGAGACTATATTAGTTTCTGAATTTTTAATGCTGCCACATGAGTTCACTGCAAAAGAGGCCCACTGAGGCTCTGTCACCCAGGGGCCTACCGATACCTGGAGCCAACCCCAATTACACCTAACTCTCTCCTATAGATGCATGCTCGGCCTCAAGTGCTGCTGTGTCCTCAGTGGAAAGAAGAGAACAAGCTGCTTCTGAAAAGAGTATATTAGAGGTGAGTCCACAAATGTCACGAGCCATTCCTTGTCCACGGGCACCATCAGTTAGCAAAGAGCAAGGACTGAGATTGACAACCTATGGGGCCAGAGACATTCACCATATGGCACTGTATTAGAAATGGGAACGTTTTACTAATTCGCCAAAATTTGGCTGTTCTATTTGCTGCGATCTGGCAACCATGATGAACTCCACATTTACGATGTGGGCTGTATGCAACAAAAGGACATTGCTTACCAGAAAAAATCGTGTGACCATAGTCCTATGGGGAGGCAGTGACCTATAGGATCAGACTGCTATGAAAAAATCCAGCTCACATTATTGCCTCCCTATCATGGACTGAATGGGGGAGATGCAGAATGCTTTTTCTCCACCAGTTCGGAGGTCGGACGGGGCACATGGGCCAACTATATTCTCCATCGGGATAAAATCTCCATCAGGTCGGACCCTTCCGGTCCCCTCTAAGAGACTCCAGGATGTTTTTTTGTGGACATATGGCTCAATAAACAGACTAAACACTGTAGACCCATGGATCCAAAACACTGACCACGGATCCGTTATTTGAGTCCTGAAAACAATAAAGAGTTATACTGTGCACCCCATGGTGTGAGCTTTCTGTCTTATATAAGAACCAGCACTTCTTCCGGCAATGTCTCCCTCATAAGCCACTTGCTCTTATCTGCTGAGGAATTTGGGAATTGTTGGGTTTGATTTGTGCCTCATAAATAGCCGTTATTGGTGTTCTCGCAGCACCTTGATGGACTTGGCCCTCACCACAAGAATCCCCAGCCGTTATCCAGTCTGGGTGTATGGAGGCATCTTGGCTTTGAGTGACTTCATGCTCGAGCTTACACATGGAGTCATGGCTACACGGGGCCACCGTTACATAGCAAATAGTTTTAGGTATTGGTTGTGGAGATCTGTGTAACCATACCTTTGTTGCTATGTTATAGCAGCAGGACTGTGAATTTTTTTTTTTTTTTTTTATAATTTAGGATTGTAGCTGGACTTGGTGAGCTGGTGTGTGAGGTTTCTACATTGTACACAGTACAGTCCCTCTCTTCTGTGGGTTCATTCAGACGGATGTGTCAGCAAAAAATCCACAAGTGTGATATCCACGTGCAGTTTGTATTGTATCCAGATGTGTTTTTTTTTCATGTTGGCAAAAAATAAAAAAGTGGGTTTCTAATCTACTTTTTGCCCTGCTTAGTTGGTTGCCTAGCAACATTTGAGATAAAAATGGACCGAAGGTGTCATCCGTGCCCTGTCCGCTTTTTTGGCAGATCCATATGGAGGTCCGTGGTCTGCATGTGAGGAAAAAGTTTCACAATCTGCACATCAATGAACAAAAACAGAGACGTGAACAGACCCAAAGAAATCAATGGGTCAGTTTGGTATCCAAAAAAAAACAAAAAAACATACTAAAAAGAGGTCTCAATGAGCACTAAAGGCTGTTTCTGGTTGAATACTACAGGGACTGTGCAATAGTTTGAATAGAGAAATCAAAAAATACAGCAGTGTGAGGACTTTTTCCCAATGCTCCAAGTCCAGCTACAATTCTGGAATATAAATGCATTTTTTACAGTCCCGCTGCTATTAACAACATACATAAAGTAAGTTTACAACAGATCTCCAGCGCCAATACCTAATACTATCTGTAGCGTTGTATGGTCAAAACTGCTGACAGATTCACTTTTAGCACAACCTTTCTTATAAACCCCAAGAAGTAAACATTGTTTTTACTAAAAAAAAACGCTAATGTCCACAGAACATTGGAAACTACACTTGGGTTTCAGTCTCTATACATTTCTGGGAGAAAACCTCTGACACGTGTGGATGTGCAACTTTTATAAAGCGAGAAGGGTGAACCCGGGAGATACAAGGGAGGTCTCCCTCAAGACTTTTATTTTTATATAAAAACACTACGGGATCCAGTTGTGAAGTTGCTATGTCAAAACCTGCTTTTTTCCCCATTTCTTCTCTGTATCTAACACCATTGCCCTACTTGAGAATGGTAAATTTGACAGCTATGGAACTCATTAGGGAAAACACATAAGCACCAGTTTTCGGGCGTACATGCACCAAAATATATGCAATTACTTTCCCCTTTACATCAGCATCATGCCAAGTGGGCATGGCGGAGTATGGACAGCAGGGCGTTCCTTCCTTGTGGGTGCAGGTGACCGTTCAACCTTGAAAGGGCTGGGGTAATAGTGCAATTCATATGCCAGCCCAGCTGCCCCCTGGAGACATCAGGAGGCCGGGGAGACAGAGAGCGGGGCTTACAGCACCGGCACATTATTAATGTCCCCCATTTAGTACATACATAATAGCAGGGTTTCGTTGTCACATGCATTACAGCTCAGATCTACTAAAAAGAACGGGATAGGGAGCGAGGTCTAGCATCTGTCTGGTAATAAAGCGGGTTAAAAAACACGTTGTTGTATGAAAAGTGTTCCGTCTATACATGTGGTAATAAGTCACCAGGGCACAATGGGGACTTTATTGTAAATGGATGAGATGCGTCCTGGAACAAACTGTTACAGGTCGTTCAAACTTTATGAACCTTGCTAATACCAAAGAAATAAAAAAGTATGAAGCAAAATTACAGTTTGTGATGTAATTAACAAGAACACTGAACTTACAGATAGATAATTTTTTTGTTTTATTACTCCCAGGTCCATACACAGAACACACGCATGCTCAGCTTGAGCCAAGTATGCATGCATACAAGGGAGTGCCAAATGATAGAAATCGTACATTTCCAGCTCCGGAACACCGTACATTGCATGGAATGGCAATGTATCTGGCATCCCTCCATCACATTCAGGTTAGAGATGACCTTCAAAGTATTCGCCTCGATATTTCACTACAGTATCTCGCAAGCTGCAGGGCCGGTGACATGGGTCAGAAAAGCTCAACTCTCTCCTAAAGCAAAGCTGTGAACTTGTGCCAAAAATGCACTCACCGCTCCCTTAAAAGCTCACGGTTGTAGAGTTAGAATTTGCCCAAAACGTCATAAAGGCCTGGGTAATGTGTTATATACATGGAATGACGGCTCACCCTTGTATGACCAAGTCACTGTAGGGTCTTCTGATCCGGAGTGGTCTGATCCATCTCTACACTATGACAATGTGTACAGCAATGGAGGAGCGGCACAGAAAAATAAATCACTTACCTGCTAAATCTGTGTTTACTTGGAAATCTGCTCACATGACCACTGAGAGCCCATCAATGGACACAGCTGCTAGATGGGACAAGACCGCTGAGGCCAGTGACTAGCTGCAGCCATCATGTGATGGACCATTACAGCAGCCAAATAATAGCTGGGAGAATCCTAAAGAGAACCTGTCACAAGGTTTTACCCCCAGTAAACTAACACTCACCTCAAGTACAATATAAAACATAATTTCTATATTTCATCCCTATAAAAAAAAAAAATCAAACCCAAAGTTAGGCAAATATGACTCTTCTCAATTGCATTTTCACATGAGATGAGTCAAGTTTGGTGGCTGCAGAAGGAGTGTCACTTGAGAAGCCCCTATCTTCTATAGTATGCAGAAAGATGCTTTGTTGGTCGTATTAAAGATAAAAATCTGGTCTTTCAAAGATTTGTGAGCAACATACCTGAGATACAGGCAGCTATAGACATAATTGGAAATGTAAGCTACAGATAAAGATCCAGTTCCCACCATTATTTTACTTCTTGTATCTCCAGGTCTGTAGCTTATAGAATCACTGGGGACCTGAGAGATGAATTCTTAGCTTTCAATAAGACACAAAAAGCAACAGAAGATAGGGGCTTCTAAATTGACACTCCCCTTGCAACCACTAAACTTGACTCATCTCGTGCGAAAATTGGATAAGAAGAGTCATATTCACCTTTACCTATGAAATAAAATCTCTAAACTATTGAAATTTCACATACAAGAGATAATCTGAGAAACACATTTGATATAGGTTCTCTTTAACTAAAAATTATCTTATAGCCCTTAATTCTAGCACAATACACACTAAAAGCCACTACTACTATGGCAGACCCTCCCATATATTACAGGGTAGGTACTTTTAGAGTTACTGCAGGGGAAATGTGCCTAGAAGTCACTCCTGGCATCAATGATGCCAAGCTTCCATTAGAGATATTAGACCCTTCAAGTTGTCGGGGATAATATATATATATGTATGTATATGATGAGTATTTGTGATGTATGGGTGGTCCTCGCCAGTATTATGTACTTGTGCAATGCTTTTCATGTTTGTGGCGTCTCATGATATGATTACATCTTTGACCCTCTGATGCCACTGTCCATCCATTACTATCCCCCGCACCCAATCAGAAGACTGTTTCCTTTCCTCACCCGCAGAAAGACCATCATGCGTGTAATTCGGCACCACGACTTGTACTTTACATCCTTTAATCGCATTTTTTTTTTCCATAAAAGAAATATTACAAAAATAGGTGAGAAAAAGCAGACGTGCTACAAAACGTTCACAATGACTTACACTCCAGTTCATATACATATTGAGAATGCAGTACATGTACAGACACCATAGTGAGAACATGCGCCAGGAGTTACTCATCCTGTATTACTGGTATTAATACAAAATACACAGACTTCTATCATAAGGAAAAATTATCATTCAGAAGCCAAAATCTGGCAGGCGGGACAACAGACACTGTGACCGGAGACATCCTACTGTCCACACTATGGATGCAGACTTGTGCAAAAGTAGTAGGCCTCTCTCTCATAGGGCAGTACAAGAATGGGGCAATAATAGAGTGACTGTGTATGGATCGGGTTTATAAGGGTAGAAATTACAGTAACCATAGAAAGCCATGATGAACAGGGGGGAGGCACAGCCATATCTCTATGTGAACAGAACCTAAGAATTGTCATCACTTTTAGCATCCAAAGGAGTGTGTGTCAACAATACTGACCTCCAAACTGAAGACTGAAATGTATAGAGGACGGGTTGGTGAGGATAAGGCGATTGGTGAGGGTCCAACTGACGTATACAATAACGGACCCCCGCTAGAGAGTAATGGGTGAGGGGCGGCAGGTCCAGATCATTTCTATACTATGGGAGTGTCAGACATTGCAGAGCACGGAGCTCAGTTATATGCAGCACTTGCATAGACAGAGAGTGGGATTGTTGGAGATAACAGAGTGCTGTGCTCAGTAATTTCTGACACTTCTATACTACAGAATAGATTGACAGGACACATGCCAGACCGGTAACGTCACCCTTAAGTCCAGGGGGGATCCCAACAGTTGGACAATCACCGATCAGCTACACTGTGGAGAGAGGATTA
Source organism: Engystomops pustulosus (assembly GCA_019512145.1). Classification (NCBI taxonomy): domain Eukaryota; kingdom Metazoa; phylum Chordata; class Amphibia; order Anura; family Leptodactylidae; genus Engystomops; species Engystomops pustulosus. The sequence continues at coordinate 15,075,740 of CM033642.1, read as the reverse complement.
CTTGTAAGGTGCATGTCGAATCCAATTGTTATTTGCCCCCAAGTACCACAACTGCAAGTGTCCAGGAGTTGGCACTGCCCAGGGCACCTGCAAACTGAATGGCAGATGCAATGAGAGGACAGCTTTACACCCATCGCTAAGAACTCTAGGGGGCATTGATGTAAACTTCTTGGGCCACCTCTCGGACATCATGGCACCAGGATATATTAAAAAAAAATTACTTTTTTTGTCATAAAACCTCTTTACATCTGCACATCCTCTATATAGAAGTCACAACCCCATTACGATGCTCTATCCCATTGTCAGTGGATGGATTTCACATCTAGTGACATTGGATGTTTCTTCTGTAGATGGAAACTAAGTGATAACATAAAACTGTGAAATTTACCCTAATACACGTACTTAAAGGGGTTGTCCAGGATCAGATAACCATAGCTGCACTCCTCAAGGAACAGCACCATACTTAGAACCTATTTATAACATTTATGTATGACCCCTGCAATACCAATGGGATCGAGCTACAATATCAGACACAATCCCATGCAAAAGGGGGGTAGAGCGGTTTCTAGAAGAAAGCAGCAATGGCGTTTTAATTTTCCTTTCTGGACCTCCCCTTTAAATAAGACATTTTTTTTTTAAATTGGACAGAAAGCCGAGAGGGGTCACCTTTTGCTTTTAGTGACAACACAAAACGATCATGAACACGATAATTTTTTCTTTTGGGTCAGAAAACATGGCTATGACTGCACCAACCTGTAGTAAGAGGATCCTAACTTAAGGGGAGCAACAGTGTATACACAGCAAAGGTTTTGTAATACTTAAAGGGAAGCCGTCACCACTATTTTCACAAATACAGGTAGTGACAGGTTCCTATAGAGCTCTAATAACTATTTGACACCCTGCTTGTAGCTAAAAATTATGCCCCTGAGATTCCCATATATTCAACTTTATAGTTTTATCTGGTAACTAAGCATGGCTACATGGAGTCCAGGTGGGCGTGGCCTCCTCAGGCTGAATCCAGCAGCTCCTCCCCATCCCTATATGCTGCTATAATGTCATGTGACCAGGGTGACATCATGGCAGGTCCTATAGCTTTTGTAGCATTAGGAACTGTACACTAAGCATATATGTCATGAAATCACAGCATATTGTATCACATGAAATCACAGCAGGCTGCATGGAGAGGAGTAGAAGTCCATGGAGGCTGCTGTGATTGTTTTATGTGGTCAGATATGTACATGGTGTATAGTTTTCATATTAAGTAGCTCAAGGACTTTTGATGATGTCACCCTGGTCACATGACATTAGGCCACGCCCCCTCGTGGACTAGCTCCAAAGCTGCATAGATACCAGGCAAGATTATAACTCTGATTTTATGGGGATCTGAGGGAAACTACTTTTAGCTACAAGCAGGAGGTCAGATAGTTACTAGAGCTCTATAGGAACCTGCCACTACCTGTAATTGTGAAAATAGTGGTGACGGGTTCCCCTTAAGACCTAAAAGGTTCAAGCATATCTATAGAAATACTTTACCACTGAGGCAGAGAGACACTCGTGTACACTGAGTTGCTGTCCTTTTCATTTTTGCAGGGAAGACAAAACACATTAAAAAGGGTCCCATTCAACAGGAAAATGGGAGTCTAGTCTGGCTACATCATGTTATAGAGCAGGAGGGGTTGAGCAGATTGTGCATACTGACCTATATGTAGGCAGCATGTTATAGAGCAGTAGAAGCTGAGCAAATTGTACATACTGACACATATGCAGGCAGGATGCTATAGAGCAGGAGAGGGTGCGCAGATTGTACATACTGACCTATATGCAGGAATCATGTTATAGAGCAGGAGAGGGTGAGCAGATTGTACATACTGACCTATATGCAGGCAGCATGTTATAGAGCAGTAGGAGCTGAGCATAATGTACATAGTGTCATATATGCATGCAGCACATTAGAGAGAAGAAAGAGCAAAGATAAAGAGCTACAGATAGAAACCTGTGCTTATCATTAGCAGCAAAAATCACTGCCAATCACCAAGAAGGACCGCCCACTGGACTCCACAATACAGAAAAAGAATAGGTTTTATTCAATAGCCAGGAGTGAATCTTTTCCCAACTCCTCCATCTCATGACATGATATCAGTATATTAGACCACATTTTCCATGTAACAGGTTCCCTTTGTTCACTTGCGGACATGAACATAATTGAGGGTGGGGAAAAACAAAATTTGAAAAAAAACCTTTATAAGCCTCTTGGGCAACAATTACAGCACTTGTTTAGAAAAATAGATCTTTTTTTCAAAATGTAACTAACTACACGATATTGTCTAGAGCGTCTATCTTTTCCCTCGCTTGTTTCCAGCTGGGGGCTTCTTAAGCTGTAGCAGCTGTGATCCAGTCCCAAAACCCGCCGTCGAGGAGTTAGATACTCCGAAGGTTAAGCCAGCTGATGCATTGATCCCGGGATTGCTGAAGTTAAATCCAGATGTAGATGAACTGCCAAATCCTTTAGGGGATAAAATACATTTGAAACCATTAATTTAAGTGAGCGAAGGGTTTCCATTTAAATAACTCTACCCTAGCCAAAACATCAGATACCATTCCCTCCACTTATGTTGCACCGTGGAACAGTTACGTCTCTTTCGGCGTGTGAACTCATGAGTGACAAAACATCACGAGAGAAAAATATATAAGTTATTTAAAGTGAACCCCCATCACTTAAAGAAATGAAGTTTCATTTGCTTCTGACATTCCCTTGGGCTTATACACAAATTGTCAGAACTTAGGACACCGTCCCCGCCTGCCCTAAACCAGTAGGACACCTTCCAAAAATCTCTTAGTGACTCGGTGAGGCTCTGCCAAACGGCTTACAAATCCATGGGAAAATTAGTTTCTTGGATGCAAAATGACCCCTTGCACATATTTAAGTGACAGGTTCACTTTAAATCTGGGAGGACGAGATGGAGCACACGTAAATAAGACGAGAGGAACTAAGAGGTTCGGGTCACAAGAGATCAGCGATCACTTGTGCAAATGTAACGCATGGCACCGCCATCAATCCCTCACACATGGCTTGACATGCTTGACATTACCGGGCATGTGAGCTGCATTACACATTATACTTTCCTGAATATCACATCCAAAAAGAAAAATTGATGGGACTTTTCCCTGTTTATGTAACGTGAAGCTACAGAGTTTTTTGACAGGGGACGTTGAGTCTAGCCATACATTACCACTGTAGTATTCTGGCAAGTGCCCACCATTCAAAGGTGGGCCATGACCTCTAGGGTAAGACCCATTCACTTCAATAGGAGCTGAGGCTGCAGTTACTAAGAGCCGCCACTGCACTGGGGAAGGAGCTGTCCGCTTCAGGCCAAGTTCACATTGCACAAACACAACTTTAATTGTATATTAACAGAATGCAATCAAGCCTAGCGCCTTTCAAAGCGCAAATCAAACGCTGTGTGTGAACTCGGCCTTAAGCTCTGTACTCTGCGTCTCAGTGAATGTATAATGGATGAATCATTAGTTTTGGGCCATAAACCCCCTATGAAAGCATGTACATGCTTTCAGGCTGCAAACCTATGCAGATTTTTAGTTGCGTTTACAGTGCGCTAACAATAGTGAACACAATGTTAACACTGTAAACACCACTGAATTGCCTTTACAATATGTGCGAGACATTGCCCTTGGCTGCATTCACATGCTGTGTTTGAACTGCATTTAGAAACGCATTCCAAGTGCAGCAGGTGAAATGTGTTTATACCTGAATGCTTGTATTCGGCAAGAAGCGAAAGGTGGTATGTACGGTTTACTGCCAAAAATTGACTTTTTGTTGCCGATCACAAACTTTTAGATCTCCGAGATCGGGCACAGCACTTGAATTGCGCAAGTAAACAAAATTCAAATGCAATGTGTGAACACAACCTTAGTGTAAATGTGCACAGTTTGGCCTATATGCAGATTTTTAGGTGCAAAATGCTGTGAGTAATATTTGGTCGCAAACAAGGGCCGTGTGTGAGGCCCACTCGTGCCAATGACATCAACACCTGCTCTATAATTGACAGTCGGTTTGCACACAGGAAACCACAGTTGTGTGTACAAACCCATAGAAATACATGGGGATGTGTGCTAGCCATTAAAGCAACTGTTATCACATGTGAACAAAACAGCATTCAAGTCTTTGATTAGACACTTTTCTATTGCAAATTCGTGACTGATAGTTGGACCACCTCGCCCCTATACAGACTTCAGGTAGGAGAGATACTAACAACGAGTAGCTCCTAATGCTACAGTCGTGGTCGGCCATTGGTCATGGTTAATGTGTAATACCATATTTCCCCTGAAGTGACTGCATGTGTCCCAGGTGAGAGCAGTTCCCGGGGGTCTTCTTAAGGCAAGACCCAAGGCAATTGCTCGTCACTCGGGGAATTTTAATTGTAGACAAATAAGTGAGAACATAGAAAACCTGTAACTGTGTCTTAGGTTGGGTTCATATTACGTTATTTGCTATACATTGTAAGGACACATATGTAGGATGTGGACGTGTCCTTAATACATATGACAAAGACGTATTGCACTGTACGCATATACAGTGGGATATATTGCCCGGGGACCCTCCCTCCCCCTGAATGCGGGGGGGGAACTGTGTATATTTGTTGGCTGCTGCCGATGAACGGGATGTTCCCCCAGTGATGTCTCTGTCCAAATAAGGACAATGACATCACTGGGTCCTCCCTCCTGCCATGCAACATATGCGCTCAGCGGGGCTTCGGTGAGAGATGCAATACGCTGCATTCGCTCCCCGTAGCCGACCATTGCCTCCACTGAGCACATACCTCGCTCAGGCAGAGGATGTAGGATTAAAAGACGTAACTTATAATGTCTTTCCATCCTGCATTTTTGGCATACAGGAGGAATAGTGATCCGACAGAGGCAACGGCCATGCTTCCGTCAGACACCCTTTGTCACTGTATACACTAAGCATATACGTCAGGTGCTTTCCCAACATATACGCTTAGCGTATACAAAACACGCAATGTGAACCCAGCCTTAGCCAGTGATGTAAGAATTTCTTATGATCTATAGGAGGCAACTTACATAAGGTGTCATTACACAAAGCTGCTGAAATAATATGCACACAATACAAACCTGCGCTCAGGCTTCCAGATGGTTTATTTGCAGTTCCAAAGCCAAAGGTGGAGGCCCCAGAGGTGTTACCTCCAAAAGCAGAACTACTTCCAAATCCTAGTGGGACAGTATTAGACAAAACACATGGAACATCATTTGTAACAAGAGACATCTACAAGGGTTATCCTACAACACACACAACGATAATGAACCGCAACAATTCGTTAAAATAGCCAAGTTAAAGAGGGGGGGGGGAGGGGGAGGGGCTTTGAGACAAGTCTATATAGAAAGAAGCACAGGTCTGGTCACCTGGGGCTCCTAAAATGAATACTACAGGTAAAAAGTTCATCTTGTGTTATGCCTTGTGCAGGGGGTAGAACACAACCAGCAACAAAAAGTCCATATACACAAACATACACATTATGGGGGAGATTTATCATCGTGTTTCTGAGTTTAAACTGTTCTAGTTGCCCATGGAAGCCAATCAGAGATCAGTTTTAACTTTATAAACAGCTGTGGGAAGATGAAAGCGGAGCTCTGATTGGTAGCCATGGGCAATTAGAACAGTCCCACTCCCCTATAGCTTTTTGATCCATTTACGTTGTAATTTTGCTTGGTTGTGGGCTGTGGGACTGCACGTGGCTAAAAACACAGGTGTATGGGTTCACACAATGCGTCTCAAACTCTTCGAAAAAAACATTTGGAATAATTCACTTATGTTTTACCAAACTGCATAAACTTTGCAAACAGGGGGGCATGTGTCAAATGACGTCTTCCTATATAAACGCAAACCCAAAGCAACTGTCCAAGTAAACTCTGCTGTCTGGTCTTTGTCACAAGGTGCAAAAACTTAATAATATGACCGGCTTCTGCCAGTGGCAATTGTGCACATTGTGAAATGATAGTACCAGACCTTAGAGGGAACCACCCAGCAGTTTTGTAGTAGCAGCAGACAGTGTTAGGCATTATCCCTGGAAATCTGTGTAATCGCACCATTGTGTGTGTTGCATGTAGTGACAGCTCTGTGAAAAGTGGGAGTTATAATCCAGCTCTGCCGCTCCTGTAAGGGCTCTGGGCGGGTCCATCACCCCCTTTCTGCTAGATGGACTGCTCTACTCTACAGTCCGTCCCCCAGCTGTATCAGGATTTTGATAGGATACTTACAGCAGTCACTCACAACAGAGGGGAGGGGCTGTGGAACCGTTTATTAACAAGGGCAGAAAGCTCTTCAGGGTGAAAGACGTGCCCAGAGCAAATGCAGGAGCAGAAAACCAGGATTATTCTTCACTTTTTAAACTCCTTTCACTACTTACAAGACACATTACACAGCTCTTTTTACTAATATCTAGCACTGTCTACAGTTCATGGTTCCCTTTAAACTTTTGCATAACCATTTGGAAGGACACAGCATAATAAGGTTTACATTACTCGGCTCTACCGCTGACCTCTGAATAGTATGGAGTAAAATGAGAAAAGATAGTGCCAAAGAAAAAGCAGTAAAAGTGAGCAGAGGTTACGGCACAATACTCAGAGGCGCGCTAATGCCATGCAGATAATCTATGTAAAATAAGATGACCTATAACTATCCTACTGACCAGGGCATACTTTATTAAATGACAATATACATACATAACCAATTATTTTTTCTCTCAGACCTGCCCATCACTGATTTTTAGACATCTCCATGCAATCCCTTATCTGTCCTGCAGAGGCACTGCAGACAAACTAAACATACAAAAAGTTTATTCTTGGTCACGTCTTGAGTTTCACAAATAGACTAATTGATAAAGAGAGCAAGGTAAACCCCAACGTAAGTGGAATACACGCATAGAATCTGTGGTTCACCCCTGGAGGATATTTTTCCCCCTTTCCCGCTGTTATTCTGTGCAGTACATCAGATAAAAATCTCACTTCGTTGAAAGTACCGTGACCTTGCGCTTCCCTTGTTCCGAGCCCGGCATGTGTACATGAAGCTGTAACCCCGCACATGATGCCATTATTACACGCAGGGGTTTTACTGCCGCGTGATGGCAGACAGCTGCGACCGCTGCTCTCCCCTACTCCCACCCTAAAACAATGTTTTTATGGCAAAACCACATGTTTTATATGGCTATAAAATACTGTTCCAATTGCTAGAGCAAAGAATCAGCGGAGCCAAGACGACATAAGCTTATGCAGGAGGATGCAGAGCCACAAGGCTAAGAAGAACAACATATAGATAGAAAATCTAGTGCATAAATGATGCAGATTTGGCAAAAGGCTCAGCCTTATTTAGTTCGGTGTACCTGCATTACTGACCAATAAGGAAGAGGGGCACTGGTGGTGTAAAGAGAACCTATCATAAGGAGAATTCATTCCAATCACCAGCATTTTACTATAGAGCAAAAGGGGCTGAGCAGATTGAACAGTGTCCTATCTGCAAGCAGTATGTTATAGAGCAGGAGGAGCAGAGGTGAATATACACAATATCCTATCTGCAAGCAGTATGTTATAGAGCAGGAGGAGCTGAGCAGATTGTACATAGTGTCCTGCCTGCAAGCAGCATATTATAGAGCAGGAGGAGCTGAGCAGATTATACATAGTGTCCTGTCTTCAAGCAGCATGTTATAGAGCAGGAAGAATTGAGAAGATTGAACATGGAGTTAAAAACCCCTTGGAATGAAGCACAATTCAATCTTTTCACATCACAAGAGAACACAGTAATACATTGATAAAAGATTGGTCACGACAATAGAATATAAAAAGTACCTCCAAGATTTGAAGAGCCCAAGCCAGCCGGCTGCAGAGCAGTACTCAAAGCTGAGCCGAATGGTGCTCCAAAACCCACTCCCAGAGAAGGCCGAGGCCCTAGTATGAAGAGTAAACAAAAGGAAAAAGAAAAAAAAAAATACAAAAAAGAAAAGCAAAGACACAAAAAAAAAAAAAACTTTCCTTACTTGAAAAATTAAACAAAACTTAAAGGCAGAGAGGAAATGACCATCCACTCCCATAGTCATTCATTAAGCACTATGGTTACTACAGAGCAGGGCACAGAAAGGACACTAGCAAGAATAGCACTGATATAAAGAACACGACCATAGATTATTGTTTATTCCATTTATTTAAAAAAAAAAAAAAAATGAAAAAAAAAAATCAGAGGGTAACATGATGACAGTTCAGTATCACACAAACAGGTAGCCTGGTGCCCGCTACGCTGGGGGGGATAAAGACATGATTCAGGTTACATTCTGCACCGAAACATGACCTTACCGAATCTCCAATGAAAAATTATAAAATACAGCAATTGTTAAACAAAAATAAAAAAAAAATTGCAACAAAAATATATATTTAAAAAGAGAAAAAAAAAATATATCTACTGAACATTTGAACCAGTTTTTTTTCATACAGCAGGCTCGGCTGCAAAGTAGGAAATAGTGAAATATTCACCATAAATATTTTTAGTAATTTTTTTTTCTTTTGTCCACATACTCAGGGTTTTATAGTTCTGCACTGTCCTGACCACTGCAGCATGAATCTGCAACACAGAGGGGTTCTGGTAACAACCCAACAGAGCCTTTCTAGCTCATTAGCATAATGTTAAAAGTTGATTTTTAGAATGATAACAAATCTATGAGTAATTGTCCCTGGTTTATCATGACGGATTTCAATTGTAGATTTCCGTTAAGATAATCAATTTTATAATAAATCTGTTCCTTTTATTATAAATAGTTCACACTGACCTATATGCCAACTAAATATTCATTACAAGCTTCGCACCTGCCCGTTTCTCCAAAACCACATAACTATACCCTCTCAATGCCAGCTAGCCCACCAGGTCACATGACATTAAAGGGGTTGTACCACGTTTGCATGTTTCTCGATTCACAGGGAAAGGGATAAGAAGAGGATCGAGAACGGGACACCAGCAATGCAGATAAAGGGGTCCCGTTCCAACTTATAGGTAAAGGGGTAGGACAAGCATGTGCCCTGCTGTTCCATTCAATTGTATTGGAGAGTCAGAAACTTCAGAACACATCGCTGGGGTATTCACAGAGACAGTGAAAAGGAGTGCCAGAGATACCAGAGCGCTGTGATCGGCAATTTCCATTCCTCCCTGACTTTTGAAGGGAGTGCCAGGGTGCATTCTCATACTGCTGCTTCATTTAATTAGTTGGACTGCAACCTCTGTTCTCCATGTTGCTGGGGGTCCCAGCAGGTGGATCCTCAATGAACACCTTGTTTTCTGGAATCCTTGGAACAACCCCTTTAACTACTGTGAATGTGATTAGTCTAAATGATAACTCAAAGTAGCCTTACAAGTTCCACCCCAAAGACTTTAGCAGTGAGTCACAGCAGCTAGGTCTACACCTATCAACCTAGAGCAGAAAATCTCCCGCAGGGGAGAAAAAAAAATTCTGCTAGAACACAAACAATTTGATTGCCGGAAACAGTGTCACACCTTATTTACACAGAGTGCACTAATGTTCTGTGTACGGTTTGTTGAAAGGTTGGGTATACCCTTCTAACAGGCCCAAAATACAGACTGACCAATGATCGTAGTTGTGGGCAGCGGCTTGGAAGACTTTCAAGGGAACAGCCCTTATAGATTAAAAATACAAGGCAAAACTCTAAGACCAAATCTTATCCTACTCTTCTAATACATAGGAAAACACTTCAAACCTTATAAATATTTAACACAACGTAAAATCAGACTCAAAACATCTTACGGTCACACGTACCCCAACATAGCCATAACAGCGACCAGTAGCTTTAAGAAAAATCATACATCACATTTTATGGGTTCAGTACAGTCACGTAGTCATGTATAATTTACAGCGGATTATCTATATAATAATCCAAGTCAGTTCAATCCGAACACTGCTATCTCTGCTAGAGTAAAGTAGTGAATAAACACAATACAAAACAGAAAATATGCTAAAACTCACATAAGAAAATGTGTACCTTGTAGGGTAAAAGGTAGAGAAAGGACCCCTTTAAGAAATTGAAGAGTAAATACTGACTACTTTCTTTCACTTCGGCCTAAGGGCCACACTTCAACTCAGTTGCATGTGCAATAATTAAAATATATATATATATAATTTTTATTATTAAGGATTCATTTATTTTATATCTGGTGACATGTTCCTATAGTCTATTGTGCCCATTTTAAAAATGCCTTTGCCAGCATTCTGAATCATTTCAGTAGTTTATTATAGTTTATTTCACATTACCTGGCTCCCTGCCAACAGGATGTGGCAAGTACCAGAGAGGAGGAGCTTCAGCCTCATGCATTCTTCCTGTACTCCATAAAACCCCCTTCGTCCCCTGCTTGCTCAATGCACATGACAAGAAGTGGGGAGGGAGATGGTCGAGTGTAGAGGAAGAGACAGGCGGCAGCTGCTCCTCCCGTGGGACTCACCACATGCTGCTGGCAGGGAGCCAGGTAATGCAAATTGAACATATATAAAACCACTGAAATGATTCAGAATGCTGAAAAAGGCATTTAAAATCAGCAAAACAGACTATTTGATCCGGTCACCAGCTAAAAATTACATTCCTGGCGCCATTCCGACAGCTGGTGTCATAAATACGCAATGGGTCGGGTCCATGAGGAACGTCTTCCCACAGCACAGTCCAATAGAGAATTTTCCATGTGCGCCAGTCACTCTCCCTTCACCTTTATAGGAGTCTATACACGAGTAGCCACGCACACGGGGGGAAACTCCAATTGGCTGTGCCGCGCCAAGACCAGAACCCCAGAGCCTCGGCACCAGTCCTGTGGATTAGTAATAAATACAGAATATGGGAAAACCCCCTTTTAAATTATACCCACAGAATTGAAAAAAAATATTTGCTCCCCTGTCACCCAAAACTGATGGTTAAAAACATGACCACTTTGTTTGTTACACCAGATTGACCTGCACGTTTACCAAAATTCCCATCATTAGTAAACTGGACCAAACTGCTACAAGGCCAATCAGGGACTAAGATTGCCAGCAACGAGATTTCCTGTGTGTCCAGGATCCACTAGTAGACCAAAATACATTTTTATTGTTTTACACCATTTTCACTTTTTCCCCCCAGCAATCATAGCGGATCCCTTTAACTTTCATGGCATTTGTAACACCAATAGTACAGAGCCCAAAACCTCAACATGATAACATAATGGCTGCCAACATATAGCTAGAGTGTGAATATATGCATAGCCTACTATAGAGTGTCACACACAATAATTTACATTAAAAAAAACACTACATTTTTGTTGTACCAAATTCTGTAGCACCAAAATACAGGGTACAATACATGTTCCTGCATTTGTAATGCACCTTAAAATATATACAAACTTTTATTGCCTTAACTTCTGCAAACAGCAAGAAGGGGCGTTTAATAAGGTAACGTCAAACATCCCCCTAAAAAACACTAATTATGCAATGTGAACCTTTAAAGTATAACTCCAGTGATCCAGTTTAAAGCAGTACAAGCAAATTCACATTTCTAATTTAGAATTCAAAAAATGTATAAGTGCACATTCTAATCATTTCATTGAGGAGGAGAATTGTATTTCTAGAGCCCTTTACTTTCTCCCTGCTGATAACAGCTGCAAGACTAAGGGAGAGAAAGCTATAGCTGTAATCATACAGCTATATACATAGATATATATAATTTGGGTATAGTATTCAAACAAGTATTTACAAGCTGTGTGTCCGTAGAGGGGAAATAGCTGCTTCACGAGACCTGTGATTACAGCAGCATCAGTATGGATTTACATATCATGTATCTATATAGTAATATAGATAGCTTGGGTACCATACTTAGCCTGTGTATCCATAGAGGAGAAATAGTTGCTTCTAGAGTCTTGTGATTACAGCAACATTGGCCCAGATTTACACAGCATGTAAATGTAGACCAGCAGGGAAGGCTAGAATCCAGCCGGTCTACATATAGCGGACTGTGTTGTGGTGCAAACATAGGAGACAGTCAGGACCACAAAAGAGTTAAAATTTAAAGGACTGAAATGAAAGGTACTATGCATGAGCCCTCTCATTGGAGGTAGACTTAAAAAAAGAAAAAACAACAAAAAAAACCAACTAAAAATTGTAGTGATTCTACAACTATATACAAGTTAAAACTCATAAATATAAGGAAATGGCAACTAACAAAAGTCAGCCACGACGCAAAATGGTCTAATCAGCATAGAAAAAGGAATTCCAGACTATGTAAAACAACTTTTAAAAGGGATTTCCACCAGGTAAAATCTGATCACTGGGGGTCCAGAACATGCCCATTCCTCTTTAATGTCAGCAGCAAAGCTAAGATTGGACTATATGGCTGAGCATTTGCGGAGAGCTCCCAGGTTAATGGGGCTGATGGAAATTGCAGTGTACAGCGCTCGGCTGCTTCCACCAGTCTCAAATAAAAAAATGGAGCAAAAGAAAGTGTGCAAAAACAGGAGTCACTGTCATCTTTTTCTGCAAGAAGGGGGAGATGTAGAATACCCTTTGTCTAGTGATCAGCGGGGCATCAGTCACCCTGCAGATAGGTCCACTGTGGGAAATCCCTCTTAACCCGGACAAACAGCATTAAGGTATATATGCACGCGCGCATTCTTAAAATATATGAAGCAGAGATAGAAAGTGATTGACATACCATGAGGGCATGCACAGGTACAAAGTCTGAGTAGTCATTTGCTGCAAAGGATTGGGGTAGTTTTTGGCACTAATATATAAGGCGGCACCTGGCGTGAAAAACTAGTGAAAAAAAGATTTTCCAAAGACAAAATATCAACTGCGCAAACACCTAGACCTTAAAAACGAAGTCACTTTGCCATTTAAAGGAACTCTCTAGTCACAGCCGACTCATTAAGTTATACCTTGTGCCGGGCCTGAAGGGAGGAGAAGAACTCAAGGTTCTAGGAATACAATGAGTCCTGCTCTTCCTGCACCCGGCATTGTTCAACGAATTATCTGTGACTGTAGTGTTCCTTTAACAACCCATATAGATTTTCCGATTCCGTCACAGATCGTGTGACGCCACTGATGGATTTCCACTGAGTTTGTAAAACCTATGTATTGCTTTGCTTCTTGGTCGGCTTATACACAGAGCGTCATTCATGATGCCATGTACAGAGCCTAACCCTAAGGAGGGGGAATGCGTGAGGCTATAGAGTAGGTGCCAGCACTACATAGTCAGGTCACTGTGGCACCATGAGGAAAGAATGAATAGAACTCAAGGTTTTTTTTGTTACAATCTACCATTACCTTTCAGTTCCAAGGTCTGAAGGTTATGGAAATACAATATGTTGAATAATAAATGGTCTGTCCTGAAGCAAGATAATCAGAAAAGAGGAAAGAAGCTAAGCAATATAGAACCACGATAACTGAAGCCGTGGCTTGTCATGTGATCAGATTCATTCTTTGCTAAACTTTCTTTCTTAATATAGCTCTATAGTGGATGATACAAAGCTCCATATCCCCTGCAGAGACATAAAATGGGATGTTCTGTCTTCCGTATTACAAAGCTGCAGCTTTAAATGCGTCTATGCAGGCTATACTATATTCAGTCTACCTGACAGATAGGAAAATCTAAGAATTTTTCTGCTAGAATGCTAAGAATTTTGCTGCTCACCACTCAAAGGCCAAGAGACCAAGTGTTTTTTTTTTAGTCTAGAGATATTGTTATGAAAGGTGACCTGCCACCTCTCCTTATAGGTGGTCCCCAATAAATAACTGGGTATACGTCACCCATATTATACTTATGCTGTTAAAGTTTGCCTGGTGCCACGGATCAAGCGACCCAGGGCTCCAGCAATCTTTAACAGGGCAAGTGTAATATGGGTGATCCCATTAGGATTTTACACTTACCCTGTTAAAATCAAGTACAATTGCTAAACCCCTTTAAAAAGGGATACCTCTTTTCTACCATGGATTCTATAGAAAATACCTTGTTTTATAGTCTTGTGCCACCCCTCTATTATTCCTCATAAAAATGTTTGAGCGAATTGGAAACAAAGTTGTCATCAGTTGATAAGGCTTTATATAGCACTCTCATATTCAATGGTGCTTTAACTTACTGTAACAACCAAATGTCATTTCATACAATTCTGGGGGGAATAATATCGAAACAGCACAAGGCACATTTCTCAGAGGTGGCCCCACACATCAGGAGGGGCGGCAGGTTTTCTTAAAGCAGAAGTCACATTGTAATTGTAATCTGCCTATTATATTCATGCTTTGTATGGAAATTACATTCTGAGATGAAGTCAGTTATGAGACTAGTTCTCCATTAACAAGGCCACAATTACTTCAGGTCAGAAGTTTCTCAGTGTCTAGGCATCAAATAGTCTCTTCAAGTATAACAACTCACCTACAGCTTAAGACCCAAAAGATTTATAGAAAAAACAAGCAGGCGGATTAAATATGGGGGTGGGGGGGAACAAATCACACACTAAGGTATAATTATTGCCAAGGCTAAACCCCTGTCTAGAAGCTCTAAGCAGTAAGAGAAAAAGGTAAAAAAATGTTGCCAGCAGTAAGATCCAGCACAGAGAGAAGTTTACTGAGCAGTTGTAAAGTATCTAGAACTTGAATGCATTCAGACCTGTAGCAGGCTGCTGCTGCTGGGTCAGGGTGGCGGCCATTGCAACGGCGGCCGCGTTTGGTATGTTGCTGAAAGGAGTCGGTCCTGTGGTAATACGGGGGGCACTTTGCCATTTCTTCGCTTCAGTTCTCCGGGCTTCAAACACATCTGTGGGATCACCCAAGAAGGCTTTTCGGTAGCCAAGGTATTGTTCTTTGAGCATCTGAGGGAAAGTCAGTGCAGTTTGAAACAAAAAAAGGTCCTAACAGTATATATTCTGCTATAATGAGTTAGTGCATAGTGTGACACACTTCAAAAATACCAGAGCACAGCCAATTCAAGGTAGTAATTAACAATATACCTAATAGAATAGAGAATATTTTAAATTACTTCCCTTAAGGCAGTGATAGCAAACCTGTGGCACTTGGAGCCCTCTTTTTGGACACCTAGGTGATCAACCAGCAGAAAGGTCACCATTCAGGACTCAAGACCTGAATCAAGGAAGTGTGGACAGAGCTTGATTATCATTGTAGCCCCTGTGATTCATCCCGTTAAGGGGACTACAATCATAATAATATGAATTTCTCCTTTATTGGTGTCCTCAGGTAAGTTACTTTAAATTGGCATGTGTGGCTTTTGCTTGTAGTTTTGGCACTCCGTCCCTAAAAAGGTTCGCCATCACTGCTTTAAAGGCACATATACACGTCCCTAAGTGTCCATTCATGAGAAGCAAACAATGGACTCTTGCTTATGGCCTGTGTGTCATTCTCGTATGAGATTTACTTTCACGCTGATAATAGAAAAGACAGCCAGAGCTGCAATCACAGGCAGACAACAAATTTTAGAGTAGGTCCTATTTCTGCCTGTGGTTCCGGGTGTGGTGGGGGATAAACAAAAAAAATAAATTGATTGCTCCTTGAGCATCCCACGGTCAAACAATGGAACCATAGTATGTGGTTTGTAGCCCATGTGTTATCTGTGCTAATGAGTGGTGGATGTTCATCTCAAAGATGAATCAAATAAAAAAAAGTTATCTCCATGTACAATTCACAGGATTGCAGGAAAGCCTCCGCCTTACACTTGCACATACCTTAACATTTTCATGGACTACTTGCAGCTGTGCTGCTAAAGCTACAAATGTCTGGTAGAGCTTTTGCATTGCCATAGAAAGGTCTGAAAAAAATAAGACGTGTATAATTTTTACTAAAAAGCAGAAACAAGCTTGAACCTTGCAGTTCCAAGCTCCAAATCCCTTACCTTGTGGCGTTAGGTGGGAGCTATTAGCCTGTGTCGCTAGGTGGTTCTCCAATTCCTCAATCTGCTGCCTGTACTGCTGCAACTGGACCTCAAACTGCTCAACTAGTGACCGGAAGTAGCTATAAAAGAAAATGTAACATATATCACACACTTTGCGGTACATATTAACATTAAGGGTCATCTACACCAAATAGGAAGAACAATTTTTTGTTTCCGAAAAACTATAAAATGTTAAACTCTCTACTTAAAATTTTGTGCATCGACTTAGGGGGCGGGAACCCAACACTTGGCACCTAAACGAGGAATAAAAGAGGAAGACAGCTCCGGTTCTTCGCGGTGGTCAGTAAAGGTTACTGCAGTTCAGATCCCATTAGTTGGAAGCCAAGTGGAAGCTAAGCTGCAGTGACTGTGTTGAACCACTACACTGAGAACAGAGCTGTCTGCCTCTTGGTCTATCCTCGGTACATCAGTTGTCAATGTTTCTATAATGGAAATAGTGCAGTCTCCTACTGAAGCCCAAGTTGCCACAACAGAGTACTGTGGACCATAAAAAAAAGGGAACTATACTAGGTGTAACATGATCTACCCCTCTACAGGATGCCAATGTCACCAGTGGTGATGTATTCAATAGATACCTCATTTTTATGTTAGATCAGCCTATGACAGTCTATCTGTAACAGGCAAATGTACAACTGTTAGTCACCTGCCACAACTCTAGTACTGGTCTGGCATGTGCATCACTGCTCCAGTGGATAGGATAAAAGGGATCTACCCAAGTTTTCACGTTGCCCCCTAATAACAGGATAGGGGTTTACAAGTTGGTTGGTGGGTGTCTTACTGCTGGGACCCCCACTGAACAGGAATGCCAGCAATCCAAAGAAGCAGCAGGAAGTGCTCCTATCCTGCCGCACCATTCAAAAGTATGGTACTGTAGGAAACAACCCAGCACAATATTCCGGTATCTTTCTGGGAGTGCTGGAGATAGCAAACACTGTGTTTAGCACACTACTGACCCATTCTCCAGATAATGGAGGGTCCTATTCTCATGAGCAGTTGGGACAGGGTCTCAATAGTTGGACCCTCACCAATCAACTGTAGATAATTAAAGGGGTTTTCACCTCGAAGAAAAGTTAGGTCCTCGGTGATAGGGCCTAACTTGCTGATCATTGGGGCCCTCAGTGCCGAGACCCCCGCAGATCCCAAAAACAAGGGGTCCTTAGGACCAGTCGCTGCTCCATAAGAGTAATGGAGCAGACGGCCGTGCATGCCCGCCCGCTATGGACCTGACGGAGATCACCGACCACATCTTTGCTTCCTGGGAAAACTCATTAAAAACTTGGGACAACCCCTTTAAAAGGGACACTCCAGTCAAAGCTAATGAACTGAATAATACATGGTACAGGGCCTAAAGGGAGAAGTAAAGCGTTATTTTCATTGTATTCCCAGAACCTTGCTAAAACCTGGAGCCCTGCTCCTCCCTTCAGGCCTTGCAGAAGGTATAAGTCATTGAATCAGCTGTGACTAGAGGGTTACTTTACTGATACAAAGCGCTACACTACAATGTTAATAAGGACGGTGGTGAATGATTAGGAGACAAAGGTGGGGATCCCGGAGTTGATGCGTTAAGGTAAGGTGTTACTAGAAAAACCTACTTAATGAATTCTTTGTATATTTTTAAGGCATTTTTGATTTTAAAACATTTTTCTCATGTCACTATATGAAAAAAAAGAAAAGAAAACCGATGACATACGTTATCTGGTATTACAAAGTAAAAAAAAAAAACAAAAAAACGGAGAAGTTATGAATTAAACCCTTGATCAGTGTTTATACAAATCATCAGACATCGGTATAACATTTAGGAGTAGAAAAATGCCTTACTCAGCTGGTGCAGTATTTTCATGTTGAAGGCCGGGAGGTGTTTTCTGTGTGCGCAGAGCTATTTCTGCATTTTTAAGTTCCTAAAATAAAATTTATAAAAAGCAACTTAAAATGTAGTTCTAATATAAAATGTAAGAATAGCAAAATATTAAATTGTCAGGCTGCAACGCAACCTCACACGACCATAAGATTTTCCAAGCAGGATGACAAAATTGCCAGTTTACTGTAAACATTAAAGATTCAGTTTAGTCCAAGTGGAGCGTACACATAGATAACACAATCTTCTTCTACATAGCATCAATATATTAGTTCCATGTGGGTGCAGGTCACAAGAGCTTACAATCTATAAGAATGATATTTGAGGCAGCATCAGGCTGGCTTGTAAAATCAAGAGTCTTCTACTGAACTTCAATAGAGGATCTAAATATGCATGCTTAATTATAATGGTAGCTGAAGAAGCAAAGGTCTTTACAAATAATCTAGAATCTCCAAGACACAAAGACAGGACTGAGGTACCTGAGCAGTTTCAATTTTCAGCTTGTCAATAGCCAGAGTATTCCTCTGAAGGCCACTGGACGCCACGGATAAGAGTTGTTTCAAAGCTTTGATGTCTTCTTCGACCTTCGTCATGGCTTTAGAGGACATTCTGCTGATCTCCTCCTGCACTTGCTTTTGCTCCTTCACAAACTTCCTGCACATACAGAAAGACATGTTTTCATCAGTATAAAGTATTTACAAACAAACTGCATGTATGAGAAGTAACAGAGATATTCTATCAAATATACAGCTCAGTGAAGCTGAGCTACTGTAAATTGCACAGTTGGTGAAAGCCATCAGTATACACCATTTGTTAGTGGCTATTTATGATCCAAGTAAGTGCAAGTGCATTACTACACAAAAGTGGTGGAAGCAGTGACCTGTATATACAGCAAACTCCCTACAAAATCCATGTACACAAAACTCGGCAGGAGGAGTAGTGGCCAGTGCTCAGGTAAGCATAGCAGTGATGGGGATTATTTTCTTAAACACCTTTAAGCTAAAATAAAAACTTAGAGGACTTTAGAGGTCGATTTGGGACCCTAAACCAACTACAGGTCAGTATGGATCTGTATTTTAGTGTCCAAAAATCGACATATGAAAGCTGTGGTTGATTAAATAAAAAAAAAAAAAAACACCCTAGATGTAAGTCTGTATTGATGCTTACGCAGTGAATCCAGGGTGTAATACACCGGCTTCAATTGGCGGACCAGAGGAGATATTCTTACAGGGCGATTTGAGGCATTAAATCACTGGCCCCTAAGGTCCTGTGGGTAGTTTAGGGTCCCAAATCGCCTCGAAAGGTCCTCTTTAACAGTACACTCCCAGAATATGTCAAAATCAAATAAATAATAAGGCACCGTTTACAAATAAAGTCCTTATTAGCCTCAGTTCAGCCGTTATACATTCACTATTTTTACTACATAGAAAAGTCAAGTCAATTAGGTTGACAAATGCAGATTTACCACATAAAGAAAAGTATACTATGCAGGTTTTCCACAGTGAGAAGCAAAAGGCTGAAAGCTCAATTTTTATTTGTACAGAGCCTCAGCAGAACACAGTGTATGACTGCAATAAGAAAATCACTTACTGAAAGTTTTCCACATCTTGGCAAATTAACTGAGGTAGATTTTCATCCTTAAGAGCTTTGCTATCCCTATAGGAATACACAAAATATGGGATATGAATCACATAAACAAATAAATAGTTCTATATATAGATGTTTTCTGTATATGGATTTAAATTGTAAGCTTAAAGGGGTTGGCCACTCTTACATAAATTGCCCATGTGCCTTTACTGCCTTAATTTTATTCCCTGAATGTTCACCAATTGATTCATCATCCCTGATGCTTCCTTTAGTGCTGTGTGCAGACTCCCTGTGCAGTCTGTAGGATCTTTGTTTACATGTCTGAACACTGATAAACAGCGAGACGGACAGACAGAAAAAAAAAAGCACACTGGAAGCTGCAACTAGGATATACTAAAAAAGTGAAACAGGAAGTTGTGTATATTTGCAGCACATGGAGAAGAGGGAAAAGGCTGAAGCTCTCACAGGAGGCAAAAGTACATATACGCAGAGACATTTCTAATGGAGTATGTACAAGACGACTACACAATAATAATGTAACTTACTCTGGTCTGGTTCCAGTTTTGTCACCTAAAAGTGAATACACCAAAATGTTACAAACAATTTTTAATATATCATTTCATATTTATCTGTCCTCCAGAACCTTTAAATTTTGTGCATATTGCTTCTTTAACAGATTTTAAAGAAAAATTTGCTCCACAGACTCAGGCTGTGTGAACCAACTTTTAAAGAAAATATGTCGCCAAAATAATAACCCTTCTTGGCCACTAGAGGGATCATCATCCGTGTACTGATGGGGTGTCAAATTCCCTGGGAGGCCACATCAGCAGGGGAATTAGTGCACAATGGCAGCAGCCGTCGATTGGGTGTTTCCCCATTGATGTCCCTGTCCTTATATAGACCCCCCCCACCTCCTGCTGAGTGACGCAACGGCCCAGCAGCTTGAGCTCCGGGTTGCCAAAAACTGCATCCGCTGAGGGTACTCTTCGTTCAACAGGGGGGAGCGGGATGGAAAGGCGTAGCTAGGATCTTGACCATAGAGGTGCCACCCTGTCATACGAGATGTCCTTGGCAGGGAAAGGATTAAAGGATACGCAAAATTCATCCTACAGCTCTTCAGTTTTAGCATTACGCACAAGTCCCTCAGACATCTATGGCACACGGTCACGTTGAGCACATGGAAGCTGCTCAGAAAAATATAGGATATGTCGTATTTTTTGTGCTATTATGGCACAGCCACACAGCTTTCAATGGCTCACCGCACTCCTGCGCCTGGGTGACCATACGTTCGTGTGCATGAGGCCTCAACCTTAGATTCCTATTGCTTCATCTGACCAGGTTATTGCTTTGTAATATCTTATTTAGTTTGTTTATGATCACCGTGATCTGCACAGTACAACATAATATATGATGGTGCTATATAAAGATTTATTATTACAGATGGTAAATACTTTTTTTGTCCGAGGAACCACTGAAGTCTATTCCCCCAAGTCCTTCATTACTAGTCGTCTGTACAGCAGGAGCCGCCAAACCCAATGGATTCTGTCCAAGACCTCCAAAAAAGAAATAAAAAAAGAAATATAATACAACTGTATATATAGAACTACTAAACTGACCTGCTGATTTCTGATCAGCAGTTCTAGGTTCTGTCCTGGCAATATCAATCCTGGCATTATATAAATATGTGGATGCACGGTCCAGAATTTCACTTAAAGGGCTATTCCCATTTCAGCAAATTAATGTTAGTTATTTGTATTATAAAAAGTTATACAACTTTCCAATAGACTTTCTGTATCGATTTCTCAAGGTTTTCTAGATCTCTGCTTGCTGTCATATTACTTCCAGTGGACAGTGGTCGCACAGGTGCACATCTCGTTATAACACACAGTTCTGATTAATCTCTGTGATACTAATGAGCTGTGCACCTTTGTGACCACGGTCAGATTTCTGTGCACTGGAAGTAAACATAGAAGCCGTCTATAGAACGATAGCAAGCAGAAACTAAAAAAAAAACGTGCGGAAATGATACATAAAGTGTATTTGAAAGTTGTATAACTTATTATAATACAAACAATAACATTAATTTTCTGAAATGGGAATAACCCTTAAATGTTATAATACATAACATCATGGTTAAGTAACATTTAGGAAAAAAATTACCTGTAGATACTGCACTTGCATTCTGAAATGGTGATGCGGTCAGCCCCGGCAAGGTTCCCAGCGACAGACCAGTCGTCGATGCAGAAGTAGTAGCAGCCGCTGCAACAGCAGGTGTGGTAGTACCCAAATTCAATGAAAAACCAGTTCCTTTAAGGAGAATATATAAAATTATTCAAAGAATGGTATTTAATTGGTAATCATAATTACGGGTGGTTATGCTGCATTCTAGAGCAGAATTCTATTTCACGCGACATCAAATGTACTTGAGAAAATGCAAAGCATAATCAGGGTAGAGAAACTATAGTCAAACAATGTGAAGCCACTCTGTTTTCAGCCCGCTCCTGGATTTGGTTACAGCAGTCATTGCTACAGCTCCCCGCATCATTAGTATTAATAATTCATATTAATTGATCATTTAGATACTCAAGACGTTGTGATATAGGTGAAGAATTCATGGGATAAAATCACTGACTTATGCTGCCATAGGTAGTTGTACATGGAAATAGTATCACAAGACTTTGATGGAATTCAGATGTTTATGTTAATGTCTTTGATGACTTTACTACAGTATATTAATTGATATTAATTGTTGATACTATATTTTTTTTATTAACGATAAATGTAAATTCTTGTTTATGTAAAAATAAAACATCCCCTGAAAATAAGACCTAGTGCCTCTTGAGGTGCAAAAATTAATATAAAGACAGTCTTATTTTCAGGGAAACGGTATTATCCACAAGGGCATTTGCAAATGTGAACGGCAAATAGGTTTTGCCTTAAATGCCGCAAAAAATCTGGCACAGGCCTCTGAAAACGGAAATGTCGATCTGCTACATTTTATGTAAAAGTTTCAGAGAAATCATTGAAGCGTGGTAAAACAACAATAATTAAAGCTGTTGCGTTATTAATGATATTTAACCCTTAGCCAAAGGATAGGAAATTAATATCAGATGGAGGGGGGGGGGGTTCTCTGTTATACACCCTGCAATCAGTAGAACAGCGGAAATCAATGGAGCAAAGGAAGCTCCATCCTGGGCTCCATTGACATCTGTGGGATTTCCTGATCAGCATGCAGCACAGCAGAACCCCACAAGTCCCTGTGCTCCGCAGCATATAAAGGGAATTTGCAGTCCCCTGTCCTGCCAGTTGCAGAGGTCTAAGGGTGATGACACACGTAGCGCTTTGTCTGCGTTTGAAAACGCAGACAAAGCCGAACCCACCGGGCGAGGCCGTGGCCCGATCGCATCAGCGTTTCTATGGAAACGCCTGCGATCAAGAATGAGCCGCCGGTGTTTTGCATTAAATTAACGCAAAACACCGGCGGCTCATTCCCGATCTCAGGCGTTTCCATAGAAACGTCGATGCGATCGGGCCGCGGCTTTGTCTGCGTTTTCAAACACAGACAAAGCGCTGCATGTGTCATCACCCCAACAGTCAAGACTCCCCAAGAGGTTATATTTATCCCTTATCCACAGGATAAATATCATTGACCACACAACCCCTATAAGCTCCATTAGCTGCAACAAAGGCTTCTCCCTTACCTGTCGCTGGGGTAGATGAGAGGGAAAACCCTGTAGTTGAGGTAGTTGCAGCAGGTAGCGAAAAAGGAGTAGCAGATCCAGCTGGTTTACCAAAATTAAAGCTAAAGCCAGTTGTTGCTGTTGTGGTTGTTGCTGGAGCTGTAATTCAAAGATCAAAATAAATTGATATGGAATGTACTTATAATATATGTAATGCACATGTAAAGTATATTGTAATACAACCATTTGCGGAGGCAGCTAAGGGGGTCACCTGAGCAGAGGGGGTTGGAGTGTTTTAAACTACAGTAACACAATAAACAACACTGGCTGAAATGTGTTGGAATTATATCCAATGGAGTTGGTATCACATACCCTGGGAGTTGCTGCTGATTAACATTGTGATTTTAGCTTACTTGTCAGCAGATCACGGGGGATGTATACAAAGGGCAATGATCTGGTACCTTTTAGAAATCAGTGTCCTACATTATAGAGCCCTAACCTCTCACACATAATGCAGAATAAAGCTGACCACACACAGCCCAAAGTTTTATACAGGAAACAAACTAGAATCTTATGTTGATGTAACGACCATCATGAGACAATGATAAACGTCACCTGTATTTGTCAGGCCTAATGTAAATCCAGTGGCGGGCTTCGCTCCAAAGAGATTTCCAGCTACACCTGTTGTAGATTGTTGTGCAGTGGTTGTTGCTGGAGTTGCTGTAGCTCCAAAACCAAACGATGTCCCAGTGTTACTGCAAGAAATAGTAACGATAAACACTAAGAAATGGAAAATGGCACAAGATTAGATTGTTAAGGCGAGAACGTAATCAGGAATGTCATTTTAAGCTGGTGACAGGTCCCAATAACCTATGCGGATGTTAAAATTGGGTTTATCAGCTTTCTGAATCATTTCAGTAGTTTATACTAGTTTGATATACATTACCTGGCTCCATGCCAGCAGCATGTGCTGAGTCCCCAGGGAGGGGCAGCTGGAGCCTGTGTCTCCTCATGCATTCTTCCGCTCCTCCACACAATACCCCTTCCACCCCTGCCTGCTTAATGCACATGACAATGTACTCGGCTCCTTTTGCTGTATAACATTCTCATCGTCTATGACTATAGGTCAGAAACCCGTAAGATGATGCTTTTTCCTGCACTTATGTGTTAATACCTGTAACTTGCTGTGTCACCATGTATGAATAAAGGATTCAAGATTTCCAGTGAATCAAAAAGCCGACCTCATTTGTTCTGAAGATTATGTTTGCTTGGGAGAAGAGAAGTACTCTCAGAGGATCGTGCACCTGGAGTTTTGAGCAGGTTCGTTTTTTGTGCATTCACACACAACAGTGACTGTATAACATGCTGCCAGCAGAAAGGACACTATGTACAATCTGCTCAGCTCCTCTTGCTCTATAGCATGCTGCCTGCAGATAGGACGCTATGTACAATCTGCTCAGCTCCTCTTGCTCTATAACATGCTGCCTGCAGATAGGACGCTATGTACAATGTGCTCAGCTCCTCTTGCTCTATAACATGCTGCCTGCAGATAGGACGCATGTCAATGGCTCAGCCTCTTGCTCTATACATGCTGCCTGCAGATAGGACGCTATGTACAATGTGCGCAGCTCCTCTTGCTCTATAACATGCTGCCTGCAGATAGGACGCTATGTAACAATTGTGCTCAGCTCCTCTTGCTCTATAACATGCCTGCCTGCAGATAGACGCTATGTACAATGTGCTCAGCTCTCTTGCTCTATAACATGCTGCCTGCAGATAGGACGCTATGTACAATGTGCTCAGCTCCTCTTGCTCTATAACATGCTGCCTGCAGATAGGACGCTATGTACAATGTGCTCAGCTCCTCTTGCTCTATAACATGCTGCCTGCAGATAGGACGCTATGTACAATGTGCTCAGCTACTCTTGCTCTATAACATGCTGCCTGCAGATAGTGACAACTTTCCTTGTAAATGATACATTGCAAAGAAGCAAAAATCCAAACTGCTCCTTTTGTTATGTTGTTGGCCCGAACCCAGTAGACCTAAAATGACCCAAACATGTTCCTTCATTTCAGCAGCACTGGGTTTGGGCCAGTAACTCTGGCTAGCACATGAACTGAACCTGACATTGTTAAAGTGCCAATAGGTTGGGATCACATCATTACTTATAACTTCTGCTGCAGAAGCTAAACACTGACGGCAATTCATTGATGGAAGCATGTGAGGACTGCTGCAGCCAATCAGTGTCCTCGCTGGCCCCCACCCGGATAGCAGGCACAAGATTTCCATTTACCATCAGTTCTAATTTCCCACTGATGTCCATGACAGAAGAGCACAATGGAAAGCTGCAATAAAAGCAGTAATGTCCCGGTGTTAAAGGGGTTGTGCTAAGCTGTGGCCTCAGTTTCATTGAAGTGAAAGAAACAATGATGCAATACCAAGCACTGCCACAATACCATGTACAGCGCTGTGCTGAGAAAGGTGTCAATATTCCACGTCCATCAAGCTGGAACACCCCTTTAAGAGGTGTCATATTTATCACACATGGAGCAATACAGACGGCAGCAGACCTGACTGCTGACAGGCCCCTGTCATGTGCTCCCGCCTCTCACCTCGCTGCGGGGGTTCCTCCAAAGGAAAATGGCGCGGCCGCCGCAGTTGCCGGATTGAGGGTGGTGGTAGAGGCTCCCCCCGCCGCCGCCCCGAAACTGAACCCGCCAGACATCTCTATCCCGGAGACGTCTTCCCACCGTGCAAGAGCTGCACCGGAAGCCAAGCGACAGCAAACGCGTCTCGGAGCCTGAGAGACAGGCGCGGGGTGATGACGTCACAGCCGGCGCCATTGCTACGGGCCTGACAGTAGTGTGACGTCACAGCCGGCGACGGGTTTTTTTTTGCCGCGCAAATCGTTCTCTGATAAACACGGTGGGCGGGGCGATGACGTAACACACTATCCAAGCGGCCGCTCATATAGTGTAATGTACTAGACCTGGCTGCCGGCTCCATAACACTCTAGTAGCTGATGTGTACAGCGATGGAATGACACCCCCCTCACCCACCAGGACATTATTACCTTTTACCCCCTTATGGGCACAGCCATTTTTGAGTTTCCACATTTTATTATATACTAAAGGGGCTGGCTATACACTACAGGAGCTGGTAGGCTATAAACTACGGGGGGACTGGTAGGCTATATACTACAGGAGCTGGTAGGCTATAAACTACGGGGGGACTGGTAGGCTATAGACTACAGGGGGGCTGGCAGGCTATATACTACAGGGGGGCTGCCAGGCTATAAACTACGGGGGGACTGGTAGGCTGTAGTCTACAGGGGGCGGGTAGGCTATAGACTACGGGGGACTGGTAGGCTATAAACTACAGGGGGGCTGGCAGGCTATAAACTACAGGGGGTTTGCAGGCTATATACTACAGGGGGCTGGCAGACTATATACTACAGGGGTTGGCAGGCTAAATACTATAGGGGCTGGCAGGCTATAGACTACAGGGGGCTGGCAGGCTATATACTACAAGGTGCTGGCAGGCTATATACTATAGGGGCTGGCAGGCTATATACTACAGGGGGCAGGCTATATACTACAGGGGCTGGCAGGCTATATACTAGAGTCTGGCAGGCAATATACTACAGCGGGCTGACTGGCTATAAACTACAGGGGGGCTGGCAGGCTATATACTACAGGGGGGCTGGCAGGCTATATACTACAGGGGGGGCTGGCAGGCTATATACTACAGGGGGCTGGCAGGCTATATACTACAGGGGGCTGGCAGGCTATATACTACAGGGGGCAGGCTAGCTATAGACTACAGGGGGCTGGCAGGCTATATACTATGACGGGCTGGCTATATACTACATGGGGGCTGGCTAGCTATAGACTACAGGGGGCTGGCAGGCTATATACTACAGGGGGCTAGCTAGCTATATACTACAGGGGGCAGGCTGGCTATATACTACAGGGGCTGGGCAGGCTATATACTGGGGGGGCTGTGACCAATGCATTTCCCACCCTCAGCTTATACTCGAGTCATTAGGTTTTCCCAGTTTTTTGTGTAAACATTTATTCATGCCCCATCCAACTGGCTCCGCCTACAAGGCATGCAGAGCGTCAGTGACGTCACTGGCTCTCTCTCTCTTTCTGCAAATTTTGTCCCTAGTGTTGTTCATGCACATGTGTGATATTTGCAGAGAGAGCTGGGGACGTCTTTGCCCATACATTTTCAGTAGGATAGAGATCAGGGCTTTGTGGTGGTCCCTCCAAAGCATTGACATTGTGACCAGTTTGGTAGTCGCTTCAGGGGCATTCTCCATTTGGAAGCCCCATTTATGCCCAAGCTTTAACTTCCTGGCTGATGTATTAAGATGTTACTTCAGTATTTGCCACATTGCGGCACATTTACTAAGGGTCCTCACACCGCATTTCTGCCAGGTTTCCCGACTATATCCAATTTGCGCTGCATTTAACAGGGGTTTTTGGCGCATGCGATCGGATTTTGGCACAATAGCGCCGACTTTCATGTGGCACAAATCGGGGGGCATGGTCGCCGGACAACCCATCTGATTCGGACTAAGCGCGGGATTTAAAATTCAAATTGTGTCACAAGACAAGCACTTACATGCACCGGGAAGAAGAAGGTGAACTCCGGTGGACCTCAACGGGGAAGCGACACATGCAGGATCTTTGTGAATCGCACCGGACTTCATCCTCGGCGGACTGTCCGGATCGGGGATTGCGACAGAACTGGGTAAGTAAATCTGCCCCATTATGTTCTTTCCTCCTGATGCATCTATTTTGTGAAGTGCCCTTGTCCCTCCACGACATGATTCTGCCATCCCTGTGTTTCACAATTGGGATGGTGTTCTCAGGTTTGTAAGCTTCTCCTTTTAACTCCAAATTTAACCATGGCCATTATGGCCAAAAAGTAAAATTTCGTTTCATCAGACCACAGGAGAAGCCTCCAAAAATTGAGCTCTTTGTTCCTGTAGTTGATTTGATAACATTAATCAGTCTTTTTATGAGTCTTTTGGAGGGATGGCTTCTTCCTATAGTGGCCTTTCAGACCATGTGGATACAGGACTTGTATCACTGTGGATAATTGCACACTTTTACCAGCATACGTCAGCATCTTCTCAATGCCTTTTGCTTTTGTTCTTGGGTTGAAATGCACATTTCAGACCAGCACACGTTCATCTCTGGGACACAGAACTCGTGAGTGCTATGATGACTGGTCAATCCCATCTTGTATGTACTTGTGTACAATTGTTTGTACAGATGAATGAGGCACCTTCAGGTATCTGAAGCAACCAAGGATGAACCAGACTTGTGCAAGTCCACAATTCTCTTCCTGATGTCTTGGCTGTTTTCTTTAGATTTTCCCATGATGTTACACAATGAAGTAGTGCCTTCAGGTGTGCCTTCAAATACAACCACAGTAGTGTCTTTAAAGGGAACCTGTCACCAGGAGACCCCTTTTTAGAAACCCCTGTCCCAGTAGAGCAATGTACATAGATTGCCAAACAGTTTTAGTATGGAAAATTGATTTTATAGAAAAAAAGATAAGTTATATATTACCTTAAAGTGACATGTGCTCTGTGACTAGTCAATTCGCCCCCTGGGAGTGGCTGAAGAGGAGTAGTTTCCCCCCCACCTCCTTGTGTGTTTTTCAGACATATAATTCCTCCCCTTTCCCGCCTATTAGTCTTCATTTTCATGTCCTCTGCCTCGTCCCCTCCCCAGCAAACGTCACCCATCCATGTCCTGCCTGCTGACCGCATCAGGCATTCTCGTGCCTGCGCAGATGAAGTGGCACTAGCTGCAAGGTACCCGCATTCATCTGCGCATGCACCAGCACCACACTACGCTGCATACTTTGCGTAGCTCGCTGTCTAGGCTCAGTGTTCCCACTCAGTCAGCGTAGTGTGGCGCATGCGCAGATGAATGATGATGTGTCAAAAAAAATTCCAAAAACATGACATCATTATATTGGCTGTCACGGTGCGGCATAGGGTGCGGTCACATGTGGTGCTTGCGTTGCGTTGAGTGCCCAGAGGAGGACCTTGGCGGAACACATATGCGTTTCCGAGGAAGCGCATAAGATCAGTAACCAGCACTTGGTGTCTTGTATTTTTTAAATGGAAACTCATATGTGATCAGGCCGAGGCCCACCCCAGGCGCTTGCGTTGCGTTGCGTTTGTAATTGCAATGCAAGCGCCACCTGTGACCACACCGTGAGTGTGTGTAAACTTTTGGCTTTGCCAAAAGAAATAAAAATAACTTTCATACTCTCTCTCTCTCGCTTATTATTCTGGCATTTGGTAACTCTAAATAATTTTGGTAATTGTAATTGACCTACAATGGGAAAGGTTTATTCAGATTTCAGCTGTATGTCTGAATTGACACTTTTGCCACCCTTAAAAATCTGAATCAAAAATGATAAAAAGTTTGTTGTGTCCCCAAAGTGGTATCAGTGAAAACGACGGCTCATCCTATAAAAAAAATGACGTCTTTCACAGCTCCATATTCTGAAAGATTATAGTTATTAGTATCAGAATATGATAATACAGCAATTATATATTTTTTTAAACATTTTAATTTCTTGTAATGTTGCTGTATACTGTACATGTTGTACCACCTTGATCCAAAGAATAAAGGGGAGTTGTCTTTTGGGTTGGAGCTCCATATGTTGGGCTGTTTTTCAGCTGGTGAGATGGCAGTATGATATGTGACCAGGCGGTGGCGCTGGTATACCGTTGTAGCGCCGCCGTTGCAGCAGAGCCTGTGTGTCATCCCCATAGCAGGAAGTGCAGAGCAGCAGGAAGCCAGGAGGGAGCCGGCCCATGGTGCATCTCATACCGGGGCCCAGACATGGAGCACATCAGGACCACCAAGGTACAGGGATGGGGCAGGGTGCTTGTGCTATGTACGGGTGGCATTGGGTGCTCAGGGAGCAGCAGTCATGGTGTTTGTAGGTAGGTAGGGCTCAGTGTTGTTACAGTGTCAGCCCTGGATACTAAGTATCATGTTACAGATACAATGTACATCATCCTCACTGTCTATAATATTATAACCAGGCGGCTCCTTCCTATGACAGTCCTTATCATCAGGGTCACTATGAAAGTCCTGATGACCCAATGACTATGGCCGCATTATAATCATATCAATAACATTACAAGCAAAGGTATTGATGGATGATCTCATGCAGAGGATACAGGAATGGGATATTTACATGTACACACCCAGAATCGTATCTACGCAGAATACAAAGTGGTCAGAAATCCTGCGCTGAGATGCCATAGAGAGGGTCCAGTGAATTTCAATGGAGTTTTTTCTACACTAGGGATATCCATAGTAATGTCCGTGATCCATAGAAATCCATGAGCTTGAAGACTGTGCTTCTGTGTTTGCGGGATACATTCCCATGCACCTGTATGGTGCGTTTGTCACGCGCGTGACTTGCATTAGAAGAGCATGCTGAGATTTAAATACGTGTTAAAAAAAATGCAAGTCTGAAAAAACCCATTGATTACAATGGGTCAGAGTGCAACGCAAGTTCTGCGCATCAAAAGCATGCACAGAACACGCACGTGAAAGGGGCCTCAGGGATTACAAATGGAGCATGGATCCATTATTCGTGCCCCCAGAACAGCACATGTTCTTGTGCAGGAAGGCTTATCCTGGGATCCCATCGGGCACTTATCTTCTATCGGGAATATTTGGAGTTACCATATATGTTTAACAGATGTGGGTCCTGCTTCTGGCACCCACATGTGATAAATAAGGGTCCCCAGGTGATCTGATCAGGTGACTGCCAGTGAATACATGCAGAGGAAAATACATTTGAAGTAATTAAAGAGGGTTGTCCCGATTTAAACAAAAGTATATAACTTTTTGGGAGGGGCGGACTAAGAGAACATAAAATAACTTATACTTACCTTGGTGAGCGCACCTGTTGTCCCTCGCCACCTCTGGTCAGGCACTTTGATCCGACAACTTGGGGTCGCCGGCTACAGCATTGAATCTAACGCTATGTCCAACGCGCTGCAGTGGTCGGGTGGGTGTGCCTGTATACAAACAGATGCACGGCACTGACGGGAGATGACACAGGACAACGGGAGCACCCGCAAAGGATGTATAAGTTCTTAAACACTTCTAAGAGAACTTTTCACATGACTGTCACCGGTCCATGAATCACAGGCCATGCAGTTTCATGGTGCCGAAGATGGGGAACGTCGTAGCTATATATGATACAAGGAGCCCCTTCTTCCCAGCAGCGCTGACACTGTAATCATGATCTCAATACAGCATGGAAGCAGGGGCTCCTTGTATCATATATCACTATGAGTCCCTTCCTCTGCACTGACCTGATAAAAAGGACTCTGCATAGACTGTGATTCATGGAATAACCACGTACAGATATTGGAGGGGAAATGAATTGTTTATTGGAGATTGAAATGGATGTGATCGGTAACCAGCACCCAGTGACTTGTATTATTTAAGACACTGGTTGCTGATCACATGCATTTCACTGGAAACACATATGCGATTAGGATGATGCCCGCTCCCTTCCTTCTAAAACCGACTTATAATGAGCCTAAAGGGCTCTGGGGGTGTTGCCATAGCCTTTCCATGCTGTAGCTTCACAGGCTAGAAGGGCCTTGCACACGGACACTTGTTTCCGGCTGTGTGCTTACATGTACCATAACATTTTTATGCGGATAGCACGAGGCTGCATTCACTTCCATGGGCAATACGGTAATTTGTTTGAATGGCTGTATTGGCCACCAAACTGTGTCAAAGTCGGGTGTCTTCCTATTGAGAGGGAAACAGTGAAGTGCCCCCCTCCCTCCTGCACTTGGTCGTATGTTATGCCGTGTGAGCACATGGTAGTTTGAAAGCAGCCTGAGCCACGTGTGAACCCACTATCTCCCTTTTCCCCCTGCTCCCTATAACTGTGCTCCCGCGTAGGGTAACAGCCATTGAAGCTACCACACACAGAAGGGTTCTGGTAATGCCTTCTAGAGCCCTTCTGGCTCATTAGCATTATTTTAAAAGTTGATTTTAAAAGGAAGGAGGCCATAACAAAGTCATGGTGCCTGGATCTATGAGTAAGTGTCCCTGGATTATCATAATGGATTTTGATGGTAGATTTCCTTTAAAGGAGCTGTTCTCCTTTAAATCTATGCCACACATGTCCGCAGGCAATGCATGGTATTGCAGATTGTTTCTGGTAAAGTAATTGGGCTGAGCTGTAATACCATGCCTATCCTACAGACAGGTGTGGCGCTGTGCAGCCATATTTTTTAACCTTTGATACCCTTTTAAGGCCATGTTCACACATTGGCCCAGATAAAGGAAAACCAGCGCAATTTGCCTTGCATTATCTTTGTGCAAGTTGCGCCACATTGTTTAATGTTGTCACGTGCTCTTAATTGATCCGGTCACTTTTGAGGATGTGACACAGTTGCACCTGGTTTTTTTCTTGGTGCACTTTGCTTCATGCTGTTGCGACAGAATTGTGTCGGATTTTAGACATAAATGTGGCGCAAACTAAGAACCCGCACCACCATGAGCCTTTAGATGCACAGTTTTCAAAAGTTTCAGACCAAATGCAACAGTGACACAATTGTGGCGCAAACACGCAATAAAGACACATGTAAACTTGGACAAAAAACTGGCGCAGACTCAATAATATATCTGGGCCGTTGTGTTCGTGTTGTGGGTGGGGGGTGGTTATTGGGTCACACACTGCCCTGACTTGTTAGTCGCCGGCTATGAGTTGCTCATCTTCCTCTTGTATGGTTGTAGCAGTCACCACATCTGTTGTTGGCCAACGCTTCCGTTTCAGACACAGACTCGCTGCT
Organism: Engystomops pustulosus; assembly: GCA_019512145.1. NCBI lineage: Eukaryota > Metazoa > Chordata > Amphibia > Anura > Leptodactylidae > Engystomops > Engystomops pustulosus. Next base: position 15,042,744 of record CM033642.1, on the reverse strand, counting down.
CTCTGTGTTGTAATCTCTGATGAATGTCCTCATTGTGGTCCGGGAGTAAATACCAGGAACTAATCGGCTGAAGACTGGTCACGTTCTGTTGTGTTGTGGATTGGAGCGCCGTGAACCCAATACGGAGGTGACAGGGGACAATGATCTGCATAGTGTGACCCTTACATGAGATGTACATTCACAGATGTAGTTGCTCCGAATGTTATTGCCTTCTGTGCTGTGCAGAGGGGAAATATTTTATTGTAGAATAGTGTTTAAAGGATTACACCATAATAATAATTATAATTCTTTATATAGCGCACACAGATTACACAGCGTTGCACAGAACTTGTTTAATCGGTCCTTGTCTCCAATGGGGCTCACAATCTAATCAACCTACCAGTATGTTTTGGAGTGTGAGAGGAAACCGGAGGACCAGGAGGAAACCCACCATAGAAATCAATGGCATTGAGTCAGGTTGCCACAACATGTGCATAGATCGGGGAGCGCCAAAGCTGAAGTGATGACAAGGAACTACCATTTAGGCTACTTACGCTTGAACATTGTTTTCCTCCGTCTGTTTTTTCCTACATCTCTTTTTGTATACATTTCAATTGAAACCCATGCGATCCGTAACAATCACCAGGAGTTTTGAATGTAAACAATGCAAACCATACTGAGCTCCATGTAGAACGCATTTGGTTCAGTTGAAAGGCGTATGCGATCTGGCCAAGCCCCTCCCCGTCCTGATTGGATTGCATTTAGAACGTGTGAACGCAGCCTCTTACTCATATTCTTTGGAATCAATTTTTCAGGAGATGAGAAATATTCCTCAGACTGATGAACATGGGGGCCCTAGCATAACAAGATGTTACTTACCTTTCCCCAATTCCCTGCTTCTGACCCCACAGAAGAGTCTGTGATCACAGATGTCTCAGATCAAGGACCATTTGCACCTCAGTTACGAAGGTCAAATCCAACCATGGCATCTGTGTGGTTTGTTACTTCTGTTCACATTCTAGCTGCTTTTTTGTTCTGGCATCTAAATAACATGCATGGGCTTGTGCTTGGGTTAGTGTTGGATCATTTCAGTATCACAGGTATCCCCAACTCTTCATCACAATCACCAGCATAACTTAAAGGGGTCCTCTCATCCGGGCATTGACATTTAATTTAATTCAATTCACCTGCCATATACACATACATTTCTTCAATTGGATGTTATTAAAATAAATGTTCCTGTGTGAAGGTAATTTCCCATAAATGTATCCATGTTGCTCCTTAGAAATGAGATTATTGTCTTTGGATACGACCACCGCTGCTGAAGTCATTGCACAAAGAAACAAATCGTTTTCACATATGAAATGGCTGGGAGTTACTGCAAGTCCCGCAACTGTCCTGTGGTAATGATTGCTGAAGCGAGGTGGACAGGCAGGACTCATTAGTGCAGTGGTGGCGAACCTATGGCATTGGTGCCAGAGGCGGCACTCTGAGCCCTCTCTGTGGGCACCCAGGCCACCACCCAAGCATGAAGTTCACCAGACAGAACTCAAAGAATCTTCCTTCAGAATCTTCCTACAATGATAGGAGAATTTACCCTCCCCCTTTCAAATGCGTTGGTGTCCTTAGGAGGCTGAACGATTGAAAGTTGTCAAAGAACAAGGAGAAATAAATTACTGCTTAAATTGCTGTGCTGGCACTTTGCAATAGATAAGTGGCTTTTGGTTGAAGTTTTGGCACTCAGGCTCTAAAAGGTTCGCAATCACTGCATTAGTGCATGTGTGGCCACTGATGCCAGGTGGTCGTATCCAAGAACAACTATCCTCAGATGGAAGAGTTTGTTTGCTGCAGTACTCTTAAAGGACACCTGTCATCAGGTCTGTGTCACTAATCCTGTCACCTCTACCTGTTGGAGCAGCTCACAAGGATCCCATCCCAGCCTTTATCTAGTTATTTCATACATTATTCATTTTAAAATCATCTATTTTTTATCATATAAATGAGGCTGGTCACATGGTCAGAGGCAGTGATGTCACCCCTGTTACCCCTCCCCTCTCCTCCCCCTGCTCATGTCTGTGTGTAATGTATAGTAAAGCATGCCTAGTGTGTGTGCTGCATCTGCTGACATGCTGCATCCTCCTAATATACAGGTGAGAGACACAGACATCAGCTACACATGAATCTGACATGTTCTGCTGTAACATGGCTGCATCCTGGAGCTGCTGTATCTCTCCTAGACACACACACACACACATGCACACACAGGCTGCAGGGGGCGTGGCCACCAACATCAGGAAGCACATCATTATACAGCCTCACACCATTATACAGGCTGTCAGTCAAGCACTGGGGGTGTGGCTGTGCCTCCCACTCATGAATAAGCTGGACAGCTTGAATATGCTAATGCTTCATTGGACATTTCACAGTTCATTTGCATACAGCTTTAGGACCTCATTGCTTAGGTTTACAGGCATGTAGAGGGACAATGAAGAGATAGATGCAATGCTCTCTAATGGCAGTTTATGAAAATATATTTAGTTTAGGGGGGTTATTTTGCATGACGGGTTCTCTTTAAAGAAAATCTACCACCAGGATGAAGGATTGTAAACCAAGCACAATGACTTATTGGTGTGTGCCCCTTTTTTCTGCCCTTTTTTAGTTTTAAGCCCTTGTTTTTCTGAAAAAAGGTTTTAAAAATTCTGCAAATGAAACCTTTGTTTAGTAAAATCAAGAGCTTAAGAAGCTAAAAGAAAAGCAGATAAAGGGGACACACGCCAATATGTCAGTTTGCTTGGGTTACAATCTTTCAACCTGGTGGTAGATGTCCTTTAATAAAGTACAGTGAGTTTTGAACATTTCCATTTGTTGTGTGCCTCCCTGGCCTGCCGCTACCATCATGGGCCTCCCTCTAATCATCTGCCAGGGATCGGTCACTACACTAGGAGTGCACAAGGTGGAACCTTCATTGTCACGTGGCCTCCTCCTCTTTTTCTTGCTTCACCTTGCCGGCCCTGACGGATGTGGATGAGGCCTACGCTAGCACAGAGCCAACCCCATACAATGTCGGCCCCTGGTGGGGATGTTGGCGACCCCTCTACATCATAGATAGGGAACATGCGACACACATTGCTATTGTATCTTCATTTCTACCATTTTTGTTCCACAACTTGTATGATCTCTATAGGAGCTGCGTCCCCAAACATCAGAACTTGCAACTATGCCGAATACTTCTGCCCCTGAGGCAGTTTTATGTTAACTTTGTGTTTTATGCACGCTTTATATGTTGGAAAAACAAAATTACAATAAAAAAGATTTTAAAAACTGCATGACCTCATAAATCCGAGGTCTGTACACGTCGTTCCACTGCTCATGCCCTGCACATTTGACAAATGCCAGGGGCGTAACTACAGTGGTAGCAGTCATAGCAGCTGCTATGGGGACCACAGTGTCAGGGGCCCCATCATCTGACCTGACAAACTAAAAAGTGGAGGATGTGCACCATTATATACATATTATGCTGCACATTGTACATATATGTGATGTATATATGCTGTATGTTTATGTATACGATGTATACAGAGACATGCAGAGAGGATGCACAGCACCTTCCCTGCAGCCTCTCACTGTATACAGGGGCTGCTGTGACACGGGGCCGATTATTATCAGGGCACGATCGGGCTGTCACAGAGAGCCCGATCCTACTAATGGTTGTGTGCACTATCGTACAGTTTGGAAGCGGCAGATCAGGAGAACAGCCCCGGCAATAGACATCCCTCCCCAACCCCGCGCTAAGCTCCGCCCCTCCCCTGGCTCGGCTCCGCCCCCTCCCCTCGCGCTAAGCTCCGCCCCCTCCGCTGGCTCGGCTCCGCCACCCATCATACACCCCCTCCCCACATATATGTGATGTATATATGCTGTATGTTTATGTATACGATGTATGGTGTGTAACTCGCACTAGTGAGTATAGAAATAAGTATATTTTGAAGTGGGAAGTGAGGCCCCATTCAGAAGCCTGCTATGGGGCCCTGCCTCTCCTAGTTACGCCACTGACAAATGCATTGTGGCCCAAGGTATTCTGATCACGGCTAAGGGCTAAAGTCTACCCCAGTGAGTGCAGAGAAGCCCAAAACATTACAAATCTGTGTGTTTACAACTTTTTGACCCCAGGATCCCGTATTACAGAGCTGGATAACATCCTTGTATATGTGTTCCTCATGTTGCTTGCAGTCACGTGGACCACCTTGTCTTGTTTGCTCTTCTAGGTGGAGCAGGTGAAGTTACTGGATCGCTTTAGTCCAAGCAACAAGTCGACTTCTGGCACGTTGTACCTCACAGCCACTCACTTACTGTTTATAGACTCGCTGCAGAGGGAGATCTGGGTATGTACTGTGTCGTCTTATCTCAGCACTCCCTCATTATAGACTGCTCACCTTTTTTATTACTCCCAATGAAAATAACTTCTGTGAGGGTGTATAGATGTCACGGAGAGGGATCAGCTACAAGGGACCCAAAGTGTGGAATCAGTAACACAGAACACTTCTGATCAAGTCTATGTATTTCTGGCATTCATTGGATAAAAGGGCTTAAAGAGAACCTGTCACTAAATCTTACCCCATTAAACTACAAGCCCCCAGGGAGGGTATGAAATGCCTTTTCTAGTATTTCCTCTTTTATATAAAGTGGAAATGAGCTAATAAATAAGTTTAGAGGCTGCAGGGGGAGGGTCAGTTCAGAGCCTTCAGTTCTGTAGCACCTGGAAACATTCTTTTGTTGTCATATTAAAGATAAGAATCCCATCTTTCAGATAACATCAGGCTTGAGGGCGCATTCACACGTTGCGTTTTGGTCGTGTTTTCATTGCGTTTGAAACGCATATACAACAGCTGATGAGAGGTGATTTGCCTAATTACATTACCGTTTACGTTTGTAAACACAATGTTAACGCACATGTTAACAAAACGCATGCGTTAACATCGCGTTTACAATGCGTTTTGTAAACGGAAATGTTAACAGTGATGTCATTAGGCAAATCACTTCTCCTCAGCTGTTGTATATGCGTTTCAAACGCAATGAAAACGCAGGTCAAAACGCAACGTGTGAACGAGCCCTGAGGGTTTTTGATTTGCAGAACAGGAGACACAGGCAGTTTAAAAAAATGTGGGAACTGGATTTTTGTCTGTAGCAAGCTTTTCCAATATATATATATAACTGCCCATATCTCTGGTTCTGTGATCACATAACCACAAACCTTATGCGTTCTGAAAGATGTGACTTTTTTCTTTAACCTGCTCTAATCCTGCTAATAACACTAATGGCTCTGCAGCTGATCCAGGATGGGGAAGCACGGTGTGCCAGCAGTAATTTACCGCTGACATCCGTGTAACACTCAAAGTCGGAGCAAGCTCTGATTGTGGGTGTTAACCCTTTAAATGCCTGCAGGGGGATTCCCTGCACGATCGTCACCCCTGAAGCGTATTCAGGGGGTCTTCATCAGCTCTATGCCAACCCTGGTGTCTGAGCAGAGACCCCTGGGCTGTACATAGTAAATGCCTGTAAGGTCCTGTCTGTGACAGGACCCACAGGCAGCGTGTCTGACAGTGTTAATCAGTATTGCAGGGTATTATAATGAACGAGTAATCGAACGAGCAAGTAAATAAGTGTTAAAAAATGTTTTCAAATAAAAATAAACTAACAATATAATTAAAATGCCCCAAAGTACATATAACAATTACATACAGTGAAAATCGCCATACATACAAACCGCACAAATAAGGTATCGCCGTGTCCATAATGACCCATGCAATAAAGCAAAATCATTATTAAACTCGCACAATGAACGGTGTAAATTTAAAAAAATATATGATTTTCCCATTAAATGCAATAAGATCAAAATTACTTATCAATACAAAAGTGATACTATTCTATATTACTTTGTATATTACAAGATCTCCCGCAAAAACGAAGCTTTTTATATAGCAGTTATATAGACCATTAACTAAAAGAGTTATGCCACTTGGAAAATTCAATTGAGGTTTTTTCTACAATCCCCCCCCAAACAAAAAAATTAATACATTTTCAGCAATAGGATATAGCCTCCCGAAATATTACCATTTAAAAATGCACCTCGTCCTGCAAAAACTTATCAGCCAAGAGTTTTCTATTTTATGTGAATGGGTAAATTTTATGGCTAAATAACGGTATTACTGCGAAAATCGAACCATTCTAAATTTTGAAGATCTCAAAGTGTTAACAAACTTTCTAAAAGCTGTTTTCTCAATAGGTGTTTGTCTCTGCACCTGTACAACACCTAGTGGTGAGATAAGGAACTGGCCTGCTTACCTAACATTTTTCCACTATTCTTGGGCAGCCATGGCAGAGAATGCACAATAATGGCTTATTTTTAATTGGTTTTGTCCCTTCCAATTTTATTTATAGACCTCATAATAAAAGTTAACCCCTAGGGACGCCAGCCTGTCTGTGGGCCTTAAGGACGCGGCCCCACCCCATTCTCAAATTGACTGTGTCCACATAAGTGGTTATTAAGCTTTGGAACGCTAGAGATTATCCAGGGGATTTTGAGATTGTTTTCTCGTGGAACGTTGTGACTTCAATTAGTTTTAACAAATTGTGGATGATATCTTTTGTGTTTAGTTATGAAAAAAAAACTAAAATTTGGCAATAAATTGGAAAAAATCTTATTTCAACGTTCTTAAATTCTCTACTTTTATGCAGTTAGTCATATCTCCCAAATATAATTCATAACTTACATTTACCAAATGATCTGCTTTATGTTGGATGGTTTTTTTTAAGATTCTACATATTTACTAGAGAATGTTTCTGAGTTCTATAATTTAGGTATCATCTTTTCAAATTTTTGTAGTTGTTAAAAATCACCAAAACCCGTATATTTCGAGGACCGCCTCAAACTTCTAATTGACAATGAGAGCTGCTCTAAATTATATAGGGGATCGTTAAACTACCCCCATTGGATGGAAACTACACACCTTCAACGTATGAAAAAACTATTCTGAAGAGTTTTGTAACGCTTTACGTGTTTGATAGGGGTTTAAAACAAAATGGAGGTTGCAGTCTGCACAATTGTATATTTTTTCCAATTTACACTCATTTGGGGGAAAATTAAACTTTACAAGGATTAAATCAGGATAAAGGGCTCCACAAAGGTGTTCACCCAATTTCTCCCGAGTACACGGATACCATATGTGGTGATAACCTGCTGTTGGGCGCACGGCCGGCTAGAAGGGAAGGAGGGCGCATCCAGATCAGATTTGCTATGTCCATTGATACAGGCTTAAATTTTTTCTTTTTTTTTAATGAGGACTAAGTGGGCGCTATTTCTTTTGCCACATGAGATGCACTTTCTGGTACGTAATTTGGGGGAATCTATAGGCTAATTGGTGAGATTTTATTAACTCTTTGTTGGTGGCAGAGAAATGAAAAATCATCCTTTTCAGGAAGAGTTTTATGGGGTTTTTTTTTTGGCTGTTTACCCCATAAAAAATAGTATATTTTTTATTTCTATGGGTCAGCCACGTTATACAAAAAGACCTCATTTATATCGATTTTATTTTTTCCCAATTTTAAGTGCATATAAAAGTATTTGGCAAAATGTGTTACTTGTTAGCGATTCTTGAGTGTTTTGTTTTGTTTATTTTGTCCCCCCACCGTCTTTATATGGCATAACATTTTTTATTTTTCGCCTCCACAATCTGTTTAAGGCTTATTTTTTGCGAGGAAGGATTGTTATTTTAGTGGTCTTTTTTAGAGTGGCATAGACATTTTTTTTAAATCCCTTTTCGAGCATTTGTTATAGGGTATTAATGAAAAATGATCTTATTTCTGGAGCTTTTTTTGAGTGTGTTGTTTTACGGGGGGCTTAACTTTGCGGATCTAATAACAATTCTGTTTTATACCACAAGATTTAAGGACGCAGAAGGGATACCAAAATATGTGGGGGTTTGGTGTATTTATTCAATTTTACTGAAAAAAACCAATTGGATGCGAAAGAAACTTGTTTATTATTAGCATCATCATCTTTATATGCATCAATCTTTTATTTTTCGGCTGCACAAATCTAGTTAGGGGCTTTATTTTTTGCCGAGAGAGTTGTTCTTTTTTAGTGAGGGCTTATTTGGAGTGACATAACATTTTTAAATGACTTTTTAGAGCATTTTTTATAGGGTATTAATTGAAAAAATTATATTTTTTCGGAACGTTTTGCGTTTTTTTTAACGGGTGTACCGTGCGGGTTCCAGTAACGATTCTGTTTATATTATACAGATTGCTACGGGGAGCGGCAGGCTACCAAATATGCGGTGTTGTTGACTATATTTTACTATACATACTTGGAACTTGAACCAGTGATTTTGATTATCACTGGTTTAAGGTCAAGTACACTGCCTCTACAAATACTATTTTATTGTAGAGCAGTGTAAACTGTCTGAGCAAGCTTGCGCATGCTCAGACAGTTTACAGTCAGACCCGGAAGGGGTCTGACTGCCATGGAGACCGGGCAGCTCCGGGGCACATGCCAGTCCTCGGAGGATCGGTAAGCGGCACGGGGGATCCGATCCACAGCGCAAACACCCTTACGTGCAAGGGGTTAACACCCGCGATCGGAGCCGGCTCCGATCGCGGGTGTTAGCGCAGGCTGTCAGCTGTACTAGACAGCTGACAGCCGCTGCTTCTGGTACCGGCTCCGTTCGTGAGCCGGTGCCAGAAGCAGGACGTTATAGAACGTCCCCGTGCGCTAAGCATCTAGCCCCGGGGACGTACTATAACGTCCTGGTGCGCCTAGGGGTTAAGTTTTATCAAAGCATTTCCGGTTTTTTTCAGTGAGATGTTGTCCATATTTGAAACGGTTATTGACATCATTACATTCTGTGAGACCTAAAAGCTGTTTCTGATAGTTTGAGGGGTACAGATTTGAAAATGGAGGAATTAATAACGGGTTTCTAATATTATATTATTCTATTTTATATTTAATTATTATTTCAGATCTCATTAAAAACAATAATGATCCCCAAAAAGTCAATTCTTAAATCTCCTTAAAAATACGGAAATTCGATGTTTCGATTTGTAAGTTGCGTGACATCAAAATAAAATATCCAGACATTTTTTAAATGATAAAAACATAAAGGAGACATATGGGAAATGTTATTTAGTAACTAATTTGGGTGGTAAAAATCTGTCTGAAAAATGAAAATTTCGAACTTTGAAAATGGCGATGAGGAGTCGCAGCTGCCGCGATTCACTAAGATCATGCGTCCAATTTCCTGCATGTGTCGCTTCCCTCGCTGAGGTCCACCGTAGTTCACCATCTTCTTCCCGTTGCATGTGAGCCGGCACGAATGCGCCACAATCCGATCGCGTGTGCCAAAAACCCGGGGGAATTCAGGGCAAATCGGGAAAAAAACCCGAAACCTGATGGAAATGCGTCTGACGGACCCTTAGTAAATGTGCCCCAATCTGTAACAGTATAAAGCGACGCAAGTCAGAATACAAAAAATGGGGCTGAGCCTTAATATATAAACTGACTGCGTCCTGAAGGGGTTTGTATAATATATATATAGTCCCCAGGTTTCTAGGGACTATAGACTTCAAGATAGGGGCTTCTGATGTTACATTCTCCCTGCAGCCTGTAAACTTGACTCAACTAAGGAAAATATGACTCTTCTCTGCTCATGCTGAGATTTTTTTTTTTATAGGTAAACAGGTGAGATTTCCCACAAAATAGGGAATTCTAGAAATTACATTTCATCCCCTACCTGAGGGGGCTGGTAGTTTAAAGGGGTAAAAACTAGTGACCGTTTTCTGCAAATGCACGTGCACAGGTGTTGTGCCCATGAGCTGCAATGGCCTGGACCTCCCGCGCTAACCGTTTCACCCTTAAGGTGGCAGTGCCGTTCCATTAGAAGACTAATTTATGACCGGGATCATAGAAGGGGATTGGCCTCAGTATATAGAGAGTATAAGCCATCTAATAGAACTAGATTAGTTTTATACTACTCCACATTTATCATCCTGCTTCATAGACTGTGATACATCTGGTCTAACTCTGCACCGTTTACATTACTTTGAGACACATTTGATGAATCTGCCCCTATGTCCATATGTGGGGTTGGGGTGTACATTCCACATGACTGAAGCATGTCTTCCTGATTTGGACTAGATATTGCACCATCACATAGCAGCGGCGGAGAAGCTGGCCCTCACCACCACAGGCTGCCCCCTAGTGATCCAGTGCAAGAACTTCCGTGTGGTCCACTTCATCATCCCCAGAGAACGAGACTGTCATGACATCTACAACTCGCTGCTCCAGCTTTCCAAACCAGGTAAGACCAGAGCCATGTGCTTTTATTTACATTCACCTCTGACATGAAAACCTCACCTGTCAGTCGCCTGTAATTTTGGATGATATGAGGTGGACTTTTAACCCTTTACCAGCAGAGGGGGGGGGGGCGGATTCTGCTGACAGGTCTTCTTTAAGGAATAAAACTTCATTACAGACACCTTACAGCTGATCATTGCAGCCTGAAACTATAGTAAAGCATTCAGAAAGCTTCACCAGAGGTCACAGTGGGCAGAGGGGTCCGTCTGTAACTAGGGGTTGTCTGTAAGTCGGGTGTCCTTAAGGCCCCTGGGGATGTATATCCGGTGGCATGTTTCCTGCCAGATATACGTCCCCATAAAAGGCTCTGGTGAGCAGGCGGCGGTATGGTGCTATACACGTGGCTGGGCAGGACAGCGCCAATATGATCAGGTTTTGCTTGTGACCATGTTACTGCTTAGTGGAAAGCAGAAGCAAAACAACTCAAACTCCTCTTTTAAATATGTCCCATTCTTCTACAATCGCAGCGATCGACGGTAACATTCATTTTATTATTTATTTGAATTTTTATTTTATCAATCAACAAATATACATATCTGATTACAAATACATTATCGTAAAGGGAAACCTGATACAATCACAAAGAGTAATCGCATAAGGACCATCCCTTTTAAGATGGTAATAAAAGTTTTGATTATGATGAGTTGTGACATGTGACTCCTATCACTAAAACTGAGGACCCCCTAACCCCCAATTTGATAAGACATTGCTGTGTATTGAGCTGCAAAAAGGTGCAGCCCATATCTTGTTGAATACTACAGTAGATGGGGTAAGGCTGTGGAGCAGCTAAGAGCACAGCAGTGTGAATTATGTTCCCCGTGCACCAAGTCCAGCTACAATTCTGGAATATGAATCCATTTTCACAGTCCTGGCATAACTAGTAACACGCACAGGTGTGGTTACACAGATCTCTAGAGACAATAGATAAAACTGTCTGCAGCTTTGTCTTATGATAGACTCCCTTTACCTTTTTGAATGTTATTTAGCCAAGCTCTGGCCATGACTTTCAGGCTCAGAACATCTGATGTGAAATGATTTAATGATCTCTACAAAAATATAGATGTGTAACTATTACGTCTCTCTATCAGTCAGATATGAAGATCTCTACGCATTTTCCTACAACCCCAAGCAAAAGGAGGCAGAGCGGATCCTGGGCTGGCAGTGCATTGACCTGAAGGACGAGTATAAGAGAATGGGCGTCCCTAATGATTACTGGCAACTCTCTGATGTGAACAGAGACTATAAGGTACACAAAAGATACATTCCCTGCAGCTTATTAACCGCTGGATATGGGATTTCCTGATATGTTATATATGCATCAGCTATAGTCTTACAGTAAGACATCAGCTGACATGTAACCTTGTCACTCAGTATATTGCTAGAATATATTGGGATAAATTTGGGAGTTACCGTAATCCGAAACCCAGAAATGTTGTGTTTGGGTACTAGCGACACTTGATTTGCCTTGTTAATCCGTACTACATGTTATGCTAGTGCTCAAACACAATTGTTTTGGTCTAAACACATCTGCGTTCAGGAGTTACTCCTCCCTGATGCACTTACATTGTGCTGTGAAACGCAATACAAGCGCAACATGTGAACACGGCCTTAAGGGGTTGAAGCTTTCCATAGATTGAATGAGATTAAACTGCAAAACTGAGAGTAGGCAATCAATGTTAGATGTCCGCTTTCCAGACATAGCCCTTCCTTTCCTAACTTTCTAGATAGAATTCCAAATTTATCTTGATGCAAATTGGCTAATTTTCCTAGTGCGCGATTTTATGGGATGGATGTGAAGGTATGTTCAAGACCGATACGAAAGTGACAACTAAGGTGACAACCAATATGTCTCCACTTTTCCTTTACATGTTAAAAAAATGGCCACTTCTTACAACATATAATGCACATAATAATATATAATCACATTAATAGATTAATAGTATTCTTAGTAGTAAAATATTCTTAATAGTATTTTACTCTGTATTGTGCTTATTAGGTGTGTGAGACCTACCCCAGAGACCTGTATGTACCAGTGACTGCCAGTAAACCCATCATTGTGGGAAGCTCCAAGTTCAGAAGTAAGGGCAGGTTCCCAGTGCTGTCCTATTATCACCCGGAGACACAGGTATCTATACATCTCATATTCTAGAATGTAATAGATTCTATTTATCTCCAGTTCTAGAAAATTCTAAAACATGTAAAACTGTAAAATGTTAAAGGCTCCTGGTAGTAATAGGGTGGGCAGTGATGGTACATGTGAATAGCACGTTTTGGGAATTACTATATACATTTGTCACCAAGCTATATAAATACTATTTCATCTAATATATAACATTTAGAATTTACTGCTGATGAGTTTCTTAAACAGAGTTCTGACCGTACAAAGCTGCAGACAGTGCAAGATATTGTCCCTGGAGATCTGTGTGACGATACATCTGTATGTGTTATTAGTAGCAGTTTATATTACATTTATATTCCACCATTGTAGCTGGACTTGGAACACTCTGGTGCATTGGTGTGTGCGATTTCCTCACTAAAGTGGTACACCCTGTCTCCCTTCTGCTCCAAGTAACAACAGTAACAGCCTTCTGGTTATATATTACAGCAAAGGCTGGGGAGCAGTTTGAATGCAGAAGATCAAAGAGCACAGCAGTATGAGGACATTTTTTCCCAGTGTTTCGCAGTCCAGCTACAATCCTGGAATTTTAATGCATTTTTTTCCCACAGTCCTGCTGGTAAAAACACACAATAAAGAACAACTACACAGTTCTCCGGGGCCAATACCTAACACTGTCTGCAGATATGTATGGCCAAACTGCTGATAGATTCTCTTTAAAGGGTTTCTTTTTTTCATTAAAGACATTTCCCCATGTCTAAGGGTTAAGGAAATAAGTTGTGGGGAATCACTCGCCATTGGCAGAACAGAGAGTCATCAGCTGCTCTTATGTGCTTCAAATTTCCTGTAGAAACCAATGGTGCATAGGATAAACTTATCCAGTGCTTCATCATCATCTCTTATGGGACTCTAGAACAGCTTACATACTATTCACTATATGATAGATCAGGGAGACTTGCATTACCATGCTCTGCCTATCCTGGGAGATATACATGCTTTTCCCTTATTACTGATGAAAAAATACAGAAATACTACTGTAATTTATAATAAACCCTGAATGACTTGTGTATTCTCCTCCGGGTTAGGTGGCCATCTGCCGGTGCAGTCAGCCCTTGTCTGGTTTTAGCGCACGATGTCTGGAGGACGAGCACATGCTGCAGTCAGTCAGTAAAGCCAATCCTGAATGGCGCTCCATGTACGTGATGGATACTAGACCTAAGGTAAGTACACCCCTTCTTCACGCTGACTGTTGTATAAGTCATGTGATGTATTTCATGAGAGAATATTTTCTGTCTTTAGTTAAACGCCATGGCGAACCGAGCGGCTGGAAAAGGCTACGAGAACGCAGACAATTATTCCAACATTAAGTTCCAGTTTGTGGGAATTGAGAATATTCACGTCATGAGATCGAGTCTGCAGAAGATGATGGAAGGTAAGTGATGCTTTGGTCCTACCGCAACACAATGTATATGACAGGCATCCACACTACCCATGCACTATACATCACTGACATATTGTCAATGCATACTAATTCCTCTTGGGCATGTACAAATAAATCATTCTGTTTAAAGGGGATGCTTAGAATTGCAACGTGAGCTGAGCAGATTGTATGCAATTTCTTTTTTTTTTTTTTTTTTTGAAAAACATTTTTTTTAATTTTTCCAACTCTTAAACAAAAGAAAACAATACAATACCGGTACATCAATTATCTCATTGTTATCTGCAACCATTACATTTCAACATTCCACTTTAGCCGTTATAAGAATATTACAAATGATTCAAGGGAGAGTCCTGGGATTGGTGGGTTTCTGGTCCACTCATCTTGGACCCGCTGCTCAGTAAACCTTGGGAGGGTGTCAGCACAATCCCCAGTGCATTTCGATGGATACCTGGGTTTTCTTGTATGAGTCATATCTGGAGTGCCCCCAGGGTACCTTTTTAGATTCTCCGTATTGTACCACTGAGTTAAGCAGAAAGGGGAAACTAGTTCTATGATCTCTGCCCTCTGCATGTTGTATGCAATTTCTTATCTGCAGGCAGCATGTTATAGAGCAGACGAAGCTACGCAGATCCTTAGTGTTCCTCATATTGTTAATTAAAATTAAAGTTCTCAAATGTTAATCCCCTAGGGATGTTTACATAATAAAGGTCACTTGTTGGGTGTGGGTGAGGACTCTCTAACCAGACACTTCATGATTCCTCTAGTTCTATGAGATGCTGTGTGCTGACAATGTGCTTAGATAATCAGGGTACAGATTTGTATACACTTTTATTTATCTTTTGAACAGTCAACTAGTATCTGACACCTAGAAAAAGAGAAGTCATGAGATGGGTATAAGACACAATGACACTCTGCTATCTCACTTATAAAACACACGGTCAGCTTTGCTATGCCCCCCCTCCCCTTGGATTAAGACCCTATCTTGTCTGTAGTTTGTAGAGTAGGTCTCTGCACGCTGCTGCCAGTCTACAGGAAGTGCTTGTGTCAGTAGTTTGTAGAGTAGGTCTCTGCACGCTGCTGCTGCTAGTCTAAAGGAAGTGCCTGTGTCTGTAGTTTGTAGTGCTGCCCTTGCTGCACGCTGCAGTGTTCTCTTCCTCCTGCCTCTCTCCCTGCATTACAAGATAAGCTATTCCTGAGAGTGGAGTCAGGGATTTATAGTCGTATCCAGGGACAACCAAAATGTAAACACCACGATTGATAGAGACAGGTTGGAAGTATATCTGTGAAATACTGTGTTTTTGTTAATAATGGTGAATTGAACAATGTGTTATTTTGGGTACATTTTAAGAATCTTGTCATCAAGGGAATATCCATTTAACTATATTAGACTATATAGGAACACGCCCATATCTGGTAACACCCAGTTGTTGGTTTATTCATATATCCAGGAGTTGTAACAGAGGAACAAGTTCCAGGAAATGATGCTTCAGCATTGTTATTTTATGTTAATACATGAGGAGAACTGACTGGTCCTCTTTAAATGTAGACTATTTATTACATTAAAGGGGTATTCTCATCTGGTCATTTGCATTCAGTTTCATTAATATGCCATTTCTTCAATTCAATCTCATAAATGTAGTCATATGGTCCCTTAGAAACCAGACTTTGTCCTTGGATACGGCCACCTCTGCTGGAGGGATTGCACAGAGAAACTAAAAGTTTTTGTATATGAAATGTTGGGGAGTTACTGCAGGTCCTACAGCCATCCTGCGGTAATAAACGCTGAAGCCAGGTGGTCAGGCAGTACTCAATAGTGCATGTCCGGCCACCGCTGCCAAAATGTGATGTGGTCGTATCTGAGGAAGCTATCTTGTTTCTAAGGGGCAACATGGCTACATTTATGGGAAATTATCTTCACACAGGAACATTTTTTTTAATAACATCTAATTGAAGAAATGTTTACATATGGCAAATGAATTTAATTAAATGTTAATGCCCAGATGGGAAAACCTAGGCAACTGGGTGCTGCTAACCCTCTTCCCACGGCCGGGCTGAATTTGAGTGATGTACTCAACACTATTGATGATTATATGTCACAAAGTGTTTCAGGAAACTTTTATTTTTATGAAAAGCTTGAAATTATTTCGGTAGGTACCTGGAACCTCCATTATGGTATAGATAGAACATTTCTGCATGTTGTATTTCATCCACCAGGTGGCAGTATACACCTCTGGTGACTGTGTCTGTGCTGATGAGGTAGTACGGTAGCTCAGTCAGTGGTAAATAACATGATCAGTAAATTGATGAGGTCATGGTGTTATTATAGCAGCACCTATACATCTGGTGGTTGTCACACATCGGGGAGCCCCATAGAAATGAATGGAGATTGTGGTACATGAGAAGGGGGTGGAAGTGATATGTGGATATCCTATAAATATCCAAGATGTGAAAACTCCATTATAGTCTGTTCTTGAATTGTTGAAGATTTTTTACCTATTAACATATGGGAAGCTCACACATCAACATAGCCTACTGATATTTCTCAAAAACAGATGAACATGCAGCTGAGTGTGCATGTCTTTTGAGTGTGCCCCTGCTAGATAGCTCTGTTTTAAGGGCAAGATTATCAGGCATATAACATATCAACCTGCTTCCCCTATGTGAGGCATTACATGGTCTCCTCGTCCTGCTGGCCCACATTCATCTACATTATATCATCTACTCCTAGAGTCACCTTTTACAGTTTCCAGAGAGATATAATGCACATAAGATGTTAAAGAGGACCTGTCAGGGAGATTTGATACTCTAAGTCCTTAAGGACTTTAGCTAAAAAAGAAAACAGAAAAAACCTGGTGCTGAGTCCGATGAGGCGCATCAGACCTATCAATGGTGTTCCTCACGCCTTTGCACTAATTCAATGAAGTCAGAGCAGTGTGGTGGCTTAGTGGTTACTGCCTTGCAGCGCTGGGTTCAAGTCCC
Source organism: Engystomops pustulosus (assembly GCA_019512145.1). Lineage (NCBI taxonomy): Eukaryota > Metazoa > Chordata > Amphibia > Anura > Leptodactylidae > Engystomops > Engystomops pustulosus. The sequence continues at coordinate 15,025,821 of CM033642.1, read as the reverse complement.
AGGTTCAACATCTGCTAAGAGTTTGTATGTTCTCTCCGTGTTTGTGTGGGTTTCTTCCAGGGCCTCTGGTTTCCTCCCACACTCCAAAACATACGGGTAGGTTGATTAGATTGTGAGCCCCATAGTGGACAGGGACTGATTTGGCAAGGTGTGTGCACTATATAAGTATTGGAATTATTATTATTATTATTACTACTACACCCCACTACTATGTAGTACACTAGCTTCACTCTGCGACTGTGCAAGGGCAAGGACTGAGGTAAGTATAAAAGTTTTTTATTTTCATAGCGGGCACAGAGAGATTAGCTAAAGGCATTTCAGAACACTAAATCACCAGTCTATATGGACCTGTGGGTCATTTAGTGTCCCAAATCACCCTGACAGATGTCCTTTAATGGGGCTGTGATAGGTCATAGATCCAAGCACCATGACTATGTTAATCTTCTTACAATTGTTATTTTTATATTTTTGGTAATGAGCCTGAAGATGTTACCAGAGCCTCTCCATGTTGTAGCTTCACAGGCCGTTACCATGAACAGATCAGGTCTCCCCTCCCACTTCACTTCCTGCCTCTACTAGCTTACACAGTCAGAGGGAGATGGGGGCAGGGGATTGGATGAGACATGTTCTGCTCTTTGAATGAATCTGCAACACTGGGGAGATCTGGTAACGACACACAGCCCTTCAGACTTGTTAGCATAATTATAAAAGTTGATTTTAGAAGGAAGGAGGCCATGAACAAAAATACGTAGATTACCAAAATCTCGGTGCCAGGTTCTATGGGTAAGTGTCCCTGGTTTTGATGTTATATTTCCTTTTAAGTATAGTAATACATTTTGTGACTCATGAGCCGTTGTATAATCTCCTGTAATTTGCATTGTTAAGTGATTTTTCTGTTCTCACAATGTGAATATAATTCTATATTACAGTTTGTGGGTCGAAGAACTTATCTGTAAATGACTTTCTGAGTGGCCTAGAAAGCAGTGGATGGCTGCGGCACATCAAAGCCGTGCTGGACGCTTCTGTCTGGTTAGCAAAGGTAAGAGACGTCCTTATTTCACCAGTACTGGGGATTATCATGAGTGTTCCAGATCTTATATTCATGAATACTAGCATAAGGTCCTGGCAGGGCGATTGCTCATGGACAGTTAGAAATCACATGACCCTCCATCTGCGGCCATTTTATGGACAGGAATCTCTGGCAACATGTATATTGGTAAATTACCTAATATCCTGCCCCCCACACTACACACACATTACAAAAAAAATAAGGTAAAGTAGCCAACCCCTTTAGGACACTTTTGATAAACATGCATATAATGCATCAGAAATTTGCACAACTTTGCATTCCCCACTGATCAAAGGAGTTGTATTATAGAAGCAAATAGATGAATGGGTGGTGAGTAGATGAGCGGACCCCTTCCACTCCCACCCCCACAAGACACCCACAATCGGTGCAATTTTACCTGCCAGTCACAAGAGGCATTTAAAGTACTCAATTGCACATGTGCTGCCATTTTGGGGAGGATCGTCGCACCCGATGATGACTTTGGGGAGCAATGATACTCCCTAAAAATTGCATCACCCTGCTCTTGGGGATAAGCCATTTAAATGCTACAAACTACTTTGACAGCAGCATTTAACAGGTTTTATAGCTGGTGTGGGGGTTTTAGCATGAAGTTCGGTGTTGGTTCTGCTCATCACTAGTTTTGACCAGCAGGACCACCATCTGTACACAAAACTGCAAGTTCCTATGACCTGCCCCATACAGAATGGGGCTTCAGGTATCATCCGCCTTGTTAGCTATCACAGTAGTCCCATAGAAGTCAAAGAATATTGTCCTGGATTCTGTTGACTACAGAAGGTCTTTTGCAAAGTCACTACTAGATGTCCAATACAGTAAAGGGAAGCTAAGGAGGTTTTTGGGCAAAAAATGTATATAATAATAATAAATAATAATTTCTTTATTTATATAGCGCACACAGATTATGCAGCGCTACTCAGAGCTTGCCAAATCACTCCCTGTCCCCAATGGGGCTCACAATCTAATAAACCTACCAGTATGTTTTGGAGTGTGGGAGGAAACCGGAGGAAACCCACACAAACACGAAGAGAACATGTAAACTCTTTGCAGATGTTGACCCTGGGACTTGAACCCAGGTCCCCGGCGCTGCAAGGCTGTAATGCTAACCACTGAGCCACCTAAACTTCTTTAATCTTGAGGTGCATGAGTATAAATAGAAGATTCTGTATCCAGCGGCTCTAGACTATGTCTTGCAGGTGCGGATTATCTCATCTTTGTAGATGTGGGAAGAATCTGTCTTTGTAGGCAGAAAATAATAGTTCTCTTCTGCTGGAGGACGGAGAATGATCTTTTCAATAACTCCCACACACTCCTCCCGAGTGTCCTCGCTGTCCGCCTATTAACCCTCACTCCTTACCCACTTCTTCACAGGCTACATATGAGACAATAACCCACTATATCATCTGTTATTAGGAGAAACCACTAAAGCTTCCCATACACATTACATATAAACTGGCAGAAGATGTCACCCATACGTGGGAGCTAGGCTGCAGTACCCTGGCGTGGACACTGCAAACTGTATGGCGCTGTCTGCTCTGGTTTCAATTGCCGTGCAGGGGCTTATGGTTGTCGGACATGTCGGTTGTTGAGTCCTATACTGTTTGATGCCTCATAGAATAAAATATAATTTCTATATAATATATAATGACACTTGTTTAGCACCAGCGGCTCAGAAAGGGCCCCGGAGATGATAGAACAGGGAGCAGCCTGTACCTGTCACATGGAGGGGGTATCTGAGGCTGGAACGTGACATGAGATGGATCACAGCTTCTCCCTGACAGGTGGAGTAACCAGGGATTTGCAGGGCTCCTTAGTATGTATGCCGATACTGAGGGAGGAATGTGATGTCTGTACACGGGTGTCAGGCTGGGGCTGCGCTCATCCATGACCGGAATTACAATTAGGGAGACAATCCAAGTGCTGGCCTGCTCCCCTCCTGTAATCCATAGCTGAGAACAGCAAGGAAACATCCCACGACTACACACGGTCTATAATATGTCCAGTTATTTCCAAGTACATATCAAGTTGTCTTTAGTATTTACAAATCTATGTATATTTTTTACTGTTCTGTATCTACAGCTTCTGTGAAGACCTATATATCTCCATGGTTACAGACTACAAACAAACTCTGTGTAGTCTGATCCTGCAGACTATTTTTCAGCCTGCTCTGTGTTTCTAGCTAACCAGATGAATTTAAATTAACAAGAAGTGCAAGATATTCTTCAACCCTTACCAAGCATTGCAGCGTTCACTGTATAGTGGCTATCCTTGGTATTGCAAGTTATGTTTGATTGCTTGAGATGGAGATGCAGACGGAGACGGAGTTATGCAAGACATGATTCCAATTCCATAATTGGATTTATGCATTTTGGATATTTCCGTTTCCATCTCTGTCCCAAGTACCGTATTTTTCGGACTATAAGGCGCAGAAAAAATACTTTGCTTTTCTCAGAAATCAAAGTTGCGCTTATAGTCCTTATATATGAACCATACTTACAGACAACAGCTGCTATGAGCTGTGCACTAGTCATTCATCCTTATTATCAGGTGCGCCTTATAATCCGGTGCGCCTTATATATGAACCTAGACATTTTAGCAGGCATTTATTGATGGTGCGCCTTATAGTCCATTGTGCCTTATATATGAACCGTACTTACAGACAACAGCTGCTTTGAGCTGTGCACATGTCTGCCACCTGCAGGTCATTCATCCTTATAATCCGGTGTGCCTTATATAGGAACCTAGACATTCTAGCAGGCATTTATTGATGGTGCGCCTTATAATCCGATGCGCCTTATAGTCCGGAAAATACGGTAGGTTAATACCAAGTATGGTGACTGTACAGTGAACACTGATAGGCTTATATTATTGTACATTCATAGTTAGAAACAAAGCTGAAAACCGTATGATGGCAGGATCTGACTACACAGGGTTTGTTTGTAGTCTGTAACTGTGGAGACATATAAGTGTTCATAGAAGCTGTAGATGCAAAATGTAAATTTCTTAAGCATTGAAAGGTCTCTCTGTCATACGGTTTTACACTATATGAATACTCCCCAGCCGTCAGTTACTTTGCTATTGCTTTTTTTTGTCTACTTTCCTTTATTTTTATTACTTGTTATATGTACGATGTTCGGAAACAACAAATTATTGTCACTCGTTAAAATAGGGAATGCAGGTAATCGGACAGGAATCCCCAGCGTCTTTGTATGTGACCTTTGAGTCCTGCGCTTCTCTATTCCCAGGCTATACATGATGAGAAGACCAGCGTGCTAGTACACTGCTCTGATGGCTGGGACCGCACATCACAAGTCTGTTCCCTGGGATCCTTATTACTTGATCCGTTTTACAGAACCATCAAAGGTTTCATGGTACGTACCTTATTCTAGGCACTATGGAAAAAATAGAATCCCAAAATAGAATCAAAACTGGGTCATGAAGAAGAAGAATATTCAAGATCAGAACTCTGCAGGTGGCTATTCACAGAGGATATGGGCCCTGTATTTGGTGACGCCCAACAGGATGAAAAGCCTCATTCTAATAGGACGATTTCCGAAGTATGTGGCTAAACTATATCTGAAGAAAACTATACATATTAGATTAAAGTGTTTTTTTTTTTTGCGATGGGGCTTTTTAATTTGGGCTCCAAAAGAACCTATTCTTGCCTTTCTCTAGCCTGGATTAGGCTGTAGCTGATGCTGGTTGTCGATATGACAACACTATCGAGCCTCTGTATGAAAACAGACCGACAGAGGCATAATAGTGCTAGACAGGAGCACCAGGGAGAGGTGAGTATAGGTTGTTTGATATTTTTTAGATCTCCCCCCAGGACCTGTATACAATAAAAAAGTTAATCTCTTACAATCCTTTTAATATTGGTTGAACTAAATGTTTTACCATTGTATTGTGCAAAGAGCATCCAAAGTCATTGATGAAGGGGGGGGGGGTGATTGGGAATGCTGAGATTCAATATGCCCAATCCTTTTGTTTTCAAGGACTTTTGGTTGTGGTTTATTGGGGGTTGTCTGGAGCAGTAGCTGTCTTTGTTAGTTGTAGTTAAAGGGGTTGTCCAGTATTACAAAATGTATCAGGTGGGATGGGGAGGGCTTTTTTTAAAAAAAAAACCACAAAGCTCTACTCACCTCCTCCATTGTTCACGGTCCGTCTGAGCTCTGCTACGATAACCTCCAGGCACGATGCAGCGCCAGACACCCGGTAAGTAAAGCTGTGTTTTTTTTAAATAGCGATACATTTTTGTTATAGTTGGACAACCCCTTTTAATATGCCTATTTGTGTGTGGCCAGGATACCAGTTATAGTTTCTCATGAATGTGCATCAGGTTGTCACCCTGTTAAAGTTTTCTATTGGTGAAGATACGAGTCCCCTATATAGTTCTTACCCGGATGAAGTTTCCCATGACCCTTGGGCAGCAGGACTACATGTGACTCCCTGTGTCCTGCTACCTTCTCATTACTGTCTGCACGCCTCCTCCATCATATCTACTCCCATATCACTGGTTGGAGAGGTGTGCAGATGTCTATCAGTGGCCAACCCCTTTAAGGCTCCTTCCAAGAAAAAAAATAAATATTTTTTTCTTCCGCCTCCTATATTGCTTTAAAAATGTCCACTTTTTTATTTCCAGGTTTTAATCGAGAAGGACTGGATATCATTTGGACACAAGTTTGCAGACAGGTAAACCTTTACTTTTGTCTTCTTAGTGGCCTCACGTTTTTTTTATGTAACATGAAGCTTTGCAATTTTATGGTATATATTTTCGTTCTAATACCTTTTTTCTCTGTCAATGAAGGTGAAAATATATATGTATATTCGTGTGTGTGTGTGTATGTATATTTATCATCGAAAAATGTGGATGAAAAAGTGGTCCTCTTTATATATTCAAAATACAGCAACGTTTCGGCTCATTCATATATGTACATATTTTATATAATATAATATACATGCAAAACCTGATCAATCTGACCCTGGTTACTGGATTATAACTTTTTAAAAGGCTCTTGTTCCCTTAAATCTGTATTGAGCAGAGGTTTATAAAGCTAAAAGCTCAGATTGGCTGCTTGTGATGCTGCTTTGTAGCTCATTGGCTGCTTGTAATCCAGCCTCTTATTGGTATTGGTTTAAATCCTGCTGGGATTTACCGCTGTAAGAGAGGCAGAGAGAGCCGAGTAGAGATCTATTATTTAAATGTGTAGAGAATATCGTGTACTCATATACAGATGAGGTGAAAAAGTAAAATCTGATAAAGAAGTGTGACAAGGGGTTTTGTATCTACAGCCTTGATATGGTTGGGTTACAGCCCGTTATATTACTAGAATATTAGACTTTAGTAATTTCGGGGAAATTATTGGATCACACTCTAAAGTGCATCATTGTGTGTATTCTTCTACTGATGAGGTTTAATAAGTTAGGAGGCTACTTTTTTGAGTCCAGTCCGGTCATATTGCTGGGCTCCTCACCTATATATTCCATATGTTTTTGGAGGGGTAAGTGTTTACTCTATAAACATATTCGTGTTATCGTTGTCTGCCTCAATCCTTTCTCTGCTGACTGTAGGTGCGGGCAGCTAGACAGTGACTCCAAGGAGATCTCCCCGGTGTTCACACAGTTCTTGGAGTGTGTCTGGCATCTGACGGAGCAATTCCCACAGGCCTTCGAGTTCAATGAAGCGTTTCTCCTTCAGATACACGAGCACGTCCATTCCTGTCAGTTCGGAAACTTCATTGGGAAGTGTGAAAAAGAACGGGAAGAACTAAGGTCAGTGTGGATAAAGAATGACCTCTGCTCTCAGGTTTTCAGTATATTTACAGATGTAGCAGTGCTGAAATTGTCATTGACATGCGGAGCATATGTCCCCCTGTGTATGTGCCTATACAAGCACATACCCCTTCATCCTCATAGATTGTGAGCTCTTGTGAGCAGGGCCCTCACTCCTATTGTTTTATATGACCGTGTTATTACTCTGGCTTTATAGAGTTTAATATTTACTATTATTATATAGCCTTATTTTTATTAATGGCATATACAGGTGGTCCTCTACTTAAGGACACCCGACTTACAGGCGACCCCTAGTTATAAACGGAGCTCTCTGCCCCGTGACCCTTGGATGCTTTATTTTGGTCCCAGACTGCAATGATCAGCTGTAAGGAGTCTGTAATGACTTTTAATTGATATTCCTTGGTCCCATTACAGCAAAAAATTTAGAAAATCCAATTGTCACTGCGACAAACAAAAAATTTGCGTGGAGCTACAATTATAAACTATACAGTTCCGACTTGCATACAAATTCAACTTGAGAACAAACCTAAAGAACCTAACAAACAGCCTTCTTAAAGGGTTTTTTCAGGGAGAACTATTAATAGCCATCAATATTTAAAGGGTTTTTTTCCATAAATATTGAAAATACCCAGGAGTCTAGAGTTGAGGTAAGCAAACACTGAACATTTCCCATACCCCATCCAGTTCCCTGATTCATGTGTTGCTTTGGTACTAACGGTTTTCGGGCGTTGAATTTTGCTTTATCTAATGAGTGCCCTCCTTGGATGAAAGACGTCACTTCTGTTTTAATAGGGACTTCATTTCCTGTGCTTTTCCCTGGTATGAACAGGTCCATATGCATGGAAAACCCCTTTAATCTGTGGGGGGCTGACACCCCAAATTTTGAACAGTTACCTGTAGTTACAGACGAATGGACCCAAAGATTTCATCCAGGATTCGGTGCGTCCTGCGTGACATGGACTTATTGCCGCAGTAGCGGATGAAAGGCCAATCCGGAAAAATTACACTACTGGCCATGGCTGTAATTGGCCTGGGGGATACAGCTGGCCTATCATGGCCATGGCTAGTCGCAAGGGGCATCAATTTACCGGATTGGCTGTTGGACCATCAATCCGGCAATATGTCTATGTCACGAGGAACACACTGAAACCCTGAACGGAAACTTTGGGTTTTGCTCACCTCTACCTTTACCTTTCATTTTCCACCAACTTGGGGCAGGGCCTTGTAAAAGGCAGTGTAGTACCATAAGATATAGAATGCAACCCAAAAAAATCACTTAAATGCACCAAAATATTGGCTTATTTATTTTAGAATGAACTAGTATAACAAAGGGGGTGTGGTTTTGTTGGATTGTTGAAATTGGATGTGCACCAAAATTTTGTTATTTTTGCTGTAAATTAAAACCAAGAAATGGAAGGAGCAAACTGAGACTAGACTGTCCATCTAATGTAGACACTTAAAGGACATTTCTAACGCACATGTTTTTTTGTTTTTTTTTTAATAAAGGCTTTAAAAATTATGCAAATGAGCATGAGGGGCTCCAGTCTCCATAAACACCTATGTAGCTTAGAGCCCCTGAGACTCTTGCATAATTTTAAAATACTTAAAAAAAAATAAAACGGTATACAAAACTGAAAGAAAACAGAGTGGACACACACCAGTATGTCAGTGTGCTTGGTTTATAGTCCTTCATCCTGGTGCTAGATTTCCTGTAATAAATCTGCATTGTGTTTTGTGACATTATTCCGCCTACTACAACCATTGTGAGTGTGTTACTAGATTTATAACCATGAGGGACATTTTTACTTAGCAGGTTGTGGCAAGTATATTACCCCTGCATCAGTTCTAATTATGTTACACTATATGGTATCATTAATACATCTGCCATAGATCTCTGATCAGTACAGTCGCAGCGTAATGAGCATTTGTGAAGTGACCACGACGCTTCTTAGTGAGAGCAATTACTTCTATCTTATAACATTACTGATTGCTAAATCAAGAGGCTGATTTGCTGTATTTAGAGTGATTAATGCCCCATCAGACGCTGTTTTGACAATTGGCAGCAATTAGGCTAATGAACTAAAACGGTAGGTTACTGGATTAATCGAGGCTCAGATTAAGGTCACCCAATCCAGGCAGGAACAGGCTAATTTCCTAATTAAGTGGATGATCATTATGGCAAAATTAATTGGGGGAGCTTTATATAATGAGCAAAAAAGAAATAAAATGTATATATAAAAAAATTATTCTTATATATATGTATATATGTATATACTCAAGTACAGTCCAAGAAATGTGGGAGCGTCGGAAGGCGAGTACACATTTAGTTTTTTTCTTACAGGCTGTATACTGGTGGGGCAGGGGGTGCTTGCTATATACTGGTGGGGGCTGGGGTTGCAGGCTGTAAACTGGGGGGGGGGGAAGGGGCTGCGGTCTATGAGCTAGGGGGCCAGGGGCTGCAGACTGTATGTATACTGGGTCTGGCAAAGGTCTGGCTGTATACTGGGTTCAAGGGGCTGGATGTGTATATACTGGGAGCAAGGGGCTTCTGGCTATATTACGGGGGCATGAGCTCCCAGGCTATATACTAGGCTTATACTCGAGTCAATAGGTTTTCAGTTTTTTGTTAAAATTAGGGGTCTTGGCTTATACTTGGGTCAGCTTATACTCAAGTATATATGGTATATAATCATTACATCTAGACTTTGATGCTATTTTGAGAAAACTCTCACCAACAGAGTCCTGAATAAACAAAAAGAGGAAAACGGCAGCACTCCATTCAAGTGAAATAAAACGGCACAGGATGGAATAAACCCCGTTTTTTTCCACTTGAATGGAGTGCTGCCATTTTCCCTCTTTTTGATATATAAATAAGATGGGGCCCCCCATTCACTCTAGGGCCCCCCTTTTCTGTACAGATGAGAGTGTCTCCTGTCACATGACCGCTGCGGACACAAGAGCAGGAACACTATTAATGCTCCTGTGACTGGAGTAACAATTTATTTTTGTTAACTTGTTCAATTAAACCTGGAAAACCCCTTAACCCCTTCCTGACTGCCATACGGCTATAAATATGTTCTATTTGCACACGCTCCATGCAGAAAGGACGTTATGACGTCATGACAGTGACCACCTTCAAATGACTGTATCTCCTGAACCCTGGCACCTAGACATACAATTATGGTGTCATATTAAACAGGAGACTCTCCCATTTAGTATGTACTAAGAATTTCACTTAGAAGACATGTAGTATCTGCATCTGTAGCTGAACCTGGGAAAGGGTGATAAAATATTACTATAAATAAATATATATATATATTACTATACTTACTATATTTATAACATAGTTTGGTAAAAGTTACTACTTTTAAAAATTGGCTAAAAATTATCAGTCAATTATTGGCAAATTTTATCAAGAAACAAATATGTAATTAATAAAACTGTCCTATCAAATTAAAGTCTCACATGTCATGAAAAAAACCTAAGATTTGTTATGATATGTAAAGCTTTTCCAGAGATATTGTAGCGCATAACAGAACTGCCAAAACCTGACCTGGACATTCAGGCACCAATGACCATCAGCCACAAAGGGGTTAAGTATCATATAAAAAAAAAGGTCAGGTCTCCACATGGTGATCTTCTGTTCACTGAACAGCAACCAATAGATATAGCTCTTTGCCCTGCTTGTCAGGAAAGGAGCAGAGCCCTTGTAGTCACATGAAAGAAGCTCAGTTATTCCCGGAAGTACCATAGAGTTGGATGAGGGACCCATGGCTCCCTATTCACCCATTTACCATAGTTATAAAACTGATGTTGGGAAACCCCCATTACAGAGATCAATATTACTGCCAGTGGTTTTCTGCCACAGCTTTACATTCCCATTAACATGTTTCTGAGAAGCCTCAGCATTTTTATGATTATATATGAGCATGTATAGGAGCATGTAAAAAACTATTCCCTGCAATATGTGGTTGTAAGAATTTAGATGTTGGTTTTTTTATTTTTATTTTGTTTTTTTCATTTTGTGAATGATTGAATAGAAGTGTAAAATTTACAAGCCGTGTAATTGTCGCAGTGTCCCTGTATCACCCAGGACACAGACATAAGAGCAGGTTCTCTATAATGAGACTTATAACAATACAGGAAGGATAATGCGGCCTTAACGACTCGACCTCGCTGCGTACACAAATCTCTTCCTGTTGTGTAATCTGACTGTAATGAAGTAGAGTCATTCTACAATGAAGGATGCAGAAAAATATATGTTGAATAGAAATAAAAATATAGATATGTACTTGAGTATATGCTGAGGTACCTATTTTTGCCACAAAAAAAACTGGGAAAACTTACCGGTATTGAAATTACAAATGGTGGTTAGTCAAGCATGACTAGTCAAGCACTAATCAACCTGAGCTGGATCACTCATACACAGCACCTGGGGGATGGTGCAGCAATTGATTATTCTGCCTCCAGGCACAAGCCAGATTACATCAGTATCTCCTGCAGTGTTAAACAAGTACTCAAGGAGTCATAGAAAAGCTCTATTATCATAATGTTATATGTGTTTTATCAGCAAAACCACTCAGCTCAGGGATTATCCAAGATATGATCCTGCATCAGTGTAGCTACAGCAGTCTCCAGGTATGTTTGCTTCATAATGCATCACATCAAATGGCAGGTTTCTTTTAAGGAAATGTCCAGCAGAGGCCTCCTTTAAGGAAATGTCCAGCAGACATTCCTTAAGAGTGCCGGCACTTAGGAGGCCTGAGGAACCGAAGGGGCCTCTGCCGGACATTTCTTAACAGGAGGCACCTCTGCCGGAACATTAAACACTCTGCGACTCCTGTTAAAGGGGCCTCTCGACATTCACTTAAGCGGAGGCCTCTGCACGGACATTTCCTAAGCGAGAGGGCCTCTGCCGGGACATTTCCTTAAGGAGGCCTATGCCGGACATTTCCTTTAATAGCGCCAGGCTTACTTAGAGCATGCCGGGACATTCATTAAAGGAGGCCCTCTGACGGACATTCTTAAAGGAGCCTCTGAGAGTTCAAGGGGCCTGCCGTTTAAAGGGCTCGAGGACATTTCTTTAAGGAGGCCTCTGCGCGACATTCCTTAAAGGAGCATGCCATTCATTAGGCTCGGCCAGGACATTTCCTTAAGGGGCCTGCGGACATTTCTTAAAGGAGGGCCTCTGCCGGACATTTCCTTAAAGGAGGCCTCTGGGGACATTTCCTTAAAGGAGGCCCTGCCGGACATTTCCTAAAGGAGGGCCTCTGCCGAACATTTCTGGAAAGGAGGCCTCTGCCGGACATTTCCTTAAAGGAGGCCTCTGCCGGACAGTTTCCTTAAAGGAGCTGCCTGCCGGACATTTCCTTTAAAGGAGTCTGCCATTTCTAGAGCCGCGGAACATGTCCATGAAAGGAGGCCTCCTGCCGGAACATTTCCTTAAAGGGAGGCCTCTGCCGGACAATCCTTAAAGAGGCCTCTGCCGGACATTCCGTTACAGGAGGCACTGCCGGACATTTTCCTTAAAGGAGGGCCTCTGCCTGGAACATTTCCTTATAGGAGGCCTCTGGCCGGACATTTCCTTAAAGGAGCCTGCCTGCTGCCAGGCTGACAAATTCCTAAAGGAGGCCTTGCCGGACATTCCTTAAAGGAGGCCTCTGCGGAACATTTCCTTAAAGGAGGCCTCTGCCGGACATTTCCTTAAAGGAGGCCTCTGCCGGACATTTCCTTAAAGGAGGCCTCTGCCGGACATCTACCGCCAGGATGAAGGATTGTAAACCAAGCACATGGACATACTGGTGTGTGCCCCCTATGGCAGGACCTGTTTTTCTTTTAGCTTCTACGCCACATGTTTTTTGTTTTTTAATAAAGGCTTTAAAATATGCAAATGAGCATGAGGGGTCCAGTCTCCATAAACACCTATAGCTTTGAGCCCCTGAGACTGAGCCCCTGCATAATTTAAAATACTTAAAAAAATAAAACGGGATAACAAAACTGAAAGAAAACAGATCACTGCCAGAGTGGACACGCACCAGTATGTCAGTGTGCTTTTGTTTATAGTCCTTCATCCTGGTGTGGTAAATTTCGTAATAAATTGCATTGTGTTTTGTGACATTATTCCGCCTACTACAACCATTGTGAGTGTGTTACTAGATTTATTTATAACCATGAGGGACATTTTACTTAGCAGGTTGTGGCAAGTATATTACCCCTGCATCAGTTTCTAATTATGTCCACACTATATGGATCCTAACACATCTGCATAGATCTCTGATCAGTACATGCCGCAGCTGTAATGAGTATCCGTGAGTGACCACGACGCTTTCTAGTGAGAGCAATTACTTCTAAGCTTATAACATTAATGATTGCTAATCAAGAGGCTGATTTGCTGTATTTAGAGGGATTATGCCCCACAGACGCTGTTTTGCAATTGGCAGCAATTAGGCTAATGAACTAAAACGGTAGGTTACGGATAATCGATGCTCAGTTAAGGTCCCCAATCCAGGCAGGAACAGGCTAATTCCTAATTAAGTGGATGATATATGGCACAATTAATGTGGGAGCTTTTATAATGAGCAAAAAAGAAATAAAAATATATATATAAAAAAATTATTCTCTCATATAACGTATATACTGTATTAACTCAAGTACAGCCAAGTTTTGCAGAAATGGGAGCGTCGGAAGGCGAGTCATATTAGTTTTTTTCTTACAGGCTGTATACTGGGGGAGCAGGGGTGCCTGCTGTATAATGGTGGGGCAGGGGGTGCTTGCTGTATACTGGTGGGGGGGGGTGCTTGCTATATACGGGGGGGGGGGTGGGGGGGGCTGCAGTCTATGAGCTAGGGGGCAGGGTGCAGACTGTACGGGGGGCAAAGGCTGGCTGTAAATGGGTTCAAGGGGTGGATGTATATATCTGGAGCAAGGGGCTTCTGGCTATATTAAGGGGGCTGAGATGCCAGGCTATTATACTAGCTATACTGGGGTTGGCTTATACTTGGGTCAGCTATACTCAAGTATATATGGGAAATATCATTACATCTAGACGTGATGCATTGTGAGAAAAACGGTCTATTTTTCTATCGTCAGAAAATCTTCTATTGCTTATAAATTCAATAACTCCATTTAAAAAGAATTAAAGTTAGCACAATCAAAAGAGAAAAAGGAAATTTAGGGTGCGATCCTAAACTCTCACCAAAAAGAGGAAAACGGCAGCACTCCATTCAAGTGAAATAAAACGGACAAGGATGGAATAAACACCGTTTTTTTCCACTTGAATGGAGTGCTGCCGTTTTCCCTCTTTTTGATATATAAAAAGATGGGCCCCCCATTACCTCTAGGGCCCCCCTTTTCTGTACAGAGAGTGTTTCTGTACATGACCGCTGCAGTCACAGAGCGAAAACTATAATGACTCCGATGTGACTGGAGAAACAATTTATTTTTGTTAACTGTGTTCAATTAAACCTGGAAACCCTTAACCCCTTCTGACTGCCAACGGCTATAAATATGTTCTTTGCACACGCCCATGCAGAAAGGACGTTATGACGTCATGACAGGACCACATCAAATGGCTGTATCTCCTGAACCCTGGCACCTGACATACATTATGGTGTCATATAAACAGGAACTCTTCCCATAGTATGTACATGAATTTCACTTGAAGAATTGTAGAATTACATGTAGTATCTGCATCTGTAGCTGACCTGGGAAAGGGTGATACATATTACTATACTATACTATAATCTTAATAAATACTATACTTAATATATTTATAACATAGTTTGGTAAAAGTTGCTACTTTTAAAAATGTCTAAAAATTATCAGTCAATTATTTGCAAATTTATCAAGAAAAAAAAATATGTAATTATAAACTGTCCTCTCAAAAATTCAAGGTCTCACATGTCATAAAAAAACTAAGATTGTTATGATATGTAAAGTTTTCCAGAAGATATTGTCTTTAAAGAGTAGCGCATACCAGAATGCCAAAACTGACCTGGACATTCAGGCACCAATGACCATGCAGCACAAAGGGGTTAGTATCATATAAAAAAAGGGTCAGGTCTCCATGGTGATCTTTGTTCAATGAATAGCAACCAAGAAAAAAGCTCTTTGCCCTGCTTTCAGGAAAGGAGCAGAGCCCTTGTAGTCACATGAAAGAAGCTCAGTGTATTCCGGAAGTTACCATAGAGTGGATGAGGGACCCATGGCTCCCTATTCACTCATTTACATAGTTATAAAACTGATGTTGGGAAACGCCATACAGAGATCATATTGCTGCCAGTGGTTTTCTGCACAGCTTTACATTCCCATTAACATGTTTGAGAAGCCTCAGCCTTTTTATGATTATAATGAGCATGTATAGGAGCATTAAAACTATTCCCGCAATATGTGGTTGTAAGTAATTTAGATGTTAGTTTTTATTTTATTAGTTTTTCATTTTGTGATTTTTGAATAGAAGTGTAAAGTTTACAAGCCGTGTAATTGTCGCAGTGTCCTGTATCCACCAGGACACAGGAAAAGACGCAGGTTCTCTATAATGGACTTGTAACAATACAGGAAGGATAATGGGCCTTAACGACTCGATCATCGCTGCGTACACAAATCTCTTCCTGTTGTATAATCTGACTGCAATGAAGTAGAGTCTTCTACAACTAAGGATGCAGAAAAAATATGTGAATAGAAATAAAAATATAAGGTACTCGAGTTATGCTGAGTACCAGCATTAAAAACTGCCACAAAAAACTGGGAAACTTACCGGTATTTACTCGAGTATAAGATAGGGTGTGAAAAATGCAGGCATCTACCTCCTAATTAAAGTCCAGTAGCAGCCTCCCTTATCATAAAAGTCCAGCTGAGGCCTCTTAAAGGAAACCTACCATTTGATTTGATGCCTCATGAAGCAAACATACTTGAGAATGCTGTAGCTACACTGATGCAGGGATTATCTGGTGAATCCTGAGCTGAGTGGTATTGCTAATAAAACAATTATACCATTCAGGACCTGCGAAAGCTGGGAACGGCTGGCTGACACATTACACAGGAGCTTGAAATTACAAAGGAGTGAGTCAAGCCGATAGTCAAGCACTAATCACCTGAGCTGGATCGATCATACACAGTAGCTGGGGGGGGATGGTGCCGTAATTGATTATTCTGCCTCAGGCACAAGTAGATTACATCATCATTCCTGTAGTCACTGCTAAACAAGTGCGAAGGAGCCCAGAAGCGACCGGCTTCATTATCATAATGTTTATCTGTTTTATCAGCAAAACCCCTCAGCTCTGTGATTATATCAGATATGATCCTGCATCAGTGTAGCTACAGCATTTCGAGGGATGTATCCTTCAAATGCATCAAATCAAATGGTGGTTTTACTTTAAGGAAATTGTCCAAATGTCCGGCAGAGGCCTCCTTTAAGGAAATGTCCGGCAGAGGCCTCCTTAAATAGAACTTAGTACTTACCTTTTATAGATATAAAAGGGATAGATTATTAGAGAGATGGGAGTGGGATACATAGGGGAGAGAGAGGGATAGATACATATATATCAGATATTTAATAGAAATACGGTTAGATCTGACATGAAAAGGAGATGGATAGTCCAGTAAAAAACTCAAGCTGTACAGGGTTGGTCAGTACAATAATAACACATTACTTACTGTTCCGACTCCTACACTCCTGCACCCCGTTGCATTACTGCCTCTGGATACTTCAGGAGGCACCAGGAGAGGCCAAACCTTCGTGCAGGCAGGTCAGCGCACTGTGATTGGCTGTTTTGTAGCAGTAGCCAGAAACGGCGGTAACTGAGCTGTAGGAAGCTCTAAGTGATGTGTTCATACTGCCCCCTATAAAGCGTATTTTAATATACAAAACAACACAACTTTATTGATCCCCTGGTGGGAAATTATTTTCTCATTTGTAATATATATATTTTTCTGGAAACTCCCAGAGAGATGTATGGATAAATATTGAATATATATAATATGAGACGGATGTGGAGAGGTTCATAGCATCCACTGCATAGTCCTACAACTTGTTTCTGTCTTTTAATGTGATGTAAATTCTTAGTCCAATAATTTTGTGATTTTCCTCTGACAGATTAAAGGAGAGAACTCACTCGCTATGGGCGCATCTTCTCAGTGAACAAAGCAAATATCGGAATCCAATATTTGACCTACATTCCTTACAGACCCAACCAGTCTTGGAACCAAATACCATCCCCTTTCATTTCAAGTAAGCTCTTTTGCTGTCCGTATATTAGGATCCAAATAATTCTTAAATAGATGTTATCTGCAGATTGTTATCTGTAATCTATAATTCTCTGTTAAACAGGTTTTGGAGGAACATGTATCACCAGTTTGACCTGACGCTGCACCCCCGGCAATCCGTCCCCAATCTCCTTGTAAAAATATCTGCTGAAAACAAGGACCTGGAAGATGAATTAAAAGAACTTCAACTGGTAAGTTTACTGTAGTTCTGCAGGCAGCATGTTATAGATATAGCACAAGAAAAAGATGTCCAACTCCTGGCAGGAGGAACGCCCGATTCCGAGAGCATGGATCCAAACTCCACCTGAGATCGGTTAAACACAATTTGTACATGATCTAGCTCAAATCCACCAAGGAAATGTGTTCCATAAAATTCTTCCTTTATTTCAACATCTTAAAACATGGACATAAACATTGATGTTTATGTCCATGTTTTAAGATGTTAAAATATAGGAAGAGTTTTATGGAACACATTTCCTTGGTGGATTTGAGCTGGGTCGTGTACAAATTGAGAATGTTTTAGAGCAGGGGGAGCTGAGCAAATTATACATAGTGTCCTTTCTGCAGGAAGCATGTAATAGAGCAGGAGGAGCTGAGCAGATAGGACACTATGTACAATCTGCAGACAACCTGTTATAGAGCAGGTGGTGCTGATCAGATTGTACATATTGTCCTATCTACAGACAGATGTTATAGAGCAGGAGGAATTTAGCAGATTATACATAGTGTCCTATCTGCAGGAAGCATGTTAAAGAGCAGGAGGAATTTAGCAGATTATACATAGTGTCCTATCTGCAGGAAGCATGTTAAAGAGCAGGAGGAAGGTAGCAGATTGTACATAGTGTTCTATCTGCAGGAAGCATGTTATAGAGCAGGAGGAGCTGAGCAGATTATATGGTGCCCTATCTGCAGGCAGCATGTTATAGAGCAGATGGTACTGAGCAGATTATACATAGTGTCCTATTGGCAGGAAAATGGTATAGAACAGGAGAAGCTGAACAGATTGATATAGGCTTAGTAGTAGTCATCTAGTCATCAACCGTAGTGACTGACACCTATTTTGACGCCATTGTGCGTAGCATCTCTACAGCCGCCATTGTGCGTAGCATCTCTACAGCCGCCATTATGCCTAGCATCTCTACATTATGCCTGGACACACACAGAGAAAATTATTAATTACACCAGGTCCCAGACAGCGCATTTAACATGGTGTAAACAAAGATTGCCTACACGTAACAGATTTTGTAATATTCCACAATTTTGTTTTTGTTCTATAGAAACTGAGTAACCTTAATAAAGGAGAAAATGCCGGCAACAGCTGCATCAGCTCCTCTACATCCCAAGGGTCTCCCAAATTAAAGGAATCTTCTTGTTACAAGAAGGAAAAAGCACTCCACCCCCTGCAGGATCCTAAACAGACCCTAGAGGGCAGCATCACTGAAGACAACCGCTATACTGACTACTCAGAGGAGATCACCAAGGCTGAGCCCTCCATTGTCAGCCTGGAGTTTGGAGTCGCAAAAATGAGAGTTAGTTAAAGTAAAACTAGACTGGAAACGCGTCATGTGTTTGTTACTACAGTAGGGAGACAGGGGGCGCCACTGTCTGGCTTATGGCATCGCATGGATAGTGAGTGTCCATGAGAGTGATGAAATAGGAATGGATTATAGGGAGCAAGTCCTCGGGGGCCCTTTATATGATGCTGCTAGTGTAGGGGGTCAAATACAGGAATGATATATACTGTAGGGATCAGATGTCTGTAGATAATGAAGATGCTGACTCCATATATGTGCTGGTCAACCAGGTTCTCCTAGTTCTTTTTAGGGTGAGTACCTCCAGAATGCGTTTTACTTGTCCTGATAGATATGTACAGAGTATATTTTATATTAATAGCGTTATGTAGTTGTAGTGGTAACATAAGGCGCTTTACCCTTCAAGAAAGGTAATGTTATAACATAACGTATCAGCAAAACAGTATCCATCTATATAAGCAACACCCAGCCCTTCCTCATAACTCATGGAGACCACTACTTGTTACTTGTTACTTTTGCATATTTTCTTTTTTTTTTATCCACAGGAGGTAAAAAAGAGTGGCACTCACCGAACTCAAGCAGAGGAAACTTTATTTCAGGAAGAAATCAGGGCAGGGGTGATGCACGCCACGGTCTTTTTTTTTTTTCTCTCTAAATTTTCTTTTATGTAGGATTATATCATCTGTATGACTTGAAGGAATCAAAAAATACATGTAAAGAGGTCCCTTCACCACCTCCATCTCTTTACATCTTCCCAAATTCCAGAGCAGATGGAAGTTTAACTCCAGAGCGTTTACCGATCCTAAACAATTTGTGCCAATAGTTTTGGTTCTCTACTGTCAGGTGGGTGCGGTCCTGGACTGAAGCAGACAGCCTTGCTCCACCCACTTGACAATAGAGTGTTAAATTTGCATGTTGGTTATCAAGTCTATCGGCATTGATTGTTCAGGAAATCGCAGGAGCTAGAGAAAATTTTAAAAAAATCTAAGGGTATAAAAAGGAGGTAGTAAAAGGTACATCTTCTCTATTACACCGGAACACAGCAGGACCTTCATAGATACATGGTTTAAAGGGGTTGTCTCAGGAACTGGCATCTGACATCCATCGTTAAAGGGATCCTGTGAAGGTGATTCGGGACACTGAATCACTCCGGGGTCCTTATTGATCAGTTTTTATCACTTCTGATCAGTAGTTTGGTGAAGCTGGCAGAGTACTGACTGCTTACACTGCATGGCCCGTAAGTGTGGCGCAGACACAACGAAGCAGCGGTGTACAATCCTGGCTACATCTAAGCAACGCACAGCTGCCATGCTTCTCAAGGTCCGATGGACCCATCTCTAGGTTAGTACAAGTATTTCTGCCACACACAGAGGTGATGTAGCACCAATGATAGGCCCGATGCTTTTCAATGGACCCATCTCTAGGTTAGTGCAAGTGTTTCTGCCACACACAGAGGTGATATAGAGAAACTGATCTATAAGGACCCAGGGGGTGGTTAGTGTCCTGACAGGTCCCTATTAAGTCAGATATGGAGATTTTATCATCAAATTTCTGATGTAAAACTGTACTAGTTACCCATGGAAACCAATCAGAGCTCAGCTTTAATTTTATAAACTTCTGTGATAAAATGAAAGCTGAGCTCTGATTGGTTGCCATGAGCAACTAGAAAAGTTCTGATCTAAGAGACTTATTCTGGGGGAGATTTATCATGTCTAAAAGTCTAAGTCCCCCTCTGTAGCCGTCAATGATCACAAGATTAAGGATGCATGGAAGCTCTGGCCTGGTAAAGCCTCCTTATACAGTCCACATGGACTCTCATCTGGGAAGATGCTGCTTTAGAGAGGTCAGACTCTTGACGATAAGCTGGCTTTATTTGACTAGAAGTTGTAGACCTGCAAAAAAACCATTTCTGTCTTGGGCAGAATTTACATGAACGTATGCACGGATGACCCCTGCCCTCTCCATAAAAATGCATGGCATACGTGCCGTACATGCGGGGAAAGGTTGAACCTTTCCTACCTTTTCCGTGTGTATGGAGCGATACGGTGCCATACGTGTGTGGCATTGCCGTAAATGGGGGGCGTATGTACAGCCTCAAGCTATGTCCCCATAGTCGTGTGAATGTATCCTTATTCTACTTTGCAGGATTATATACTGTTCTTTCACTGCTGTTGTCACCACATATGAGAAAGAAGAAAAACAGTTCAGCTCTCACCGTTCTTGTATGTCCGTATCGCTTCTTCGTGCCGATGCACGGACGTGCTGTGCGGGGACCAGAAATGGCATATAACAATTGGAAAGGTTAGTCCAGCATCGGAATTGAAGAAAAGTTCATCGTTTATCCATAGTTTAAAACTCCACTTTTATTAGAAAAAAATCCTTTAAAAACATATAAGACGTGGAGTTATAAACTATGCATAAACGATGAACTTTTCTTCAATTACGATGCTGGACTAACCTTTCCAATTGTTGTCACCACATAACTTACAGATCCAAAATGCACTTTATATGCTGTAGGGGATATATGATGGGAGTCCACCATGTCCCCATCCTCTGTACTAGGAAGGTCTTGCTGGGGGTTACGCTTCTTCTATAAAGGGAATTGTTTGCACTACAAAACTTGAAGCTTGTGCGATGCTATTGAGTGATGGGGGGTGTATGTACATACTGCACTGTGCTTTATACATTAGCTATAGGTGATCGTGCCTCTGACGTAGCCAATCTTGATGCTTTTTATACCTTTTTTTGTCAGATTTTTTCTTTTTTTTCTCCCCTAGATGTATATGACTGGACTTGACTGTAGCTTTTGATTCAGGGGGGCTATTATATAATGTAATATTGTAGAGGGGGTATACTACACTTATTAATGTTATGTCTTCTATTTTTGTGTCTTACCAGGACACCGTCCTGCCCCATAATCTTTTGGCCCCAATGTCTGGGAACTTTCGGTCTGGCCCATCACCCCCTCTCAAGCCCTTGACTGTGTGTAAAACATATTTCCTAGGGTCTCATCACGTATATATGTTCAGACTATCCTATCACAGGAGCAGGTTAATGTCACCATATCTATAATAGGCAGTAGCTGTTTTAAAGGGAGTGTTCCATTAACGTTCCCTATACTCTTATTATAGGACATGGGATACGTTACTCACCTAGTACAATGCCTTTTACTCCCGGTTATTGTTTCCTATTGATTGGGGAGTTTATTAGTTCTTCGTTGAGCTGTTATTACAATATTAGGGATTATTTTATTGCCTTTTGATACTTTTCTGTAAGTTGCCTTTAACGTTATCATAGATGAACGTCATATGTTTACATTCACTGTTGGTGTAACTTTACAGGGGTGGTACAGCAAGCAACACTTATCGCTCATCCACAGGGTAGGTCATATGTGTCTGAATGCTAGGACCCCCTGCCTGGTCAAGAGAGCGGTGGTCCTGACATACCCCACTCATAGAGTTCAGATTGGCTGCTTTTATTAAACTCCATGTCCCATTAGATACAATGAGGCACTATGGATCCCTGTTCATAGGAATTGTGGTCAAACTCCCAAAGATCACACAAATATTCCTTATCCTGTGGTTAAAGGGGTTGTCCACTTTCAGCAAATAATTGATATAAGTTGTGTATGTAAAAACTATACAATTCCTCACAGTTTTCTAGATCTCTGCTTGCTTAAGAAAGCTTCTATGTTTACTTCCAGTGGATAGAAATCTGTCATGTGATGGCACAAGCCGCTGTTATCACAGAATGTACTCGGAGCCTTGTGATATAAGGAGCCGTGCACCTGTGTGACATCACATGACCAGGGATATAACGAATCATGCACCTGTGTGACATCACATGACCAGGGACAGATTTCTATCCACTGGAAGGAAACATAGAAGCTTCCTATAGCAAAACATCAAGCAGAGATCTAGAAAATTGTGAGGAATTAATACAGAAAGTATATTGGAAAATTGTATCACTTTTCATTACACAAACAATATCAATTATTTGCTAAAAGTGGACAACCCCTTTTAAGAGATGAGTATTGTTCATTGTACTACCCCACTGAAGTGACCCTCCACTCGGAAAACAAAATTTGCCTTCTTTAGGCAGGTAGTTACCCAGTGCTATCTTCTCTGGCCGAGGAGGCTCTCTTGTCTTACCTAAAGAAGTAAGTCGGTGGACTATAGCAACAAACTTCACCAGTTCAGATCTGGTCTAAAGATGGGAAGTGGCAGAGTTTGCTCCCATATTAACTTAGACGCCAGAGCCGTGTATATGGTCTTCTCTTGTGTGTCAGTGTGTAGACACATGGGACCGTATGTCATGTCCCATCCCCTAAGGTCGGAACCTCGTGGCGGTCCGGACGTCTATGACTTGTTCAGGAGCTGTAAAATCTGCGCTGTGCTTACTGGGACTGATAAGTGTAGGATGGACACAGGACTGCAAAGCTTTCTACATTTGTGATTAGCAAAGAAAACTTTTGTTATAATTGATAGTATAGGAGAAAAATGTATTAGTTCCTAAATATTAGTAAATAGTCGTTTGAAACAGCGCCGCCCTTGGCCATAGGTTGTGTCTGGTATTGCAGTCCTGCTTTAATAAATGAAATGTAACTAAGCTGCGCCCCCATGTGGCGGGCAAGGCATACTGCCTCTATGTGGTAGATGGGCACATCAGAGGTACTAATAATAGCCCTGAAAATCAGGATTTTAGCTTTTTTTTCAGATTTCTCCGTTTGGAGGGAATATTGCGTGTGAGACGGATGTTCTCTGGGTGAGATTGGTTACAGTTCTGCTCGGTTGTCGTCGATGTAGTGGACAGCTGTAATGTAGGACATGGCGCATGCAGGGTATGTGACTAGTTCATCCGTTTTGATGTGTATGGAGTCCTTCATACTGTCCCTACACAGGGGCCTCATCTCCTGCATATTGGGCAGAGCTTACATGGTTATGCGATGGGTGGGGTGGATTATTTTGGTATAGAAAGGAGCTGTCCTCTATGAAGAAGGAAATCTGTGAAAGTGCTGAGGGAACACTGTGTAACAGCCTGTGAAGCTACCGCACAGAAGAGCTGTGGTAACGCACCACAGCATAATTAGCATAACTCTACGAGTAGGTGTCCCTGGTTTGGTTTTGATGGTAGATTTCCTTGATGTGCCAAATCTAATACAAGACATAAATGTGCTCCGTTGTACGTCAGCTTTTTTTTTCAAATTATCTGTTTATAAATCTAATTGCCAAAATAAAAAGGACTTGGTCACATAGCTGCTTTATAATATGCTCATCCGATGAAGATATACGTGGCTAGGGGGGGGGTCAGTGGTGCCTTACTTAAAGGGAATGTCTCGTTTGGACACAATTTTCATAGTAAATACCTAGATGTAATCTAAATAAGGATAGAAAGTTGTTAATAAGGATAGAATGTTGTTAATTAGGCGACATTAATTGATTCTTTGTTACACCTTGTTTTATAGTAAAAAAAACATTACATTTCTGCTTGTTGCAATTGGAAACGGTCAATGGGGCTGTCAACAGACACACCCCTTACAATGCAGCTACAATCCTGTAATGTAATGGGATGGTTAGCTTCATGGGAAGTGACACTTTGTACTGCAGATCCTTTAAACAGCAAAGAATGCTGGGAACTTAATGCTCTGAAGTTAAAAGAACTGTGAATGTAGCTCTGGAATATAATACAGGGTTTAACTCCGGATCATATAATGTATATACAAAATTACTTTAAAGGGGTTGTCCACTTTCAGCAAATAATGTATGTGTGTATAATGTAAAATGAAAAGTTATACAATTTTCCAATATACTTTCTGTATCAGTTCCTCAGGTTTTTCTATATCTCTACTTGCTGTCCTTCTATAGAAAGCTATAGGTGCCGTACACCTGTGTGACATCACAGGGCCAGGGATATAATGAGCCGTGCACCTGTGTAATATCAAATTTCCAGGGATATAACGAGCCGTGCATCTGTGTGACATCACATGACCAGGGATATAACGAGCCATGCACCTGTGTGACATCACATGACCAGGGATATAATGAGCCGTGCACCACAGGAAGTAACCAGTGTAGCTTCCTATAGAATGACAGCAAGCAGAGATCTAGAAAACCCCAAGGAATTGATACAGAAAGTATATTGGAATTTTTTTTAACTTTTCATTACACAAACAATATCAATTATTTGCCGGAACTGGACAACCCCTTTAGCATTATACACATTTCTTTTACTGTAAAAGGTGTTCAAAGGTGAATATACATTATGATCATTGTCAAGAAATGTCCGATTTCTGTAAAATAGAGAGTTTTTTTAGTGCAATGTGCCTTCTATCCTCTTATATATTATTATGGTGTAGAGCCTATCACTGGCCACTA
Organism: Engystomops pustulosus; assembly: GCA_019512145.1. Taxonomy (NCBI): domain Eukaryota; kingdom Metazoa; phylum Chordata; class Amphibia; order Anura; family Leptodactylidae; genus Engystomops; species Engystomops pustulosus. The sequence continues at coordinate 15,000,775 of CM033642.1, read as the reverse complement.
TTTGCATAAAAATATGGTCCCATAATGCATTGCAGCAAGGAAGCCATCACTATTAGGGGTAGATTATCTGGTTATTACATGTTTGGTTCCATCCATTGCAGCTGTTTGTATGTTACTCTACATATATTGTCCAGCACTGAACATCTGTAAATGCTGCTGCATATTTCTATGTCCAGTTCATTAAACATGTAAAGTTTCATGCTGCACACTGCTTCCCGAAGTGTTTTGTTAACCAAATTAAGCAGAATTGGTAATAAAAAGGTATCACAAACATGCATTTTCTTTTACTGTATCATAAATGAAAAACAAAACAATGTACACATCCGGCTTGGAAAGACACATTTAGGAACACTGCAACAGAGACACGCATAGGAGAACTTCTGGCATAGTCTCACAAATACACCCAAAGAGTCCCCAAAAAAACCTCAAAATAAAAAAAATGCAAAAAGAAGGGGAAAAAAAGCAAGTAAAAAAATGTCCCTTCATGTAAAAAAAAAAAAATCCTCCAGTTTTCACATTGACCACAGATCCTCATATTTGGCTGAAACTTCCTGTTCTATTGAGATCATTTTTCAACAGATTATCCTCCGATATAGTGTTATAAAGAAATGAATGCCCATTTATAAAAACACAATTTACAATCGATGATTGGGTACTACGCGTCCCCTCTTTGTACTGGTCACAGGACTTGCCTCCAACTGGTGTGTAACATATCTTCATGTAAGAAGGGTAGGACTTCCTGTTCTATAGAGATTCCAATGGTGATTGGTTGATCTTGTACTCGCCTCTCACTGGAACCAGGACTACCCCATGACTTCTTCTTTTGCATATTTTTTTGTTTTAAAGGGATGAGCCAATGGTGGAAAGGAAACTGACTTTTCCAAAACATGTTCTGCTGCAGCCGAGGGTCACATTAATAATAATATAATAATAATTCTTTATTTATATAGCGCACACAGATTACGCAGCGCTGTACAAGCATGTGAAATTGGTCCCTGTCCCCATGGGGCTCACAATCTAACAGTATGTTTTGGAGTGTGGGAGGAAACCGGAGTACCCGAAGGAAACCCACGCAAACACGGAGAGAACATACAAACTCTTTGCAGATGTTGACCTGAGTGGGATTCAAACCCAGGACCCCAGTGGTGCAAGGCAGAAGTGCTACTCACTCAGCCACTGTGTCCCCAGATAATGAGTTGTTCCCCAAATGAATGAAAGGACTTTTCCAGGAATTCTTGAAAAATTCTTCTTCAATTTCCACGTCACCCCGGAGATTCCAGTTTTCAGAAACTTTGGCTGGAAGTTTCGAGGAGTCACTTTTGCCTTTTGGTGGCCACTGTGGACCACATATTGGGAGAGACTGGTGGAGAAGGCACATAAATCTCTTCATCATGTCAGTTTTCCTGCTTCTCCCACCCACGGAAGAATTGGGTGGACAGGGGTGTGGAAACCGGCAGAGACTAAACCAGAATTCTGGTTATAGGTCCGACCTGGATGAGATTGGGCACAATCTACTATGGAATAAATCCCTATAAATTTTAGGAACAAACCACCACTTTCAAGCAAAGTTTTTAGAGCAATATATACAAAACATTTAGTGACATAAGAGAAAGTGACTTCCCCATGGGAGGCCACTGATTGGCCAAAGTGGGTCCTGTGTCCCCTGAGACTTCTTCATGTGATGACTGAAATTACCTGATTGACCTGGGATCTGGGTCAGGCATGTACCCTTCTTTTTTTGGGGGTGGGGAGATTCCTAAAAAATAAACTAATATAGGCGGTCCCTGACTTACAGAAGACCCCTAGTTACAAACGGACCTCTGGATTTTGGTAATTTACTGTACTTTAGTCCCTGGCTACAATAAAGAGCTATGACAGTTATCACAGCTTTGTTACTCCTGGTTCTTATGACAATCCAACATTCTTAAAATCCAATTGTCACAGACACCAAAAATTTTAGTCTGAAGCTACAATTATAAAATATACAGTTCTGACTTACATACAAATTCAATTTAAGAACCAACCTACAGAACTTATCTCGTACTGCCTGTATTGAAATTTTAGATGTTACCTTAAATCCCATAAACAGGATTTAGTCTTTTTCTTGACCGAGAGAGATTTCACTGAATGTTGATAGTTTTGTGATTTTTATAAAAAAAAAAAAAAACCCATTTAATAAAATGCATTAAAAGAGACAACATCCAATGTAGGTTCCTATAAATGCCCCATACAACAAAAGACATCTCACCCATAGACAGTGATGTCTATAAGAGACAACGAATGTTTCCTTCTTTTATCACTTGATGCAGGAGATGACATGATAATTTCTATGATTTCTTTTATCCAATCTCTTAATTTCCTAGAGAAAAGCTCTCGGAGATGTGATAATAGCGCTTCATTTCATGTCTGACTGAGCTGCCTCTCATGTGACAGATTCATTATAGAAGAACGCACATTTTTTTGGCAGTGGGGAGGGTCAGTCGATGCATTTTATAACCTAAAAGTAAAAAAAATAATAATAATCATAAGAATAACAGTTTTCTGTCACAAATGTTGTGTTCAGTCTTTGTATTTTCGCTTACGCTCCACCCTCTGAAAACTTTAGCAATTTTTTACAAGCATAAGATTCTTACTTGGTGCTGCTTTGTCTTATATCCGTCATTTATCTGCATAGTAATAGCCACCTCAGATATAATAGAGGTTATAACAAACTGCACTTTAGCAGTAGCACTCACCAAATGTAAGATGGTCACTAATAACCCCACAGAGGGCCACGTTTAATAATTCCAGGTCACTAGTGAGGAGTAATGGATTCTGGTAATACAAATCTCTGTCACTATTAACACCCTTCCCAGGATCTATGATGCTAATACAGAACTGCTTTTTAAATGTTAAAGGGAGTTATCAGTATTTTTGACTACTTTTTGCCTGTCTTAAATCAAATCTTTGTGTATACAGTATCGGCACTGTGATGGCAAAAAAATGGCCTTGTGTTCCAGGATTGTAGCAGGACTTGATGCACTGGAGACATTTCCTCACACTGCTGTGCCCTAGCACTCTTGTATTGAGATACTTCACAAACCCAGTTCTCATTGACTTCTATATTATACTATACAGAAGTGTCAGGACACATCCTCAGTGCACCAAGTCCAGCTACATTCCTTAATTAAAAAAAAAAATCACAGTCCTGCTTTTAGACACACAAAGGGGTGGTTACATAGATCACTAGAGACAACACTGTTTGCAGCTTTGTATGCTTAAATCTGCACATTGAAGGTCTACTGCCTCCTTTAGGCATACTAAACTGCCCCAGAGCACCATTTACTCCTATAGGACTTGCATACCCATATGTGCTATATGCATAGCTGAGACTGAAGCCTGTGCATGCATTGTATGACATGATGGAGGAGTCTAGGATACTAGCTATCCCTTTGGTGCACCAGGGGTTAACTGAATACAATGGGACCGAGCTGGTGAAGCCGGAATGTACCTAATCCTGGATACATTGGTTATAGTTTCATGTATCGATATCATGTTCCCTACAGAATGTATCATCCGATGCAACACTGTAATAGCTACACAGAGGAGTATTATGTAACATCAGCGTCCTTCCATCACATCCCTGCGCTGTTATCAGGGTTATTGTGCCATCTATCAGGAGGACAGGCAGATGGTACTAGAGGATACATTCTCCTCCACCATGTAATGTAATCATGTTATGTAACCCGCTGGCTGCATTTCTTGTGCCATCCCAGCCTGAAGGGATCAATAATAAGAATTGGTAAATCTCAATCCCATTTATAGTGATTGTCTAAAGGCAGAGCGAGACACAGTGGTCACTATATAGTAACCCGGGGGATGGCTAATAATCTGGCCATGGCTTGTATCTGTGTGCCCTACACATGAGCAGGGCATTGTATTATCCATTGGAAGTAAGTCGGCTACCAGATGACAGCCAGCAGAGATCTAGAACCTAGAAAGTACATTGTAAAACTAGACAACTTTGTTTTAGACTAAGAATATGTTGATTTTCTTGTACTGCATACCTCCCCATTTTTACAGTGGCGAAAAGAAAAGATGAATTTTTTCTACCCTTTTTGCCCTAGCCGTAAATCCACCCACACAGTATAATTTCCCCCTTAGTGCTCCCTATCGCACCCTAAAATTCTGCCTGCCTGATATTTTGCCCCCGAGCTCCTCCTAATAATATGGACATCCCATTCCCCCTCATAAAGGGTCCCACCTTAACATTGTGGCTCCTTCATATTCTGCCTCCCCAGCTTCCCTCTTATTGTGGATCCCTGGTATTGTGATCCCCAGCTCCCTCTCAGCAGCTCCCCCTCATGTCATACCCTGATAGCTATCTGCATTATCACCGTTTTCAAATCTATTGGTGTCAGGAGTCTGCCAATAAAGTTGAAGTCCCGGGACTAACTTCCCGCCTGCTGGATCAGACCCTGAAATCTGGGATGGTTGAGAGGTATGGTATTATAATACATGCAAACCGCCACCGGAGTGGACCGTGGGAAGAGGCAGCGCTCACTCATGAATACGTCGGACCGCTTTGCGAGCAGTCCAGTGTTTACATTGTACTCCCCCGCAGGTTTCCGGTAACGCTATCACTCTAACACTGCAGCGTTTGTTTAAAGGGGTTATCCGGGTTTTAAAATTTACTGAGGGGTGGGCTAGTTAAACATAATAAACATCTACTTATCGCTTCCGACGCTGCCGATGTCCCGCACCGCGGTCCGTCTCCTCTGTGCGCTGGTTTGTATACAGGGCCGCACAGGGAGCTTCCGGCCGGCCGGAAGCTCCCATCCGACACCATCTCCCAGCGCTTAAAGCGCTGAGAGATAGGGACGTATAGGAGAAGCCGGCCACAGCGCGGACCGGAAGCTCCATGTGCGCTGTTTCTGTGCCCCTAAGCAAACAGGGACACAGATCGAAGGGACTGTGGCGCAGGACATCGGCGGCGCTGGAGGAGGTAAGTACAAGTTTATTATGTTTAACTAGCCCACCTCAGCCCGGCCAATTTTTAAAACTCGGATAACCCCTTTAAGCATATAGAATACGACTGGGTTCTTATTTGGAAACGAATCAGGATTTTGGCTGCAGATTTATTTAATCTTTTCCGTGCAAATTAAGGGATAGTTGGACCAAAATCCATGTTTAAAGCCACCATTATGGGTAACAGTACTGTTGTAGGCCGGACTTTCAAGAAGACTTGGTCAAAGGTCTGTGGCTTGTGATGCTTTACATAATATGAAAGATCCCAAAAGATGGATCGGAGATAGATAGATTGCAGGTATGTATGGAATCGTCTATATACACATAAGCCTTGTACAGTGTTAGCAGCCGGGGTCTGAAAAGCTACAAACGTCGCAGTCATCCTCTTTCATCTTCCATTAATTAGTGGTTAGGAGAGAAGATCAGAGCGTCTAGTATTATTATATAACTCAGCCCCCGCTAATAGTCTGCCGTGTGAGGGGATTGAATAAAGACGGCGCTGAGATCTTATGTTCACGTGAAGTCTCCGCACTGAGATGGAGCTATACATTATTTAGTTGTACTAAGTGCTTCTCCTGCTATACATTCGTCATGTGCTAAGACTATGTCATATAACCAACACTGTGATACACAAACCAGATAGTAGCACCCACAAATCTCCTGGACTCTGCTAGATATCTCCGGAAGGACCTGAACTGCTGATCTGGATACTATTATAACCAATATTTATTACATAAACATTAAGCACCTTTCTCCATTATTTATCATGTATTGTAATTTTGAGCTGTGTATTCTTCTATTCTGATGTCTCTCGGTGCCCCCTGCTTGTTCAGTGTCTGTGCAGAGCAATCAGGTCTTGATTCCCCCAGGGCCTTAACTGGAACCACAAAAGCCATGATGGTTCCTATGCAATGGAATATATTGCCTTATCTATATGAGAAATAAAAGTAAATGAGAGTAGGACTTTTCTTATTATTTTGTATGTGGCTGTGTGTGCGGGTTTGGTGGTGGCTGCACCATTAAATGATCTGGTCAATACGATCCCAGCAGATGACATGAAGGCAGGGAGGGTCTTCTATGCGCAAGACTACGCATGACTTTATACTGGGACAACACCTGGAAAAGAAGGAAAGAAGTGAGGACATGAAGCTAAAATGATGAGCAATCAGTCATTCTTCAAGTGACTATTGCCTACCAAGGGTGGACACCTCTAGGGGATTACACAGGGATTGGGGGTAATAGCCTCACGCTTCCCTAAAAATAAGAGAAGAGAGATATTAGGGAAGGAGAGCAGGATCTGGAAATAATCAATGTCACGTCACCAGGACATCGAGCCAGCATTTATACAAAAAACCTAAGGACTGTGTATTGACAATATCCCTCTGCGGTCCCCTGATCAACTCAACGTGTGGCATCCTTCCTCTTGCTTGTGAGTTTTATGGCCAAATGGTTCACAGGTGTCAAGACATCTCCTCCAATGTACCTTTGCCTCCTTTAAAAGCTCCCTACTGCATATAAACACAACTTTCTGTTTCTCACTGCTCCAGTCACATCAAGAGGGGAGGGGGAGGAGGATAAGTCATAATCTCCTGCTACAGCTCCTCCTATTCATCAGCCCAGTATCAGGACTGATGAATAATTTCATGAGCATTCAGAGATTATTAATGCAGTAAAGGTGATGGGCAGATTTTGTAAGAGTGACCAACTCTTTTAAGGTTCCTAGTGTTCTGTACAAAGGTTTTTATTATTGCTTTTTTCTGAATTGCTGTATTTTGACCCCAATTCTGCTCCATGACTATATATTACAACCGGTTTTAACCTAACCGACTCTCCCGATTCAGTGTTTACTTTAACTGTGCTTTTCTGAAACCCTGATGCTTCACCCCAAGGTCCTCGGAACTACCTGGGCAACGTTTCACCGACAACGGGACTACTCCGACAATGGTTCAGATCCCTGTATTGAGGTTAAAGGGTAAAAACTGAGTAATGTGTTTGGAATTATTCCTATCCTAAACCTTTTTGGAGACAATGGGGCTCATTTACTAAAGGTCCACGGACCGCACTATGGTCGGAATATCCGCTGATTTCCAATGTGCGCTGCATTTAGAAGGGCTTTTTGCCGCACGCGATCGGATTTTGGCGCATCGGCGCCGGCTTTTCATGCGGACGATCCCAAGAATTCGGACAACGTGCGGGATTTAACATTCAAAATTGTGTTACAAGCCATCCACTTACATGCACCGGAAAGAAGAAGAAGGTGAACTCCGGTGGACCTCAGAAGCGACACATGCAGGAAATTGGACGCACGATCTTAGTGAATCACGGCAGCTCCGAATCCTCGTCGGACAACGCACCTCAGGGATAGTGTGTGACATGAGGACACTTTTAGTTTTTTTTCCAGGGCCCCTTTAAGTCCCCCAATCCACTCCTCTCCACTCCTCTCCACTCCTTCACTGGCAAAACAAATTAGAAAAATTCATTATAAGATGCATATAATGGATGCTGTAGGCTGCGCCTCTGCTGTGCTAATTACCCTTCTGATAGAACAGTGTTCATACAATTATCCTCAGGATGGATGTATGTGCTGATCTCTGCATATATAATATAACGACTTATAGCAGATTACTATTCTTGGGAATTAATGAAACCATTTAAATTTTTTGAGAAATTAAAGTCATTCAATTGGAAATCAAGTTAAGAGGGAAAACGCTGAAACAGAAGTTAGCGCGCAGCTCTGATGTAAAAAAGAAATAATAAATCATAGAAGAGAAGAAAAGTATGATGGAGAGTTTTATGGATATGCAAATTAACCTGCATGTGCACTGGAGGCGGGGCTTATTTTCCTACTTTGCTTATAGGTGTGTCACAGACACAGGCTGAAGCTGTCAATCAAGGCTGAAGAGGTGTTGGGCAATGATCTAGAAGGGACCAACAGCACTTGTCACTATTAATAGGCAAATCAGACCTGACCCTGTATGTGTGACCTAATTTGCATATTCAGGAGCTGATAACCTCATAAAGCTACTTCATTTTAAAAAATTATGTTAATAGTTCTGGTTGTTGGTTTACAGTGAGGCTAAAACTAATATTTTGTCACCACAAGGAAGTCTTCTGTTGACTCTGTTGAAGTTATGTTGGGCTATGCCTCTTCCATGGCCAAAGTTAAATATGCAAATGAGACTGAAGTGCTTTAGGGACATTAGCAGAGCACCTCAGGGCTCCAGAGCCATAACAATGCCCCCACTACACTTCCACCACCCAGCGCCTTCTCTAATCCCAAGGCACTGTAGCCTAATTTGCATATTTCCTAAATTAAGTTATGAAATGGAGAAGCAACTGGACAGTAAAATAATAGGTATGGCTGATGTGTGGCATAGTCATATATAATATAGCAGTTAGTTCTGGTAGGTAAATTGTGATGACGGATTCCCTTTAAAGGACATCTACCACCAGGATGTTTTTTTATGCAAATGAAGCTCCAGGCTACATTGACATCTACGGAGCCTGGAGCCCCTCAGTTTCATTTGCATACAATCTTCCATCCTGGTGGTAGATGTCCTTTAAGGCTATTAAAGGGGTTTTATTTTAGCATATATTTATGTACTATACACAGAATAGGGAATAAATGTCCCAGTGCTTTTCCCTGTGTAAGGCTTAAATTGCATTTGTCTAGTAAGGGGTTAATGCCTTATTAGACATATGAAGATTTAAAGACATAGCCCCAGCCTAATCTATGGTGGCCGCTCAGAATCTGTCTTCCTTTCCTTGTATTTCCAGTTTTCTGCTGATACCGCCGCTACTTTATTGAATTACACCTACATCTCTTTACAGTCATTAACCCCCCGGGTAAAGGTGATCGATCTCATGATGATTTCATCCAATGATATGATCCTATCACTACAACCCCCACCATGTATGGCCACCCCCTATGGTCAGTCAGTATACAGATGTGCACATATGATATGTATTAGAGTGCAGTGACTGGTGCACATTAGCAGAGTAGTCAGCCCCGCGAGCCGGTGACAGATTCATGGCTCACTTCTCCTAATTACAGCCATGAAGAGGTGACTTATAGCTGTGATTTCATACAGTGTGCTGGATATTTATGTCACTGCGGTGATGTCATACTCCATCATACACAAATGTGTCTTGTGCAACCCGGTGACTGCAAGGAGAGTCCCTTTTTGCACCTTATTATACTTTTATCTGCAGATCTCAAAACCTGAACAAACTGATCATCAAACCATTGCTCAGGATTTAAAGGGATACTGTCCGCTCCCTGGTAACATATAAATAATATTCTTGACTTTATAGGTGAAGGTGTGGTGCGTCCTTTGTTGCAGAATTTTACAAAGAAAGCAGAACAATGTAATTCAAGGCTATGGAGGAGGCACTAGGTAGTACAACTATTCAAGAGAGGGTGCATAACTAAAGGTTCGGCCCAGAATTAATACACCCTGCTGCGGGGCGGTACAGTGGCTAAGTGGTTAGCACTACAGCCTTGCAGCGCTGGGGTCCTGGGTTCAAGTCCCAGGGTCAATATCTGAAGAGTTTGTATGTTCTCTCCATGTTTGTGTGGGTTTCCTTCCAGTCCTCCGGTTTCCTCCCACACTCCAAAACATACTGGTAGGTTGTGAGCCCCATTGGTGACAGGGACCGATCTGGCTAGTTCTGTGCAGTGCTGCGTAATCTGTGTGCGCTATATAAATAAAGGAATTATATATTATATTATCATTAATTATATTTATTTTTGCTGTAATAATAGATACAGATGTAGAGGACCAACAGTCCTATTTTCTTGCTAGAGAGGGAAATCCAGAATTCAAAGTGATGCTAAACCTTTGAAGCATTTTTTTTTAAATCTTGAAAATGAATAGAGCAGGTGATAATAGTAAACGTTGCACTATATGCCATTAAGTAACGCAGTTTCTGCTCCTTCTTTCTCCTGTAGTGAGCAGTGTATCTGAAGTCCTGTACAAGGCACAATGATCAATACAGAATTCTTTCCATACCTGTAGGTTATTAGACACTTTGTCAGCTGTCAGTGGATACAGGACAGAAAGCTGATTTATACAAACTGCTTAAAAAAGGAAGAGGAACAGATTTATTTACTAAAGTATATTACAAAGTTTACTATTATCATCTGCACTACTCATTTTTGATATATTTTTTTAAAGTTTAGTTAACTTTAATAATAAAGTACTTATTATTACTATTATCATTTGCACTATGCAATTTTGATATTTTTGTTTTAAAGGTTTAGTTTACTTTAATAATAAAGGCTAATCCAATCTCCACATATGGAATACTAGTAATATTTACTGGACACCATATAGGAGTGGAGCAGAAAGATGCTGCAAAAATAGTTTCCTTCTCTGACCTTCTTAATACCCTTTGGCTTACAGTAGCACATGCAATACCACATTTCCCCTGCAGTGGACGCTGTAGAGGAGTCAAGTGGCTGCACTGAGGGGGTTAGAGGATACAGACCAATGACAATATCTGATCAGTTGTAATGTATCTGCAGATGTAGAATTTCCTATATGAAGGATACAGAATTATCGTATACATTTCCAGGTGCACCAGAGCGTTGCCTCCTGCTGGTTGTAAGTGCTCTGTTTATCCCCGCACTGCGCATGTCCGTATCATCTCTCTTCCAAAACATCCAGTGAAACATAATGTTTATAGACCGCAGCCCGTAAAGAAATGGTGGCTTCCCTTGCGGACGTAATATTCAGTAAGGTGTTTGGATATTATAGTGATGCAGAGAACATAGGGATTATGTCACACCTCAGCTTCCAGCACAGAGAGGGTTAAAGCTTGATTTGCATAACCTCATTGTCTTCCCTCATTTATTACTTCAAGTAAAATGGCGTCTGCAGACTAAGCAGTCCCTGTAATTGGAGGCATCACCTCGCGGGGGTATACCTGGCATTTTCCAGTTCTATACACCCGTTAGATGAAGGAGGGGGGGACCCGTGTTTTTGGTTGCAGTTTGCAGATTGATTTAGAATGGATGACAGCGACCTGGCACTAGCCCATTACTGACGAAAGCCGCTTATCCCCCCCTCCCTTAGTTACCATAGAGATGAACGGGAGCAGCGGAGAAGCTGCCAGTGAGAAAATCAGCATCAGGCATCTGTGGGGGTCTGCAGGAGGAAGGAGGCAGGATCAGGGAGACGGCAAACATGGACTTGCATTGTGATTGTGCCGAGTCCCCGGCAGCGGAGCAGCCATCAGGAAAGATTAATAAGACTGCTTTTAAATTATTCGGCAAGAGGAAATCGGGCAGTGCTATGCCAACGATATTTGGTGTGAAGAATAAGGGAGATGGGAAGACCACAAGCAAAATGGGCATGGTGCGGAGCAAGACCCTGGATGGATTAGCTGATGCTGTTCTGGAGAACAACAAGAAAGACGAGCAGTATCCATCCGAAGCTGCCGCCGCCGATACCACCGGCGCTGACGCCAACAGCCAGGAACTCACAATAAAGACAGATGTGTCCCCCGAAAGCCCCGTATCCAAATCACACAGTTTCTTTTCTATGCTAAAAAAGAATGGGAAATTGGAGAACGTGAAAGGGGAGAATGCAGAACAGAGAGCTGGTAGCAGACAAAAGAAGGGACTGAAGGGCTTGTTTAACAGCATACGGTGGAATAGAAAGGACAAGAATAACAAGGACGAGAAAGACGGGGCTATAGAAAATCAACCAGGCCTTATTCTTTCCGGTTCTTTGACTGCCAGCTTGGAATGCATCAAGGAGGAAATTCCGAAACCTTTGTGTGAACCAGAAGTACCTGCAGAGACTCTCACACTTGATTTACCGTGTGAGGAGCCTACTGGAGAAGTCACCATCTCACGTGAGGACCATCAGTCGAAAGCAACAGAAGAATCTCCTTGCTCCTCACATCAACCAGTAAAACCCCAAGATGTGGACATTGCAGGTAGCCCCCACATGGAACACACTGACCAGATACCGGAACCAGAGGTGGAGACCCAACAGGAAAAAAGAGATGAGAACGTAACAGGTGAACTTACAATAACCAATATTTCCGTTGTTGAACCTGAGTGTGATAGTGGGCAAGAAATTGCAGTCCCTGATCCTTCCACTGTTGATCCACCCTCTGAACAATCTTTTGATCGTATATGTTTGATGTTGGCTGATGTTACATCACTGAAAAGCTTTGACTCTCTTACAGGATGTGGTGATATTATTGCCGACCAGGACGATGATGGAGGCAGCGTTCCCAGTGCAAGACTTATCCATGGGAATGGCAAGAAAGTCATTCCCAAAAAGATGCCGAACATTATTGCCTATCAGGGAGGTGGAGAGGAGATGGCAAGTCCAGATCAGGTAGATGACAATGACATCAAGGACTTTTTGGGGATGATACCGCAACCGGAGGATGTTGGCAAAGAGGTGGGTAAAGTGAGTACCAGTAGACAATCCTCAAGGGAGGAAAAACGTACCGAGAGTACCGGTGATATATCTGTGGCAAAACCATCTAAGCTGAAACAACTTGCTTCTAACTGTAACGAGAAAGGGGGTGTCAAAAGTCGGGAGAAGGAGCAGAGGGACTCCGTCCGTAATAGCGATGAAGGTTATTGGGATTCACCCATACCAGGACCAGAGGAAGAGCCCACTAAGAGTGCAGGAAAGAAAGTCCTATCCCGAGACAGCTGCAGTGGAGATGCTCTCTATGACCTATATACAGAACCTGAGGAAAACACAGCCAGAGCACATGCGGAAGAGAAAAGGCCCTGCCAAACACACACCAAGCCACTCTCTCCCGTAACCATCACATGCCCGGTGAAGGCAAATTTTACAAAGGACTCAAAAATACCTATCAGCATTAAACACCTGCCAGTTCACTCTCCTAGCCCACCACCGGATACCGGTACCAGTACAACACCAGCTCCACAGCAACCACCAGTAAAAAGTGAACTTCCCAGAACAAAAATTCCAGTCTCGAAAGTGCTTGTAAGACGGGTCAGTAATAAGGTGATAACTGGACCTTCAGCCAGAACATCATTTCATGAACCCGCCAGGAAATAAGTGGACCTATTACGTGTAACCCAATTTGCTGTGAGACGCTTATCTTATGGGCAAGCTGGAAGCTGAAAGATACTTATGATAAACACTTGCCATGCAATCCAGGTTGAATTGTACCCACTATACAAGAAAATAACATTTTCTCACTTTTTTGTGCATTTGTGGTAAACTGCTTGGCATCCATTTTGGATTTGTTAACCCTTAAAGGTTTGTAATGCTACGACGTCTTGAAACATAATAGACTTTCTGCTAACCCTCATGGATTTTTTTCATAGCTGGTTTCTTCTGATCTGTCAGGGATGCAAAGTTCAGCTTAATGGCAGGAGCTGTATCATTTTGCCAAAAATAATGATCATGATGACGGTTTTTGTAAGACTGGATGCTGAGAGGTCTGAAGGATCTGATGGTAAGAGGATGAATGGAGAGAGGGATGTAGCACCTGGTGGTAGAAGGATGAATGGAGTGAGGTCTGTAGGACCTGGTGGTGGGACAATGAATGGAGAAAGGTCTGTAGGACCTGGTGGTGGGAGGATGAATGGAGAGAGGTCTTTAGGACTTGGTGGTGGGAGGATGAATGGAGAGAGGTCTGTAGGACCTGGTGGTGGGAGGATGAATGGAGAGAGGTCTGTAGGACTTGGTGGTGGGAGGATGAATGGAGAGAGGTCTGTAGGACCTGGTGGTGGGAGGATGAATGGAGAGAGGTCTGTAGGACCTGGTGGTGGGAGGATGAATGGCGAGAGGGATGTAGCACCTGGTGGTAGAAGGATGAGTGGAGTGAGGTCTGTAGGACCTGGTGGTGGGAGGATGAATGGAGAGAGGTCTGTAGGACCTGGTGGTGGGAGGATGAATGGAGAGAGGTCTGTAGGACCTGGTGGTAGGAGGATGAATGGAGAGAGGTCTGTAGGGCCTGGTGGTGGGAGTATGCCACCTATATCATAGGTAAGTTCTAACCATTACTGTCCACCTTGGTGGTAAAATACTCGAAATGTTAATGACAATTGTAAAGCAATGAAGATAACATTTCATCTGTAGGATAACATTTAGATGCAAGGTCCATCATAAGTCAGCGAGCTCTTTGTTAAGACGTCTCCACCCATTTTTATTGTATTGACGTAGTGTTGAAGTTCACCCCAGGTAAAGGAGAAGACCTTACAGCAGTCTCCAGTTATCTCCATTGTCCTGAATGTGTTAGTAGCAGGGGTGTAGGTCTTGTCCAATTATGTAACGTTTAGTGACCACAACAACTCTGGAAATCCTTTTGGGTTTGTTATGAAGCTTCTCAGGAACGTTGCCAACATTGCTTTCTCATACAGAGGTCTAGCCTGCGTCTACAAGCTCTCCACGGGTAGCAGGTTCCCGATATAAAAAAAGACATGAGGACAAAACACTCTCGTCATTATGGTCTGTCATGTGTTTTCTTCCTAGTCATTAGTTATAGCCTCCGTTTCTTGAGGGGGCCATAGATTTAGGAGCTTTTCAGGAAATGTGAGTTTCAAAAAGTTTCCACAGGCAGTTCAGGACTTCATGCCTCATCTACCCTACATAGAAGTATTGTACCCTTGTTTAACAGTCTGTATTGTGTATGCTACACTGTGGATCCTGGCAGGTCTATTGAACTGGACTTACAGTTCCACCGGGACCTATAGTGATGTTAAACATCCATCCAAAAATTGGCCCTAATCTGTAGATTTTTTAGGTGGTTGACCATCTAACGTATATTAAGTAGCGGTTGCCACCTGGTCGGTACTTTTACTATCAGATCGGTATATTTTTACCAAGCCTCATCAGTGGGCAGTATTTTTATATGTATGTAGCTACCAGATTAAGGGCCCCAATACTGCCCCCTCCGATGGTTTTTTTTGTCATCCCTCCCTATTGTGGATAATATTTTTAGTTACAAAGACGGCGACTCTAGTATTCAGGATCCCTATATGATGTTGAGGAAACCAAGGATCGGGCATGTTGAATTTTAATCATGTCCAACCCTTTGCTTCTGCAGAAGATAAGCTGCCAAAAGAGTTAACTTGCAACATCTTATTTTGAGAGCACATGCACACATAGCCTAGCTGAGCATGTCTGTTTATGGAGAGGTTGAAAGGAATAGCTTCTGTCAATGTGTTTGGGCACCTTACGTTGGGTCTTGTATATTGGGGGTTGTCTGGGTGTTAAACAAGGGTCCAATATGCCTGAAATTGTTAGTTTTTCAGCACTAATAAAATGTACTGCACACCAGTTTATAGTTTGTGCTCAGTTCTATTGAAGCTAATTGAGCTGCAGTACCGGTCACAGCCTGTAGGCTGGTGTGGCGCTGTTTTTTTTTTCTTTTTTCCTAATAATGGAGTTAATAAGAGCTCACATTGCTTCCAGAATATATCCATAGCCATACATCACCGCTCACTGTAGATACCCAGCACTGAGTATAAAGAGTTATTATACTGGATGCTTATTCCTGATGTGGGGGAGACGCAGGCCAGCACTGTACAAAGTATAAAACAGATCTATTGTTTTTTATGCACTGTCAATCCTTTCTACCTGTACAGCACTTGTATGGACCAAATTCTTCCTCTCCCTGTGTATGCTGTATATATGTGTATATCGGCGGGGGAGGACGGTTCTGTGTACATAGGCACAAGGGGGATTTTCCATGGAAGCGTCGCCAAGCATTAAAGGCCCGGAATTAAACAAACAAAAAATAAATAAAGACAATTTAATATATGTGACTATTTTTCTATTTTCTATGTAGTGGACTCATTGCATATCAGTAACAGATGGGCTGAGGCTGTTGTATGATATAACCCCGTCCCCTGTATAAGAACCGCTGTTTCATTAAAGATTCATTTTTTGGTTAAGAAATCTCTGTAATCTATGATTAAATCTGACTGCATTAACAATAGCAAAGCATAAGGCGACAGGGGGGTTAATTCACCCAAGAGAGTCCTGCCCACAATGCATTGCATCATGTTCCAGCGCTCCCCCCCCCCCCAATTGTAACAAAAGAAGCGATTTACAATTCATTCCCCCCCCTAGAGGCCATTAAGGAAATGACATGGATGACAGGTGATAATGAGCTGCATACTGACAGATCGTAAAAAAATTCTACATTTCTGTGATATTTGAACATATTTACTATACATTTTTATCATATATTTTGTGATATTTTGCTACGGCCAAATAGATCATATCGGATCTTTATGCAAGGAATTGGGGTCAGTTCACACGTGAAGCATTCTGCCACCGAAATTTCTAAAACTAATCTGCAATTGTGTCAAGAATTAGCAATTTTTATCTATCTATATATCTCATATCTATCTATCTATCTATCTCATATCTATCTATCTATCTATCTCATATCTATCTATCTATCGATCTCATATCTATCTATCTATCTATCTATCTATCTATCTATCTATCTATCTATCTATCTATATCTATATGTTAATATCGCTCAACATGGTTCACTTTTTTCGTATCTCACATCCGGTACATGACATCACGTGTTGTTTATCAGACGACAAACCCCACTCTGCTGCGCTGACAATCTTAGCGCTGTTATATCTGTATGCTTATACATCAAATATCACATATTTTTGGACATTTTGAATATTTTTGGCCATTTTGCCTGTTTTTGCATGCTATGGGTATGTGTTATGGGTATGTCCCGTGGCCGTACCATGTGTGGGTGAGGGGTGGGAGATATTACGCATGCATTACAGTAGACAGTCCCTTTCATTGTTCCCGGGGATCAAGCTTTTAGTGATTGAAAACATTGGGTCTGTTGTTTTAATCCGCTGTCTGTCAATGGATTAACACGGTTATCCGCACATTAACAGAGTTTAATGAAAGATCAGTCTGTGCCTGGGTTTACTACGAGGGTCTGTTGATTCTGTAGTTTTGTGTACAATGTCACCTCCCTCCAAATACTGATGGAGCATGGTCTATAATAATAGAGAGTATAATTGTACCTCTGTGTACACTGGAGATCAAAATTAGAGAACAACACACAATTTCCTAAACGTCAAGGTCATTGCGTAGTCCTATGTACATATACAGTGGGTACAGAAAATATTCACACCCCTTTACATTTTTCACTCACTGCAGCCAATTGGTAAGATGAAAAAAGTTATTTTTTTTTTGCATATTAATATACACTCTTCCCCCATATTTACAGGAAAAACACAGCAATGTAGATATTTTTGCTAATTTATTAAATAAGAAAAAGTGTTCATAAGTATTCAGCCCCTTTGCTCAGTATTGAGTAGAAGCAGCTTTGGAGCTTCTTGGGAATGATAAAACAACTTTTTCACACCTGGATTTGGGGATCCTCTGCCTCTTCCTTGCAGATCCTCTCCAGTTCCCTCAGGTTGGATGGTGAACATTGGTGGGGGCCATTTTCAGGTCTCTCCATAGATGATCCATTGGGTTTAGGTCCGGGCTCTGGCTGGGCCGGTCAGGAATGGTCACAGAGATGTTCTGCAGCCTCTGCTTTGTTATTTTAGGTGTGTGCTCAGGGTCATTGTCTTGTTGGAAGGAGAACCTTCTGCCTAGTCTGAGGTCCAGAGCTCTGGGAAAGATCTGTACTTGGCCACATTCATCCTTCCTTCCATTACAACCAATGGTCCTGCCCCTGCCCCCATACCCTGATGCTACCATGGACCTGCACTACCCGCACTGCAGGACAGAGAGAAGGGGTGGTGATCAGGTGATCAGTAGTGAGACCCCCACTAATTAGACAGACCCTTGTTCCCTATCCTTATGTATGGGAGTAGTATACTCTTGCTCTTGCACAATGTCTGCTCCCGATGTCCTCCCCTGGGAGGTCTCAGCTTATAGCATCAGCTTCCACACAAACAGAATTGTGGGGACACTTTTTACGCTTTGCAGTCATACCTTTCCTGATCTGTTGTTTTAGATGAAAAATTCTATTTCTATATTCCATGCATATTTAATTCTCAGTGCACTGGAGACAGGACTGTATCTGCTGGTGCATCGATTTTCTTCTTGCTATACAACATAAAGCTATGCAGCATCACCCCTTTAAACTTATTTGTAGTCACCGAAGTAAAAAGAGGTGCACCAGAGAACACTGTCATACTAAAATTTATTGTTTACTGATGTCTTAAAGGGATTGACCCACATTTATCAAAAATACTGCAAACGGCACTATGTGCAGATTGCCTATAGAGGGTGCGGTGTGAGACAGATTCAAGAAATGTGTCACACGTTCTGGCGTTCCCTAGCCCCCTAAAAACAGTGTACTATGTGCAGTTTGCCTGTGTAGTGTGCAGGGGGCACCAGATTCAGGATTGCCCGTTCTTCATGAATCTGACGCCCCCTACACTGCTCCGAAGGAGTGCACCACTTTTTTTTATGCTCCTTTAACATGGGGTGTGATACACAATTCTGTCGGATTTTCCATAATCAATGTGTCGCATGGACACAGGAACGCCCATTTCAGTGCAGAATAGTGCACAAATGTGCCGCGGACACTTTCTAAATACATGTGCAAGCAGTTTACACTGAAAAGAATGCACAAAGACAGACAGAAAACTTTTGTTGGATTACATAAAAATTCTATGAAAAGGGAAGGCAAATAGTAAGTCACAGCAGGTAGGTCTTCTCCATAGGCCATGGGCTCTAGGCTGTGTGAATATTATAGCCCCTACAAGTCTGGAATCACTTCCTACTAGAACCAGCTTCATGGGGTATGTAGGATGCATCCCTTCTGCCTGCTTTCAATCTACGGTTTCAGGACCTTTGGAGGACCTTCAAAGGTCCTGAAATGGCTCTTGTGTGCATGTGTACTGAGAGCAGGAACAGATGTGAGAGGATTTCATGGGTGAAGGTCCCTCTCAGTATAAAATGTGGTCATTGGTGTGGGTGGCTGTGGGCTTCCTAGAAACTTAGCCTCTGGGCTACTGCCTAAACTGCCTACATTATAATCCACTACTGAACAGTTTTTACATACACACAATGGACTACCAATTTATCCAAAGTTTAGTGAACTATGAGGTACACTTAAAGGAACCCTCCAGTCACAGTTGATTCATTGAATTATACTTTGTACAGGGCTGAAAGGAGGAGCAGGACTCCAGGTTCTAGGAATACAATGACAATGAGTCCTGCTCCTCCTTCCAGGCCCTGGTCCGTGTATTATTCAATGAATTAGCTTTGACTGGAGTGTTCCTTGAAATTCTAGGTTATCCAGGTAAACCCTTTATATATACTCAGTAGTACAGTATAGTGATGTGATTATTAATGGGTAACCTGAATATACAAACTGCAATGTAACATTCTCTGACATGGGGCTGATTCTGAACTTGTGACCACTCTCCCATCAGGACAACCTGTAGTCTCGGCATTTTTGCTGAATCTGCAGTTTCCAGATTGAATCAATATTATCATTAGAAAGGGAGGTAATCATTTCTTGCAGCTCTCCGATCGATCATCTCTCTAACCATTAAGGTTTACAGCTTTATTCTATTACAGGAACACTTCATGTGTAGCCAGCAGCTAATAAACTGTGGATTATCTGCCACACGTGTGGACTAGAGATATCACACCATCAAACTACACCCATTCCTTACAGCTTCCAGAAGATGGAAGGAGGGACAGAATTTGCGCCATGTCATAACCCTTAAACCTAGTTCTTAAAGAGTATCTGTCATGTCGATTTTGGACCCTAAACCAACCGCAGGTCCTTTTATACTTTTTAAACTACCTAGATTAGACACATCAGACTCACATCAGAACATTCACTGCTGGAGTCTAATCTCACGATGTGGGAAGAGAAGCCGGGACAATATCCTGGACATGCTCCATACCAACAGCAGTGGCGCAGTAAAGTAATGCGCAGACTTCACTTGCCGCTGCCGAGAGAACAAGGGACAAGGTGAGTATAAATTTTGTTTTTTAGATCCCAGAATGCTTAAAAATCATACAGGGCAATTTGGGACATTAAACCACCGGTCCATGACAGGTTTCCTTTAAAGGTTTTACTCCACTGAACTACTAGTCCTCTAAGGTCCGGAATGAAATGTCCTTTTTAGAATATCCTCTAACTCTGATCTAACTACCGTATAAATAATCTCCTCCAAGGTGTCAGGATCAGGGGTATTGGACCCACTGAACCACCGCAAGCGATGACGTTAGCCGACACCTATGAGTTTAGTCTAAGTGGCACCCGGTGATCAGCAAAGCCCGCTGTAAAGCGGGCTGGACTTGCTGCGGATACCGCCAGGTCGCTCCACAAGCGTGACTTTGCTCGCTGTGGTGGCCAAGGCACAGAATCGGCAGGCAAGATCGCAGTCGAGGTCAGGCAGGAGGTCAGGAAAGGCTGCAAGGAATGTAGTAGACGGTCACAACGGAAAATGTACAGGAATCATAACAGGAATGCTTTCTGTAAGGCAAATGTAGGCATTTATGGCTTAGTTCTTCCTCTGTCCACAAAGACCCTTAAACTGTCTCAAGCCACATCATGTCATATTTCCAACAGGATGTATCAAGGGAGAAATAATTTCTCATGATAAAGACATAGTTTTGCCCTTATACAAATCCCTGGTCAGACCACACATGGAATATTTTGTACAGTTTTGGGCACCAGTGTATAAAAAGGATATAGTAGAGCTGGAACGGGTGCAGAGGAGAGCAACCAGGATTATTAGGGGAATGGGGGGATTAGAATACAATGGAATATTGTGTACAGTTTTGGGCACCAGTGTATAAAAAGGATATAGTAGAGCTGGAACGGGTGCAGAGGAGAGCAACCAGGATTATTAGGGGAATGGGGGAACTAGAATACACTGACAGATTAAAAAATTTGGGATTATTCAGTTTAGAAAAAAGACGACTGAGGGGAAACCTCATTACAATGTACAAATACCATTATCACAAGAGGAGCCAAGTTTAGTGGTTGCAGCTAGTGTCAATTTAGAAGTCTTTATCTTTCATTCTATAGCACCTAGAAACATGCTTAGTCGTATTGAAGATGAGAATCTCACATCAAGCTTGTGGTTTTGTGAGCCAGAGAACAGAAATGGACATATAGGCAGTTAAAAAATAGATAGGACCTGCATCTTTATCTGCAGCTTGTATTTCCAACTATGTCTTTAGCTGCCTGTATCTCAGATTCTGTAGCTCACAAAGCCATAAGGCTATAGTACCTGTTTCTAGGTGCTATAGAACAGGAGATATTCCCCCTGCAACCACTGGTGGCGTGAACAGGTCCTCTTTAATACCCCCTAAGTGTCCCCTCACTATATTTTGGCCACTTAGTCGACCAACACAATATAAGGCCCCCTTGTGGGCTTGAAACTGTATAATGCCCTTGTATTGTGGCCTCCTGCTATATATTACCCCCTGCTGTGTCCTTCACTCTCCTCCTGTATCCTGTTTTGTCTCAGAAGCAGGAACCCCCCCTTCCCCGTTCCCGCATCTTTGGGATCACTGTAATACAGTATAATGCTCCTATTACTCCACCACACCAGCTACTATATAATGGTCCTGTTCTGTATAATGCAATCGCTTGCAGCCAACTCTGCTGCATCAGCAGCACAGGATAGCAAGAACTCAGTCACAAAAAGTACAAGCCCAAAACTTCAGACAGAGTCTATATATATATATAGACCTGATATGTCTAGACACTAAAGGGTGCTAGCCAATGAGACGCCTGCTAAGCCTCAGGAAAGATATAATAAATTGCATAGTTAATGTAAACAAAACCATATGTTGAGACCTGTTTTCGCTACTTGGTGGTAGTGTTGCACCATGCAGCCTAACCAGGGGATGAAATATAATAAAATGGATCCTGGGATGTAAAGAAAAGGGCCTTATTACCTGGATATCAGAGTTGGGGAGGCCCAGCGGGGTGATCAGTCCCATTAGGTCCCTTGGACCAAATTTCATAACAGCCCAACTCCAGGATATTACGGATATACAGCCACTTACTGATTGTAAAGGTTCTACTTTTCAAGCAACTACTACATATAGAGCGCTACATCTCAGTTAGAGCATCATCATTGCTTCTGACTCATTCCATGCACAACGCCACTGCTATGGCTGCCCCAAAGTTCTTGTTTATGCCTTTACTTGTTATTTCTGGAATAGCCCTTTAAGGCTTCAGAAGCCTTGGATAGTGGCCCCCTGCATTATGCAGAATGACTCCAAACTGATCTATTTTTGATGTGTTTTCTCTCCTTTCACAATACTTCTATTCAGCGGGAACGACAATTTACAATTATCACTTATTGTTTGGTGCTCGCAATTGCTGGTAACTATGGTAATGAATTATTCCATTCACTTTCTGCTTTCTCTGCAGTTCATGGGGTGTGTTTATGCTGGTAACATTGGGGAACATTAGTAATGAGTCCTAGAACATTTACAGTTGTCAACATATTTGCCTCTGAGATGTCAAAACCAAGATGTGACTACTAAATAGTGAAAAACTACACCGGCCAAAGCTAATATCCTACGACATTTTTTTGCTAATATGATCTACGATTTTTGATAGACGATGTTCTTGTGATCGCTGTGGTCAAGAATTGTGTTATATGTTATTTTGACAGAAAAACACAAGTTACATGAAGAGTTGAAGAACAACATAGCAAGATGATGATATGATGGTCATTTCATTGAGAAACCTGACCCATCCAAAGATAAGGAAGGATTTTCGGAAGCTTCACTAGGTATGTATGCAATTGAGGGATGTGTGTGTATAGCAGGTATAAAGGGTAGAGCTAGTTCCCACTTATTGCCAAATTCTAATAGAATCCCATAGAAGAGCTTTATGGGACCAACCTCCTTCTAGATTGTAGATTTTGTAATGGGCTGCAGGTTGTGCCACCAAACAGTTTTACTTTGGGTTACACTCAAAGACGATGTCATAGTGGTCCTGTACGTTTAGCTGCTGTAGAGAAATCTGGACTTCATTGCGGAAGGATCTCCAAGTCACTACCTCTTGGAGTAGTCCCGGCATAGGCAGCTGACCAAGATGGGACACACCAATGCAATACATCGAGGGTCAAGGAGAGCATGGTCAGAAACAAGCCAATGCCAGGACAGGTAGAGTTCTTTAAGAACTGGGAATCAGGCCATAATGTAGGTAACCCAGACTCCTGTTGGTACTAGCCTGGGTAATCAAAACAGAGCAAAATGTCAGATCACATGAGAAATCTTAATGCTCGGGCAGCTTCCAGTGGGTCAAGGTGTCTGTGATCATCAAGGAGCACAAAAGATTGGCTGGACACATTACTGGATTGAGTAGGTGACCATAAAAACATATAAAGTTTACACTTCAACTTTTGATTACCTTAAGGTTGCCATATATCTTGCCGAAACTGCCTATTCCGGCATGACAGATCAACTTACATTCAGAAAAGGACTCATACCCTGTTTCCCCAAAAATAAGACAGTGAGGGAGATTTAGTTACCCATTACTTGGAGTTCAACTAAAGTGCATTGTCCGACCATAATGCACTGTGCCGTGATTCACTAAGATCGTGCGCCCGATATCCTGCATGTGTCGTTCCCTGCTCAGGTCCAACAGAGTTCACCATCTTCTTCCCGATGCATTGTCTTGCGACACAATTTGAAACTTAAATCCTGCGTGCAGTCCGACAGACCACCCCCCACCTTTCCCCCGATTTCTGTCGCATGAAAGCCAGCGCAAAATCAGATTGCTTCCGACACAATCCCAGCGCAAACCCTGATAAATACCTGTTAAAGCTACGCAAATCCCGAAACTGGGGAACAGTCCGATGAAAGTGCGATCCGAAACCCTTAGTAAATAAGCCCCAGTGTCTTATATGAATTTTTACTCCTAAAGACGCACTAGGTCTCATTTTCAGGGTATGTCTTATTTTTCGATAAGAAAAGAATTTATTGTTGAGCAAGATATCAACAATTATTAATATTCTGTAGTCATTTTGTTAGGGTTGGGTAACACAAAAGACAGGGGATAGTGTGCCCTGAGCTCGTCCCAACCTCTGTCCCTTCCTATATCCCCCCAAGCTAAACCGTGGGGCAACTACTTGAAGACTCAAAATACACTGGATAAGTGTGGGAAGGGAAACACACACAGACTGACAAACATAAAACACAAAAGAATGGTAAACTAGCCGGAGTAACAACGAGAGGGTACGTCAAGAACAAAGTCAGAAGGCAAAAGGGTCAACGTCAAAAACTAGCCGAGGTCACAACAATACGGAGTAAATCAAGCTAATGCAGCGAGCGAGTGATGAAGGGATTTCAAACACTGGCACAGGTGACTAGTGAAGCTGCAATTTATACAGCCAGAACTCCACCTCCAGAACCTGATAGGAGCTGGACAGCTTCTGGGAATTAACCCCTCATGGTGCAGAATAACCAGGCACCATGCAGAGGTACCACAAGTCCCAGCAGTTCCGAACACAACTCCTAGACAGCGCGAGATCTTAGCAGCCGCTGCCCAGGGTGCACGCCAGAGACCGCTGGTAGCGGACTAGAGGTGGAGTTTGCGCGGACACGCGCCAGAGGTCGGAGAACGCTGCTAGCACCACCAGAAGAACCGGAAGCATTCTCTCTAGCGAACCTGACACATTTTATCACAAACCTCTGAATAACCAGCCAAACTCTGAACTCCATCAATAATTTCTTATGACTCTACTTCCATGTACAACAATCTATGGTACATTTGCCGATCCCAGTATTTAAAGACTTGGAACCTCCCCCAAATCTTGAATTTCATGCTGAATTTCTTGTGACTCTATTTCTTTTAGAACAATTGGCCCCAATCTCTCATGATTAGCAATAGCACTTTCCTACAATGAGGACTTCTTGTCCGAGTAACATTTTCAACGTTCAACATTTTAACATAGCATTTTCAACGCAATAGTCAGTGATTTTATCCCATGAATTCTTCCCCCATGTCACAACCTGCTGCAGTATCTAAATGATCTACTAATACTAATGTATGGCGTTGGGGGAGCTGTAGCAATGACTGCCGCTAGGTCTTATTTTCAGGGGATGCCTTATATTTCTAAGTGTAAAAAAATTTGCAATAGGTCTTATTTTTGGGGGGTGTCTTAATTTCAGAGAAACGGGGTAAGAAAGCAACTATGATTTTGCACTGGTAGAGGAAGTAAATCATCAACTTCTTATATTACAGGAGGTCCTGTTATTCCAAGTCACAGTTATCAACATTTTTTATGCACAACAACCAAAAAATGTATTTCCATTGTAACAAAACATCTACTTTACACAGTGAATTGCGACCTTCAATATGTAATGACTTGGTGTGTAGGAGGCACCGGCAGAATCCTTGAACATTTAGCTGATTCTCTGAAACACAATGGCGATCAGCTTCCTACAGCAGGATGCACATTATAAATGCCATACCTTTTATATCATTCTTTGTAGATTTTTTTGTTACTTTTGTTCTTTCTTTTTGAACTTCTTTAACCTTGAGGAATTCAACATTAATGAAAGTGCATGTACTATGGAGCCAGTGCACCCATTATAGCACATGATATGAGGACATTGGTTTGGCACCAAACATAAGGTGGAAAGGTCATGGCCTACTGACCTCTCTCCTATATGTTTTATATCCCATAATATAATTTGTCAGGCATCATGATCATGGAGGAATGGGAGACTTTTTTTCACATATAGACCACTCAATAAATATCAAGGCCCCAAACAATGATGGTAGAGAGTTGTGCCTAATAATCTTTGGCCTTTGACTACAGTATCATCTGTCACTCTCTATGGTATCCTATAGTTCGCAACTTTGATGGTCATGGTCAGTGGAGGGGGGAACCTATAGTTAGCTATCTTCATGGTCATGGTCAGTAGAGCTGATGGCTACCTTGGTAGTTCAATAGAGGTGGGATCTAACAGTTGGCTACCATGGTGGTCATGCTCTAAGGAAGTGGGAACTCATTGTTGACTAAAATCACAGGATAGAGAGTGATTGGTAGTGCTGGAGAAAGCACAGCGCTGTACTCCATAATTTATGACACTGCATACTACTGAATGGAGCATCAGAACTCATGCTTAACCTGACCCTCCACTCATTAGTGGTAACCGCACCCTTATTCTCAGGATTGCTGGGGTTAGGGTTCACATGATTGGTGGTGAACCCAGAATTCGGACCCTCACCATCTGCTTGGTATCCCCTGTCTTGTTGTCAGTAGTGGATTATAATATAGGAGTTTTGGGCAGTAGCCCGGGGCCCATGCCTTCTAGGGGGCCCATAGCCATCAAACCAAAACCAACTTTTATAAGATCTTCACCCATGAAATCCTCATACATCTGTTCCTGCTCTCAAGACACATGTACACAAGAGCAATTTCAGGACCTTTGAAGGTCCTCCAAAGGTCTTTAAACCGCAGATTGAAAGCAGGGAGAAGGGGTGCATCCCCCCATCCCCCAAGAAGCTTGATTCTAGTACCATATGTAGGAAGTGATTCTAGACTTGTAGGGGCTATTATATACATACAGCACTCGACCTATGGTGGTCTTAATCTGCCCTTGCTTGTAGTACAACTCCTTGTAGGGTGTATCTTGAAAGATGGTTCCCCAATATATCAGAGAAGACTGGAATAAATTAACTACCTAAAATCATGGATAGGTCATTGGAAAACATTAGATTTCTGTCTCAGAAACTAGAGTAAATAAGCCATCAGCCTTCATCCTGGCAGGGGGCCCAGACGGAGCCTCTTCTGTGTAAAAGAGGCAAGACAAGAAGAGCCCATCCTGCCTGGCAGATGGTCCATACACCATCCCACCCTCTTAGGTTGGCACTGCATGTGCTTATTCATTCTGCTCCCTCAATCCTACAAGACTCCTGGGAAATATTCATTGTCTGGACAGCTTACATATTAATTATAACATATTGTAATAGTACAAAATACAGCCAGATCTGTGTCTGTCACTTCTGAACTCCTACATGCAATGAGTTAAAGGGGTTGTACAGGTTTAGAGGAAACAGCGCCACCCCTGTCCCTGGTTTGTGTTAGGTATTGCAGCTTAAAACTTATCATATCATTAAAAGGGGCATCTGCTGTGAACTGGGGGGGGGGGCGGGGGCTGACTGGTGGGGATATCTATATATTGGGGGGACATGTGCTGGGGCTGTCTATATACTGAGTAGGCATGAAACCAACTGGTGTAAGATTTATTAGGAAGGAGGCCAGTGTCCTGTCTGCACCTCTTCTCTGATGGAGACTGCGCTTTTGTCATATCTAATCTTTCTCCCACAAAACCAAGCTGAGAAATATTCCTCTGCAATCAGATTAGAAGTATCTTTATGTATCAAACAACAAAATAACAAGAAAATTATCAGGGAAACGCTGGGGCCAGGGTGGCTGGATTTCTTGCCAAGTCAAAGATTAAGGGTCATGTATCTAAAAAGATTCATGGTCATTATGGAAACCCAACAGAACAAATGAGGTTTAGTGATGGAGTTGTGGAATGAGCCGGTTTCAGAGACACTGTAGGCATCTTCACTGGTTAGGGCTTATAAGGAGTGAAATGACTCCCATGGGGGATGGGGCTATTTATCCACAGGGGACACATTTATATTGGGTTCT
This sequence comes from Engystomops pustulosus, assembly GCA_019512145.1. Lineage (NCBI taxonomy): Eukaryota > Metazoa > Chordata > Amphibia > Anura > Leptodactylidae > Engystomops > Engystomops pustulosus. The sequence goes on along the minus strand of CM033642.1, from coordinate 14,973,150 downwards.
TTAAATCTTACAGAAACTGGAAAAGGTGAAAGACCTGATGCCCATGACCGCCAAGTGGAGAAGAGTCCCAATATTTTTGCTTCAACACAGTGTATACATTATTATCCCGTAGCTTCTTGGGTTTGTGTTCTAATCTATCCGTGGACATTGCTGCACCCTGATTGGTGGCTTAATGCATGTATCTGCCTGTGATGAGCTGAGATGCTCTCTACGATTCAATATCCCATCTCAGGCTTTCTTCTCTGTATTCGTAACCCCATTGTCCTCCAAAAGGTCATCTTTGTTAGAAAAACCTGGGTATGATTTGCAAATGAAAAATTAGCAAAGCATTATGTATGGGGTGAATCTTGGAGCAGGCATCAACCTCAAATAACCCATTTATTCATTCATTCTTAGAAGGTCAGGGGATTTCTACTTGTGTCCTGATTTCATAATGGAAAATATCAGTCAAGGGAGAGTAGATAGTCATTGTACTGGAAAGTCACTCGTACAAGGTCAGTCACCAGTCAGGGACCTCAAAATTCATAGTGGTGGCCCTGCGTACCCCGGTTAATTAATAATCAGCCCTTGCGTCCGCTTGCTCGCGAACAGACAACCAGTGCCATCATCCGGCTGTCTGGAAATGTGCCTTACCAGTGCGGATGTGCAAGGGATAACTTCTCAACCAAGCGGACAGAGGGGGTGAATATAAATGTGGTTGTGCATAAATAAGGAACGGAGGAGCCATGCAGCTCTCAGGTGACGTGAGCCTAAGCACCACAGGCTAATTTACATATTGTTAAAACCTTATTTTCTCTGGAGTACGCTGTACCCTGGATTACGCTGGAGACACTTGCGTCATCCCCCTAGAGGTAACGGGCATTAATTATAGGATATTCCCCTGCTAATCTGGTGGTAAATGTCCTTTAATGGGGAAGGGGGATGTATTATTTTTTTCCTGCTTATTTTTCAACAACTTTGTTGTATTTTTGCGTCTGAACGTCAAACTTGTGGTTTACTACTTTTCCCTGTTTGTGCGCCATTTATCCTTGTTAAACTGATGTTTTACCACAACTAAGACTGTTCTGTAAACTGCGGCTCAAATTTTTTTTGCACTTTGCCTCTACCCCCTCCATGCCACTTGGGTGTGGAGAGGGATGGTATCGGGCAAAGAATTGGGCCAGCTCAGGGTGGATACTTCCTGCACCTGTGCAGTAGCTGGAGCGAATTTCTATGCCACGCAGAACCTGGTGTGCAATTGTGGCGAGCACGTAACAAGTCTATGATGTGCGGAACTTCACCGGATATAGATCAAGAGGCTGGAGCCTCTTGATACCTCTGGCACGACCCGAGGGGCAGGGCCAACATCTGCCCTTTAATATCTATCTATCTCATATCTATCTGTGTATCTATATCTATCATCTACAGTATGTTTCTATTTATCTATCTATCTATCTATCTATCTATCTATCTATCTATCTATCTATTTCTTCTATCTATCATTAGCAACAAAAATAGTTATAAAATGCAAGAGAAGTAGAGCAATGCCGCTCAGATGTAATTATTGTTGACCCCTAGTAGGAGCCGTACAATACCCTGTGTGTGAGATTCCCGTCTACCCAGCGACACCCTCCCTGCGTCTCATAAATACTTGATCCGGTCTCAGGCTCAGGAGACTGTGTCTGCTTTTAAATCAAGGCAAAATTGTTCCCTGTTGGTATAAGAGCAGCCTCTTGAATTAATCCACTTTTATGGTTTTTGTTATCCTCTAAGCCGAAACCAACTGGTGTAAGATTTATTAGGAAGGAGGCCAATGTGCTGTCTGCACCTCTTCCTCGACGGAGACTGCGCTTTTGTCATTTCTCCCACAAAATTTAGTCGAGAAATATTCCTCTGCAATCAGATTAGAAGTATCTTTATGTAACAAACAACAAAATAACAAGAAAATGATTAGGAAAACGCTGGGGCCAGGGTGGGCGGATTTCTTGCCAAGTCAAAGATTAAGGGTCGTGAAGGGCTTTTTAGATTCATGGTTAAGGTCTAGGTGGGGTCATTATGGAAACACAACAGAACAAATGGGATTTAGGGATGGAGTTGTGGAACAAGCCGGGTTCAGAAATGAGGCATCTTCACTGGTTAGGGCCTATGATTCCCATGGGGGATGGGGCTATTTATCCACAGGGGACACATTTATATTGGGTTCTTTAAATCTTACAGACACTGGGAAAGGTGAAAGACCTGACGTCCATGACCGCTGAGTGGAGAAGATTGCCAGAGTCTCAGTATTTTTCCTCAACACAATGTATACATTATTATCCAGCAGCTTCTTGGGTTTGTGTTCTACTCTATCTGTGGACATTGCTGCACCCTGATTGGTGGCTTAATGCATGTATCTGCCTGTGATGAGCTGAGATCCTCTCTAAGCTTCAATATCCCATGGAGACCCACATCTCAGGCTTTTTTCTCTGTATTTGCGCCCCTATTGTCCTCCAAAAGGTCATCTTTGTTAGAAAAACTTGTGTATGATTAGCAAAAGGAAAATTAGTAGAGCATTATGTATGGGGTGGATCTTGGAGCAGGGATCAACCTCAAATAACCCATTTATTCATTCATTCTTAGAAGGTCAGGGGATTCCTACTCGTGTCCTGATCTCATAGTGGAAATTATCAGTCAAGGGAGAGTAGATAGCCATCGTACTGGAAAGTCACTAGTACAAGGTCAGTCACCAGAGATGGGCCATGGGGCCAAGGAAGATCTGGATAAGTTTTATTGACTTCTTATTGTATTAAATTATTATAGAAATATCTGTGTATTATTATATTAATGGGCATTTCCACGGGATAGGGCCTAACTTGCTGATTAGTGGGGGTCTCAGTGATGGGACCGCCATATATCATGAGAACAAGAGTGCGATAGGGTCTGTTGAACGCCCCTTGTCACTCCCCAAGATGAGCGGGGCAGCCGGTTGCGCATGGTCAGATTTCGCTATGGAGTTGAGATTGTCCATAGAGATGAAAGGGGCCGTCCGACCATGCACGACCGGCTACTCCGGTCATCCCAGGTAGTGACAAGGGATCCGACTGGGGTACAATGGACCCACATTCTCATGATATGTGGTGGTCCTATTACCTTTAAGTATTAAGGAGGGTTGGCTCTAGAACCCCTAACCTTATAGAGAAGCTAATTTTTAATACAATGAATATTTCAGTATTTGTTCATGAATGTACGGCCATGATATGGAATATTCGGCATTTTTGCAGTTTTTCTCTTTGCAGCTCCAAATGCACTTCAGTAACTAATTTCTGTGTTTTTATATGCCCACTCTTTTTCACATAATATTATACTGTTTACTACACCTTTGGACTAATCTGCAATACCAGGCACAGCCACTTCAGAAGCTATGGAGCTGTAAAACATTTAAAGCGCTGCAGCCCTTCATACAGCGATACAGACGGGGCACAAAGAATAGGACGTCCATCAATCTAGTACTGATCACCCGTCCCGTCACGGGATAATTGCATTTTTAGGTGTATATTATTACACTGTCTTTAAGTTTACAGTATTAGAGGAACATTAGTCACTGGTACAAGGAGGCAGAATTTTTAGATTTCTATTATAATAACATAATTCACAGGTAGAGTATAACACTGTCTGAAGGTGTACATTATAACAGCATTAGTCACATGTACAGTATGGCGCTGTGTTTAGGTGTACAGTATAACAGCATTAGTCACAGGTACAGTATGGCGCTATGTTTAGGTGTACAGTATAACAGCATTAGTCACTGGTACAGTATGGCGCTATGTTTAGGTGTACATTATAACAGCATTAGTCTCAGGTACAGTATGGCGGCATGGTTTGCAATACAGTAGTACATCATTAAGTATCCCAAAAAGACAGAGCTAGAAGACACAAACATTTTTTAAGAAATTGAGGGGTTAACTTTCTGCTTTCCTCTCATGTTAGACGGCAGCTCTTGATATTGAGGTCACCTTATTCCATTACCATGTTAGTTATGCTAGGACAGACATAGTAACTGGGTCTCAGGCTCAGCATCATCTGTACGGATTGTCTATGCATCAGTGAATCCTTCTCTGCTCATCCATATCAGAGAACCACAACTTACTGATGTGTCATATACAGCGCGGCCCAGATCAACAGCCCTGTGTCTCCACTCACTGCCGGCTCCGCACATTGTCACCTACCTCCAGTGACAGGGATCAGCCGCTGCATGCTTCTCATTACATTATCTCCTCACTCCACTTCTTACATTACAGGTTAAGTATCTGCCCATTGATCCATCTATTCTGCTTCTATGTCCTTCATGGTTTATGGGTCGGTATAGCGGTGAATTCAGCAAATTCCATCTATTTCCTGATATTTCCAGCTTTGAATGCAATGACTGTGGTTCACTTTTATAGATTTTGACTATAAAGCTATAAATCCAACAAACTCTGCAGAAGTCCATTGCGGCAGATTTACTTACCCGGCCCATTCGCGATCCAGCAGCACCTTCTCGGGTGGATTCGGGATTCACTAAGGCAGTTCCTCCGCCGTCCACCAGGTGGCGCTGCTGCGCTGAAGAGCATCGGAATGCACTGGAATACACCGAGGCCGGCTGAGTGAAGGTAAGTGCAAGCTCCGCGACAGATTTTCCGTTTTTAAATGCGGCAGTTTTTCCAAATACGTCGGGTTTTCGTTCGGCCACGCCCCCCGATTTCCGTCGCGCACATGCCGGCGCCGATGCGCAACAATCCGATCGCGTGCGCCAAAATCCCAGGGCAATGGGGCACATTTACTTACCCGTCCGGAGGAGTTCACGAAGTATGGATTGTCCGACGATCATGCACTGTGCCGCGATTCACTAAGATCGCGCGCCCGATATCCTGCATGTGTCGCTTCCCCGCTCAGGTCCGCAGGAGTTTACCTTCTATTTCCCGGTGCATGTAAGTGCTTGTTCTTGCGACAAAATTTGAAAGTTAAATCCCGCGCTCAGTCCAAATCAGTCGGATTGTCCAACGGCCCGCCCCCAATTTCTGTCACATGAAAGCCAGCACAGCTGTGCCACAATCCGATCGCGTGCGACACAATCCCCAGTTAAGTACCTGTCACAGCGGCGCAAATCCCGAAAACTTTGAAATTCCGACAAAAGTGCAATCTGCGAACCCTTAGTAAATAAGCCCCAATATGGGACTTGTAGACTTCATATAGCATTTCCCCTCTGCAGTGTCTCTAGGTTTGCAGTGAGGACACCTAGCTGCTGTAACTCATTCCCCCACCCCCTGCCCTCTCCAAAGCATTTTATATTATCTGTGCAACACCCTCGCCGATGCAATGGCGAGTGGGTGCTTGCGAATAAGCCCCATAACAATGTCACCACATCACAAAGGGGAAATTGCAGTGGTTAATCCTGCCTGGCAAGGCAGAAGTTAAATCTGTGTATGATGTAAAAGTCCAGTATCCAATGATCTGTGTTACATCCTGTCTCTGTGAACTGAGAGGTAATTGGAGGAGCAGCCACCACCTGACCAAAGGGAGGTAATAAAACCCCCTGGCCAGGAATGTTCTAGAGTTCTTAGAGAGAAGTCTCTCTCAGGAGAGAGAGGAGAGCAGTCTCTCCCAGAAGGGAGAAGAGACCGGTCCTAGTCAGGCCCTCTGGGTCTGCAGGACGCAAGCAGAGAGTAGTTAGCTGAGCAGCAGCTCAGAGTCTCTAGCACACCAGACCAGTGTAGGAAGAGCCTAGCCCCTGCCTGAAGTGGAAGATAAGACTAGAGTTAGTGTAGTGAGGAAAGGGGTATCATCCTACCTTCAAGGGTGATACCTGAAGAGATCCAGGACCGAGCTGAAGCCTCCTCTAAGGACCCAGCTGCCTCCCAGCCTGCCCTATACATCCAGGCTGGTGAACTACATCCTGTGGCTCCCTCCAAATACCTCTCCAGTACTCCACCATCTTGTTAAAGGCACGTTTGCTGCAGTTCCTGCGGTTCAAATAAAGAACTGTAAGTTGTTTTCTTCAACTTCTGTCTCCGTCTGGTCCCTGCTAATACGGCTGCCTTCATCACCGGCACCCTGTCCATCACCCAGAGACTCACACTCGGGACATTAAGGGGTTGCCCCAGGGAGATCCGCTATAGCAGCCGCTCCCTCATCTTTTCTTGCCAACACCACCCTGCTGGAGACCTGCCAGGCTGTAGGACAGCCCTCCGGTTCCCCCGTATCAAGCACCGTGACAATAGGGTGCTTAGGCCGCAACCGCCAGCCACTCCGGTACAGCGGGCCCCGGCTGACTCCAGGCCTCACCTTTAAGGCTAGGCCCCGGTGGGGGATGTTGCATCTGACACCAGTGAAAATAAGTGGAAAAACACATCTTTTACAAAGATAGGCACCTTGTAAATGGAATGTGTCAGCAGGTTATGTATTGGCCATGGAGATCCCTGTAACCACATCTTGTATGTGTTGTAAGTAGCAGCAGGACTGTGAAAATGCATTTATATTCCAGGATTATAGCAGGTATTTGAAGCCCACTGGTCCAGTATGTAGTATTTCTGTAATATTCAAACACATAGTAGTAGATTATAATATAGGTGGTTTGGGCAGTAGCCTGATGACCGTGCCTTCTAGGAGACCCATGGCCACCCAAAACACTCACCACATTTTGTAGTGAGAAGAACCTTCACCCATAAATCCTTGTATATCTGTTCCTGCTCTCAGTCCACATATACAAAAAAGATATTTCAGGACCTTTGAAGGTCCTCCGAAGGTCCTGAAACCACAGAATAAAGCATCATTATATATTATAAATATTATATGTTTAGGTATACATTATTACAGCATTAGTCCCAGGTACAGTATGGCGGCATGTTTAGGTGTACAGTATAACAGCATTAGTCACAGGTACAGTATGGCGGCATGTTTAGGTTTACATTATAACAGCATTAGTCCCAGGTACAGTATGGTGCTATGTTTAGGTGTACATTATAACAGCATTAGTCACCGGTACAGTATGGCGCTATGTTTAGGTATACATTATTACAGCATTAGTCCCAGGTACAGTATGGTGCTATGTTTAGGTGTACAATATTACAGCATTAGTCACAGGTACAGTATGGCGCTATGTTTAGGTGTACAGTATAACAGCATTAGTCACAGGTACAGTATGGTGGGATGTATCAAGAGAGGAATAGATTCTCATGATAAAGACATAGTTTGGCCTTTATACAAATCCCTGGTCAGACCACACATGGAATATTGTGTACAGTTTTGGGCACCAGTGTATAAAAAGGATATAGTAGAGCTGGAACGGGTGCAGAGGAGAGCAACCAGGATTATTAGGGGAATGGGGGAACTAGAATACACTGACAGATTAAAAAATTTGGGATTATTCAGTTTAGAAAAAAGACGACTGAGGGGAGACCTCATTACAATGTACAAATACCTGAACGGACAGTACAAGGATCTCTCCAAAGATCTTTTTATACCTCCATAACGCCAGCCATTTACCTAAAGAGGTATGATGAGGACAGCCAGATGGAACGACCGAAACGCGTCACCCATTTTTGACTAACGTGATTATCACTATACTTCAGTTATCTTTGTTATGGTACTAATACATTTTGGATGTTTCCGGGATCAAGCAGTCCTGCACCACCGGTGGTTCATCACTGTGAGGCAAGGTGGGTGAGCTTTAAAGAGGAAACTGTCAGCAAAATAACCCCTCTAAAGTAAATAATTTCCATAATAAACTGCAAGTAGAGAGCAATTGCCTCATCCCTTCTTGTCCCTCTACAGGACTGTTAAACCTAAAGCAAGAGCGGTCCTAAAGCTGTATGCACATGACCATGTGAAATGTCCAATGAAGCATAGCATATTCAGCTGTCCAACACTTATTATGAGTTGAGCACAGCAACCCCCCCAGTGCTATGACTGACAGCCGGTATATGGAGTGAGGCTGTATAATGATGTGCTTCATGGTGAGGGTGGCCACGCACCCTGCAGCATGTGTGTGAAACTGTGTGTGTGTAATAGGAGAGATACAGCGCTCCAGGCAGCATGTTACAGCAGAACATGTCAGCTTCAATTGTGCTAGCTGATTGTCTGTGTTCTCTCACCTGTATATTAGGAGGAGTGCAGCATGTCAGCAGATGCAGCACAAACACCAGCATGCTTTACTATACACTACACACCAGACATGACAGGGAGAGGGGAGGGGGGCAACCCAGGGGAGGTGACATCACTGCCTCGACATGTGACCAGGCCTCATTTACATGATAAAAAAATAAGATTGGTTTTATAATGATTAATTAGTGAAGGGACTAGAAAAGGATGGGATGGGAATCCATGTGAGCTGCTCCAATAGGGTAGAGTGACAGACAAGTGACCACGACCTGATGACCCTTACCACACCCTCACGTCCATAGGATGACGGGTAGTACCAGAACCCTCTATAAGATTACCTCGATGGTTATCACCGCAGGAGTCTCGGCATCAGCAGTTAGATGGATACGCCGTAACAACCCATCGGCATACCTCCCAAACATTTGTGAAAAGGGAAAGAGGATCCCCCTAAGCCACACCCAAATCCACTCCCTGGCCACGCCCCAAATTTTACCAGATTAGAATAATATAAAAAATCATCGCAATAAAAAAAAAAAATTATCCTCATTGGATTGAGCCCAGAAAGCAGGTCCAGTGACCATTATGTACAGCACCCAACCAATGAGCTAAACCCAGTGATTACAAGGGTAGAAGGTTGGTAACTAAGAAATAGATACTGTCACAGACTGTGACCAGATTAAGGCATTGGGTATAGGGAGGGATCTTCTCAGAGATTATGAATTATGAGACTATTATATTATTATGGAGCTTATTATTATTATTATTGAGAATTATGATATTATTTTTTATATATTAATAATCGTCTCCATAATAATTAAAAATATATACAATTATAATAATAGTTGAATAATACTACAATAAGGAATCTCATGAGAAGATCACTCTCTGATATCAGTGCTTAGGTCTGTGTCACAGTGTCACAGTGGCAGATAAACACTTCTTAAGTTACCAGAATATCCTCAGCTCTGTATTGAGTGGGCTTATAGACTCAGTTCAGTTAAAGGAAACCTACCATTAAATGGTAGGTTTTACGCTGTAAAACACCGCGCACCAGCTCAGGGTTGAGCTGGTGCCGGTGCCTTAGTTCGTTGTGTAAAACCGCGGTATCGCGGGGTTAACATTTTTAAACTTTTATAGCATAAAACTGCTTCGGAGCTGCGTAGCGCACGCCTACTATAGGAAATGCAGCAGGCGTTGACGGCGCATACGGTCGCGCGACGCGCCGAAGGCGGCTTCTGCTATAAGTTTAAAAAGTGTTAACAACCGCGATACCGACGGGTTTGTGGGTTTTAACACTACGAATAGCACCGGCACCAGCTCACCCTGTCTATGGTGCGAGGGTCCCAGTTTCAAATCTCCAGCCTGGGCAATAAACTTTATGTAATGTAATTATACAAGCGCTTGTGTCTGGGGGAAGGGCCACTGGAGACCATCATATGGACAGAATTAAATCAGACCTGATGACATGGGCCCTGCTCTTCCGATAAGCCGACACTTCTCGGAAAGGATTCCCTCCGAAGTCTGCGCTCTGGGAACCCTAGGAGATGTAGTGACCATATATGGACAGATCTGATCTGAGTGATGACGTGGTCCCTGCCTCAGCTAAGCCGACAATTCTCTGAAAAAGGATTCCCTCCCGATGTATGCTATGGGAAACCTTAGGAGATTGTTAGGGCATATATGGACAGACACTGATCGAGCTTGATGACGTGGTCCGGCTCATGCTAGCCGACACTTCTCTGAAAAAGGGATTCCATCCGAGTCTGCTCGGGGCACCCAGGAGATGCAGTGACCATTATGGACAGATACTGATCTGAAGCTGATGACGTGGTCACATGTCTCCCGCTAACCGGACCACTTCTCTGAAAAGGATTCCCTCGATGTCGGTAGAAGCCATTCGCGTACTGTGAGTTTCAGCTTTCAAAGTATTTACTATGGGACACAGCGACGAGACACAGGGGACCGGGGGGGGGAAAATCGGGTGACAAATTCTAGCTTTCCCGTGGACACGGGGGCCGATGGGAAGAAAAGGGGAATTTCCCGGCAAAATCGGGACGGTTGGGAGCTAGCATCGTTTAAACCTATAGACACTGCGTTCCACAGTGCCACGCCACGACGAGCGGACGGTTTTGCCATCGTTTGCCATTGGTAACCCTGGAGGTCCAAATAAGGGACCCCAGGGCTGCCTCCAGTAGCAGCCTTAAGAATGGTGCACGATCTAACAGTGCAGCTGTCAGCATAGTATAAGAAGGATATTACAATAACACTGTGTCCCTGGGACAAAAGAAAACAGTATAAAAAAGTGCAAATTAAAATAATTATTTAAAAAGAAAGTAAAAAGTTTCCCCAAAAAACACAAATATTTGGGTATCACAACGTCCAGTAACCAAACCAGTTACAATAAAATAAAAATTGTCACTGAACTCGTACGGTGGTGAGCGCCCGTTAAGTAAAAAAAGCCAAAAAACTTCCCAAAAATTATGAAAGTGACAAAAATGTATTTTAAAGTAAACAGGAAGATACCAAGAAGAAGTACAGCTGGTCCCGCCAAAAAATAAGACTGTAACCAGCTCTGTAACAAAAAATAAATGTTCGGCCCATTAACTGGCGATACAAAAACAAGCAAATTTCTCACAAAAATGAGTCTATATTCTGCAAAACACGGTAACCAGAAAAAAAAGCCATATAAATGGGGTATCGACCGTAATCGTGATGACCCGTTTGGAGAATAAGAGAAAATGGTATTTTTATGGTATGGGAAAGTCAGGGAAAAAAAAAATTACAACAACATAAACAAGATTAATGATTAACACCATCAGAAAGAGGTTAGAACGAGTTAATGACAATCTGAGTATTAGCTATTGAAACCGCCACATAAATGAGGTGTACCTGAAAGGGGATCCCATCCACAAAAAAATTAATACCCCATTATGTCCAAATTACAAAAAATTTAAACATTTTGTAGCTCTGTAAGAGTGACAAGCAGATCTGCTATGAATGGAACTCCTTCCCTACTATCCAGGACGTGCGCCCCTACAGAGTCACAACCACATACTGGGGCATCCTCAACTCGGGAGGAGAAAATTGGGTATCGAACTTTGTGGCGTTTTTGTGTCCTTATACTATGCAATGGTTTATTTTTGGCCAAAAAATTAAGATATTGGCTAAAGAAAATTACAACTGTAAATTACACCGACAATGGTTTAACCCCAGTGTAGAAGCTAAAGGGTTAAACCACTTCTTAAAGTTGACTTTACACATTGAGGGATGTCGTTTCTAAAATGGCGTGATACATGGGGTTTTACTAGTTTAGGCCTCTCAAAGTCAGTTAGACCGAGCAGGAGCCTCTATATAAGGGGTCTTCATACCAAAGAGAAAAATTGCTCCCACATTTGACCCTCCTAACAACCTAGAAAAGACGAGAGGAGGCAATCATTTAAAAACCCCCCGCCGATATACAGCAGGACATGTGGGAAATGTTAGGTAGAAAGTTATTGGGTGCTAGGACTATCTGCAGGAAAAGCAGAACATTAAGTAGAACTTTGAAAATGAAGAATATTTGACGTTTTCCATTGTTTTTTACAAAAGATATCATTCAAAATTCCATTCTATTACTTTGAAGTACAATGTGACGAGGACACAATCTCAGAATCCCCGGGAGTACAGCGGTACAGAGTTATAACCTCCTGTACTGAACAGGCAGATTTAAATAATAGGGCCTGGTCCTAAAGGTCTAAATAGAACTACATTTTCTATTTAGGTAGTGCGCTACAGTTGGAGTCCTGTTCCTTCTGGAATATTAGGTTTGGTGTAATCTGCATCATGCATAAGGCGTCCGCATAGGTCATCAAGTAGAGGAGACTAAAAGAGGTGGAGCTTGCCTACCCCGTCCTGGAAAACTTTGCAGATGCAACACCCTCGGCCGATGCAAGGCGAGTGGGTGCTGCGAATAAAGCCCCATAACATATGTCACCACCATCACAAAAGGGGAAATTGCAGTGGTTAATCCTGCCTGGCAAAGGCAGAAGTTAAATCTGTAGACGATGTAAAAGTCCGAGTATAAATGAGATGGTTAATCCTGTCTCTGGAACTGAGCGGTAAGTGGAGGAGCAGCCACCACCTGACCAAAGGGAGGGTAATAAAACCCCATGGCCAGGAATGTTCTAGAGTTCTTAGAGAAGAAGTCTCTCTCAGGAGAGTAGAGGAGAGCGTCTCTCCCAGAAGGAGAAAGAGGACGGTCTAATAGTCAGGCCCTCTGGGTCTGCAGGACGCAAGCAGAGAGTAGTTAGCTGAGCCACAGCTCAGAGTCTCTCGCACACCAGCCCAGTTGCAGGGAAGAGCCTAGCCCCTGCTCTGAGTGGAAGCCATAAGATATAGAGCTAGTGTAGTGAGGAAAGGGGTGATCATCTTACCTTCAAGGGTGATACCTGAAGAGATCCAGGACCAGATGAAGCCTCCTTAGGACACCAGCTGCCTCCCAGCCTGCCCTCCATCCGGTGGGAACTACCCTGTGGCTCCCCCAAAACGCATCTCCAGACTCCACTTGTTAAGTCACGTTTGCTGAGGTTCCTGTCGGTTCCAAAAAAGAACTGTAAGTTGTTTTTCAACCTTTGTCTCCTCTGGTCCCTGCATATACGGCTGCCTTCATCACCGGCACCCTGTCCATCACCCAGTAGGACTCAATCTAGGACAAAGGGGTTGCCCCAGGGAGATCCGATCAGCAGCCTCTCCCTCACTTTTTTGCCAACACCACCTGCTGGGAGCTGCCAGGTGTAGACAGCCCTCCGGTTCCCCCCCTACCAAGAACCGTGACAATAGTGTGCTAGGCCGCAACCGCCAGCCACTCCGTATGCGCGGCCCCGGCTGACTCCAGGCCCACGAAAACAAGGCTAGGCCACGTTGGGGAGTTGCAAAGTGGCGTCACGAACAGATAAGTACTTCGGTGCCTTATTACGGCATTTAAAGGACTTTCCTTTACTGGAAAAAGACTGTGCTGCCTAACCCAGCTGCCATCGGGTTTAGGCCCAAGGACTGTGTGTTTCTGGATGAATGTGTTATACTGATGCCACGTCGGTTCGAGCGCGCTCCCGCACTCCAGAGGTTAATCTGGCAAGGACTGTACCAGCTTCTGCTAGACATCCGGCGGCGCCGCGCCTAAAGATCTTTACCTCAGTAAACGGTGGACGCAGCAAAATAATTCAAGCCCGCCAAAACTTCACTGGCGGGAGAAAACCAAGATGACGCATCAAGCTCCACCCACAGCGCGAAGGGCGGGAACCACGCTCATGTGGCGCAGCGGGAAAAATTAGAGCCGCCCACAGCTCTTGGCGGGAAGGATGGACTCATCCACGGGCTCGAGGCAGACTTCCAGCCCTGCCTCAGAGAGAAGCGCAGAACTTGAGTGGGACTTTGGACAGTGAGGACAACTCCATGTTGGGGTCACAGCCCTCCTCCTGTGGAGCGTCCGGAATTTACGAGTGGGTCCTAGAGTATGGTGGTGGTATATGCCGCAGGCCCGCCGAAGACCCTCCGCGGACATGGCGGCACAGAGGATTGATCGGGCCTTCGTAAACAGGAATGTTACCAAACGGTGACGCAGTACCAAATTTCCACCCGTGGGGCGGTTCACTCGTCACTTTATCCAGGCACCATCCCGTACAGCGGGCCAAGTGGAGGAGCCACGTGGGGAGGTCCCGACTCCTGTCGAAGCCAACGCCTGGGCTAGTGTTGCCGCTACAATGCTCCGAGGCCTTACTACTCCTGCTGCGCGGCCTGAATAGCCCGCGTGTGGTGGTTCCTGATCCTCGGTGGTCAAGGCTCCTGTTCCGCACATACTGTCGCCCAAGGAGATCTCGACTTCAGAACCGGAGTCACGGAGACCCCAGCACCGAAAACCTCCGCAGCCTCAAGCCGAGGTGGGCCGCCCGCCGGGACTCCGAGACGCTGCTCGGAACAGCGACGACGAGATAGAGAAGGAGGCCCAACGGTTATATGGGCCGGCGGTTCTACAGCGGGAGCTGGGTCGAGAAGACCGCGACCACCGGCATGGTCCGATTCTTCGACAAGCGAAGGGCTATGGCTTCGCCACCAGGAATACAACGGACGGGAAGTATTATACCCAGCCGGTCCGGCAAGAGGCCTGACTGCCGGAGAGGCACAGCACAACCTCAAGCCAGGCGAGTGCATCAAGTTCTCCCCTGCAGGAAGGACCTCGAGGACCTGGGCGGCTGGTGTGATCCGATCCCGACTCCGAGCTGCGGGACCGTTATTCCAGCACAGGACGAATGGTATGAGACGCGCGGTGGCCGGAATCTCCGAACAACTCTTTCATCGGATGCAAGTCCCCGGGCGGTGACCCAAGGACTGCCCCATCCCCAGGTATAATCGTTGAGTACGGGGTCCCATCGCCTTCATGCGGCGGGCATGATCCAGGGGCACCCCCACCGGCTCCCTGCGGGAGCATGCCAAGATTCCCGCGGCTCTCTCGTGGGAGAAGACATCCGGCTAGGAACTTGTCAGGAGGTTCCATCTAGGCCCACATCTCCCCTTGCCGGTTACCAATGGGGTGATGACCCGGCCCCGGAAGAACCGGAGCTGGAAGGAGCCGCGGCGCGGCCGCTGGGCTCTGTCTATTTCTTCATGGACCCCTCTGTGGTCCCTGGCTCAGTTGAGCCCCCGGCTGGAACAGCCGACACCCCGGGCGACAGCGCTCCTCCCCCTGAAGGTCTGGAGGATGCTGCTGCACCTGCAGCACCCACTACTGCCACTGGGTGTCCCCAGCCGGCACCTACTCCCGCTGAGGATGCACAGGATTCCCTGCTGACTTTGGATCCTGTCCCTGCTGAACCCAGCGAAGGTGCATCAGACTAACCCCTGAAGGGCTGTAGCCCTCTCCAGGTACTTTGTACATATTGTGTATATTTATCTCCATTTGCCCCAAAGAGCCAGAGACTTTCCTGAGACTCTTACCCTTATTTATCTCAGTCAAGAGATTATACACTGTCATGTGCTATGATAGCACCCTTCCTCTGCCACAGCAGAGATTTCATCAAAGGACTCTGTCCCTCTCCAAATAGAGGAGACCCTTTGCTTCTTCATTGCACTTTTCCCCACATTAAGGGCTGTACCCAGAAGATGGACTTTGTCAGTAGAGACCTTCTGAGAGACTTTTGCCAGATACTCCAGGGAAAAGTTGCTATGTCTATTGATTATTATTTTGCACTTAATGCCTTCCTTTTTAGGTACGGACATTCTGTTTGCACTTCTTTATGCCTTTTCTTTTCAGGAAAAGAGACATTTATTCTGCTACCCTGAGTAGCCTATCTACCTCTGTAACGTTTGTAACGTTTCAAGACGTGTACCCATTGGGCTCCTAAGCCAATGTGAATTAACCTGTTGCACACTGTCATATCTGCCAGTAGTCTGCATTAACCCTTTCATAGGCTTTTCAGGTTGTAGTGTGGCTGTGTCGGACCGTCTTTTATGTAAAACACTGACCGCTACCTGATCCCTCAAACTGAGGTTTGCACATGGGGGTAGTCCGTAAACTGCGGGTCTTTAGGGGACCGGGGGTGTTACACAGATAGCACCTGGATGCCACTCATACATGGGTAAGGTTGTCAGTCAGGAGGTACTCGTGTCGCATATGCTCATGCAATGCAGATAGACACCATATAATTGCCGCCAGGGAAGAAGTGTTGATCAAACAAATATACAGGCCTTGGTGCAAGGAGTGGATTACAGGACATGACACCACACCTTTCCTACTGTACAGTTCGGTTTAATGGCGTCAGCGACCAACTGTCATACAGCTCTTACATATTTTTGTCTTAGTCCGACACCAACCCAGGTGCCTGTCTCCAGGACCATGGGCGGTTTGTCCCTACACCTCACACAGCCTGCACTTCCCAGAAGTGCCCTTAGCCCCCTCTGTGCCCCAAAACATCGGTAGTCGAGCCGAGGGCGGCTCTTTCAATTGCCCCCGGGGTATGCAACACCCTCGCCGATGCAATGGCGAGTGGGTGCTTGCGAATAGAATAAGCCCCATAACAATGTCCCCACATCCAAAGGGGAAATTTGCAGTGGTTATCCTGCCTGGCAGGCAGAAGTTAAATTGTATATGATGTAAAAGTCCAGTCATCCAATGAGATGTTTTACATCCGGTCTCTGTGAACTGAGAGGTTGGTAATGGAGGAGCAGACACCACATGACCAAAGGGAGGTAATAAAACCCCTGGCAAGGAATGTTTCTAGGTTCTTTAGAGAGCAAGCTCTCTCAGGAGAGGAGGAGAGCAGTCTCTCCCAGAAGGGAAGAAGACGAAGAGGACCGTCCTAGTCAGGCCTCTGGGTATGAGGACGCAAGCATGAGCGTAGTTAGTCTGAGCAGCAGCTCAGATTCTCTAGCACACCAGACCAGGGCTGCAGGAAGAGCCTAGCCGCCTGAAGTGGAACGATAAGACTAGAGCTAGTGTAGTGAGGAAAGGGGTATATCCTACCTTCAAGGGTGATACTGAAGAGATCAGGACCGAGCTGGAAGGCCTGCCTCTAAGGACACAGCTGCCTCCAGCGGCCTCCACATTCCAGGGGTGAAATTACATCCGTGGCTCACTCAAATACCTCTCAGTACTCCACCAAATTGTTTAAAGCAAGTGCTGCGGTTCCTGCGGTTCAATAAAGAAACGTAGTTGTTTCTTAACTTCTGTCTCGTCTGATAACTGCTAATACGGCTGCCTTAATCACCGGCCACCTGTCCATCAACCAGAGGTCACACGCGGGACATTAAGGGGGTTCGACACAGGGAGTCCGATCTAAGCAGCCTACCCCATCATCTTTTCTTGCCAAACACCACCCTGCGAAAGACTGCCAGGCTGTAGGACAGCCCTCACGGTTTGACCCGTACCAAGCGCATCCGTGACAATAGCGTGCTTGGACAGCAACCGAAGCCACTCCGGGTACGCGGGCCACGGCTGACTCAGGCTCCATCAAGGGCTCGGACCCGGTGGGGGATGTGCACTAAAACTTCCCAGTACACAGTAAGTTTCAAGGTGTTAAAAGGGAAAACAATGCCTCATTTTGCTACTTGAAAGTCAGCCCACCTCAAAATCAAGATAGGACCTACAAGAAGCATAGCTCCCCCAAGTCCTGATTTTGAACGGGACTTTCCAGTTTTTCGTTACCTATGGCCCGCGTCACGGGCAGCTTATGAGATTGTCACGGTTCTCCACCAAGGGTCCCGCTTTGTACCAAGAGCTGTGTCCGCATCGTAAATAATTGAAAGTCGGAAACTCACAGTACAGAAGGCTTCTACAGGGACATCGGGAGGAGGGGAACACTTTTCAGAGAGTTCGGGATTAGTGAGAGAAGGGACCACGTCATAGGTCCAGATCAGCTATCTCCATATATGGTGCACGATATCTAGGGTTCCCCAGACGCAGAACATCGGGAGGGAATCCTTTTCAGAGAAGTGTCGGGTTAGCGGGAGAGCAGGGACCAGTCAATCAGCTTCATATCACCATCGTCCATATATGGGTCACTGCATCTCGAGGCGTTCCCCAGAGCAGACATGGCAGAGGAACTCTTTCAGAGAAGTTGTTGGCTTGAGGAGGACGAGAGGGACCACGTGGCATCATCAGCATCGTCGTCCATATGGTCACGGATCGCCTAGGGTGCCCAGAGCAGACATAGGGAGGAATCCGTCGAGAATAGGAACCCTGTGCTTGCGAGGCTGAGCGAGGGACCAGCTACTCAGGTCAGATCAGCATCTGTCCAATATGGTCACTGCATTCTCCTAGGGTTCCCAGAGCAGACATGGCAGGATCCTTTTCAGAGAAAGGTCGGACTGGCTAGCGGGAGCAGGGGACCACGTAGCTTAAGTATCACATATGTCCGATATATGGTCACGCACTCTTAGGGTTCACAGAGCGACAGCGGCAGGGAATGCCTTTTCAGAGAGTGCGGTAGCGGAGAGCGGGACAGTCACAGATAGTCCATAATGGTCAAGCCTTTAGGGTTCCCAGGCGACAGCGGGAGGGAATCCTGTTCAGAGAAAGGCGGTTAGCAGAGAGACGGGCCACACCTCAGTAATCGATGTCATATATGGTCCGGTCTTCCAGACACAGTCTTATAAAAAATAAATAACGTTGGCCAGGCGAGATCAACTGGGACCTTGTGCACAGAAAGCGATGTTACTATGAGATTAAGCCGAGGATACAGGCTGCGGATTGGAATAAGAAGTGTAGCCAATGTCACAATGTGACACAGATAACGCAAGATAATAGGAGGTTTACAGAGATTATGAACTTGAGACAATATTTATCAATTAGATTAAATGGAGGGCGCGGTTGGGGTGTCCTTTTTTGCCACTTTGCTGGCCGTTTCCTGCGTTATTTTTAGGCTTGTCCTACCTTTGATCCCTTTTCGCGCCTTTTTTCCTCTTTTCCCCACTGGGCCCCCAAACCACCCCCCCCCCCACCCTGCCCTGTGCGACTTCGGGCGCTTTTCTTTTCTGTTCCGAGGTTCCCTGCAGTGCCCCCCGGTTTTCACGGTTATAATTTTGCTTAGGGATCGGGGCCCTTTTCGGCTCGGTGCTCTTTTTTTCCTGGGTTGTATTCTGAGTTTTTTTTCCTCGTTTCTTTCTCTTTATCTCCGTCCCCCGCCCCGGGGGGTGCTTTGCCTATTTTTCTGTTTTTCATCTCTTTTTTTCTTTTCTTTTTTTCCCCCTCCCTAGGGGTACTGTACCCTTTAGGTTGTCTTCTGATGATTTCATAAAACTATATGATCCTAACACTCTTCTGATTCCCCCATATACTGGCCCTCCTGCAGTCTGGCAGTCTCTGGGGCTTTTGCACCACCCCTCTTACCAATGTGGCACAATCCGCCAATTTGTACTAGGATATCGCCTGAGATCATGGAAGCCTTGGCTCTTTGTTATGAATCCGTGTCTTGTCCTGGCAACGGGATTCGCCCGTTCCCGATGCAGTCAAGGATAGCAACGATCGGAGTCAGGTTTTGAGGGATGGCGCCGCCCACGCCACGCCCGGCTCTTTCATGGTCCGGCGCGATCGGACGGGGTTTTTTTTCCCGCCCGCCCTGGGGTGCTCGCGCCGGGATTCGGCTTCATTCTGAAGGCGGAATGGCCCGGGAGTATGCAGAGGCTCCGCCCGTGAGCCCTCTCCTTCCTCCCCCATGCGCCGGCCCAGACTCTTCCGGTTACGTCTGCCGCTCTTGGGGTTTCCCGCGGGTTTCAAACACCTTCTCATGACCGCTTTTACATCTCCCTGGGGATTTTTGCGATTGTTTTCCCGTCCCACCTTGTCCTTTCCCAGTACTCGGGAACACTACTCATGTAAATGTATTTGCCGCATCTCAACCATAGTCGGCCCAATTGCCTTCTGCAGAGGGCTGGACAGGTGCACTGTTAGCTAGTGCACGTGGCACAGTGCACGAATCTAGCAGGCAGGTTACATAGGCAGGCTTGGGGCCCTGTCGGGGCTAGGGTGTGCCAACATTCGGCAACGACTCGGCAACCTGCGTGCTCTGCCAGAGGGTTGCCGATCGTCGCGCGGATGCCCAAATAGGACGCCACGGTTCACTATGAACCGCGGTTTTTTGTGTTGTCTATAGTGTTAAACCAGTTGCAATCGGCGGATATTTTGCTGATTTCCGGCTGTTTACTTGCTAGGTCCCGGCTACCGCGTACCCTGGTGGCCCGCGGGCTGGCCGGGTCAGAAAAGGAAGCGCCTGATTCCCATTGCCGTGATCACTCCCTCCCGGGTGCGGGGCCCGGGCCCTCCGGCTCCCTCTGCCGTTCGTATCCCGGCTGGGTTGCGTCCCCCCCCGGGTGTTCCCCCCCTGGGCCCCCCACACCTGGGGTTCTCCTCCCCCCACGCCCCCAGTGCCGCCGGCCGCTGCCCGGGCCTCCCTGCTTCTCAGGCGGTCCTCGGTCATTGCCACCCGCTCCCCACGGTGGGGTCCCCCCCTGCGTTCTGGTCCGCTTTTTATCTGTTTCCCGTTCGTTTGCCGGTTTGACTGGTTTCCCGCTTGGTTATCTTTCCGCCTGACGCCCCAGCCCACCCCGCTTCCCCCCCAGCCCTTACCCTGGCCCCCCGCCCCTGCCTTGTTCCGGTTTTTGTTTTCCCCTGCACCGCCGCCGGTCCCAATGGCGGAACCCCGGCCATTTGTGATGGAGCACCCACAGGCAGGGCCTCACCAATGTCCCATGCTGACGTTCCCATGCCTTTCTGTGCTCCTGGGCATCACACCACCATACAGCCTCCCTTTCATGTTGCCGTGGCCCCTGGACGATTTCTTCACCCCCCGGCCCAGCAGGCGCTATTCAGCTCCTCCATCAGCTCTTTTGCCCGATAATGCGTCTGCCCTGCCTGTGCTTCTGGCCCCAAAGCTCCTTCCCGCTGTAGTTTCTGATGCGCACCAACCGTGGGATAATGGAAGGCTGTGGCTGGGTTCCCCTACTGGGCAGGGCCCCTCCCTCCTGCTTGTTTTCGGGCGGCTTTCCTCTCTGATGTCCTTGCCCTGTGTTTCCCACCCCCATCCAACTTATTGTGTGGCATGCGGCCTTTTTAAAAGCTGCCTATCCACTTTTCCGCCGTGGCGTTCATAACGTTACGCTCGCGCTGCATTCCCCCCCCGGTAGTGTCACGCTTTTTTTTAAAAACCATGCCCGCCCACTTGGGTTCTGGTTAACCACTCACTTGCCCTGTATGCTATGCTGTGGTTGCCTTTTGCACGTTTCCCCGTGGCTGAGCTTGCCTCCGTTTTCTTCTTTCCTGCCCGCGGTTCTATGCTCGTGCCCATGAGCCCCTGCCCCATTTCCGGCACCCCTGAACGCCCTGTGCGCATGTCCCCTGAGGGCGCCTTCCCCCGTGGTTGCATTCCCCCCCCTCCCCACGTTTTTTTTTTCGTGCTTGTTCCCCAGGTTTTTTTTTTATTAAAAACTCCCAGGCCACCGGGGGTTGGTCCTCTGTTGGGTCCTGATCCCCTGGCGGTTCCATGAAATTGCATATGGCCATTGGGCCGGGCCCGCCCCTGTGCCCCTCGTGTTGTTTATGACTCGTTCCCTCCAAGGCTTTGGTGGGCCGTGATCGCGTCTTCAGGTGGCTGTGTCACATGAATCTTCTACATTGCGTTCACGGCTCAGCGGCCCAGTCTGTGGTGGTCGTTTGGACCCGTCTTTGGGGCCATTTTTCGGCCGCGGTCCATCCATCCGCAGGTGTCAATTCATTTACCCGCGACACTCGCGCACGGGGGCCGTCCTTAGGCGGTGCCACACGTACCGCCCGGCTCCCCAGCGCTCGGCAACGAGGGACGCTGGGTTTTGCCATTAACCTTCAGTGACGGGCCAGCACGTATCTTCTCCCGGTTTCTCCATCCCAACCCTTGTTGTTCTTGTCCGTTCTGTCTGACAGCGCGGCTGCCTAATTCCTTGGCGCTGTTCTTCTCCGCGTGTCCTCCTTCTTCTCTTTTTATAGTCTCCATCGGCTCCACAGGTGCCACGTTCCCCTTTTATTTTCTGTCCTCCTGTCTTGCATTGTCTGTTGTCGTCTATTCCTGTGCTGACTCCTGAAGTTCATGAGCCCTGTTGGCGCGTTGTGCTGTACACCAGGCTCAGGCCGGCTTTCTCCCCTCCGGCGGCGTGGAGGAGGGTCCCCCCCATGAAGGCTGGGGGGGAGGGGGCAGGCTTTCATGTGCGGGGCTCCGATTTCCGGCGCCCGTCCTCGGGCGCCAGGCCAGCTGAGCATTGAGCCTCCCCTCACCCGCCCATGGCCCAATACCCCGCCACAGAGGGCCCGGCCGCCCCCAGCCCCAGGCCCTGTACCCCACACCCCACGGCCTGGCTCGTAACCCCGCAACCCTGCTTCTGCCCTCCCGGTCTTGGCTTAGCAGCAGCCAACTGCTCATGGCCCCATCCGGCCGCCCCAGGTGTGGTTCTGTTTGTATTTCTTCGCAGCTCCCCCCACTAATGTCCTATTCCTAGAGCGCTCCCAGGGGCCTGCCTTTTCTTTCTGTGCCCCCCTCCTCCCCAAACATGATGTCTTTATGGCGTGGTGGCTGTTGTGTGTCCCGGGGCTGTGCCGGCAACAGAGGAGGCCGCCTCCTCTACCCCCCTTCTGTGCGTCTGCGGCTACCCCATGCTTTGGCCCTGCCCCGCTCTGGGGCCTAGCCCATTCCCCCTTGGTCTTCTCTGTCTCACTGTCCCTCGTTCCGTTGTCTCTGGGCTTTCCCTGTCGGCCCCCCAATCCGCATTGTCACCTCCCCCCCATCCCCCTTTTGTTTTTCGGGCTATGTGCTCCCCCTTTTCTTCCTTTGTGGTCCCTTCTCGAGCCCTTGTCTTGTCTGCTGTTGTCGCCTGTTTGGGTCTTTTTGCTTGTGTGTTTTGTGCGGGTTCATCGTTCTCCTCTCCCCCCCTCGGGGTCCCGGCTTGTGTCTTATCCTTGGTGCCTCCAATTTTCGATCTCCCTCTCTTTGTATCAGTTCTGCTTTGGACCTCATGGACCCTCTGGGTTCTGACCTCGACTGGTTTATGGCTTGTGTCGGTTGCCATCTACTCCGTTTTGCCATTATGCTTGTTCCATTTTCTACTGTCCCGTTTCCAGGGGCTGTTTGTAGACGTAAAAACAAAACTCTGGGTGCTCTTAATCTACGCTCCGCTCCCCTTGCGTGATGCGGCAAACCCTTGGTTCAACTCCCCCACCCACTGTTGGTTACTGTCCTAGTGGTGCTGTTTTTCTCTTCCCCTTGTCCCGTCTTTCTCGCTTAGGACTCATTTTTCCTGCTATCTTACTCCCGTTTGGGGTCCTGCCGGCTCCCGCCTTTCCTTCGTGTCGCCCTTTGACGGCTTTGGTTTGCTCCTTTCCTTTCTGTGCTTTCTGTGCTTGTCCCCAAATTAACCACCCGTGTCTACCACAACATCAAAATGTTTATGGTCCCCCCACCCCCAGCTGCCTCTCTTTCTGAGGTTCCCTGCAATTCTCTGGCCCGTTCTCTGGTTGTATGGCCATTCTCCTCATTTTTCGTTCGGCATTGGCCTTCCCTGCTCGTCGCTGTGTGGGTTGAGATCACCTGGTTCACCTTGACAACCCCGCAATTTCTTGGACCCCTTCCTCTGTCCTCCCCTGGCCTCCTTCCCTTTCCGGCTTGCTCTACCCTCTATCGTTCCTGTTCTAAGTTGCCGGTTCCCCCCTTGAGCGGAGTTGTTTTCTCCCTTCCACCCTCTCCTTTCCTGCTTGCCCGTCATTTTAGACCCTCTGCCTGGGCTTTCTTCTCCCCCACCCTTGCGTTCGATGTCTCCCAGGTCACCCCTCCTGGCCCTTGGGTCCACCGTGCCACCCCACCGTGCCCATTTCCAACAGTCCCCCATTCTCTGTCGAGCGGGCCGCCCGACATGGCTGTTCCGGGCTGTCCTGGGTATTTCTTGTTTGGCTAGCCTCCACCGGGCCCGCTCGGCTGCGTTCGCTGTCCCCCCTGTCTGTATTCTGTCCCATCATGCAAGATGGTCGGGAGGGCCCCCGTTAGTCAACCTGGCCCCTGTCCATCCGGCTTCCTGATGGCTGGCTCTCCCCCCTCTTGCCTTCGCCCTTTCTGTGATTCCCCCCACTCACTCGTTTTTGTGCCTACCTTGCTCCCTCTGCATGGCTTCTGCATGGCTGTTATAACCTGGGTTTTGCTTTTCTCCCCCTAGTCTCCCGGATCTGTGGCCCGATTTATCCAGGCTGCTGAGGCCATTTCCCTACGTGGCCCTCTCTTCCCGATGTCGTTCGCTGTTTCCTCCTCCCCCTCTCATGCCCCTGTGTGAGTCCTAGGAGGTGACCTCTCGGCTTAATGACCCCCCTGCTATGTCTGGTAGCCGTGGAATTTGTCTTCTCAGTTTAGTTCCCGTTCCCACCGGCCAGGACTTGGAGGGCCGGCTCTCTGGCTTCCCGTTTGAGTGCCTCCACTTCTGTTTCGAACCCTGCCCTGTCCGCTTTCTCCCCTGCTGGCTGTATTATCCTAGGACACAGAACCTACCGTAATACCGGGCTTTTCCCCTCTCATAAATAATGTTGCCGACCTCCCCGTGGTTTACCTGCACAGACTGAAACTGACATGATCAACTCCCCCTCTGCCCTCTTAGTAGTACTGGCTGACATCAGAAATAGCTATCTTTAAATGCAAGATTGTGCCTCAATTGTTTCCCTGCCTGGTTGTTCTGACTGACGATGGCTGATGGACTCTGGGTGTTGGCCTGTTCCATGAGGCCCCCAAAAAAAGGGAGGTTGTTCCCCCGTTTCTCTGCACACCCCTGCCCCCCCCCCCCTGGGGAGCCATGAAAACTCGGGTCTGGTTCTGCCTCCTTGACAGGCGTGGGCCTGGTTCCACCGCCTTTCTGCCGAGTGCACAATAGGGCCCCGCTGGGACAGGGACACCATTGCTCTTTTGTACTTTGTAGGGCTCGCCCCCCTTGACCATCAAGGCATGCCGTACAGCACGCCCAACCCAGTCTATCTTTCCCTCCGGAACCCGGTCCCTCCTGTCGCCCCCCCCCTGTCTGGTTGACCTGGTTATAGAGGTGCGCCGCTTTTGTCTAGGGTCAGCGGTAGTAAAGCGTTCTCCTTACCATAGGGCATTGCCGTAAGGCCGCTCTGCCAGGAGGG
The DNA here is from genome assembly GCA_019512145.1 of Engystomops pustulosus. NCBI lineage: Eukaryota > Metazoa > Chordata > Amphibia > Anura > Leptodactylidae > Engystomops > Engystomops pustulosus. The sequence goes on along the minus strand of CM033642.1, from coordinate 14,948,408 downwards.
TGCTCTGACAAGGGGTCTTTGGGGGGCATATAACTATGCGGATACAGTTAAGCTTTCAGGATTGGGCCAAGGCAAACCCATTGGCAACAATCCCCCCACCATGCACACCTGGCTCGCTGAGTTGTGGTCTAGGGGAGGAAGGCAGCTGCCGTGTTCCTTGGAAGGCATATTATTCTCCCCTTCTACCAAGGTAGGTATAAATTCGCCAAGAAGGGATCCTTATCTCCCAAACATCTGCTTTGTCAATGGGGCAAGTCGGGAGAGTGCATTTCCCCACTCCGCTGTTTTTTGTGCTTGTCTGTGGCAGGATTGGCTATACTTAATCAAGTGTGTGTGGCCATCTATCAGAGCTTTGTGGGCTGGGAGACTGCATGATCGCATCAGGGGATTACTGTGATCCCTGCCAGTATACATTTACCTTCATCATCCCAACTGTATATCAGGTAGGTTCAGACGTTGCAAAAAAACAACCAGATCAGCCGGCAAACTCCCCTCTGCCCCTCATCAAATCTGTCATGGAAGTGGTTGGGCACCCAACCGATTATCTGCCCTTCTCCCGTCTATTTCCCTCTACCCCCAAGTTCGCCCGGCAGCCTCCCGGTCTCTCTGTGTGGCTTTGTTTTCCTTTCCCGTCTTGTGCTCCCCCTTGAGTGGCGGGTGCGTCACCCGCACACCCCCACCACCACCTTGCGTCCGTAGTCTTCTCTCTATTGTTGGCCCTAAGACGGCGTTTCGCCCCCCCTGGCTGTGACCTTCCTTTTTAGCTTTTCCTTGCGCTCCTGTTGCTCGTTACGTTATTATTGTCTGGGTTAGGGCCCGATCTATGGTCTAAAAGATAATCCACAAACAACCAGTATGGGACAAATTGCCCCTTTTTTTTGTTCTTGCGTGTTGTTCCTCCTGGGAACTATCCAAATATCGAAAATTCTACTTTAGGGACGGTTTCGCCCTCAATCCTTTATTCTAATAACCTTTCCCCTAAACTCCCTCCAGTTCCTTTAGCCCTGGTTTCCCCTCCCCCGCCGTAGATTGCACACATTATGCGCTCCGCCCATGCAAGTGCTGCTCGTCTAGAGTTCTGTTGTGTCTTCTTTATGTTTGTGTACAGGATCCCACGGTGTTGTGTGTCCCAGGGCTCAGTCTTCGTCGCGGGCCGGCGGGCTTGCTCTTGAGCCCCCTGTCTGCTCCCTGTGTGCAAGGGGCAACCGCTGCAGCCGCGGGTCCTTCCCCCCCACTGCTGCCGCTGGTTGTTCTTGTTTCCCCCGTTCCAGAGAGGGAGAATGCTTTTTTTGGGGCTTTCCTGGTTTTGACCTCCTCCCGAGGCCCTTTCCTTTTTCTTCCTCCTGCCCCATCCTGGTCCGCCGCACGCCCCCTTTCCACGTTTTTCCGTCGCGTTTCCCTTCGTTGGCTAATTCTTCTAATTACTTCTCCCCCCCTTCCACTGCCCATGTATGCCCACAATGCGTGTGCGTTTTCTATCGTGGCGGGTGGAGTGGTAAGCATTTCTGCCGACTGCTATAGGGTGGGTTCTCCTGCCGTAGAACCCCAACCATAGGTGTTAGACATGGTGGCATCCAGGCCTTGTGGGGCTCCTCCCCCCGGGAACTTCGTTATCCTTTTTGGCCTGGGATTACAAAGTGCTCAGTTGGAGTGAATGGGGCCTGAAATCTGGGCCCCTAGTATGTGGCTTGTCTTGAATGACGTGAATGGGACACCATTTATGGTTTGTTAGACCGTTCGCTTCAACCCACATCTCTCCTTATAATTGTAGTTTTAACCAACTAGGACCTGTGGATAGGGGATTAAGTGTTCTGTCGTGGGGCTAACATCTTATGAAATGATGTCTCAAGTGGTGGTTGGGCCAAGAATTTGTTCAGTTCAGGGATCGGACTGGCTGCTGCAGATCACACAATTCCCGCTTCATTTTTCATACTTTTCTCCGATCATGGCATGGCATATCTAGCATAGGTCCTGCTGTCTCCACTGAACGTCCATTAGAATGTTTGGACATATAGAAAGATCTTCAGACCTTCAATCCCTTCCTGCAGTTTTTTTTCACCCCCTCATTGTGGCCCTTGTAAGGACAACAAACTTTGGCAACCTTTGGCCCCACCCTGGAATTACGTGCTGTGCAGCTCACGCTCGGTGCGGTTACCTCTGAATTCCCGCGGCCCAGCCGGTTGGCCCCGTTCAACCATGGCTAGTGCTTATTCCCCGCAAACCACCCTCCCGTTGCCTTCTCCCCCTTTTCCGCCGCTGGCCCTTCCCCGCCCCCCCTGCTGTGCCTGTAACCCCCCCTCTTCCGCCCGCAACCAGAAGAAACCCAGCCCTGCTGTCCTTCCGGGGTGGCATGCCGTTTATTTATCTACTTGTCCTTACGCCAGCCGGTTTTCCTTCCACTAGGGCCCATCGGCTGCCCCAACTAACGGCTCACTTGACGGACCACTTGCGGATACATTTCTTTCGCGCTCCTTGCCTTCCGGTTTTTTTCATTGTTGGCCTCCTTTTTGCTTGATCCCCGCGGTGTTCTCTGTCTCCTCTCGTGCCTGTTTGGGCACTACGCAAGGATGTGACGCAACCCGGAAGCTTGCTTGGCCACACCACGTGCACTTAGTCCTTCCATTTCGAGTTAGTTGGAGATCGCCCGGAGCGTGGTGCTCTGTAGTATCCCCACGCTCCCATAAATACTGAATGGAGCAGGCCGGGAGGCGGGGGCTCGCCTGGGGCCTCGCCCCCTGGATGGCGTGCGCCAGCCCTGGCTCCCAGTCCCTGTTCGTGGGGGGGAGGGCACGTCCCGGTTTGTTCCTTAGGGGTTCCAGTACGTTCGGCCCCCCCCCCCGCCTGCCTTTCCCCCCCTCCACCGCTAGTGGTATCCCCCCCCCACTTTGCAACCCCCTTTAAGGCTGCCGCCCCAGATCACGGCCTTTGCCCCTCCAGCCCTCGTCGCTTGGGCTTTCCCCCCGCCTTGCTCCCCCCGCCCGGTTTTCCCCAGCGGTGGCCCTGTCGCTTGCGGCCCATCCACGCTTCCCACTAGAGGGCCTTCTGGTCGTGTTTGTTTTTGGTGGTCCCTCCCCCTGTTGTGCCGGTCGCCCTTCCTCCCTCTTCTCCCGCCTTTCCGGGGGTCTCCAGCCGCTTCCCCTGCCGTGGTGCCTTTGAAGGTGTCTCGCCTTTTCGTCCGGATTTGTGGCTTTCGGTTCTGGACGGTATGGCCCTTCTTTGGTCTGTTTGGGTTTCCTTTCGCTGTTTATCTGCTGTTTTGCCGCCCCGTCTGCTTCTACCCGGCACCACCGGATTCCCAGCGGATGCCCTCCCCCTCCGGCTGCTGGGCGGTTTGCTCGCCTCCACTTTTGGTCTTGTGATTCTCACGTGGCCGTGAGCCTTCCAGTGGAGTTCCACAATTCCAGGTTTGTTTGTGATCAGAGTGCTCTGTTGTTTTGGGTGCTTGTGGGCCTGGTATCACCTTCACCGCGCTTTCATGTACCACGCATGCTATTCGGGTTGCCCCCCCCTTTTGCCTTCGACACTGCCCTCATTCTTCTTGGCCTCGTTCCAACACGGTGTTGGGACAGCACCTTCCTCCGAGATAGTTTGTCCATACTTGGACATGATGGCATATCCACCAGTTGCCGCCGCTTTTGTCGGCTGCCCATCCCCATGATGCGAATCCCGTCCCCCACCACATCCCAAAGATGCTCTATTGGATTGCAGTTCGGTGACTGGTGGAGGGCTCCATGTGAGTACCAGTGACCCCTTGTCATGTTCAAGACAACCGTTCGAGCTGCTTTCCCGCTTTATGCCTGGCGCATTTATTCCTGCTGAAGCAGTCGCCACTCCAGCATGTTGGGTACATGTGGTCATCAAGGGCAATGGGACTTTGGTCAGAACCCAATACTCAGGTCAGGCTTGTGGCGTTGCCACTGCTCGTCTTCTGCCTACCCTTTGTTGTAATGGTGGCCGTATTTGAGTCACTGTTGCCTTTCCAATCCAGTCTTCCACCCAGATCCTGCCCCTTCTACCTTCTGCACCTCTTGCCACACCCAGGCTCCTTCCCCCCAGAACCCTGCCGAGCTCTGGATGTTTCTCTTTTTCCGGACCATTCTTGTCCAACCCTCATCTGTGGTTTGTTGGCGTGCCACTCCCAGTAGAGTCGCGAGCGCGTTGTCGTGCACCATCCTCACGCCCGCCCCTTCGGCCCAACACCATGCACGTTCATCACGCTCCTCAACTCCTTTCTTCCTTCCTTGACTGAGCTACTGCAGGAGCTTCTTGACCAGTTCTCCCACTGTCCTACTCCCCCTGAGTTGCCGCCATGTGTTGGGCTGATCTCAGAAATTCCAAGTGTTACACGAGCATTGACGAGTATGTCCCCAAAGTGGGCCGGTGGTGTAGGCAGGCTGGTGCGCACCTATGTGCACTGGTGCGAGGTGCCACTCACTAGCCCTTTCTGTCTGGGCCCTTTCTGAGGCCCCTCACCAGGCAGATGGACCCAGGATCTTCTGCAGTCCCCCGCAGCTTTTTTCAAAGTGCGGCACTATCTGGATTATTTTCTGCTTTATTAGTGTCCTCTAGGTGGCGGTATCAATGTGAACTACCACTGTGACCGGCAGGAAAGAGTTCTCCGTAATCTACAAAAATTCCCTATCCTTTGTGTTGGGCACTACCTGCGCCCTCATACCTCGGCGGGGTCTTCTTTGTTGTAGTTTAGGGGCACTCGGCCTCTAAAGGTTGCACCCACTGATATTCGGTACATAGTCAGGTCCTTTCTTAGTGTCCAATTTACATAGTTTTTTTTTTTTTTATCTGTTTTTTCCTTTGTTTCCTGGTCTGCTCCAATTGGGGGAGAGGGCTATTAGTGGTGCCTCACCTGATTCAAATAATAAAAGGGCTCAGCAACCATTTTGAGTCGCTCAGTTTTGGGCTGGATTCTAACTCCAAGCAACTTTGCAAATTCTGCAATGTTGTAATGACGTCAGTGTCAGTAATGGAGCCCTAAGCGGATCCTGCCTACCGCTGGGGCGGGCAGACCCATAATTATGGTGGGATGGGTGTCAGGGTCAGCCAATGGCTTCTCATAATCATAAAACGGGATATAGGAATAATTTGTCGCCACCAAGACCGCCTCAACCAATGGTCTAAACTGTGGTTCGCGCATTTGTGGTGAAAGGTGGTGATATAATAACTGGGAGACGAGCTGGGATGTACCAGCTGTCTGATCCAATGTTTGACCAAGGACAGTAAATCGCTGTAGGCGGGCCAGCCTGGACGATCATTTTCCAAAGCTTGGTTTTCAAAGCTTCAGGCACAACTCTACCTTTCTCCCTCAAGGGGTCAGTGATTTTCTCTGGTACTTCACTTGCCCATGCGCTACACAGCAGGCATACCAGCTCCAGGGGAATACCATGGCATGGCTCAGAATCCCTGTGTCGCTTAGACGCGGGATTTGGGTTCGCCAGACACTGGGCTGACATTTTCATTGGGGGTCAAAGCTATTTCCCCAGATAACCTTGCCCTAAATGGAAGGGGGGCTGCTGTTCTGGGGGTAGCAAAGCATCTCAGTCAAGGGGGTGGACCATGATCAATATTTAACTAGGATCGGTGTGAGGAGGAAGAAAGGAAGACACTGAAGGGGTTTAGACCAGGTCAGAGACGGGGGCAGGTTTGTGGTGGGGTGGTGAGGTGGGCGGTGGTATTTTGGGGCCTTAAGGCCGCTAGCTACTAAGGCAGTCCCCACAAGTTCGCCACAGTGGTGAGGTCATATTGTCCGTAAATATTTAACTTCAGCTCCAAATCCATGTGGAAACTATGTATGTTCCACAATGCCCCAGGTAATCACACCCGGCAGACAGGGCGAGCTTTGGCTCCATTAGAGAACGTTAGCTTTGTTGGTTTAGCCGAGAGACCATGCGCAGGCATCCACCATAATGGGGGTGTCCTCTGTCCCGGTTTCCGCCGGGACCGGGAAAATAGATGGGGTGTGGATGTAATGTTCTGTTATGTCTCGAAGACTTATCCAGCGATTGTGGCATTGCGAGACAGTGGTCTCAGATAGAGTGTGGGAGGGCTGACACTTTTGTGGGTTGACAATTCCACAGCCAGAGAGCTTTGAGAACCATTATTTTGGTGTCTATATGTCGGCTCCCCTCCCATCTTGCGAAATTAGCGGGTCCCCTATCAACAGGCGTGGGCTGCCACCGGGCGGGGGATCCGTCGTTGCTCAGTGTAGTCGTGCATCATGGGGCGCCTTTAATTTTTCCCTTTTCCCCATATATACCTTGGGGGGTTCCGGGTCTTCCTTCATCTTGGCCGGGGGCGACATTTCTCCCTTTCCTGCCGGCTCATCCTTTTTTGGTGCCGGCTTGTCGCGAAATCCCCCCCCCCTCCGTGGGTGGGGGTGCCGCCTTGTTGGACCTTGGCTTTCTCCCCCTGGGGGGAGATTCTCCCCAACCATTGTCGCGTCCCCCCCGCGATCCCTTGGGGCACCACAGCGGCGTATCCTCTACTTCTGTCCTTCTTCCCTCTTTTCGCCGGCCGGCACAAAACAGGTGGGAACATCGAAAAAACTTTGTACTTTTTCACGCGGGCTTATTCCCAAACTTCGGCTGGGCATACCGGCATATAGGACTGGCATCCGCTTCTGTCCCCTGCCGCTCCTAATGTTACACTGGGCAGAAAGAAGGATCAGTCAAATCTATCCTGGGTTTTTCTCCTTCTCCTTTATTCTCCCCCTCCGGTCCCCGTATACGACGGGCTAGATTCCCCCCCCGCGTGGCTTACCGCTACCCGTTTTTTTTTACACCGGGCCTTCATGAGAGGAAAAAATAGAGGGCCATTTAACAATCTCCCTCCTGACGAGGGTCCCCTGAGGCTTTCCAAATACTTACCCACCCCCCTTCCCCACCATCTGTTTACAAAGGAAGCACAATCAGCCCCCCCCCCCATGCCACAGCACCCGGTAGCTACCGGATCGCCTCTCCCCCCACCCATCCCCACGCCATTTTTTCCGTCTTTCTGCCACATTAGGTGTATCGGTGACCTTGGAGACCCACGGGAAGGCGGCGGGATTGCTGCTTATCTTTTTAATAGGTTTTTTTCGCTTTTGTTTCTCCGATAGAAGAAACGAAACTTGTGCTGTGTGTGGTGCCATGTGCGGGGTTCATGGCACCCTGTAATTACCGAGTCTGGTGACTGTAGCATGACCCTTTAGCCAAACAAATCAATGTGTTTTGTTATTTTATAAGGCTTCTGGACAGATGGGTTACCCCCAGAGTTCTTAAAGAACTCAGTTCTTTTAATACTGCTGTACCGCTAGGAGAGTGTCTAACATTTTCCGGGCTTTCGTAATGTCTTGGCTGTGGTGCCCCCCCCCTGCCGGCGGGGCCCGGGGGCCCATGTGTGGTGCCCCCCGCCCACTCTCTCACCCCGGCTTCTCGCCCCTTTCGCTCCGGCACGTCACCGGGGGGCCCTTGTGCCGTTTCCCCCTTTTTCCCTTGTGGGGGGCCCATACCCGGCACCCCCCCTCTGGGCCCGGGTTCGTCGTCCCCCGCTTTGTCCTGGCGGTCTGTGCCCTTCTCCCTCGTCTCCTTCAGTGCCGCCGCATTGGGGTTTTCTCAGACTCGACACCCGCTTCCGGTTCCGTCTGGCCCATTTCTGCTGCCGGCGGTGCGCCGGTGCCTGGATGGCGGCGCCCGCTGTGGGATCTGTTGTTCTTGGCTTTGCCCACGGCATTCCCTACGTCCCTCCGCCGCTGCTGGGTCCACTTCCCCCTTAGGGCTATTGGTTTGGCCGCCGCCCGCTCCTGTGCCCCCTTGGTTCTTTGCTTGCCCCCTGGCTGGCGGTGTATCCCGAGCGTTGTGGTCCCCTGCATTCTTCCTCGGCCTGTGTCTCCCCGGTCTTGGGTGGTGTCCCTCCCGGTTTGTGCTTGGTCCCCTCCACTCTCTTTCCTCTCTTCTCCTGCTACTCTCGCTGGTAGGCACCTGCCCCCCCCTGGGTTCTTTTTGCCGCGGGCCCCCCCCCCCCTGTGTCGTGTCCTACGGTCTCTGGCGGCTGTCCTCGGCGCCGGATGCCCCCTGGGGGCCCCTTCCCCCTGCCTGTTTTTGTCCTTCCACTTGGCCCCCTGGGTTTTTTTTTACTCTTTACTGGGTGGCTCCCCCTGTACGGTTCTGCCCCCTGTGGCCCATCGTCCCCCCCGGCCCCCTCTGTCCTTGGGGGGCGTACCTCTGGGCGCGTCCCTTGTGTGCGGAAGGCTTCGGGGTCTAGTCGCTCCTACTTGCCTCCCCGCCTGCAAGGGGTCTGGCGGTTCTTCGTTCCCGCTTCCCCCCACCTCTCTGCTTTCTTCGGTCTGGACCCCCGAGACGCCTACGCGGGGCACTGCTTCCATTCTCCACCTCTCTGGCCTGGCCCTCCCAACACCCTCGCGGGTGGGTAGTGTGTTTTCCGCTTCCCTCCCATCCCACCGCCGAGGGGGCACCTTGCCTCCGTTGGCGCCCTTCCAGGTTTCCTCCCCCGAGCTGCCCCCGGGTTTTTTCCTCTGCGCCCTGTCCTCTGTGTTGGCATCGCCTGCCTTTTCCCAGGCGCTGGGTCCCACCGCTAGGGATGACCAGCAGCGCGCCTTCCCGCCGGGTCTCGCTGCTTTTCCCACCTCCCTCCCCTTGCTTGGTTTCGTTCTCTAGCCCTTGTTTATCGTTTACGTGTCTTTTTTTTCCCCCGCACACCTTCTTGCCCCCTATGCCAGCCCTTGCCCAGTCTGGAGCTACTTTCCGCTGCCCTTTCTTCCTCCTCTTTTGGTGCTGTCTTTTCGGCCAGTGGGGTGCGTTCTCCTCCTTCCCTCTCCCCTACTTCTGCTCCTACCCGCTGCGTTCCCGTCCCCTCCCCGGCCGCGCTGTCCCTTGTCACCGCTCCGGGGCCGGGCTTCTTATTTTCTCTCCTTCATTCGCAGTGGCCCCGGTCCTTGTATCTGTCTCGTGGTGACTTCCTTGCCGGGGCCCCTTTCAAGAGACCTAATCTTGTTTCTTGCCCGTGCTGAGCAGGCAGTTTCCTGCCTACTCTGGCCCCGTCCCTTTTGATTGGCCCCCCCGGCTGGCTGGCTGGCTGGCTCTGGCGTTTGACCTCTTCGGGGGATTGCCATGCCTGGCCCAGCTTTTTGTCCTGCAGTAGGCTCAAAAGTCACCCTTCGCGCCTGCTTTCTGGACTCTGCGGCCCCTGGCCTCTTACCGCCAGCCCCACTTTTTCCCGATCTCCTTGTTGGCCTTTTCTGCTTCTTGCTCCTCTACCCTCCTCCTTGCTTGTGCTTTGTCCTGCCTTCCATTGATGCCCCCTCGGGGGCAGGGTCTGGCTGCGCTTTTGCCCTGCTGTGGAATGCACTTCTGACTGACAACTCCCCTTACGTTCTGCTAGGAGTGATACAGTAGCCCCCGGAGCGCCCTCTTTCCTGTCTCGTTAGCTTACTTTGGGTAATATTGTGGACCAGATGCTGTGCCAGTTTCCCACAGGCCTTAAACATGTCTGGGGGGAATAGAACAGGTGCCAATCTGCAACACCCTCGCCGATGCAATGGCGAGGTAGTGTTTGCGAATACGTCCCATCTGCATATACCCACATCACACTACATGGTTCTGATAGGACATAGGGGATATTGCAGTGGTGAATCCTGCCTGGCAAGGCAGAGGTTAAGTATTTTGTATGATGCAAGATGCTATTGTCCAATGATTTGTGTTACATCCTGTCCTTTGTAAGCTGAGATGTGATTGGAGGAGCAGCCACCACCTGACCAAAGGGAGGTAATAAAACCCCCTGGCCAGGAATGTTCTGGATGACTATTCTAGTATGTCTATTTAGTGAGTGAGTGAGAAATCTCTGTCTAGCCCATACCAGAGCAGGAAGAGCCTAGCCCCTGCCTCTGAAGAGTGGAGCATTAGACTAGAGTTAGTGTAGTGAGGAAAAGGGGTATCATCTTACCTTTAAAGGTGATACCTGAAGCCCTACAGGACAAGCTGAAGCTTCCTACCAGGACACAGCTGCCTCCCAGCCTGCCCTCTACATCCAGGCTGGTGAACTATCTCCTGAGGCTCCCTCCAACTCACATCTCAGCACTCCATCTACCTGTTAAAGGCAGGTTGCTGCGGTTCCTGCCGGTTCAAATAAAGAACTGTAAGTTGTTTTCTTCAACTTCTGTCTCCGTCTGGTCCCTGCTAATACGGCTGCCTTCTTCACCGGCACCCTGTCCATCACCCAGAGACTCACACTCGGGACATTAAGGGGTTGCCCCAGGGAGATCCGCTATAGCAGCCTCTCCCTCATCATTTCTTGCCAACACCACCCTGCTGGAGACCTGCCAGGCTGTGGGACAGCCCTCCGGTTCCCCCGTACCAAGCACCGTGACAATAGCGTGCTTAAGCCGCAACCGCCAGCCACTCAGGTACTGCGGGCCCAGGCTGTCACCAGGCCTCACCAAGAAAAGGCTAGGCCCCGGTGGGGGATGTTGCAAGTGGCGTCACGAACAGGATTGATACTTCTGTGCCTTATTACGGCATTAAGGACTTTCCTTTATTAAAAAGACTGTGCTGCCTAACCCTGCTGCCATCCGGGTTTAGGCCCAACTGATTGTGTGTTTCACATTGAACTGTTATCCTGCTGCCACGTGCTGTCGAGTGCCGCTCGACAGCACTCAAGAGGTTAATTCCTGCAAGAACTGTTTCAGCTCTGCTACATCCGGCGCTGCTGCGCCTGAAGTATTTACCTCAGAGGCGTGTGGCGCAGCAAGTATTACCAGCCCGCCAAATCCTCACTGGCGGGAACTCCAGAGGCGTCACTAGGCTCCGCCCCCTGCGCGAGTGGCGCGAACTACCGTGGAGGAGGAGCTGGAGCAAGTGCGGCCGGCAACGAAGAGGGTTAATCGGCCATCTTGGATTTTCGGCGCAGGCCGCGCCTGAAGCCTGCCGGCAGTGTGCGCCTCATCCGGAGTTCCGGCGCACGTGTCCTGCGACCGGAGAACACCGCGGAGCATCACTGAGCCCTGCTGCCTGCCGGACATCGGGAACGGAGACCTTCGTGTACCGGAGCTGTCCTGTCACCGCGGCTGATCCTGAGTGAGTACCGCTGGGGAAGTTAAAGGGGGGTAGAGATTGTTTCCGACGCTAGGTTATTGGCTCACCTCCCAAGGAATAGTGACTGTGTCTTAAAGTGCCCACGTCCCATTCTAGCCATCGCCCCTAGCAACGGACATTGTATAACCCTACAGGCTTCCCTCAGCTAGGCCAGTCATGTCCGCCCAGGACGAAGATACGGGACTGGCGCAAGTCGCGTCCCCTGGTACCTCCTCAGGGTATCGGAGCATGTTAAGTCCTCCAGAGAGTCCCTTCAGCCCTGCTACAGCTAGTGTCCCTGGGACTCCCACCATGATGCCTCTGACTATGCCCTACTATCTGGGGGCCCCCTGGTTACCCTACTACGAGGGAGAATCACATACTCTCCCTGAATTCAGGGACAAGTTGTTAGCCACCTTCGCCTTGCTCCCATTCACAGAGGAACAGAAAGTGGGCATCCTCATCGGGCAGTTGAAAGGACCCGCTCTCCGGGAAGTCAAGTCCTGGCCCCGAGAACAGTGTCAGAATGTGGTCCAGATTCTTGATAGGCTACGTAACACCTTTGACAAGTGTACTGTCTCCGAGTTGAAGCAGAAATTCTTCGGGAAAAGACAGAAGCCCCAAGAGTCCCTCCGAGACTTTGCCCTCTCCCTACAGGAGACATGGAAGGCCATCACCTGCCTTGAGCCCAAAGACGCTGAAACCTCTGATCAAACCTTAAGGGAACAATTTATTAATGGACTTGTTGATAGAAATCAAAGGTTTCAACTAAAGATCATCTCTTCTCAACATGCCCAGGCCTCTTTCCTTGAGTTTAAGGAAATTGCCATTGACATATTAGGAGACCGATCACCTACTGGACCGCAGAAAGAGCCTGAATCCGTAGAAATGGAAGAATCTGCTCTCGCTTGCCATCCCACGCAGTCAGCATCACCTACTCCTGCGACTATGGAAGTTACTGGCATAACAGGACCGGTCCCTAATCTGGCGGACACCCTGCATCAAATCCTTGATCGGTTGACCCAGTTGGAAGTAACTGTCTCTGCTATGAGGAGGAAACCTCCAGAGAACCCGGTACGGTCAGCTACTCCTCGTGAATCTCCGACTAAACAGCGCCCAAAAGAAGCAGAAGCTGCAGCGGTGCAGCTACTGCCATAAATATGGGCATGAAGAGAATGATTGTCGTCAGTTAAACGACAAACCCTTGGAGCTAAGGGACGACCTCCAAGGGAAGAACTTGTAAGTCCCTGAGATGCTAACTGGTTGCCCAGGTTCGTGGGGACTCGCCCCATGGTTCATGTAACCATCAATGGAGTTACCCTACCGGCCTTAATTGATACCGGCTCTCAAGTGACCACCCTCCGGAGTGCTGCCTTCGAGAAATGCCGAGGAGGAGCATCCTTAGTCCAGCCTCCCAAGGCTTACTTGAACATTATTGCTACGAACGGAAAACCCGTTCCCATCCGCGGCTACTGGGAGCCCACACTAACCATTGGAGACACTGAGTTAACCAGACAGGGCGTAGTGGTGACACGAGTCCCCGAAAACGGTAACTTCTCCCTGGTACTGGGTACCAATGTCCTCCGCAACTGCTACCCTGAAGTGCTGAAGGCTCTCCACGACTCCCTGCCAACAGTGCCCAACGGTTCCCGGAAGGTAATTCAGGAGACTATGCAGGTTCTAGCGGCGCAACAGAAGTTTGCTGGCCCTAATGGAGAAATCTGCAGAGCCCGGATCAAGGATCCCCAACCTGTCCGCCTTCAACCTGGGACTGAGACGTTAGTATGGTGTCGAGCCTGCATGGGCGTTCAAGGTCAAGACTACCAGGCGATAGTAGAACCTCTACCAGCTGATGAAGACCTGCCCATTCTAGCCGCCAGGAGCCTAGTCACGGTATCCCGAGGACAAGTACCCATTCGACTACTAAATGTGGGAGACTCCCCAGTGGACCTGAGAAAGTATCAAGCCGTAGCCACTCTCTTCAGTGGCCATCCTGAAGACTTGGTGGAAACCTCTCTGTCTGCCTCCCAACAGTTGGAAGTGAAGCAAGGTGCTGAAGATGAGCCTGCCGAGCAATCCTGGTGGCTTGAGCTCAATATTGGAGACGACGATTTTACTCCTGCAGACCAAGTACAAGGTGTCCTGGATGTCGTTATGAAGCACCACCGGGCCTTCAGCAAACACCCACTGGATTTTGGGCAGACTACTCTGATCCAACACACCATCCCTACTGGCTCTCATCCTCCTATCAAGGAACGATACCGGCCCATACCTCCAGCCCGCTACCAAGAGGTGAAGAAGCTGGTACAAGAGATGAAGACAGCCAACGTTATACGGGAGAGTCACAGCCCATGGGCTGCCCCGCTGGTCCTTGTGAAGAAGAAGGATGGAACCCTTCGATTCTGTGTTGACTATAGAAAGATCAACAATATCACCCACAAGGACGCCTATCCTCTGCCTCGAATCGAGGAATCCCTCGCAGCCCTAGGGTCAGCTGCCTACTTCTCTACCCTGGACCTGACCAGTGGCTACTGGCAAGTGGCCATGGCACCAGAAGACAGAGAGAAGACGGCTTTCACCACCCCAATGGGCTTGTTCGAGTTCAACCACCAGGCCTCACCCTCAAGGGCTAGGCCCCGGTGGGGGATGTTGCAAGTGGCGTCACGAACAGGATCATTACTTCTGTGCCTTATTCTGGCACTAGAGACTATCCTTTATTGAAAAACTACTGTGCTGCCTAACCCTGCTACCATTCGGGTTTAGGCCCAAGTGATTGAACTGTATTACTGCTGCCACGTGCTGTCGAGCATCACTCCAGCACTCAAGAGGTTAAACCCTGCAAAGAACTTTGTCAGCTCTGCTACATCCGGCGCTGCCGCGCCTGAAGCATTTTACCTCACGAAACTGTGGCGCAGCAAGTAATTCCAGCCCGCCAAAACCTTCACTGGCGGGAAAACCCAGAGGCATCGCTAAGCTCCGCCCCCTGCGCGTATGTCGCGAATCCTGCCTCAGAGCGCTGTGGCGCAGCAGAAAATTCAGCCCGCCTCAGCTCCTGGCGGGAAGGACTTAAGCCCCGCCCTCTGGCGCGAAACTCTCCCGCGCTACAACGCCAGCGAGAGCCCACGAGGTACCTCAGAGTCAGCGCAGCCGCCATCCAGCATCAGAGAGGTTAATCGGCCATCTTGGATTTCTCAACGTGCTGTCTCCTGTCCTGCCGACATGCCGTACAGCTGTCGAAATGAGGAACCAAGTGTCGCATGGCTTGCCCACGAGCCTCGGGCACCTTCCTCTGCTGCACCGCTTACTGCTGTCTCCCGTACGCAGTCTTCAATGGCGGATTCTCCCCAGCGGCTGCCTCCTCCGATGACGGGCCTCCTGAGGACCACCGCGGATGTGAGTACCTTGGCCCCCAGGGCCTATATCACAGTGACTGTTACTATATCTCCCTTAGCCCCGGCTGGGGTACAGTCCGGCCTCCCTGCAGAGGGTCAACATCTCCCCATAGGAGGCCCGGCTACAAAAGGGACTCTCTTAAAGGGGCCTGACCCCTTATCTAATGCTGCTGACCGTCCTGCGGAGTATCCAGGACCACCTGCTAAGAGGCCCAGGCTGTCCGGTGAGAACGCCCTGCCAGCTAAAGAGGTTACCATCGCCAGTGCAACAGCGCCCCCAAGAGCTGCAGGTCAGTCCAGGAACAACAATCCTTCAGCTGTCAGCAGTGAAGAAGTTACAGCTCCTGCGGTCATCATCATGCGCTCCACAGCGCCCCCAGCTACAGAAGGTCAGCCAGAGAAGTGCCTGCTTCCTTCCTTTGCTGAGATGCCTGCCGCCGCAGATGACCTCCCTGCTGTTCCAGCTCCAGCTTCTGGGTGCTTCATGTCAGCAGTTCCAGTTTCTACCACCAGATGCCTTCAGGTGACAGATCTCAACACTGCTTTCTTCACCCAGGCTGATGATGTCCCTGCTGCAGTTCCTGCTCCCATGCCTGCAGCCATTGCTCTTGAGCAGCAAGAGTAACCCCTGAAGGGCTGTAGCCCACTTCAGGTACTGCACTGTGTACATATGTATATTTATTTCTGCCTATCCCTAAAGAGCCAGAGACTTTCCTGAGACTCTCACCCTTATTTATCTCAGTCAAGAGACTCTCCTTGAACTGATTATTGTCCTGTGCTATGATAGCACCCTTCCTCTGCCACAGCAGAGATTTCTTCAAAGGACTCTGTCCCTCTCCAAATAGAGGAGACCCTTTGCAACTTTATTGCACTTTTCCCCACATCAAGGGCTGTGCCCAGAAGATGGACTTTCCTATTGGAGACCTTCTGAGAGACTGTTGCCAATCTTGAGGAAAAGTGGCTATTGACTTATTATTTTGCACTTAATGCCTTCCTTTTTAGGTACGGACATTATGCATGCACTTTTATGCCTTTCCTTTTCAGGAAAAGAGACATTTTATGCTGCTACCCTGAGTAGCCTATTTACCTATGTAACGTTGTCACGTTATAAGATGTGTACCCATTGGGCTGCTAAGCCAATGTGATTTTGCTAACCTGTTGCACACTGTCAATATATGCCAGTAGTATGCATTAACCCTTTCATAGGCTTTTCAGGTTGTAGTGTGGCTGTGTCGGACCGTCTTTTTGTGTGAAACACTGACCGCTACCTGATCCCTCAAACTGAGGTTTGCACATGGGGGTAGTCCGTAAACTGCGGGTCTTTAGGGGACCGGGGGTGTTACACAGATAGCACCTGGATGCCACTCATACATGGGTAAGGTTGTCAGTCAGGAGGTACTCGTGTCGCATATGCTCATGCAATGCAGATAGACACCATATAATTGCCGCCAGGGAAGAAGCGTTGATCAAACAAATATACAGGCCTTGGTGCAAGGAGTGGATTACAGGACATGACACCACACCTTTCCTACTGTACAGTTCGGTTTAATGGCGTCAGCGACCAACTGTCATACAGTTACATTTTTGTCTTAGTCCGACACCAACCCAGGTGCCTGTTTCCAGGACCATGGGCGGTTTGTCCCTACACCTCACACAGCCTGCACTTCCCAGAAGTGCCCTTAGCCCCCTCTGTGCCCAAACCATCGGTAGTCGAGCCGAGGGCGGCTCTTTCAATTGCCCCCGGGGTATGCAACACCCTCGCCGATGCAATGGCGAGGTAGTGCTTGCGAATACGGAATATGTCACGGAATGGGTAAGGAAATAAAAAAAGTTTACTTAATTCTCCTCTCAACACACTGGTGCTTGTTAATCGATCCCCCTGGATGGGCCAGAATTGTTGGTGGTCCTGGGACCTGCAGCCAATTGCCGGTGTCAGTATACTCCAGTGATGTCTTGTCCTACATCACTATTTATTGAAGAGTATATGAAATGTTTACACTTAAGAATCAGATATCAAATATCAATTATCAAATATCAATCAAACCTAAAGAGAACATTTTCATTCATTTTGTATTTTATTTTGCAAAATTTCCCATATCATTGCACGGAAAAAAAGTAAAATGGTTGAAAATTGACCATCATAGACAAAAAATAAAATTTTGTCCCCAGTTAATCCTACAAATTACATTGTTTCAATTAGTTTTAGTAACTCAATGGTGCCACCTAGTGGACAGAGGTGAGTATAGCATGCACCTAAGTTTTGGTAACCAGTCTCTGATTGAAGCAGTATTCCTTATTAATACGCTACCACAGTAATTAGTAATAAATATACTGAAAAATATTACTGTAAAAATCAATAGCAACTCAAATTCCTGAATAAATATCCCAGGCTTCATATAGGAAATGTATGCATGAGCTGTAAGTTAGAGACCCCTTAGAGGCTCCATCTATGGCCATATATGAAATAGTTTACAGACCTAGTAAGGTTCTTTCCTTAAATACACCGCACATACTGTCATATATTGTCATTATAAGACAGACCTTCGCTCCCACTTAGTATTCGGGTCACTTGTCTTTGAACTTACTAGAACTCCCCTATAGACTTTAAGGTGTGTGTAGCCTAAAACCAGATACCTGGATACAAATACCTCTGACATGGAAAGTAAATACATTTTTCAAATAGTTTTAAAGGGGTTGTCCCCATTTATGAAGTTATTCACAGGATTGGGGATAGTTGAGGCCCAAGCAACTGGGTCTCCCAACGATCATGAGAACGCGATCCCCCTTCAATTAGGACAACAGGGACCCCATTCCCATGATTGGTCGGGTGCCAGCTGTCGGACTCTCTCTGTTTAGAAAGTTATCCGCTATCCTGTGAATCGGTACTAAAACTCCTTCAAAGATATTGGGGCTTATTTACCAAGGGTCCGCGGCCGCACTTTTTGATTGGTTTTGCTTTTTGATTGGTTTTTCTGTTGTTTTCGGTATTTGTGCAGCTGGGACAGGTAATTAACAGGAGATTGTGGCGCGGCTGCGTCGGCTTTCATGCAACAGATATCAGGGGGCGGGCCATCAGATTATCCGACGGATTCGGACTGAGCGTGGGATTTAACTTTCAAATTGTGTCGCAAGATAAAGCACTTACATGCACCAGGAAGAAGAAGTAGAACTCTGTTGGGCCTGAGCGGGGAAGCGACACATGCAGGATATCGGGTGCACGATCTTAGTGAATGGCGGCACAGTGCATTATCATCAGACAAAGCACTTTTGTGAACTCCGCAGGACCGGGTAAGTAAATGTGCCCCATTATCTTGTGTCTAGAGTTACTGTGCAGACTTTTTTGTGCAGACTACTAACAAACTTTGTGACTCTGCAGTCATATAGACCTATTATTCCATTTACTGCTGGGACCAGGGGCGTAACTACAGTGGTAGCAATTATAGCAGCCGTTATGGGGCCCACAGTGACAGGGGCCCTGTCCTCCGGCCTGACACTAAAGAATGGAGGATGTGCACCATTATATACATATTATTCTGCTCATTGTACAGCATAATATGTATATCCATCAACAACCAATAACCCTCAGGTCACCCCCATCATCCCCAGCATTAATGATTTTTAACTGTGTGTTTGAAATGTTCCTGTGTGTTTACATGTAAATGTCTATATGTAGTCCTGGCTCAGACGATGTGTGCACAAAACAATTTCCTGAAAGGGATCAATAAAGTTGTATTGTATTGTATATAACATATATATGTGATGTAAATATGCTGTTTGTATGTGTGTATCTTTGATGTGCATATGACATATGCGTATATGGTGTATGGTGTGTATATACTGTATGTGTGTATATATATTCTGTACGTTTATATATGGCACTGTATGTGTATATGCCTTGCAGCGCTGGGGTCCTGGGTTCGAATCCCACCCAGGTCAAAATCTGCAAAGAGTTTGTATGTTCTCTCCGTGGTTGCGTGGGTTTTCTCCGGGTCCTCCGGTTTCCTCCCACACTCCAAAACATACTGTTAGGTTGTGTTTTTTGTCATGCTTGTGCAGTGCTGTGTAATCTGTGTGCGCTAAATAAATAAAGAATTATTATTATTATATGTGATGTGAATATGCTCTACATGTGTGTATGTGTATATGAAGAACTGTATCTTTATGTATATAGGTATATAAATATGTGAGTATAAATGAGGGTAGTATGTACATATTTACAAGGGAAGGGGGCCCCATTCAGAAGTCAGCTATGGGGCCCTACCTCTCCTACCTACAGCCCTGGTTGGGGACAATGTTTCCCAGCACAAAACGGTAAAAAACCCATAGACCTTAATTCATCCAGCCCAGTTTTAGGTGATATATAGGATCATTGCACTGTTTCTCAGCTGTATATAGCAATTCTTCTCTTGATCTAGATGTGGCTTGACATTTCATAATTGTATGTGTGAGCAGCAGCTCATTACGGTTTTACGCTTTCATCTTCAGTCCTGCTTTCTATGAAATGCAATGTCATTGGGTTACCAAACGTCTACATTCCCTTCACGGATCACAGAGCATTGTAGCAAATCACAATGACACCCTCGTAGCTGCTATGCTGTAAGTAGCTCTACTGCCGGACAGTGCACAATAAATCTGACCACAGCACAAGGGTATCATAAATCACAACCTAAAACCAAGCTACACTGTCCCATCATAAAAGACATAGAGGGTGATAATAACGGCTGAGATGGGAGATTGGGTTTAAAGCAATGTTCAATAAAGTGGAAACTGTAGGATTTCTCACAGAGCCTCGAGAGACGGACATTAGAGGGCACAGAAGGTGGATGAATTTGCCCAGATTTCCAAGGTAATGTGTATTGATTACATAATAAAAAGTTATCCAATTTTCTAGTACACTCTGCAAATCTATTTCTTGTGTATTAAGCCCAGTTTTTGGCCTATATTATGATGCATATAGATTTTAATTCTTATTAGCCTTTTTAATCTTGTCTTTTGTGGGATGAGTATTATTTTTTTAGACTACATGTACTAACCCATATACTAAATTATAGTTATTTAAAGTGAAGTAAACATATTTAAGTTTTAGTTTAGTTTGTACCATACCAGGTAAATTCCTTTTCCAGGACAGGACAAGGAATATAGTGACTCTTTTTTGCTACCTTGTAAGGCGGCCCCCTTACCATCAAGCATGACTTTCAGGAAGCCTAAGTACACGATACAGGATTAAAGCCAAACAGGATTAAAGCCAGGATTATAGCCAAACAGGTACCGTATTTTTCGGCCTATAAGGCGCACTGGAATATAAGGCGCACCTCTAATAAATGCCTGCTAAGACATCTAGGTTCATATATAAGGCGCACTGGAGTATAAGGCGCATGATCAAATTCAGTAACTAAAAATGACCAGCAGGTGGCAGACCTGTGCACAATTCAAGCCAGCTACACTTTCCGGGAAACTTGTCTTCAGCGTGTCAGAGAGCTCCGATCTCAGAGGTATGGCTGCAGGGGGTTAATGCAGGGTGATGCAGCAGGGGTTAAGCGGTCTCCCTATGCCCCTTCTCCTGGGAAGGTGCAGGAAATTTCTGGGGATGGAGCTATTAAACACTGGTAAATGTACAGTACATCTTGTCTGTAGTACATTTCTGTTCATATATAAGGCGCACTGGCCTATAAGGCGCACCTTTGATTTCTGAGAAAATTAAAGGATTTTTGGTGCACCTAATAGGCCGAAAAATAAGGTATAACTATTCCAGAAGGAACAGATTCCCAACTGTAGACAGCGCAGTTTTGATGTGGTTGCGTCTCTTCAGTACAGTGTACGGAACTGGCTTGGCTGAGTGAGAGGCTTTTGACTAGGGTCAGGGAGTGAAGCTGCATCCACACGTTGCAGTTTTCATCAGTTACCATTATCGTTATCAGTTTTGAGGTTGTTTTAGGTGCAGTTTTGTTAATTTAACAGGTGAAAGACATGACCTGAACAGGTGAAATTGGAAATAACAAACTTTGCCTAAAACCACATTAAAACTGATTGTGATGCAGTTTTAACTGCGACGTGTGGACGCATCCTCAGAGTTAGAGATGTGTCATTTGCGAACGAGCTGGCTCTAACTTGTGAATGATAGGAGTCGCTCCCTGTGATGAGCTGATGGCTCACTTAAGCCCGCCCCTAGTCAGGTAACCACGCCCCATCTAACCCGATAAAAATCAGTGTGGAGAGGAGTGACAGACTGCACTTCAGGAGCCAGAAGAGTAGTGAAGGACTTCCCGTTCTCCTTACATAGACTTTACCAATTAAGGCTACCTTGCAGGTGTGTGGAGACTTATAGTGATTAATGCTCCTCTAGGGGATTCTGGTAAATATGCAAATACGTTTTTCAGAATGCGACAGGGAAAACATTGGAGGAGATTTATTAATTCTGTCGTAGTTTGCACTAAAAAAAGTGTCTGCACCACATTGATAAAGGGTTTATAACAGTTTTCTGGCTCTCCAACAACTAGCATGACAAAACAGGCATGGTATCATGCCAAAAAGGTCAGTTTGCCAAAAATACTCCTGACCCGTCATCATTCTGTCCTAACTATCTAGCATAAAGTAAGCCAACTAATAGGAGGTGCAGATTACAACTAGAAAGTCTTACTTATCATTTAGCACCAGACATTTATATGAATCTGGTGGAGAATAAGAATGTCTAGTCTAACTCACTGTCTAACATTAGGACACTTTTTATAAATCTGCCCCATTGTCTTTTTTTACTACCTTGTAAGGCAGCTCCCTTAACATCAAGCATGACTTTTAGGAAGCCTAATGACATGAAGTGGGATTAAAGTCATGCTTGATGTTAATGTGGCTAAAGAGACAATATTTTCCTTGTCCCACCCTGGAAATATATTTGCATATTTTCCAGAATCCCCCAGTGGAGCATTACCATTCAAATATCCTTTATTATTAGTCATATAACATAAACATAGTTAAAAAAGAAAGAAAAATCTTTCAATCATGTACTTCTCCAACTATCTAAATGCCTAAGTAGCACTTTACTAGGGCGGGAAGGGGGAACAGTAAGACTTAAGACTATCTTAAGGGGTGTGAGAGGGGGGCACCAGTACAACCAGCTTATAGGGAGCGAAGAGAGAGGAAATTGTAGAGGGAAATATATAGACCGGGAGAAGGGAACAGAGTGAACGTAGCGTAACTACATCATACTCTCCCATGCGTCCCTCGGTGGGGTATTTATCAGTCAAGCAAAAGATGCCCTGAGTAGGGCTTCAGCTAATACTGTACAGATATCAACTTCAGCCAGCCGTTCTATTGCTCCCACTCTCATAATTATAGCACTCATTCATATTTTCCCTTATTATATCTAGTTTGATAAAATTTAAAGATTTCCACTGTTGCACAATTACCAATCTCCCTACTGCGCATAACCTACTAATCAACCATTTTTCTTTTTCGGAGAAGGTACTGGTATAAATATCCAAAAGGGCAAGAGCCGGACATGAGGGGACGGTCCTATTGCACATTTTCGTAATGAGCTCAAAGATATGCTCCCAAATACTAAACACATGTACACAATCCCACCACATATGTACAGTTGTCGCAGTGTCCATACAGCCCCTCCAACAGAAATCACTGCAATCCGGATTAATTCTGGCTAATTTTTGGGGAGTCAAGTACCA
This sequence comes from Engystomops pustulosus, assembly GCA_019512145.1. NCBI lineage: Eukaryota > Metazoa > Chordata > Amphibia > Anura > Leptodactylidae > Engystomops > Engystomops pustulosus. The sequence goes on along the minus strand of CM033642.1, from coordinate 14,926,259 downwards.
TCGGGTGCGCAATTTAAACAGATTAGTTATATAATTTGTACAGAGCCAATTTCTATTTGAGTCCGAGATTGCCTTAATCCATTGCTCAGCTGATAAGGTCAGACTTAACTCTTCCTCCCATTTCAGCATATATGGCTGTTTAACCCTACTATAACAGGTTATCATATCTCTATACGCTGCTGAGGTACCCCCCATACCTCTGACCGAATCTAGAAATGACAGAAAACTAGGCCTAAAACATGCCCGCTCCACTAAAAATTCCTTTAGCAAATGCGTTATAGAGCTTAGCCTATGACAGGTAAACCATTCTGAGGTCGTTAGATTGTATTTCTGCCTCAATTCCTTAAAAGATAGGTACCTACCATCCATCCTCATACATTCCAAATTATGGATGCCAGCCCGAATCCAATCCTTCAGATCCAAATTCTCAGAAAGGGATTGTAGTGTTTCTAAATCAATATTCTTGGGGGAGAATTTTACCTTGTCCCCCATTACTTTACAATATTTTCTCCATGCATGCACTGTTGAGCGTGTTGTTTCCAAGGTATCCATAGATATAGTACCTAATCTTTTTTTCCCTTTAACCTCCAGGAATTCCCCTACCAGCAGGGACGTAAGTGTCAATACCTTAGCCATTTCTGACTCGATAGTCATCCACTTATCTTACGTCTCACCTCCCAGCCAACACTTCCTGATGGGATCTAACAGAGTGGCTTCTTGATAACACGTTATGTTGGGGAGACCTGCGCCACCAAGGTTTTTAGGACAATACATAACCCGCCTAGAGTTTCTAGATTTTTTATAGGATCTAGCCCAGGCTATATAGGCCTCGATATCCTTAATTACTTGTCTGGGTAAAGGGGCAGGTATACTTCTAAGAAAATAAAGGATTACCGGAAGGATATTTTGTTCCCCAGTGGAGCATTAATAGCTGTAAGTCTCCACACACCTGCAAGACGGCCTTAATTGGCAAAGTCTCAGTAAGCAGAACTCTTACCTTCTGACCCTACCATTACATGTGTCATTTTAGTCACTCTTACCTTTGCTCAGGATTGTACTTTCTTATCTCTGGAAACTTGCATGCTGGACAGGGGAATTCAAAGAGAAAGATTTAGTCTGGCTATGCTATGCTCTCAGGACAGCAAACTTAAATGTAGTCGGCAGGATTTGAACCTGCACGGGGAGACCCCAAAGGATTTCAAGTCCATCGCCTTAACCACTCGGCCACGACTACTACATTTACTTGGGGCTCTTTCAATAAAACTTTTACCTTTGCTCGGGTCCTGTCAAAAGCTCTGGATCACAAACTCCTTCTTTCTGTGCCTAGGAACACCATGACTTGCCACGCTGCTCTTTATGGTCTGTTCCACTGTGGGGGCCATCCAGGATGCCTGGCGTCTTATGAATTGCTTCAAAGACGTCTTGAGGTACGCCAGGAGGCGCCTCACCATGCACAGAGCAACTTTGTCCATCCAGGATTGTCCTCGGTTAGTCTTGAGCCAGCTTTTTCCGCAGGATGGACTTAGAAGAAGAGGACTGACAAGCCACTTCTTCACTTTTCACTTGTGGACTTTGCCTTTTTTTGTTTTATTTTGATTATGGACTTTATTTAGTGAGTTTATTTAGGGAGTTATTGAGGCATCCACGAAGTAGAAGACTTACCATCCTCTCCTTCCCCCCTACCTCCCTCTTGTGTCTCTTGTTATTTTTCAATAAAGCTTCAGGACTGTGACATTTTAACCCCTCCCCTCCCCCCTCCCATCTGTTTTCCCAGTTGCAGGTAGTAGCTTTAGTTGAAAAATGTATGTTTTTTGTTTGCCTGAGCTAGAATGCTAGAATAGCACTTTATTCTGCTTTAGTGTTAGGATAGGTGCTCGGGGGGTATCTTAATTTATTGTGTGCTTTGTACAAAGCCCATGATACATCATGGCACACGCGGTCTGTGAGTTTTACTGTGTACTTGTGAATAAAAGCTCTTTCATTAAAAAAAATGTAGTCACTTTTATCCTATTTTTATTTAGGATTTGGTGGATCGCTTTTGTGTCCTTTCTTTTAAATCCTTGTTGTACAAATGACTCGTCAACTTCATTCTGTGGGTCAGTACAATTATAGTGATAGAACAGGTAAAAGTAAGCACAAAAGTGTAAATCAAGTCGTTTTTTGGATGTATAATGATACCCCTTCCCACATATTCTGGTGGTAGCATTTGCCCACTCCAACTTGGCTTTCAATGTGTTCTGATACGTTGTCTACTATAATCATTACACAAAATTTGGGGGCCTGGTTCAGATCTTGTGTTGGCTATGGGCATCAACAGATGCCCTCCAATTAGGTCTATGGGAGCAACAAAAATACCTGACATGGCAATTGTCGAGACTCTCATAGACCTGGATATAGAGCGGCTGCACATGCTCTGCAAACTCTCTGTTTGGCCTGGCGGCAGTAAAAGGGTTGTCAAGATGGGCTATGTCATAAATATTAAGAAATGGAATACCCCTTTAAGTTTTACCTCTGCAAAGTGACCAGAATTCAATCTCATAGTGCTGCATTTGTTAGAATTATCCAGAACTTTGTGTAACCCAACAAATTCTACAGGATGCAGAATAGATTCCATACCGAATACCAGTACAAAATCGATGTCTATAGAATCTAGATTTCTCACCTTTCCCTTCTGGTTAATATTATGTTGTATGTGCCTATTGGCAACGCTGTATCTCTGGAGCTTCAGAACATCAGTATAATCTTTATTGGAAAACAAAGCGTATAATGTAGACTCGCTGGGTGATTTGCATACTTGGCGTGAATATTTTGCTTCCAGATTGCTTTGCTTTTTATTAAACTAAATGTCTGAAATCTGCTGTGCACCCAGTGTCTGTGTGGATGATAGAGCTGGCGCTGTTCTGACAGGTCCACTTTAAGAAGTGAAGTGTATCTGACAATCTGCCAGGACTACGTAGCAGTAAATATTTAAAGAGCCGTCTCTCAGATGTTACGAGTTGTAGATAAATGTACAACATGGAAACAGGGCGGCATCGAAACGTAACAAGACAGAGCGCAGGGGTCACGGCGCCTCCGCCTGGTCCCATAACATTACTGCATATTTAATCTGATAGAAATGGACTAGAGAAAGTTGGCCATCAATTTCTGTCATGTATAATAAACGGAAGGATACACAATGGCTTTTATTACATCACATTACTACGGAATCAGAATTTTGGGTTTATTGTTGACGAATAATGGGAAGTTATATATATAAATGTATAAACCTAAATGTTGTATATATACAACATATATATGTTGTACAGCAATGACCACTTCAATTACAGTCCAAAGCATGTAGGCTGAGAGTTGTAGTTGTTAATAAACAGGAGGTGGACAGAGATGATAGCTATGGAGCAGTGCTTCTCACCAGCGATAAAAATTAGGTTCCCTCATTATTCTGCACCTTAAGGGATTGTCCCAAGTTGAATCAGTTACACTGTGATCCGGCGGAGCCTGAAAGCGAAGACCTTTACAGATCCAATCAATACTATGGGAGCATCGGAAATGGCAGAGCGCTCAGGTATCTCTGACACTCACATAGACAGTGAATGAGAGTGCCAGAGATACCCACACGATGTGCTCAGCAATTTGCAACACTCCCATAATAATGATTACCAGTGGGGGGGGAGTCCGTTCTTGTTATCACGGGGGTCTCAGCAGTCATGCCTATAGACAGAGGATAACAATTGTACTTAGGACAACCCATAATAACAATGTGAAAGCGGAGTATTAAAAATCGTGTTGCTAAAATAAGCAGCTCCAAGTGCTAAAACAAACGCAGCAGTGTTACAATGTTAGCGTTATCGGAAACCTCCTAACTAACACTGTTGCGCTGTACATTACAAACACCGGACTGCTCTCAAATCGCTCACTCCATAGGCTGGCGGTGACTGCCGCACGTCATGCGGCATTCACTGCCCCTAATCCCGCCCCCTCATGAATACGCCAGACAGTGCAGCAGTGTTAGCACAGCAGCTGCGTTTGCTTTAGCATTAGGAGCTGTTTACTTTAGTAAGCAGCTCCTAGTGACGTATTTCAGGGTAACAGCTCCTTTTTAAGTTATGCCCTATCCACATGATGGGGGAGACCAGGGTGATCAGTGAGGATTCGGCTGCTTGGACCCCCATTGATCACAAAAACAAGATCCCAGCAATCTGAAGAACAGAGATCCCATTTTCAATGAGTGGAGGGTCAGGAGGAGCATGTCGGAAATCGCAGAGCACATCACTCATAGGGGCCTATTAACTAAGGTCCTGCGGCCACATTTCCGTCAGGTTTTCCGACGTTTTTGGGGATCCCACCAGGGATTGTGTCGCACGCGATCAGATTGTGGCGCATCGGCACCGGCTTTCACGTGACACAAGCCGAGGGGCGGGCCATCGGACGATCTGACGGATTCGGACAACGCGCAGGATTTAACATGTCAAATTGTGTCACAAGACAATGCACTTACATGCACCAGGAAGCAGAAGGTGAACTTTGGCGACCTGAGCGGGGAAGAGACACATGTAGGATCTCAGGCGCACGATATTAGTGAGTCACGCCGGACTTCATCCTCGTTGGGTAGTCCAGATCGGGGATTGCGACAGGACCAGGTAAGTAAATATGCCCCATTATCTCCAGCACTCGGATACTGGGACTACCAAAGATAGCTAAGCGCTGTGCTCAGCAATTCCCGAAACTACCATACGGAGTGGCAGGGGATAACCTAAACAGTTGGAATTAGTCTTCAAAAAAAGAAGCCATTTTTTTAATCTCATAAAACCATTTTTGGTTAACATAAGTAAATCTACCATCAAAATCAAGCATGGATAAACACTTACCGTATTTTTCAGACTAAGATGCTTCTTACTATAGGACGCACCCCAGATTTAGGATTCCAAAAAAAGCAAAAATATATATTTTTACACATATATACACAACGCATACAGCTCAGCTATACAGACACACACCCTGTCTCTCCCTCCTTCTGACTGATGTAATCTCACTACAGCAAATTAATTTTCAGCACACAGTGGGAGGGAAGGGTGCTCCTGCACAGTGTAACAGCCTGTGCATCTGCAGCACGGAGGGGCTCCAGGAACTGCCCAGGTAGCCCTAAAGTCTCATTAGCATAATTTAAAAGCTGATTAATTTAAGAAGGTTACCACGGCCTGGATCTATGAGTAAGTGTCCCTGGTTTATCATGATGGATTTTGATGACAGAGTTCCTTTTATTTTCTCACTACGATGACTTACTAAGCATGTTTTTAACCACATGGAGGTCATAACTTTTCTCACACAATATCAACTTTAGAAATTTTTATGCGATTTGGGAGAAACTTTAAGACTTTGAATAGCAGATGGATAATCCTGAAATGTAACGTTGTAAGACCTTGTAATAGGGCATCCATAGATACATTGGAGGAAAATGATCAGAAACTGCAGAACTGTTCTAGTTGCCCACTGCACCAATCAGAACTCAGCTCTAATTTTAAAAACAGCTGTGGGAAAATGAAAGCTGAGCTCTGATTGGTTTCCATGGGCAAATAGAAGAGTTCTGCTCTTAGATACTTCTGATACCACCATCCCCCTGTATAACTATATTGTACAATACCATGGACAACAAAGGGTTCAACACACTATCCAAAAAAGTATGAACGAAAAATAAAAAGTCACACACGATGGATACTTGCAAGTTGCTTGCTAAAATAACAAGCCATTTTTTTTTAGACATATTTAAGAAATATTCCAACCAGAACTTCATCAAAAGTCCAGTGAAATGTAACAGTAAAATAAAGTCCATCATGGAAGAGTCACAAAAACTACAGTTCATTACAAACAAGTTGAAAAATTGGTTTCCTATTAACACTGAACTGAAAATAACACATTCCAGTGCTAACACGCGCAAACGAAATCCGGGTAGGTTCTTCTGCAAATCATCAAAAATCTCCTCCTCGCATTACTGGATCTGGAGAGGGGTGGGGGGGGGGGCAGAGGGGGCTTTTTCATTATGAAAAATAGTCACAACAGAATAATAAAACTGTATGGTTACCTATACAAAATAAATAACAAGTCTAGCGATCAGAGGTCCGCTCGCTTTAGATACAATGGTTTGAGATATACAATGATTTTACCAAGGCGGCCATTTTGTCTTCAAGGAAGATCATTTGTTAAAGTATATGGTAATTTGTATCCAATATTTCCTTATCCTCTACATGTTTATAGGTAGAAGGTTTTTCACATGGCGGTTTTAGTGTTCGCAGCATCTGGACTTCCAATAGTTGGCCCAAGTGAACTTCATCCGAGAACCCCAAGGTGATTTACGTCTTTGATAGAACCATGGGAAGTCTGGGTGTTGCGAATTCAAGACAAACCCTAAAGTACCCGCTTTTATAAAGCACTGGGAAATAGGGCCAATGTCAGCATGATGGTGAACTGGTTAATTAATACTATAAAGGTGGCGGGTAACAACAGATCATTTTTGGGTGCAAGTCAAAAATGATAAGAAGATCCCCAGTTCAATTTGATGAAAAGGTAGAATATTTGGACAACTCTACATTAATCATCCAACCCTCCCTATAAGAAATCTGTATAATCAGTAGGAATGATGTTATCGAACAGATTGTTATATAAATGGATTCGACTTAATTCTTAATATGTACATATCATGGTCATTACATTGCTTCTATTATGGGCCAAAATTCATTTTCCTAATAGATTATTTCCATTGTTTTTCAAAAATTTAGTTTGGGTTCTTTTCATTTGAAGTTTCTCCTTACACGCACTCCAGACTACAGTATATAAGCACCCTGATATCTGCAGGTGTACTTCTTGTGTATCTCCTCCTAAGTGGTTAAAAACACTCATTTCAGCCTGCAGTGAGTGCAACAAGCCTCTACAGAATTTTTAATACAAATCAATAGAGGTAAATCATTTTTAGCCCTTAATAGATGCAATAATAATAATGAGTAAATAATAGCCGCAATTGTTTACACAGCCTTTGATAATTATCCATTGCAATTCCTGCTCTTTTGATGTTTAGGACTCCAGTGGGTAGTCCTACTCCGTAACAGTAACTGAGTAGTATCGTTTAGATCTCTAGGTGTGGGTGGTACACCACTGGCAAAACTGTGTTATCCTACTGCAGGGCCTCAATAGAGGAGCAGGACTTAAATATTCATGAGTTATGCTCTACCCCACAGACCTGTTGAATAAGCTGTGAGGGTGCGTTCACAATAGCTGAGAAGATTTGCCTGACTACATCGTTTTTAACATTGCATTTTACAAAACATAATGTTAACAGATGTGTCCACATGAGTTATGTAAACACAATGTTAACAGCAATGTAATCAGGCAAATTTTCTCAGCTGTTGTAATACATTTCGAAACACGTGCGTTAACGCCACGTGTGAACTCACATTGAATGGAGTGTTCCTTTAACCCTGTTACACAGCTGATGTTCCTTTTCTTTTCTGCTACTACCTCTTAAACTTTCTAGTTTACCTCGGATGTCAAAATCCAAAAGTCAGCATGGCCAGGTGGGGTTAATACCCGTCATAGTTCTAGTCACCACACAAGATCGAGTCTTGTCTACTAGGTGCATCTCCAGTCCATATAGATGTACAAAGAAATGACTATCCCAGTACTAATTCTCAGTATCAGCAACTATTTTAGTGACTGATAACACAGGATGACAGTAATAGGGAACCTGTGCCCCCAAGTGCCTGGCATGAATGGCGTGCCTATGTGTATGCCCACCAGTGCGCCATTCAGTTATGTCTTGCAGCAATGAAATAATCCCAATAACTAGAAATTATTTCCTCTATGTGGGCGGAGAGGGGGCATGGGCAGTGGTGGAGTGGGGTGACGCAGGGCTTTCCTGTCCGGAGCCCGTATACTCGCTATAGCCTGTGGACTTTCATGACTGAAAATTTGCAGGTTACGCCACAATTCCACAACAGACAGGGCCTGAAATGCATGCTATATAGCCTGGTGGCCAGATACATCTAGTGTGGTGTGTCGGGCTGCACCGAAGGGGTGGGAACTTCACCATACAACAGCGTTGAGCAAGAACAACATATGAACAACCTACCAATCTGCCCTGATATTCTTTTGATGCCCTCTCAGATTGTCCACCTTCGAGCACATGGACTTACTAACTGGCCTGTATGTACGCAGGAATTACTTCCACTCACATGGTGTGGCTATATTCACATGACCGTAGGGGGAACGTATATACGGCCGCAAGCTTGCAGCTGTATATACATCCCCCATAGGCCAGCAAGGGGCGCACGGAGCGATGCAATGCAGCACACGTGTGGCACCGTACAGCTCCGTGTACAGTGAAAAGATGGGACATGTTCTATCTTTCACAGCGTTACGGCACCATGTATCCGTATGGAGAGGGGAAGGGTCAACCTACGGTTTGTGTGAATGTAGCCTGAGGATGTGTGACCACTAAACATGTTACATACCAGTCTCATGTGCATATACTATGCTGATCTCACATGTGTCTGGGTTCCATCATTAACATCACTTCCTTGACGAGAAGACAATGGCCACCAGTCAGCATTACCGTCTAACCAGCCATGATTATCTCCTGATGTTTTTGGCTGTAAGAAGCTCATAAAAGCTGAACATCACTAGAACCAGACTATTAAAAATATATATTTACACATTAAAAAAAAAGCTCCATAAAATCATAACCAGTCCACGAATAAATAAAATATTATACAGCAATACCCCCAGAGTATCCGATCAGCATTTTCACAATATCGTAAATTCCCTCTTTTTTTTTTGTCGTTGCCATCCTCTAGAAATAAATGTGACCATAAAACCTTCACTCTTGAAATACTGTAAGTGTCCTTCACATATATACAGTAGTTCTCCTTCATGTCGGAGGTCCTCATTTCTTGAAGGGTGTGAGCTTTGTGATTGTGTTCCAGAATGGAGAGGTCTTCCTCTTGGGCTCCGCTAGGGAGAAGACCTGCTGCTGAGGGATACTGGTAGGGACCGTGATGTGGCGCTGGTGGATCGGGTGCAGGTTTTGATGAGGAGGGACTGCAGGGATTCCATTGTATGTGACACCTAAAACAGTAGACAGAATTTAAATAATTAATAAGCATGAAAAACCTTTACTATACTATTGTACATTAAGAAGATCTAAGCACACAACTTTATAGTGTGATCTACTTATCAAAAAGGAATAATAATCCAATTTCTGGTCATAATGTGATCTTTAACCTTCAATTTTAACAGCTGTCACCTCTACAGTCCATGTCTGTGAACTTGTAGTCATCTCAAAGAATAGCAACCTAGCTTCTGTGACTCACTCCACCCCCTCCCTCTCCATAGAACTTCAGTATAATCTAATATCTCTGCAAGTTTTTATGAATACAGAGAAGATAAGGACAGATGATAAGAACTGAAGCTAGTTATGAAGGTAAAACTTTGCTCACCTCACATTACAAATTATATATTTAACCATATTACACCACTTAAGGCAAAGTGTTTTTAAAGGTTTGTGACTCTTTAGCACTGCATATTCGATTGTGATATATTTGATGAAACTAGGAAAACAACAAAAAGAGTTGAGTCTCTAGTGCCACCTGCGTCCACAAAATGGTATTAGAGAGATCATCCACTAGGTGGCACTACAGAGGACACTTTTTCTTCTGGGTGTGACCTAATCTGCATATAATTTTCACCCAGAAAGGATTGCCAGCAATGGCAGCCTCCACCCGTTGGTTGGCTGGTTGGTTGATGGTTGGTCCTGCTAAAATTGGAGAGTTTGGCCAATGTTCACATAATGTGGTAGCTGGTAATAGCAGGATGAAGAATATCCATGCTCTGATTATTATTAGTTCATGTTGCTTGGAAACTGATTACAGAGGAGATGCCAATAAACTACAAGTTATCCCATTTACATACTGACTGCCAATTATAAAAATGACTGCTGAATGTCATAGGGTTGGGGTTAGATCCAGCCCCAGGCCTTGGATACACTGGGAATCGGTGGCTGGGCGTGCAAACATAATTAGGAACAGTCTCCAAGCAAATATTGATTTCCTTCTGTCTAGTAGTAGTATTACATTTTATCTGGTTCTGGTGCAATCTGTGGCTTGTCCGGCATGTGAACAGCTACGTGTATGAGGAGGTCAAATCTGATACCATGTGCGGTTGGGGGGGGGGGAATTAATCATAACTATGTCAAACCATCAGAGCCATGGTACACCTTATACCATAAAACGGTCAAAATATTATCATTCAGTATCGAACACTGATAAACATGGCACGGTACGGTTTGAGACAGTATTGTGTGGAGAATACACTCACCTTTCATCTTCCCCTGCCTGGACTTTTTTGCATTGTTCATGGCTTGTTTCTTTTGGTCTTCAGATAGTTCCATTCCTAATAAAAAAAGACAAAACCCATAATTGTCATCATGTATGTATAGGTTGTATAGGTTATGTATGTTTCGCCACAAAGACTTTATCCCAGGATTGAAGCAGGTCAAGAACTGTGCAAATTATTCAGGCCATTGGCTGACAACCCATCATCATTAGGTCTATAGCTCCAGAAACATCCAAAATACCTAGGGTTGTCACCACAAAACAGGAATGAAGAAAGTAAAAAGCGGGCACAAAACTGCCCCACAAGTTCCGCAGAAGTGGGACACATCAGGGCCACATTCTTCCAATGGGTGGGACACCCAAAAATCATACACTTATTCACCATCCACAAAAACATCTAATGTAGCACAACCCCTTCAAGCCTGCTGTAATCAATACAATGGGCAAAATACATAAAACACAGCCAAAAGACACAGGTTATCACTGCAGAAGATTATAGTTACCAGTGGTGATGAGAATATAAGGAGGAGAAGACAAGTGCAGGCTTATATTGGCGGGCATTTCCTCAGAAGCAAAGTAAAGCGTCCCAGAATAATGAAGCCGTCTAGAATCAGGTATTAGTATATATAGAGATTACGGGGGGAGGAGATCTAAACCGCACGTTTTAGTTGCTTCATTTGGAAAAATTCCGGCAGTCGGAACATTCCAGGAAGGGAACCCCCCCTACACACAGCAATACCTGAATACTGCTACAGCCAAACGTGACTCAGCCTTATCAAACTTGTGAAAGTCCAGTAATTCCAAACAATTTCCATTCCTCTTCGTGGCAGCAGATGATCACGATCTTACACACAGTTACTTTCATGGTCATTTTTATTAGTGTTCACTCAGACGTGGCCAATATTTTGGAAAACACGTAGATAACATCAGACATAACACAACAAATCTGTCAAAGCCTACTCATCGGGGAGAGGACTACCGATACGGTAACTAACAACCATCACAACACTGCCTCTAGGTGAGATATTGGGTAGGAGATCTGCTATTTTTAGTTGGAGGGTTATCCTCATATGTAAAGAACTGCAGCCCTTTGGAAAGTGATTCAGATAACCCTTAGAATAATCCACATGTTCGTGTGATGTTAGCAGATCTCATAGGATCACACCCATCTATGATCCTCAGAGTGACTACCTTCTTGTAGGATACTACCAACATCATTATAAATGAATGACTTGGGAGTCCTTGTCAGTGAACAGGGTTTTGTCTGGGAAATGCAGACCATGGATTGTGTTCCTGAGAAAGATGTGGTTGTGGTCAATGGTCCTTAAAAAGGGGTTTCTAGAAATCCTAGAAGACCCTGCACGACTGGGGTGCCAAATAAATTGAACTGTACTTATCCTGCTCTGACTCTCGGTTCCTGCCTCCCGTTGATACTTTGTGTAATTGGCCCCTATGCCCCGAAAAAGTCCTGAAGGTCATAGGACCCAACTCAGTCAATCTGTGTACTCCTCTGATCAGAGGAATTAACATCCCTTAATACGATCAGCGATTGGCTGGGGACTTCCAGCTGGGAAGAGGTACTAATGCCTAGAGTGTCGGGAAACATGGAGCTGGAGAAAGAGAAGTATTTTTTTTTTGGTCGCCAATCCCCACAGAGTTTTCCAAGATTAATGGAAAACAACTCTAAGCCTAGTACTTTTAGCGCCGGTGAATGCTTGGGTGTATCACACTAGGAAGACTCTACAAAAAAGACATGTCACCCTAAACTTTGGGTCATAGGAGTATAGGTGGCACAAGAGTCCCAGAGGACTTCTCTCATCTTAGGTAACACTTTTTTGGATAACATAAATCATAGACAACTTACCCATATCCTTATCTTCCTGGACTCTCTTTCTTTCATCTATAAATGCTTGAAGCCATCTCTGCTTGTCCTCCGGCTTCTTGGCACAAAATAAATGCACTTCATCCGTTTGCCTATTCACCATCTTAAAAGCGTTCTTAATGTTGAGATTGAAGTCTCGGTCCTTTCCATCTTCCACATCAGCAAATTCCATCTCATCCATGTCTATCCTGCCTTTGTAATACAAGATATCCCTACGCAACAAGTCCTTCTTGCAGAAGACCAGCTGGTGATCAAAGAGGAAGAAAGTCCTTTGTTGACTCTTGCCTTGTTTGAAGAGTTTTGTTAGTTCCCCTGAATGGATCAACTCAGAACTCCGGGCCAAAATGTCTTGTCCCTAAAAACATGGAAACATATCATCACGTTGATGTCTGAAGATCTTCCATTCATACATTCATATCAATGTTAACAAACCATTGGCTATTTCTTTGACAGGAAGTTTCCTACATGTTCCTGGCTTGTTGATTGCATATTTGATACATGATATTGTTCTGTTGGATTTATCCCAAGTATATGGGCAACTTCACTATCTAAAAGAAGTGCATGTTATCAGAATGGTGGACCACATTGTCACCGAGACAATATTACTTCAATATGGAAAAGGACAATTCAAGGACTTCTTTATCTACTGGTGTAGTGTAAAATTATGGGAAACTCTTTCGGAAGAGAAGAAATAACTGGATTATACAAAACAGTTCCAGTCAGAGAAGTTACGCAATCACTAAACCGATCACTTTTGGAATTTTTACTTCCCGTCACGTTGAATAATTTTCAATGTTTTCATCACAAAGCCGGGAACCTTAGAACTCACCTCCCACCCTACAATGGAGACCTGCCAGCAGGCAATCTTGTCAATGCTCTCCAAGCGTCGTTTCCGCTCATTAATTAAGCAGGCAACATTTTTCATGGCTTCGTAGGCTTCTTTTATTTTATTGTAGTCCCTGCAACATAAACAAGGAAATGTAACAAATGTCCCTGCAGAATACACAGGACAATGGGAACAATCTATGGGAATCTAACCACTAGCACAGCCAATCAGTTCACTGCTTTACTCAAACTAACTTTAGAAAGTGGCAATTTTTAGGAAGGCCTCCTACCCTACCAGCACATCAGGACACTTGATGGTCATGAATCTCCAGTATTTCTTAGGAGAAAGACAGGACCTTGGACCTTACAATGAGAATGGGGTTCTGTCTATAGTCCATTATCAATGAATTATGGTCTTTGTATTTTCTACAGTTCTGAACTATCAGAGCAAACTATTCACTTTCAAAGACAAACAATAGAGAACTGTCCATACAGAGAGGGCGAGAAGTTGATTACAATATGGGCAATTTGAGCAGTAGTCCGCACCCCATGGCTACCCAGACCACCCACCATGCTTGATTCTCCACTGAATTTCTCTCAACACACGTGTATACAAAAGCCCTTTCAAGACCCGTTGAGAGTCCTTTAAAGGTCCATGAACTTCAGAACTGAAGGCTTACAAAAGGGATACTGTCCACTCCCAAGTAACTTGGTTCTAATACCGTTTATAGGAAGTTAATGTCAAACAATTAAAAATAGTTTCAAACAGACCAGGGCATGTGATAGTCTTAATTGCCTCTGGAGAGGACACAGTTCCCCTCACTATACATACGGAATATATGTAGGGCATTGCCAAGAGTTAAGTGGAGAAGGGGAAAGGTTCTTAAAGGGAGAATGCCAGCAGATAACTATAAGACAAGCAGAATTTCAACACCCCCCCTTCTTTCCCGTAAAATTTGTCCCCACCCCATTCACATTACATGGATGGCCACATCTGAATGCACATTCAAGTATGTAAGGCCAACTATAGATTCTATCTGTTAGAACAATGTAAGATTATAACACAAAAAGGACTGGATGCAAATTTTACATATTAACAAGAAGAAAAGACAATGTAGCAGCCAGGGGTGGAATACCGTGCATAGTTACAAATGATATGTGGATGCCATAGCGGTGACCAGTGCCCTGGATGGTATTCACACCAAGTCTCTGAATATCTTACATATTCATATTTTCCCATAAAGAAATTCTTAAAGATCAGGGTCAGGAAAGCTGCACTCTCTCTCTGGGTACGGGAAGAATAGAATAGTCTATTTTGTAGACCTTCTCCACTTTCCCCCTGCTGAGCTCCAGCACAACCCAACACTGCTCCCATTGTGTTCCCGAGAGGACCATCGGTTTCCCCAGATAGAGGGAGGTCCGCGGTCACACGATACATCAAGAAATAGGGAGTGATAAGAGGGAGCGAAATTAAGAATATCATTTGGAGGCAAAGGAACCGCAGTGATGAGAGACATCAAAACAACATTAGAAGCCAAGAGAGATGAATGTGTCAATTCAGGAGAGAACACTGACAGCTTGTACTTAGGCATGAGAAAGGACTTGAATATTGTTCCAGAGAAGATACACAACACAGTCTGTGTACTGGATACATATAGCTTTCTTTCCTTAGACATTAGAGGAGAACTCCTGTAGTCAGATACTCCCTGCTCTGTCTTTATGCTTTTTCAATATAAGGCTGGATTCACACTACCGTTGCCCGCCGAACAGTAGCACGGCGGGCACATGGCAGCGCCCGGGGAGGGGAGGAGGGGGAGAGCGCTGCTCACCCTGCCCCTCTCCATAGGGATGTATGGCGCACCGCGCCATATACCACGCCACACCGTACCGCTCCCGTACAGAGACGTGCGCCCATTGCCGTCTATGGGGGACGTATATTGGCCGTATATACGCCCCCCATGCGGCAGTGTGAATGAGGCCTAAATAGAATAAACCACATGTATAAAACATACACTACAGCAGTGTCACACGTATGTATTTATGTGATAGAGAGACGTCTTTTAGACAGCAAGGTACATAAAAAAATCAGTGTGTGTGGGCGGGGTAATCAGGACTCTCCCTGTCAATCATTGTGTGTGGGCGGAGTAACCAGGACTCTCCCAGTCAATCACTGTGTGTAGGTGGGGTAATCAGGACTTTCCGAGTCAATCACTGTGTGTGGATGGCGTAATCAGGACTCTCCATGTCAATCACTGTGTTTGGGCCGGGCAATCAGGACTCTCACTGCCAATCACTGTGTGTGAGTGGGGTACTCAGGACTCTCTGTCAATCACTATGTGTGGGCGGGGTAATCTTGACTCTTCCAGTCAATCTTTGTGTATAGGGGGAGTAATCTGGACTCTCCCTGTAAATCACTGTGTGAGTACTCCGTACCCTCCCTGTCTCTAGTCTAGTCCAGATTCGCCATTTTCTTACAGTAAAATAATTCTATCTACAACTAAAAGAAAATTCTGATGCAGAATTGTTTCTTAATCCGTTAGTAGGAGGCATCTTAGTAAAAGTAATTTAGCGGTAAATTTCCTACCTGTGGTCCTGGGTTGTGTACTTGAGCAGTTCGGCTAGCTGCAGAGGATACTTGCAGATCTTCTGGACGGGAGTCAGCAGGAAGCCATCAATAGCAATATCGATCATCTGTTGTAGAAGACGGCAGGCCTCAAAGAAGTGGCGGTACCTGCTGTGCTTCATTAGGTTGGAGAGCTCCAGGCAGGCGTTGGGGTGGTTGTTACAGTATTCTGAGTAGATTGAAAATCCATCATGCTACATGTGTGTATAAAAAAAATAATAGAGCGTCAAAATATATTATTACCACTATTGAAAAAAGCTATGACGAGTTTCAATTTTCTTTTAATTTGGAAACCCATTTAAGCCTTGAGGCTTAATGGATGAGCATTAAATTGAAGTTCATACATGGAAATCCCACAAAAAAAACTCACATTTTCCAGAAAGCAGACCCCAATTTCACTCAGGTGAGGCTCGTCTTTGTTGTATTGCTTCTCCAGGTTTTTGTAAAAAGTTTTCTGGAACCTATAGACCTCTTCAATGTTGCCAAAGATGGTTTTGAGTTGTGCTTCGGTGAACATGCTTGTGTGCTTACGACACTGCTTGATGTAGCCCTCACCAATGAAATTTAAAGTTTTAATGCACTTCAAGCCCCCTGACACCAATGTTTTAATGTGCCTGTGTAAATATATATATATATATATATTTACACAGGCACATTAAAACATTCTTCTCTCTTAAAAACGGTCTTCTCTCTGAAGCCTCGCGATACTACGAGGCTTCGGGACTTCGCGCAATAGGATCCGGCCCCGACGCGCCAGGAGGAGGTGGTGCGCATGCGCTAGTGTGCCCAAGAGCTCGGTGACGTCATCGGCTCTCAGGCACAGCAAAATTAGTGACGGGAGCGGCGCTGACGAGAGCGTGATCGCGGAGCAGGGTCCGGGGTGCGCGCCGTATGACGCTCACAGAAGCGCCGAAGGGAGATTTTACTACCACAAGAAAATCATTTTTGTACAAATACAGCGGTTTCTGGTTTAATTGAAAATATGGTCCGGCATCAGCTCATCCTGAGCTAGCTTAAGGTATTTGTGGGTCAGAAGGGTCATTTTAAAGTGGTAGGTTTCCTTTAATTAGAATACAGGCAGTCCCCGGGATACGTACAAGATAGGTTCCATAGGTTTGTTCTTAAAGGGGTTATCCGGGTTTATCCGGCTGGGGAGGGCTATATAAAAATAATAAACCTGTACTTACCTCCTCCGGCGCCGCCGATGCCCCGCGCCACGGTCCATCTGATCTGTGCCCCTGTTTGTGTACCGGGGCATGGAAGCCGCACACAGAGAGCTTCCGGTCCGCGATGTGACCCCTTGTAATGAAACCGGCGACCGCGGTGCGGGACATCAGCAGCGCATGACGAGGTAAGTACATGTTTATTATTTTTAAATAGCCCGCCCCAGCCCGGCCCGCAGTATTTTTTAAAACCCGGATAACCCCTTTAAGTTGAATTTGTATGCAAGTTGAAACTGTATATTTTATAATTGTGGATGCAGCCAAAAAAATGTTTCTGCCCCAGTGACAATTGTAGTTAAACATTTTTGCTGTAAATGGACCAAGAATCATCAATAAAGCTTTATAACAGACGCCCTACAGCTGATCATTGCAGTCTGGGATTAAAATAAAGCACCCAGAGAGCTTCACCAGAGGTCACAGGGGTTTGTCTTTAAGTCGGGTGTCCTTAAGTAGGGGACCGCCTGTATCTAGAAATGGGATATAGGCGGTTTGAATTTCGTGGGTGAATTTAAGACCCAAGGTTTTGTGATTAAGGTCACTAAGGAGTTCGGTAAACTGTTCGACGATGCCCTCCCAGGTGATGAAAATGTCATCGATATAGCGAGCCCAGAGGCCCGCCACACCGATATGCTGGGGTCCCCCTACTTCACAAGAGACGCAGCAGAGTCCCCACCAGCCCAGGAACAAGTTGGCATACATAGATGCACATGAACTGCCCTTGCAGTGCCCCTGAGCTGCGCTCAGATGTGAAGTAGTTATGGGTCAAAGAGAACTCTAAAAGTTGGAGAATTAACCTAATTCTGTGCCTTACATTGAGTTCCTCGGGAGTTAAGGTAAAAATCCACTGCTTTGAGGCCAAGATTGTGGGAAATTGACGAATAAAGGGGCTCCACATCTTTACTTCCATTATGCCCGATGGAGAGTCCGTCCAATCTTTTGCGCAAGTCAGTGGTGTCCCTAGTGTAAGAAGAAAAGGCAGTGACGAAGGGAGCAAGCAGATGGTCGATGTAAATGCCTATATTTTGGCATAAAGCACCAACACCAGAGGCGATTGCACTGCCTTTGAGGGGGTTCTTTCGTTTTGTAGGTTGGGAAGGCCATAAAGTAGCTAGTCTGGGGTATTTTGGTAAGAGGAAATCATGTTCTTCTTTACTAATCAGTTTGTGGTCGAGGGCCGTTTTTAAAATGGATTTTAGTTCTGCCAGAAATTGTTCTATTGGATTTTTTTTTTGGATTGTCATAACGTTCCCTGTCTTTAAGTATACTCAGACACATGTCCCGGTACCCATCCGACTGCATAACAACTATATTCCCTCCCTTGTCAGATGACTTTATAACAATATTATGGTCATTCTCAAGGGAGGTCAAGACCTGATAAGATAATTGGTAAAACCGGTCAAAAATGGATGAGTCTTCAAAAAACGGATGCGTTTTTAAACACATACGGTTTTTAACAGACTGCTTAAAAACAGGTTCAAAACGTCATGTGTGCCGCTGGCCTCAGGGTCCTAATAGACACTTTACATTTTTTTTTCTTTAATTAATTTTTTTTCTTTTACAAGTTTCCCCCTGTAACTGGGGCGTCCGCACGTTCAGTTTTTCAGATGCAGTTTTTGAAGCCAAAAGCATCATAATGAGGAAGTGCTGCTCCTCCTCTATTCTCACTCCACTCCTGGTTTGTGCATCAAAAACTGCATCTGAAAAACTGAATGGGGGTCATTTACTAAAGGCCCGATTTGCGGTTTCCTGTCGTGTTACCCGAATATTTCCAATTTGCGCCGATTTTCCCTGAATTGCCCCGGGATTTTGGCACGCACGCGACGGAACTCGGGGGGGGGGGGGGGGGGGGGTGGCCAAACGAGAACCCGACGGATTCGGAAAAACCGCCGCTTACCTTCACTAGGTATTGGCCGGTAAACTTCAGGGCATTCCAGCGGGCCTCGGGAAACTTCATCGCAGCAGCGACACCTGGTGGACGTCGGAAGGAACTGCCTTAGTGAATCCCGGCCGGACCCGAATCCATCGCAGAGAACGCGCCGCTGGATCGTGAATGGACCGGGTAAGTAAATCTGCCCCAATGTGTAGAAACACCATAAGAGCCGCAGTTACAGGGGGACGCTGGTCAGAGCTGGACTGGGTCAAATGAGTAGTGAGTGCTGTATTACCCCCTGCCAGGAGGAGTAACAGAGTAGTGTGTGCTTTCGGTGAACATGCTTGTGTGCTTACGACACTGCTTGATGTAGCCCTAAGATTAAGAACAACATCATCAGATTTTCCAAAAATTCAGATAATGAATGACACTATCACAACACAATTCACCGAGCATTAAAACATTGCAGAGAAACTCATGCCAACATACAAGACAAATCCACAAACTGATTTAGCAAGCGCTGTGTAGCGCTGCGTAATTTGTGTGCGCTATATAACTAAAGGAATTATATAGGTTAATCTAAGATGTATGGTTGGGGCTGAGGAGCCTATGATGTACCTCCATTGCAGAGAAACTCATGCCAACATACAAGACAAATCCACAAACTGATTTAGCAAGCGCTGTGTAGCGCTGCGTAATTTGTGTGCGCTATATAACTAAAGGAATTATATAGGTTAATCTAAGATGTATGGTTGGGGCTGAGGAGCCTATGATGTACCTCACAGATGTCCTTCAGATGTTTAATGTAGACCCGCTCTGTGTTCATTATCTCTTGGATGACATTTGTTCGCATTTGATCCTTGTTCTCAGTATTCTTGTGACGGATCTTAGCAATATCAGGGTCATGATCTTCATCTTGAAGGCTTCCAGAGTGCTCAGAAACATCTTCTTGATTGACTCGTAACTAAAAATATAGACATCAATCATATTCTTTGTTACTGAACCCAAGGACATTGGGACATTGTAATTTGTATTCAGATGGCTAATAGATTCCTTACCCTCACAAAACTTGCTGGAAACCAAGCTTCGGCATCTCCAATTCGCCCCCACCACCAGTCCTTATTTGAAGCTTCTAGCACTCTTATGACATTTCCAGCTTTGAAGGCCAGCTCCTGATCATCCATAGTGACATGATCCCATAATGCTTCTGCATATACTGTGCTTCCATCACTTATCAGCTGAAACAAGATACATAAGAAATACTATGTTAAATCTACAGAATAAAACCGCATGCCATAAAAGAAGGAACAATTTTGAAGCCACAAAACTGGATAAGTCTTCTGTGGTTTTGAAGAGGACCATACATACGAGGCAGGGTAATCTACTTTATGTTTATCTCTACAGGAAACATGTCAGAGAAAGATCCATTGAAATCTATAAACTATCCAGAAAACAAGTCCCCAGCCCAAATTTCCCACAGATCTGCCTGGCATGTTAGAATCATACAATCAATATTAAATCACATTTAATGTAACCACATTATGAAAACCATATGCACACTATATTGTCAGAAGCCCTGGCTCTGCAGATGCTACCATTACGCCAGATAATAGGATAAAACAGCTATATAAAATGGAACCCAATGCATACTCCACCTTTGTACAAAATGAACCCAAAGAGGTGTATGGGTGTCATATTGGATCAAAATAACTTGACCATAGGACAACTACATATAGGTGCATGAAGTCCAAGGGGTAGGATAGAATACACAGTCATACGGCACAGGAGGTCCCAGAAGGATCATATGTATCCTATTATATAATAGTTAAAACTATATAAATACCATGCTGTACACCAAACACATGTAAAACATGTCATAGGAAGTAAGGCTTTCATTCACTGACACCAAAAACTTAGGTAATGAATTTTCTATGGAAATAACAATTATATTGTAACAGGGGAAGTAGCCACATGGGATTCATCACTGACTTAGAGGGTCCATGTGCTACATAAGACAACACCTGTATTATAAAACGGCATATGGTATAAGGGTCCACTAAATAATATTTAGGTGGATTAAGGTAGAGTAGACGATGTATACCTCATTGATGGCCAGCTGCTCCCCTCCTGGCTGCAGATATCTTGGGTTGGCCTGGTAGCGGTCATCGAAGCTGTACTCCTCCTCGCTGCCATTGTCATCAACCAAAGTTGTGGACTCTGCTCCTCCATCTGTAGAGACTACAGGAGATCCAAATGGTAAGTAGGTGATCGTCATGGAGAAACCTTCCAAAAAACACCCTTGTATCTGGCTGATGTATCTCCACCGATGGTCAGCACAGGTATGAGGAGAGATGCGAAGTGACTACTCTGATCTGCTGTAATAGAAGTTAAAGTATCTCCACAACAAAGAACACGACTTTGAGAGCTCGGATTAGCCCCGGCTTTAGTTCTATTGTATACATTGTAATGGAGATTAAATCAACTCTCACAAGACAATAGTCATGTCAATTATCCCCAATGATGACTGTAATCTTGTTATCAATTAATTATAGTAGATCATTAACCTTGTAAATGCTTGTGTCCCTATGAAGCTACATATGTGTATTGTGTGTATATCTCTACTGGGCAACTTTGGTTAAGTGAGTTTAAAGATTAGTCAATATCTAGAAGATTAAAGCTGATCATTACATGGGTATCCCCCAAAACCACCGATTTTCTTCCCTACCATGGTATATGGGAGCGCTCGGCTTTCAGGGGGAGATTAGATCAGATAGTAAGATTTGAACACCCCAGTCCTTGTGTTCGCTCCTTGCACACATTTGGCCAAGCCGAGTGTGCAGGTGTATAAGAAATTGGAACAAGATTTGGTTTGCAGTGTATTGCCAAATTCACATTCTTTGCCCATATTTAATCCACAAGGGTGTAGCATCCCCATTCCAGGCCTATGCAAAAGGGATCCCAAATATCATTCTCATAAAAAATACTAAATTCCCCATTGTGGGCTTATTTTCCTGCAACATTTTAGCAATTCCTACGATGGAATATTTTTCTACTACATGGCCGCACATTGGGGTCAGCGTTACATGCATATTAATGTATATGGAGGAGGGAGGGGGCGGCTCGGATAAGTGATAAATCTACGAGGACTGGTTCACTATTCACTTGGGGGTCACGCTCCTTCTCCATACACATAAGACACTCATCAGATGAGAATACGGGAGCTAAGGGCATTATTCTAATGTGTATGGCCGGCTGTGGGCTGATCTTCTCCCGATTATTGACCCATGCAAAATTCTAGAGCACAGAGTATTTCAGGAGCCATATCTTACTGTACAGATTATACAGCTCAGTTACAGATAGATATTCACTTTGTTCTATACTCATAATGTTAATCATTGCAGATGTTACCCCAGAAAATACACATCTATGCCCTAATCTGTGGTATAACTGCCTTTGGTTTTCACAATCCTATCTACTGCGACATGATATAAATCAGGAGCTGTGCACACACTGAGGAGGCCATGGTATGTGGGTGAGTTATAAGACTTTGCTGTGACTGTACTTTAGTCATGGTGGCGTCATGCAGCCGTCTTCAGCATCTACATGACACGAGCCTTTCATTACCGCAGAGCCCCCGTTCCCTTATTCCGTCTGTGATGACACATGAATAGGATGATCAAAGCCGCAGCAGACTAATATGTACCCAATATGCCAGAGAGTCTGATGATCAGCGCACAAAGATGCAGAAGCAAGAACAGACACTGGGTTCCTATTTATTTTTATGGAAAACGAAAAGTAAACAGGATAAATAAATCCTAATAATTGACAATCCTAAGCAACATGTACGGGAAAACCAATTATTATGTAATTTATAGTGATCACATTAAAAAATTATAATGTTAATTTGGTTTAAAGAAACAGCTATCCTCTACCAAGTTATAGAGAATCCTGTAAGAATTCATGACCGGGCAAAGCTGCAGGCAGGAGCAGCACTGTAAAGAAATGGAGTTGTGTCCTCACACTGCTGTGCTCTTGGATCTCTGCATTGAGCCAAGGGGAGGGCCTATCACACAGTTTAGCGAGTCAAGAGCACAGCATTGGGAGGACACATCCTCAGTGCATTTGAATAAAATAAAATGTGACTCCATTTTCACAGTGGTTCTTCTCTTGGATCACAGCGCCAAACTATTCCATAGCCCCTCCCATTGGCTCAGTGCAGAGAAAAGCAGTGTCAGGAAACATCTACATTGCAACTGGAACTACAATGAAACCATTTTCACATTTCTGCTGCTATTAACAGCATTAGTAAGGACATATTCCCTTTAACGGAGTGCTACAAATGACATTTTAAAGGATTGCCTCATATTATGGCAACGTGTAATACTTCTCCCCTCCTGTGGAGGTGCTGTAGAACAATTGGACACGTAAAGCTGTGCTTTATCAGAAGGGATCTTCTAACAAAAACATTACTTATGTGTCAATTTTCACACCTCGGTATATCGCCTATTATCGCACCCAAATTCTAATCTGCTGCCAACCCCCTCCCACCCACTAAAACTTTGAGAGGTGTTAAAATTTTTCATACAATACAACAAAAACATCTGGAAAATCCTCTCACAAACCAAAATTTAACACTGTCTTATCAATCTCATTATATGACCATGAATGGGGTCATCAACAGCGATGGGAGTAAAGACCCCTACACATATAAGTCTAAAGTTGATGACAATGGGATAATCAATCTACGTCTGCGTTTGTGGCCACCTAATCATCCAAAGGACCTAAATCTATGTTAGAGGGTAGTGGCCCAATGGAGAACAACCTGAAGTTCCTAGTTGTCATGGGCAGCCATATTTAGAGACATCTGCAAAGCGGGAAAATTGATAACCCCCTCCCCTGTGAGGAGTAGCAGCAATGGGGGGGGGGGGGGGGTCCCTACAGCAACCAGAGAGAACCCCTTGTTTGCTAAATTGAATGCACATCAGTGGTTTGCTATGGGTAACAACTTAGGCCACTTTTGTAGACAAATCACGGCCCCCAATGCACCTTATAATAACAGTACTAATAAAATCATCCTTTATTAACCCAAAAAACGCCAGGGAACTAGACGCAAGATTAATAAATGACCCAGCAAGGATTTTCTTGCCTGACCTATACTGTCCATTATAGAGAAGGAGGATTTCAGGCTGATCATACTGCAGTATAATGCAGCGCCATCACTCCGGGAGCCACACTTCTTATCACACAGAAGGAGGACTGCCAGGGTATAGTCATACACTGAGGGAGGACTTCAAGTCCCAGCAATCACAGTCAGCCACATTAGAGTGGAGAGACTTATATTATAGTTACACATTGGCTGTGGGAGCGATGTATTATTTAGTGATGATGTGGATTGTATAATAGTCACCTAAACATGGGCTATAATATCAATTCAAAGGGGTCTGATACTCAGCACCACTAACAGTCCAATGGAAAGCACATTCATTGTTATCCAGAAACAGCACCATACATTTGGCAGTGGCTATGTCTGGTATTGCACTTCTTAAATAGAAGAACAGGAAGTCAACTTAGGATCCATAAGTTAGGTTAAAGGTCCGAAGGTTGAAAAAATACATGTCTGCTTTCTTCCAAAAACAGCGTCACACCTGACCATGGTTTGCACTACATTGGTAAAGGTATGAATCAGGGGCGTAACTTCAGGGGGTGCAGTCGCAACTGGGCCCAAAAGGTTTAGGGGGCCCATAAGGTGTCAATTTCCCATATGAGAAGACAAGTACTATATACCATACATTATAGTCGGGCCCTGGCACAGACTTTGAACTGGGGCCCCATTAGTTTCAAGTTACGCCACTGGTATGAATGGAGCTTAGTAGCAATAGCACACAACACCCAAGCTTGTTTTAAGAACAAAGCAGCCATGTTTTTCAATCTCTGAACAACCCCTTTAAGACTCCAATAGATGGTATGTATAAATGATGGTATGCGTATTCATCTTTTGTGAAACTATAAAGTAGTTTCCATTCTCACAGTAGTCTCAGCTGTATGTATGCATGTATGTACATACGTATGTATGTATATAGGTAAGCAAATTCAGATGGTAATGAGGCCTATCACTTCACTAGGGGTTAACGACATTCCCGGGGCGTGAGGTGACAACTGTCTTATATAATTAGCTCCTAGATAGTGGGGGAGATTTATCATAAGTGTCTGAGGTAAATCTGTTATGGTTTCCCATGGAAACCAATCAGAGCTCAGCTTAAATTTCATAAACTGCTTTGGGAAAATGAAAGCTGAGCTCTGATTGGTTGTCATGGGCTACTAAAACAAGTTCTGCTCTGAGACATCTCCCGCAATGAATCTATCCTCACACTATAGCAGTTCAGTAACAGTGTTTCTTATGTACCCCAAAAGCGTCTCCCTGACTCCCACAAACTAGAATCGGCAGACTTTATTGAGCTGTGAAATGTGTGAAAAGCTCATAGCAGCTAACAATGTGATCACAAGTCCTTCCTATAGCCGATGATGATGTGCAAACCAATTGTTCCACCCCAGTTCTACCCACAGAATAAAATCAGCCCGGAAGATACTGGCAGAGATATGTAATAATCAGGCTGGCACCGCTCGCAGCGTGGCACACCGGTAATTATGGATTACAGAGGAGCACCTCTGTCAGGAAGATTGACGAATCTGGTTCTCCGAATACAAGGATTTACTCAGTGGCTGTTGTGTTTTATTTAGCAAAAAAGCACTGGATACAAAAAAAAATGTTATATACATTATATTTGTTAAAAAAAATCTAAAATGACTAAAAATATGATCCTTTTTTATCAAGAAACAGCGCCACACTTGTCCATAGGCTGTACCTGGTATTGCAGTATTCATTTTAATTAATTGCAACAATAACAGACACAACCAATGCGTAAACACTTACTAGAAAAAAAAAAAACAATATCTGAAAAACTGAAACAAAGAATGCACCATGAAAATGACATTTTTAGTGAAATCCATAAATATAAGTTATATAAAATAATGTGCGAAATAGTTATAATTACAGTCCATAAACTTAGGTTACATATCCAACATCTGGTGCATTTGACTGCTATGACAAACTACAGGCTGCAATGTATAGAACATTTCCTGATACTAATTTGCATATAATTCCCATAAACCATTGCTTGTAATTAGGTCTCAACCAGAGCTAGGTCTAAGATATGTTAATAGCCAACCTCTACACTGCTCAGTACTGACAAGGGGCAAGAACCCCAGAACTACCATTTTAAAAACACATCCCCTCTTTGTTTTGGGGTGTATCTGTTTTGGTCGGGGTATCTGTATCTGTTTCGGACTGGGGTTCCTTAGGCCCACCAGAAAAATTAATCTTATTCCTATCCCCAGTAAATAGACTTTAGCAGCCTCTAAATTGGGCTGTGTTCTGCTGGATCTCTTGGGTTTAGTATTTGGTTGAACCAGGGCCCACCGGAGGATCCTCTGGGACTCTGATGGGCCAGTCCGACACCGATATATGATCTAAATTGCATAATATTTCCCATGGATCAAGGCGGCAAATAACTTTACATGCATCGGTGGGTGTCTCTAAATTAGAACATGTAACCCACAACCTGAGATATGTCTACAGGGAAAAAGTTTAGGAATACAGTGGAATTGTTACATAAGCAATTTCCTAATAACTATGCAATAGATTCAAGTAAGGTTTGGAAGATACTAGTAAGTTATTAATACGTATGTATATTCCCTGGATTTTATTACATCCTAGAGCCTTTTTTTTGATAGATGGTCTATGAATTTATAAAGGTGCAGCTTATTTTACCAACGGCCATAGCCATATACGATATATCATCAGTGAAAGAGTTAAAAGTGCCCAGACGTCCTGTGATAATGTAGGAATAAAATCTGGATTTAGCCGAGAAATTGATTCTTTCCAGCAAGCTGTTCCGTGCAGTAACGCGGAGACACAAATCCTAATCCAGATTTCTGGCTCCTGCCGGCTGTCTGCAGTGAACATCAGCCATACACACATCCCAAATAATTCCCCTCTAAGCAACTTCCTCCCCAAAATCCAGACACACGACAATATCAGCACACCTTACCCATGTGAAGACTTTCCAGACTCCAGAATCGGGTCATTTCCCCTCGGGCCACCATGTTTTATGGGAAAAGAAGAAAAAATGCAGAAAAAAGGGGCTTGGCTTTAGTAAAAGCAAATACACCGCCTCTCCCAAAAAAAGAAGGGATAGACGCTCTGTCAATACGAGAGGCTGCCGCTATCCGCCGGCTGTGGAAAGAGCTTATTCACTGCCTCCATCCTCCACGCCTGCAGCTCAGGCTAGACACTAGGAGGCAACTGACACATCAACATTATGTGGTGCTGCAAATTTGGCTGCTTAAATGACGACACCATGGGGTACCCTTAGGGAGGAAGTGAAAAGACTAAACGTCAATATGAATGCAGTCTACAAGCCGGCGCTGCTGCCAACCATCCACGGGCACATACCAACTCCTAGCATCATCTGCAGCTAGAATAACTAGGACTTAAAAGGGGTATTCTGCAGCAAATGGCAAGAACATCCACACATAATGCACAATGTTCAGAAGCTAAATTCAGTGTCTGCAGAGCTGCACAAGATGTTTATGCTGCTGTGTGTATAGAGGCACGCTGCATGTATAGTACTATATATGTAACTACCTGCTGACTATGTGCATGTACACATTAAAAATGTCTAAAAAGTCACTTGGATATTACTCCAAAGTCAGCTTTCTGACAATCCAGAACAGGAATAAGGTATCAATAGTGGTTTATTATGGTCTGTTTTCGGCTGACAGGTTCCCTTTAAGTAATGTCCCGTATTTGCCATTCCATGTGAAAGCCATGACACAACAAAACAGAGAAATATAACCAAGAAAAACAGCTGCAGTGTAAAAATCTAGATGAATCCACCTGCTCACCTCTTTCGGCTCTATAACATGCTGCCTATATATATAGGACACGGTGTGCAATCTGCTCAGCTCATCTTGCTCTACAACATGCTGCGTACATATAGAACACTGTGTACAATCTGCTAAGCTCCTCCTGTTCTATAAAAAGATACCATACAGCACACTATGTACAATCTGCTCAGCACCTCCTGTTCTAATACATGCTACCTATATATAGGACACTATGTACAATCTGCTCAGCTCCTCCTGCTCTATAACATGCTGCCTATATATAGGACACTGTGTGCAATCTGCTCAGCACATCTTGCTCTACAACATGCTGCCTGCATATAGGACACTATGTGCAATCTACCAGTGCTCAGCTCCTGCTCTATAACATGCTGCCTGCAGATTGTACATAGTGTCCTATCTGCTCAGCTCCTGCTCTATAATATGCTGCCTATATATAGGACACTATGTACAATCTGCTCAGCTCCTCCTGCTCTATAACATGCTGCCTGCAGATAGGACACTATGTACAATCTGGGGATTTGTGTATACCCATAGGGCTTGGAGGTTAGCCCTTTAAATTTGGAATGGTTGAAAGTGAAAGAAAATCTGTTAGTGAAGTGTTTAACCACAAAGCAAATGTAGTAATGGACAAATTTCTCAGCGTTATTATGGATCAGGAAGCCGTCACATTATTCAGTAACTTATCTGTAAATATCGCTGGGTCTACAGCAAAACCAACACCTACCTGGAACAAAACATTGGCGGATAGATAAGAAGCTCTTACGCAAGTCTTTATAATAGTTAGGTCATAAAAATAAGATTTCTTATGGGTAGGATCCCTGTAGCCAAACATAATCTCCTCCAATCTGTTGTTCCAAGTATCAATCTCTCACTTGTTCTGTATATATTACATTATAATTGAGGCTCAGTGGTAGCGTGTCACCCATTACATCATATCTACCTACAGGATGGACTGTACCGCACGGGCTCTGTACAGAGACGGCCAGTGAGAATTACACAGGTTCCTGTCACACAGCGCATGACTTTATACTTGTAGTATGGATATGGGACTGGATCACAGTGCATCCCCAAATAGTAAAGATAGTACCCCCTCTAAACAGTCATGCAGGACTGTGCTGAGGCATCATGAGATTGCAAGCAAAGCTTAGAGCAGGGGTCAGGAACCTTTTTGGCTGAGAGAGCCATAAGCGCCACATATTTTAAAATATAATTCTGCGAGAGCCATACAATATGCTTAAAGGGACAATGGCTCCAGCAGTCATTAGTACAGCAAGGAGTGTCCCCCCCCCCCCCCTCCCGTACTAAGCTCCCAAGGACCAAAACAATTGTTCCTGTAAAATAAAAAATAGATAATTTACATTCGAGCTTGTCCCTAGTACATGACCAACCGCTGCAGAACATCCCCATACAGACGCCAACGCTGCAGAACATCCCATACAGACGCCAACCAATGCCAGAACATCCCCATACAGACGCCAACCAATGCAGAAACCCCCATACAGAGCCAACCGCTGCAGAACATCCCTATACAGACGCCAACCGCGCAGACACTCCCACACCAGACGACACGCTGCATGCGAGAATCCTATACAGACGCCAACTGCGCAGAAACATCCCATAAAGACGCCCAACCGCTGCAGAACATCCCTATACAACCCATGCAGCAGACATCCCATACAGACCCAACCGCTGCAAGAACATCCCTATACAGACGCAACCCTGGAGCATCCGACGACATGCGCTGCAGATCATCCCTATACAGACGCCAACCGCAGCAGAAACATCCCTATACAGACGCCACCGCAGCCAAACATCCCCATACAGACGACAGCCGCTGCAGAACTCCTATACAGACGACAGGTGCAAACATCTATACAGACGCACCGCAGCAAACAACAATCACCTATACAGACGACAGCGCTGCAAGAACAAACCATAAACGACAGCCGCTGCAAAATCCCCATACAGACGCACAACGCTGCAGAACTTCCCTATACAGACGCCAACCGCTGCAGAACATCCCTATACAGACGCCAACCAATGCAGAACATCCCTATACAGACGCCAACCAATGCAGAACATCCCCATACACGAGCCAACCAATGCAGAACATCCCTATACAGACGCCAACCAATGCAGAAACATCCCTATACAGACGCCAATCAATGCAGAACATCCCTATACAGACGCCAACCGCTGCAGAAACACCTATACAGACGCCAACCAATGCGAACACCTATAAGACGCCACCAATCAAACATCCCATACAGACGCCAAACCAATGCAGAAATCCCATACAGACGCCAACCAATGCAGAACATCCCTATACAGACGCCAACCATGCAGAACATCCCTATACAGACGCAACCAAGCAGAACATCCCCTACAGCCGCAACGCTGCAGAAACATCATTATACAGACGCCAACGATGCAGAACATCATTATACAGATGCCACCAATGCAGAACTCATTATACAAGGAACGACGATCCTATACAGACGCCAACGCTACAGAATCCCTATACAGACGCAAACCGCTACAGAACATCCCTATACAGAGCCAACGTACAGAACATCCCATACAGACGCCAACCGCTACACGAAACATCCCCTATACACAGACGCCAACCAATGCAGAAACTCCCTATACAGACGCCAACGCACAGAAAATCCCTAACGGACGCCAACAATGCAGGAAAATCCTAGACAGCCAACCAAGAGAACCTCCCTATACAGACGCCCAACCAATGCAGAACATCCCTAACAGACGCCAACCAATGCGCAGAACCAATCACATATCATACACGATGCCAACGATCATGCAGAACATCCTTATACAGACGCCAAACGCTACAGAACATCCCCATACATAGCCAACCAATGCAGACATCCCTATACAGACGCCAACCGCTGAGAACTTCCCTATACAGAGAGCCAACCAATGCAGAACATCCCCATACACGAGCCAAACTGTTGCAGAACATCCCTATACCAGATGCCAACCAATGCAGAACATCCCTACAGACTGCCAACGCAGCAGAACTTCCTATACAGACGCCAACCGCAGCAAGACTTCCCTATACAGACGCCAACCGAGCAGAACTTCCCTATACTACGCAAAACAATGCAGAACATCCCCATACACGAGCCAACTGTTGCAGAACATCCCTATACAGACGCCAACGTGTCTAAGCTGCTGCATAACCTCACATTAATGTAGAAATGCAGTGGTGGGGGAAGATATGAGGGGATGATGCAGATGGGTCTGTAAGGGACACTTAGGAGCTTCTTAGCTGCTCCTGCACACAGGACACCAAGGGGTTAAGGCAGAGTGTGAGGAGACACTGGGGGGAGGGAGCACTTAGCTCTGGCTGATTCCGGGCTGCTGACTCCTTCTCCTTCATGTCTCCGGAGTGTGCAGCTCTCTGGTCTCCTGTATGAATCTCCCGCGCTGCTACATCCAGCCCCGGGATTGGCTGCAGGCAGACAGTCTCCTCCCCTCCCTCTCACACACGGAGGAGACTGCTGCAGGGAAGGAGAGGGAGGCGCCGCCCCCGAATTAACCACGCGGACCCTGCGCTGCTCTGCCGAATACATCCAGGGGCATAACTACAGCCGGGGGCACAACAGCCTGGTCTTGGCAGGCATATTAGCAGTTGCTGCGGCTGTAGTTAAGCCCCTGGATAGGAGCCCCGGCTGCGAGCCAGATGCGGCCATCAAAAGAGCCATATCTGGCTCGCGAGCCATAGGTTCCCGACCCCTGGCTTAGAGGATGGAGCAACAGGGGAACCCTAAAAATCAAGGTGCTATTGAGTATTCTAAAGCAGAGGAGAATCTACACTGCAATAAGTGCAGTATGTATTAGAAATATTATGGCTTGTAGCCATCGCATCTGTCAGGTCCCTCTTGCCTGCAGCTCCCTCCCCCTCCTTCTCCTTCTATATGCGGCCTTTATCTGAAAGGCTGGAGGGAGGCACAATGCAAACAGATATAATTTAAGTACTATGGTACCTAGAAACACAGTTCGGGTGTCATTTTAAAGTGCAGTTGTTTCCAGGTTCAACAGATAAATTTACAGTTGGGAGTGGGAGTTGCATATGAAGATTCCAATCTCAACTGTAATTTTAACAGTGTATATCTCCGGTAGCACCTAAAAACACAAACCTTGTGCAAAATTTAATTTATGATGAATACATTTAAAATTACACCAGAATTGTGCTTCTATGTGCCACAGTGCGGAATATACAGTTGTTTGTAATGAGGGCTTATATTTTAACTCTATACTGAAGAGGATTAAAAATATTACTAGGGCTTATTTTCATGGTAGGGCTTTTAAATGTTGTGTTTCTTCTGAAGGTCTTTAATTTTGCAACATAATCCACTATTATATTTACATACATATATAATTACACACTTTACCGCCAAAAAATAGCAACCTAATTCAGCCAAACCTACTTATTTTCATGGGACAGGTTAACCACACGCTGTAAATGGGGCTTTTCATTTCACCCCTTTGGCTACAGTTGTATGGGGGGCATTTTGGATTTTAACAGTCTATTGTTAATCAGAGATGGTATTGTGTGCAGTGGGTTACTCTGCTATGGATGCAATTCGAAAATCTTAGAAGATACATAGTAGAAACGTTCTTAGAAAGCAAAACTTGTGGAAACACTCAGTTAACAGTGATTTTCACTTTTTATGTAGCTTAGGGCTAAAACAACCACAGTGCCAAGGATGGGACACAATCATTGTGATATAGGATAAGTAGTCCCTTATTACCTGCAAAACAGTAATACCAGACTGTGATCATGTTTACATTTCTGAGTTGCTGTTCTGCTGGGAAGCAGGGACTCCTTGTATCACATATCACTATGATGCACGTAATCCCGTCCTTGTTACTGTGGTCAATTTGTGAAATCCGGCCACCATAAAATCCGTGCAGAATTCATAGCCCTAACATGGACATCTGAATGAGCTCTTTGCTTCAGAAACTCAAAACAGTAGTCACATTTAGAAAAAACAAAAAAGGATACATAGAAAAGATTAAAAAAAAAAAGCAACTTACCATTGGAAATCCTTATAGTCCTCTTGCGTCCAACTCGGTCAAGGCCGATCGGTGTGCTCTGTGAGAAGGCAAATGGCCGTAAGCGAGCAGAGACAGCTTTGTATGGAGGCACTTTGTGTGACGGAACAGGAGGTCGAGGGATTGGCTACAAAAAGCAAAATAATCTAGTTAGCAAAAATATAAAAAAAATACATTAAAATTTGAGAAAATGTTTACATATTCCTTGAAATATGATATTTTTGCTCATACATGAAACATTGCAATTGCCTCTAGCAGTATCTATGGTATATTTCTGATAGATATAATCATAAGAAATCAGAGTATATCTATCTCTCTAATATATATATTTTATTTTATTTTTTTGTAATTATTTTTTTTAAGGGCTTAAAAACTTAATAACCTGTGCCCTTATGTTATGATACCAAGGACAGGGTGGCATGTGACTAATGTAGTAAAAGTGACATGAATCACCCATTAGATCAAACTCACCTTATGCACAAGTTTAATAGAAATATGTAAAACTACAATAATATATTTACACACCAAATTATACATTTAGAAAATAGATAAACAGTTTTGGTTATTCAGAATTGTCCTAATTGTAAAGGTAGCATGCAGTTACAAGAAACAGTGAGAGAATTTAAGAAAAGTTACAAAGGTTGACATAGTTTTCCCCCTGGTATGTTTTTCATGTATTTTTTAATGTATGATAAAACTACATTAATGACTATTCCATATTCTACTTATAGAAGTATGGGCACATTCACATGGCCGTCTGCGGGGACGTACATGCAGCCGCAAATATGTGGTCGCATGTACGTCCCCATAGACGGCAATAGCGGCGCAGATACGGTGCCACACATGTGTGGCACTGATCCGGCCCGCACACTGCAAAAAGATAGAGCATGCTCTATCTTTTGGCGTGTGTGCGTCCGTGCGCCGCTATTCTCTATGGAGGGAGGAGGGGTCACCTCCTCCTCCTCTCCAGCACAGCGGGCATACCGCGTGTGAATGGACCCCTAGGGCTGTATTTGCTACTGGACTCTTGAGGTCATGTGCCCAGGTCATCCAGTTTAGAAATGGTGCAGCTTTAGGATGTAGAATTTTTTTATTTTGTAACATGATTTTTTTTTTATTTTATTTTTTAAATCTCTCGTCAGGACACCCTACTCTACAATGTATAAAAATTTTGTGGAAGATAGGAGGTTATATATTGTATACATAAGGGACAGAGAAATATAAGTGTACAGGATTGCTGGTCAAAGTTTATAGGAAATCCACACAAGACTACAGGTTCATACAGATTGAGCCTACACTAATATGGAGGCTATACGGCCCCAGGTCAATTTTATAATGTGTGTGGAGGGTCCGTGTAGGAACGGGCTAGATATGTTTTGAAAATATGGTGTGGGAAATTAATAAAAGGGTTTATCCACTTTCAGCAAATAACCGATATTGTTCTTCTTATGAAAATATAAACAATACAATTTCCCAATGTACATTCTGTATGAATCCCCACGCTTTTCTAGTTATGCTTGCTGTCATTCTGTAGGAAGCTTCATTGTTTACTTCCTGTGAATAAACACCGATCCCTGGTCATGTGATGTCACACAGGTGCACGGCTCGTTATTTTCCTGTTCATGTGATGTCACACAGGTGTACGGCTCGTTATATCCCTGGTCATGTCACAAGGGTACTGGTCGTTATTTCCCTGGTCATGTGATGTCACACAGATGAACGGCACATAACACACATCTCTGATTACTCTCTTTGATATAACGAGCCATGCACCTGTATAACATCACATGACCAGGGACAGCAAGCAGAAATCTAGAAAACCGCAAGGAATTGATACAGAAAATATATTGGAAAATTGTATAACTTTTCATTACAAAGTAGAAAACCCCTTGACCTATGTTAATGGACCAATTAGACCATATGGTAATAAAATGCTCCACTACCTATCCAAAGCTTATTATTCTAAGCACTCAGAATACAGATTACTGTATGGAGAGGCCAATATTCAGCTGCTAGTATTGAACTTATCCACTTAGTTACGCTAAATAAAGAAGATGTTGCTTACTGATCTGGTGTGGAATATTAAGGATAATTGGCTATACATTAAAATTGTCTGACCTTTCATACTGGCCAAACAAGTCTGGGAATAGCAGGGTTTTTAATTTCATGCCATTTTAACTTCATTTACATCCTATAGAAATGACATTCAGAATTTTCTGTGCACATCAAGCCTAGCGTGAAAAGCAATGCTAACATGGGAAGAAAAGGCTTCACTACTGAAGGGGGGCATATACTAGAGGCAGGGGCGTAACTTTAGGGGGTGCGATCGCAACCGGGCCCAGGAGGTTTAGGGGCCCATAAGGTGCCACTTTCCCATATGAGAAGACTATTACTATAAACCACACATTATAGTCAGGGAGCCTGGCACAGACTTTGCACTGGAGCCCAGCAGCTTCAAGTTACGACACTGACTAGAGGACTTGGTTGGCCAAAAGTATTTCTGGAACAAGTATCTGTTACAGAAGCCAACTGATGGCACAACTATGTCAAAATTTTTATCTGCACTGATGGATTCTTTGGTAGGAGACAGATTTGTCTCCAAATAATGGAAGCCCCGACTAGACCATGGATTCCACCATTGTATGAGGCTAATCGGCATGTGAAACCAATGCAGAAAGCTGAGCCTCAAGATCCTATCCAAATAAGTTATGTGAACTGGGCCTAAGAACCAAATAGTGACCATAATCAGCCTACTGTGTATTTTTTTGGCCCTGGAAAGAGCAAAATATTCCATAGTACATTTGTGTTAAAAATTGGTTGACCCAGGTCTGCATGTTAATAGGGGAGGTGGAAGGGGCAGATCAACCCCTAACAACTAACGACTGTGGACACATTTAGTGTAAACCACCAGGATTTCGAAAAGATAGGACAGCTTGGAGAGCAAAGGAAATAATAAGGAAAAAATGTTCCATATCATCATATCACCATATCATACAACAAATTGCCCCAGTATGTGGAAAATGTTCTTTAGTAATTACAAAATTCCAGATACTTCCATGGAACAGGGTAGTGGATGATTCTGATGTTGAAATGGTCCTAAGGGCATGTTCACATTGCAGCATTGAAATGGATTTTCCAACCACTAGACTTTCAGATATGGATTCTTTCCAAACGGATGTTGCTTAGAATATAGGTCATGTCACTACAGAGAATATAGGTCCTATCAATGCTTTTTATGGGAGAGGGATTTTACTAGGTGGAAAATCCTCCATGTGAACTTTCAACAACAAGAACGGTTATTATTATATCGGAGATGAGAAGGTTGTAGGGATTTCCCAAAAGAAACCGATTCCGTAGGCCATATATGGAATTGTGTAGTTCTAAGATTTTTCCATGACCGGGGGATGGTGGTGGGGTGGGGATGTGGGGGTGGTCGTTCTATATGGAGATCTAGACAGTATGATGAAGGGATAACAGTGTTGGGGTAGTAGTTTAGAATTCCTAAGAGGGTATAGTTGCAGGGGACTATATATGCCCCATAACGATTAAGAAGTAGTAGGGTTTCCCGAAGACAAAGAAGACTAAAAAGTTACTATGAGAATTTGTTATGTAGATTACGGATGTTGGTAAAGCTAAGTTCACACTTCTGTGCTCACAGGACTTTATCATCCTACGCCAGAGGTACAGAACAGATTACTTTTACAGAACATCATAAGAAAGCAGTGAAGGGGTCACATAAGGCTAAGACAACTCAATATCATGAAACGATTAGTACACAGATCATCTACTAAATGATTAATATTGCATGCAGATTCTTGAAAGCCCCAAATCAACACTCCGTCCCATATAATTTATTAATGTCTGAAGATTGTTGAGAAAAAAAAAGAATACAATTAGTGAGAAAAATCATGAAACTGGAGTTAGTCCAAAGAGCATGCATGTTTAATTCTGAAGGAAGGACACTGGATTAAGATGAATGTTAGGACACCCTTCTAGAGGAGATTCAGAAGGTCTTTCATTCTGCAGAGAGGTCATGCTCCGAGGCTTACTTTTTGAAGCATATCTCCGTTCTCTTCATCCTCGCTTGTCCCGTAAAGGTTGACACCACCTATTACAGAAATAGGTCTTCTTTTATAGTTCCCTTTAAATTCCATGCTAGTTTTGGATATTTTTGGTTCCTCACTAACAGACCGCGACGGAAACGCACAGTTTCCACCATCGGCATTTTGGCAATCCATAGGAACAGAGTCTTCTGGGATGGAGAAACTGCGGATGGCGATCTGACCATAGTCTGAAAGGGGTCTTGGCCTACACCGGCTTTTTCCAGTGACCCATTTCTGAGGTGATACTTTTTGAGATTCTGTCTTTTCCTCATCTTGAGATGGAGACTTGGTCCAAGGATCTTCGGTGTTAACCTTATTTTTAAAAAATGTGAACAATGCAAGTGAGGTAACCTGATGAATGTTAGTTCCATTAACCAAAAAGTTACAAAAAATGAATATGACAATGACAAGGTTTTGTGTCTTATTATGTACAGGAACAATAGTGTATTTTAGGTCAGCATTTATATAAAAATAAAAAACCTAAAGCAAGAACATTACAGATTGCGACCAATGAAACAAAATTCCCAACAGTCAAAAATAATTCTGGAAAATAAAAATTTTTAAGGAATAAAAATTTGATGCAACTCTCAGACCCCCAAAAATACATCTATGTAATATTTTTTTTTATTGGTTCTGCAACTTGTATAAAACTGGATGTCACATGGCCAAAGTCACCATGTAGTAGGTTTTCATCAGTTTCACATATGTCATGGATTAAATCTACAGATCATCCTATTGTGTATCAAGATTGAGCAAAGCCAAATTCTCTTTCAAAAATTTTGCTAAATTCGGAGACCAAACCAACATGGCTGCCACCGGTTATCAACCATTCTACATGTAATTCTAACAAGAAAATGCTAAAACATGCTAAATATATAATTTAAAATATTGAAAAGTTGCATCATGCGATCACCTGATTTTATCCCTCTTATAAATTGGTAAAAAAATATATACCATGTTGATAAACATGACTGCTTTCTTCCAAAAACAACGCTACATCTGACCATGGTTTGTGCCAGTATTGCAGCTCTGCTGTATAGAGATGAATCGAGGTTAGTTGCAATACCATACAATACCAATGATCAGGGGTGGAGCTGTTTTAGAATAAAGTGGAAGAAAACAACCCTGGACAACCCCTTTAAATTCTATAGTAGTAAAAGCCAATGGTATGAATGGATCTTAGTTGCAATACCATACACTACCCATAGTCAGAGGTGGCGCCATTTTAGAATACAGTGGAAGAAAGCAGTCCTAGACATCCCCTTTAAATTGTATAGCAGTAAAAGCCAATGGTATACAGTCTGATCCGTATTTACCATGCCATAGCAACTAAAACATAAAAAGACTCCTATCTAAACACAGTACAATAATAAATGGAAGTATAGAGATTATTTGTAGAATACCATTTGATCCGTCACAGACATTGGGGTCCCACAGACACACTGAAACAGGAGACAACTGACTGTCGGCATCCCGGCCCCGATCACCTAACTCCAGGTAATTCCTCTAGACGTCTACGTACAATAACCCAGATTTTCCACTGCTTGATATTTGCTCTCTATGTTTGCTGATGGACCTTGTACCTTTCTGACCTAAGCTCTTCTTAACTCATAACATACCAGCCCAAAAGACGATTTCACCTCAAACATGTTATGTAATAAATACAAGGGTTACATTTACCTGAAAATCTAAAGTTTTCTGAAGAACAGGATATACAAAAATTTCTAAAAACTTCGAGAACCCATCATTGATCTAATCATAGATATTTGAGTAAATATATATTATATTTATATTATATATTATTATTATTATTCTCCTCCTTCTTAATATAAACAATTCTAGAGCATCTTTTCTCATAACGATGTTTCTGGCAATGCAGTGAATCTGAATGAGCTGCAATATTGTACACAACCTGTGGACAGGTGTGGCACTGTTTGTAGAACAAAAAAAGGCATATTTGCCAATGGGACCACTAATTGGCTAAAATAACATTAGCAAGAAGTTTATTTTCATGATCTTTGCCCTGTGTACACATAACCCCTATTAGCTGACAAAAGAGAAAACACTTGGGGGTGCTGAGTGGGACAGGGCAGGTCCCTTTGTAGCCAGGAGTTTTGTCCTGCAGTAAAAAACTGCAGTAAAACACAGCTAAAAAAGAGCCAATCAACATTGGTGTTTGTTAAAGGGGTTGTCAGGGATCAGACTTTTTTTGTTTCCTGTGTGGGGTAAAAATAACTTATACTTACCTCCAGACCAGCGCTGCACCTTACGTTACCACTGGTCTTTTGTTGGCGTATATAGAGGCTCAGCAGTGACATCACATAGACAGTATACACGCGCCAAATACAGGAGGTAGTGCAGACAGGACATCACCACTTAACCACTGTATACCAACAAAGGACGGTGAGGACAGGAGGTGCCACAGTGGTCCAGAGACGACGTCTGAGGCGTCTGACGACGTCTGAGTACAAAACGTTTTTACACCAACTGGTGACCTTAAAAAAATGTCCTACCAAATACAACCCCTTTAAGGACAATGAGTCCTTATGGGTCAGTTTTTCCTCAAAAACTATCATCTTATCCAACCCGGACTGCCCAACACAGGTTTTAACTTCTACCATATAGTACACACCCTCCGTGATTTTATTTTTTATTTTTTTGCGAAGACCACCCACCTAGAAGACCACTGTGTATTTGGATTTTTATGGTAGGTCTCACTGTATTTTTTGTCACTTATAACAAAAACCTTTGTCAAAAACCACATTATAACCACCTGCCTCACCTGGCACAAGTGTCTGCACTGTTACCAACTAGACTTTGTACCACTTGAATTTTATACACACTTTTATGTTTTTGTTTTCTGTTGGTCACACAAATGGGATTTGTTGAGCTTTGATTGATTATTTTCTAAAGGGTTTTTTTTCGGGGTAATTATATATGTCAATGAAACACTGGCCACAAATATCATAACAGGGGTCTGTTTGTGGCCCATGGTGTGCACACATTCATGTGAATTGTTGCTGGACTTAGGATTCAAGGTCAGGATCAGCTTATTGGTGGGGTTCCAAGCGTCGGACCGCCACCGCTCCGATTCATATCATGTGGACATCAATATCCTTGAAAACCCCTTCAGAATCTTATGAGACATTACTATCTGTTATTGTGGCTGGGGGAGGGCGATTTCTGAGTACATAGATCTAGTACATAGATCTTTCACAATTTCTTTGTTTTCACAGAGAACTTTAGGCAATTGCAACACATTCACTTCCCACCGTATTTTGTACGTCACTCCTTGATCTATGAAGCAATATATACAAAAAAAAAAGTCTCAGTTCTTATTTCACTACTCATTACAATGAGGCAGGCATAGAGCTATAGGAAGGCCAATGGTAGCTGTAGCACCCCAAATATTATTATATATAGATATTTCCACTTTGCGATTTCAAATGCAACACAGCAGCTAATTACACTGCGTTAACAAAACGATAAGTTAACGCAATGGAGGAAATGTCTGAGAGCAAAACTGTTCTAGTTGCCCATGGCAACCAATCAGAGCCCAGCTTTTATTTCTACACAGCTGTTTATAAAATTAAAGCTGAGCTCTGATTGGTTTCCATGGGCAACTAGAACAGTTTTACCTCAGACACTTCTGATAAATCTCTCCCAACACATTTATATGTGTTAACATTCCGTTAAAAATGTGTTTGTAAATGTTTAATGTAAATGCCACGTGTGAACGCAGCCTAAGGCCGGCGGCACGCGTGGTGTTTTGAACCCGTTTTTGGGCCGTTTTTAAGCAGTCCGTTAAAAAAAAAAACGCATGCAGTTTTACCAATTATCTTAATTAAAACTGGTCAAAAACGCATGCGTTTTTTAACGGACTGCATAAAAATGGCCCAAAAAAAACGGGTTCAAAATGCCAGATGTGCCGCCGGCCTAAAGTGTATTGGGATACTTTGCAGATATGTGCCTGCACTTTACAATCGCTTGTAGGCCATGATGGAAATAGTAAACAGCTGGTATTGTGGCCAGAACTATCAGATAGGACTTTAAGGGTGCGGTCACATTTGGGGTCATTATTGGGGCGTTTTTAAACGCACACTAAAAACACACATTTTTTAAAAAGTCTGCATTTTTGTGTGTTTACCATGCATTTGGCTGGTTGGAATCAGTTTTTTGTCATTTGTGGAAGTTGAAGCAGCTGTGAAAACGTTAATGCAGAATTCAAACCAGCCAAATGCATGATAAACATGCAAAAACGCATGCGTTTTAAATGCATTTAAAGAACGCACCACCAAGAATGGTCCAAGAACTGTCCGAGAATACCCTGCGTGACAGCATCCTACGGCTGCTTACACATGTTGCGTTTGTATTGCGTTTAGAAACGCGATGCAAATGCAAGTGGGCAGGACTCGGCCCAATTGCATATGCGTTTCCATAAAAACGCATGGATACATTGCAAAACATCGGGTACTACCTACTGATCGTAGGCGTTTTAATGGAAATGCATATGCGATCGGGGCGTACTTCTAAATGCAAAAAAATGCAAATGTGTGAATGCAGCCTAACAAATCTCTACTACTCTTTCATTGTAAGAAATAAAACGAGTGTGTTACACATTTTAGTGATTGCTTATATAGTGTTCTAAAAATAATACATTTGGAGATCATGGAAGGACAGAAATAAAAAAATTACTACAAACGGTGCTGGGACGCATCAATGTATTACAACTTGTCCTGGAGTATCCTACTTTTTCCAAGGTCACGGCCAGGCAAGACTAATCGCTCACTACTAATGCTATGGGACAGAA
The DNA here is from genome assembly GCA_019512145.1 of Engystomops pustulosus. Lineage (NCBI taxonomy): Eukaryota > Metazoa > Chordata > Amphibia > Anura > Leptodactylidae > Engystomops > Engystomops pustulosus. The sequence goes on along the minus strand of CM033642.1, from coordinate 14,884,498 downwards.
ATGAGATTTTTGCTCTAGATTTATGTAGCTCATACTAAAAGCAGTAATACACAGCACTTAGCAAGTCATAATACTGTCACAACTGCTTTATGGTGTCAGGGAGAGGCAAGGAGATATAGTTTCGCACTTGAACAACAGGTTCCACAAAGAAGTGGTGCTAATCTTTTAATAAAATTGGGAGCAAACAAACCTTTAACCTGTCAGCTAAACACATAAAAACAAATTCCTATCTAATTATACGGTTTAAGAAGTTTCATTTAAAATTGAAGTAAACATAAACAGTCCAATCATTCTGAACCTCTAATGGTCTATTTATTCTATGTAAAGTAGGTTTTTGCAGCTATAATTTTTTTTTTTTTTTACAAAAGTGTCACAATGGAGTGTAGTGTATGAGGAGTTATAAGTCAGTTTATTCAGGTACAGGTGGTCCCCTACAAAAGGACATCCGACTTACAGATGACCCCTAGTTAAAGACGGACCCCTCTGCCCCCTGCAAGCTCTGGTGAAGCTTTCTGGATGTTATTAAAGGGGTTATCCGGGTTTAAAAAAATTTTTTATGGCCGGGCTGGGGAGGGCTAGTTAAACATAATAAACATGGACTTACCTCCTCCGGCGCCGCTGATGTCCCACGCCGCGGTCCCTTTGTTTGTTTACAGGGGCACGGAAGCCGCGCACAGGGAGCTTCCGGTCCGCGATGTGGACGGCTCCTCCCATCCTCCCATCCATCTATCTCTCAGTGTTGTAAGCGCTGGGAGATGGTGCGCATGGGAGCTTCCGGCAGGCTGGAAGCTCCCTGTGCGCACTTGTAATGAAACCGGCGCACAGAGAAGACCGGCCGCGGCGCGGCACATCGGCAGCACCGGAGGGGGTAAGTACATGTTTATTGTGTTTAAATAGCCCTCCCCAGCCCGGCCATAAAAAAAAATTTTAAACCCGGATAACCCCTTTAAAGTCCCAGACTGCAATGATCAGCTGTAAGGTGTCTGTAATTAAGTTTTATTGAAAATCCTTGGTTCGAGTATAGCAAGAAATTAAAACTCCAACTTGTAACTGGGTCAAAAAAAAAAAAAAAAAGTCTGGACCTATAAGTATAAAAGTTACAGTTTCAACTTACATACAAATTCAACGTAAGAACAAACCTATGGAACCCATCTTGTACGTAACTCGGGGGCTGCTTGTATTTGGAAATAGTAGAGGGGAAGTGCTCATTGCCCAACAGATGGGTTATTTCTACTAGATCATGTTCTGGTTTCATTTTCAGTTTGTATCTACAGCTTTTTTTTTTCAGTTTTTGTTGGTAGAGGAGGCATTATATTTTTTAAAACATTTTTTTGCATCTTACTATGTATTAAAAATAATTATTCTAAATCACTTAATTACAATTTTGGAAAAAACGAAATTGCTTTCCTGTTGTTAAAGAGAAAGATAAAATAAATCAATGTATTTTTTCAAAATATTAATTTTTTTTTAATGTTTATATATTGCAGTTTACTTTGCATTAAAACATTTTTTTTTTCTATTTTACAAAATCAAATCAAATCTACCACCAAAGACACTTACATGCTGGCATGTGCATCCTGAAACAGGATGCAATATTATTTTTGCTTCAAATAGCTTCATTTTTTGTGAAAACACATTTTTTAAACTATGCAAATAAGCCTCAGGGGCTCCTGTCACAGAAGTCCATGCTGGCTCCATCATGTGATAATTATTCACACTGGCAAGGGAGGAGGCAAGCAGAAACACCGAATGGAGGTATGAATAATTTTCAGACAATGGAGCCAGAAGGGGCTTTTGTGACGTGGACAGGAGCCTCTGAGGCTCATTTCCATGCTTTCTTTTTTTTTTCCAGTAACGATCACAGGTTTTTGAAGCACTATTGACGTTCGATTTTTCACTGACCTGACAGCATCCATGTGATATAATATATACCTCGTAGATTGTAAGCTCTTGTGAGTTGGGCCTCATTTATGTTATTCTATCTCACCATGGTATTACGCATTGAAAATGTATTGAACAAACTGAAAACTAAAAACTGATTGAACTCTGATGAAAAAAGTTTTTCACCGACTAAACCCTGATCGCACCCTGATCAGACTGACATGATCTGTAACGCAAGTGTGAAAGAGGCCTTATTTTGCCTCTTCTATATCCCACATGATCTATTAATCTCTGCGGAATATGAGTCCCCTATAGGTATAAAGATCAGCTACTACTACTACTGCCTCAAAAACTATGGCTGATCCAAACTTATTGAAGTTACAGAACTAAAAATAGTTCTGTGACTGCTGCATCCGGTTATCAGTCCCATAGTCCGCTCCCTACTACTGATTGTATAATAAGGACGAAGCCTCAGACTATGGATCTATCATAGTACTAAGCGCCAGAAGTTCAGAGACAACCTGGGCAATCAGCCACAATGTTAATCCATCCATCAAGTCTTGTTATCTGTCTTTGATAACTTATGACTGCCGCTGCAACATACAGTAAGTGGCCGCATGAGTAAGATATTCCTCATAAGCCACAAGACTTGATGATCTTCCCTGGACTGCTCAGATCCTGACTCACCAAATGTGTAGGGATTTTCCTTCTCCCAGGTGTTAGATGTTGGTCCGTCATCACCCAGATTGTAAGATTCTGGTATACAGCCCCCGACCAGAGGTACACCGGAGGCACAGGGCACCGAATAGCGACCATGCAGCTGGTATGAAGATGTGAAAGAAAGCTGAGACAATTCCTCCCACAGAACTAATGTGTGAAGTGAATGTTCTCATCTTAAGTTCTGCAAGTAGCCTTTAATGTGTAATAAGACTTCCTTCCTACACAGGGCAGACACAAGCCTTGCACTAGCTCTCACACCAATGAGCTGACAGCTCTGCAACCTACGGCCAACTTCCACATGCAGAACAGGAACTACATGCAAATCACAAACATAAGGCTAGGTTCAGGGTCGTATGCAACCTTACTATATGTTTGTAAGAAACTACAGACACTGCGTAACATAACTACATCTACCATTTGTTTTTATGCATTGTGAACCAAACATACCTTGAGAATGCTGTAGCTAGTGGCTGAACCAAGTGGTTTTGCTTAAAAAACTGAATTATAAAATTCAGGACCTTGGGAAAGTTGGGTTGCATGCTGGCTGCCTACATAAACACATCACATGGAGCTACCTGAATTGTCCAGACATGACTAATCAACCTGAGCTGGATGACTCATACACACTAGCTATGGGATGGTGTAGGGATTGATTACTTCTGCCTGTCAGGCACAAAACAGTGAATACAGTGTTCTCCAAAGCAGTGCATAATTAGGGTAAGAGGAGAAGAGCTAGGGCAGCCAAAGGAGTGACAGAGCCTCATTGTCATAATTTTATAATTGTTCTTTCAGCAAAATCATTTGGCTCAGGGATTAAACAAGATATGTTTGTGCATCAGTGTATCTACAGCATTCTCCAGTTAGGTTTGGTTTTGGCTTTTTCTTCTATTTTTATGGTGCATGTGACCTTTTTTGGGGGGTTTTGCGCCTTTTGCACTTTTTTTTTACTTTTCTGCAGTGTTTTCTGAATTATCACATGGAGTCAGATGTTAACGTTGCAACATTTTGCAAAAAGATGCAATATACACCTTAACTGAGATGTATTGAAAAGACAAAACTTCAAAAGACCCATCTGACCAGCAGAAAAGAAAAAAAGAGCAGGAGCACAAAGCTAAAATAAAGATACATGTGCCCCATAGTGCATAATGCCCTCTAACTGCAGGCAGCATCTTATAGAGCAGGGTGAACTGAGTAGATTATGCATTGTGTCCTATTTAAAGGCAACATGTTATAGAGCAGGAAGAGCTGACTAAATTGTACAGTGTCCTATCTGCAAGCAGAATGTACATAATGATGATATATTGGAAAATATTCAGTATACTTGTTATTTATACACTGAAATTTCTGATTATTCTTAGGAGTCCATTGAATGGTTGTATTCATAACTGACATCATCTTTGTATGTAAAATTATACAGGAAATGCTATTTGGGAAAGCCCACTGGACTCTTAACACTAGGGACAGCAGGCATTAAAAAAAAGTTGCAAGTTAAGCTCTTCCTGCTCTATAACATGCTGCCTGCAGATTGGACAACATGTACAATCTGCTCAGCTCCTCCTGCTCTATAACATGGTACCTGCAGATTGGACAACATGTACAATCTGCTCAGCTCCTCTAGCTTCATAACATGCTGCCTGCAGATAGGACACTATGCACAATCTGCTGAGCTCCTCCTGCTATATAACATGCTGCCTGCAGAGAAACAGCTGAGCAGATTTTGCACAGTGTCCTCTGTATCTGATATACAGGCCCCTTCAAAAAGCAGAATATTTCCAAAAATAATCTGTCAGGCAGAGGAAATACAAATATACTTCCCATTTTACAGAAAGTATCAGAATACTGGCTATAGGAACTTTCTCAATACTAGTAATCTGCTGTTCATGCTCCAGTTCTCACATCCTCAATCTACATGTACAGTGACTACTGACCTGAATAGATATACACTGGACACCACTCATATACAAGGGCGATACATTAGGCCGAATAATTTATTTGTATCCAGGAGGGTAGCGCATTACCCTCCTTTAAAAGTTTTTGTATGTAAAGGCTATGGCAATTCGGAAACCAGCGTAGTCCAACCATACAAATACAACTGTGAAAAATTGCTAAATATCTACAAACTTGTAATAGTACAGTTCCATCCTTTGTCCACTAGAGGGCACCCCAGCTACAGGATGACTAAATGTGACATAAAACAATCCTCAGCACCAGATTTATCTCACGTAATGGATAAAAATGACGCAAGTAAAACACACAAATGCAGCAGCTGCTCAAGGCACAGACAGCTAAAATAAGGCGCTGCCGCATTAAGACGTCTCCATGTCCTCATTAATGTACAAATAAAGCAGTAAATCAAAGAGAACAAACAGGAAACAATATGAGCTTTGACTACACAGTCCTAGATGTCTAGAGACAAGCCTATTACAAGGGATTAGATAAGGATCTAAACAAGTTACACACTTCTTTGTAGACCAAAGAATCTATTCAAGTCAAGCTGAAGGGGACGTCAGCACGAAATGGAAAACTCACGTTTCGTGTTCAGCCTATAGATTTTTGGATCCTAGAAAGAATCGGGGTCTGTTACTCCATTCAGATATGGGAGCAGGAACCCATTCTAAAAGGGAACCTGTGAAGTAGCTAAACACCTTCCAGATCATGGTCCTGTTAGGGAACTGCATTGAGACATCATCCAGAAAATCAACTTGAAGTGTGATGTCAAGGTGGAGAGTTGACTGAAGTCAAGCTCTCCGCAACTCAGAACATCCCCTCTGCTGTATAGGATGCCCTTAGGTTTAGGATTATTACTAAGCAGCTCTCCTGAAGTCTGGTGCATGATGTCAATCACAGCAGATGAAGAGAGAGCTTGACTTCCGCGCTAAACATTTCTCCACTTTTACTTTGTACAACCAATTTACATCTCAAGATTAACTGGATGATGCCATGACCCTGTGCCATGAAAGACACATTATCTGGAAGGGGTTTAGCTGCTTCACAACATACTTGCATACTTGTAGTGCTTTATTAGGTCAACTTCTGCTGGCAGGTTCCCTTGAAAATTGGCAGGGATTCTAACTGGTCAAACCAGCACTGATCGAAACTCTCTGTGTTCATAAGGTTAGCCCCCTATCACAGAACTAGCACACCCCTTTAACAGTGAGATGTTTTAAACATAGCTGCTAAAGACAATGTGAACAGAGCCTAAGGCTCTATATAGAGACTATGCCAGAGGACACATTGCTTTTGCTTCCGGCCCAATGTACAAGTTCTGTTGTAACCAGAGTAGCAAAAATGATTCTACATTAGAAGCAATGTTCCTAGGATAGAATAAGTATGGCATCTGATATCTCTGTAGGACGTATAAAGGCCTCTATCATGACCACGTACCTGAACCCAAATAATGTCACAATATAAAATCGCTTCCACTTTGCAGTATTAAATTATAAAAATGCTTTTGTCAGAAAGAGACTATGGAATGTGAGGGAAAAAAGACGACCAGAATTGTTAATAAAGTGCATACCACAAAACTACTAAAAAGCTGCTTTATGTTGAAGAAATATTGTAAATAATTTAGACGGAGACATAACATGTTACCCCAGCAGACAAAACATGGCAGAAATGTTAAAAAAATACTCTTAGGTTATGTTTCTGCCCAGGACACTTTTGACGGAGATCTAGGATTACAATCTTGAGACACAAAGGCACAAAAATGGAGCAAAAAGTCCAAACCATTGCATTGGTATCATTACCCTACCAGGTCATCATAAGAATATGTTCACACTAGCACGGTGGCTTCTGTTCCTAATGGAAACAACAAACCGCTGCAGAGTCCATCATAGGACGGACATTACTGCTGACTAAAGGGAGTTGCACATGACTATGTTCAGTCCATGTGTGGGCCATATGTCATGGACCTGACTTTGCACAGGGAGCAGGACCTCTAGTATCATAGTCAAAACCCCTTTAAGGGACTGATCTATTTTATAATTGTACATCCACTATGGGACAATAGTCCTCTGGGAAGGCAGTGACCCACAGAATCATGGATGACTATGATCCTGTAAGTCTTGCTCGCTGCAAAGTGTTCGGACCAAGAAACACAGCCAGGACAACCGAACATAGCTACTGCGTTTACCCATCATGTAAGACATCACAATGACGTGAAATCGTTCTTACCTCTTCGCGCTTTCCTTCATTTACCGCATTTAGGCTGAGCTGAGAGTGGCTGCTGACCCCACTATCCTCATTACCATCATCATAATAAGTAATCTTAATGGTATCCTTACAGGATTGAGGACTCCTGTCCACTTTTATGGCACATAATTCGGCTCTTTCATCGCTTTCCATAGAGCTCAATGATAAAGTGCTGTTACGGTTGGGACAAACAATAGAAGTACTAGGGCTCTGAGGCTTGGGAGCGGTTGGTCTCATGGGTGTTCCAGGAATTCCTAAATCTGAAGCAGAATGAGGGATCGGTTTAGGTTCCTCAGAGTCTGAATAAAAGACATCACTGGCCAACTGGCTGAGGCTACTGCTGGTAGGTGATGGACTACACGTGTCAGAAAGACCTTCAGAAGAAGACAAGGTGGAACTGGCAGGCAGCATGTGCATTTCATGATTGTTCATATGGGTTCTGGTGGCATTCTGTGCCACCTTAGTGTCAAAAGATGGGGAATAAGGATTCAATAAACACCTTTTCCTTTCGGTGTCAACATTACTGGAAACTCTTCTAGAGTAGTCGTCATGAAGCCGACTATTTGGCCTACCCCTGTGGGTTTCTTCAGAAGTTGGAGAGCTGCACTTACTGCCATCTTTCTTCCAATGTCCATCTGTAACATTGCTCATTATCTTTAATACTCGGTCAAAGTCCTTTGCCCTGATTGGACTTCTCCATCGCTTTGATCTTCTTTCAGGAGTTCCACCAAGATTATCAGCATCCGCAGAGGTGCTTAGAGTAGTTTTTTGTAGGATTTCCCTTTCGCTGTTGGATTTCACATCCGTAAGATTTGAGGTAGATTTCCTTTTGAAGGAGCTTTTTTTGAGAAAGTTGAGGTTATCAGTGCTTTTACTCCGTCTATAGATGACTTTGTTGCTTTCCAAGTCCTTTACGATGATTTCACATACGTTTTGCTCCTTTCCGACAGGTGACAAGCTTAGAGGACTATGGGCTACACGTATATTGTCATTGTCCAGTAGGTTGATTCGACCAGCTCCATAGGCACGTCTAATACTTCGCGATCTATGAGTGCTTCTCAAGAAGGAGTTATCAGACTCCTCCATATCGGAGCCATCAGACTGGAGTCCGTCTACTGAATTACAATGATCTGGAGAAGATTTTGAATAAGGCAACCTACAAGTATTCTGAGAACTCAAACACTCAGAAGACAAGCACTTCTGCACATCACCTCTACGTTCACTTACAAGGTTAGAGTTTTCTTTTGCCTGGATTCCTTGCAAAACTGATGACTTAAGTTTTTTGAAAGAGCCCATCTTCCTCAAAGAAGACAATGCATTCCAAGTTGAGGAGTTTCCCACACCGATCATGGAACGGGGCCTTTCATTATTAGGACTCAGCCGTTGTTTTGGGCTGGTAAAGATGTTTGACGACTTGAAGGAGCCTGGATCATCATGGGAGTCCTCTTTATTGCTGCATGTCCCATTGTGATGGCTGCCATCTGAAACAGTTCTTGAGACACTTTTGTCTATACCTTGAGAGGTTACTATTGGACTGTTCCCACAGCCCTTGGAGGGTGACGTCATACTCTCAACCATGTGAGCATCAGGAGAAATTCAATCTACGGTGCTTAGAATATAAGCTTCTCTCAAGATGCAAAGTGTCATCTGTTGAAAATCTTTTGTGTCTTGCGTTCCCTTGTCTATTGTCTGCATGGAGGTTCCCAACTGCAGCCCTCCGCTCGCCCTGAAAAACAAAACAAAGGCAGCATTTAGGAAAACTTTCTCTTAACACAATCCTACCCAAGTGGAAGTGGTGTTGGGGGGGGGGGGGGGTCCTTCTCCATAAAGACCCTCATCGCATGAGACTTTGAAAAGTTAAAGTTGCAGTAGAGCAGAAAGACACTTCTAATGAATGTGAACTTAGCAAAATGGGCTTTCATCTCATTGTTAAGTGGCCATGTGAAAAAAAAGTTTGACATTGTGGAGCGATTCTGAAGAAGACAAAGCTGGAGAGTCTTATATGTCAATCTTAGCAGAAATGTAAAGCTGGGGCTGTAGACGGCTAATTGCAGATCTTAGCAAAGTGTCATCGCTGGAGGAAATACCAGCAGACTCTACGTCAGGAAATATTAAGACTGTCAAGATAATTTTAGGTAGGGTGGACTCTCCAAGACGTACATTGCAACTGGAAAAACTGTGCAAGCCCTCGAAATACAAGACGTCCAAGGCATGAACAAGCTCTCTGTTCTTACTGAAGATGTCTATACCGGCCAATATTTTAATACCATCCTTCCTAAAATGTAAAAGTAAACTTGCGGACCGTGTACGAATATTTACTTGGCTATTCAGTTTTCCAAAACCGTGCCAGAGCAAACTAACCTGAAGTATGAGGAGATGGGAGGGGGTAGGGGTGGGAGGGCAGGCTACTTGATTTATTTACAAACCAGTTATTCATTAGTGACCGGTTGCCGGGTGATACACCTAATCCAGAATTAGCTGCTAGCGCCGTCAGCGAGTAACTTCTAAATACAGTAAGACATTATAACCCATAAATCCTGGCTTTGTATAATATACAGGTGCAAAAGTCATGCTAAAAGTGGCTTAAGGAAATTTTGGGTTGTAAAGTAGGAGAAAGGAAACAAAGTTTACATTTCAATAATGACAAGACAAACAGGAAATGAAGATCCCATAGCAACAGAAGAAAGCTACCTAAAGCCCAGTAGGGGGGCTACTGGCCACACACACTTGGCTGGTCTAGATAACAAGCTTTCCCAGGCTAGACTAGATGTCTCATGGTGTGAGCCATCATCATCATCATCATCATCTTCTCCTAGGAACAAATGCCTTTAATCACTTCCATCAGAATTGTCAATATTTTGATTAGTGAGATACAAAGTAACAATGCAAATTACAATAATGCATGCAAAGCAAGTATAGTCCAGGCTGGGAGTTGTAGTTCTACGATTGCGGAGACTGTTAGTATTTGAAAGCCAATATCAGAAGTGGATACCACATAGACATAATAATAATTATAATGAATAATTCCTCTATTTATGGTATATAGCGCACACAGATGCCGCAGCGCTGCACAGAGCTTGCCAAGGTATAATGGTAAGATTTCCTCTATGCTTTTGACCCACTTCTGGCTTTGGCTTACAAATACTGATGCAAAATACTGACTGTGTGAAAGTGGCCTTAATCAGCTGCTGCTGCTATCTCCCACCTCCAGCAGGTAACAGGTGCACTGCCAGCTCACATCTACACCTCCCCATGGGAGGTCATAGCACACTGATCACTTCCTCAGCCTCTCCACGATCACTTTATTCCACACTTAAAATGGGAATTAATCCAGATTGTAGGTATTTAACATAACATGCTGAAATAATCCTTTAGATTGAGGATGGGGTATAACAAAGCATTACGTTTAGTACCAGATATATCCAGAGAGATATCATATACAGATGACATCTTATACTGTTACAAAGTATATCACATTTATCCAGATTCCACAAAGGAAGCTATGACTTATGTACCTGTTACATTGATGCAAGGTGCCTATAGACAGTCTGTCTGGTGGTCTCGGATGGAGGTAGATCCTCTGTCTTTTCTTTCTTTCCAGTAGATGTCATTTGTAGCAAATGGTAATATATTATCCTTATGGATCTGGTGAAGTCAAGGAGTCCATAGCTGCATGGAGGATCCCAAGAAAAGTGCAAGGCAGCAGTGTGATGTGCAGGCGTCAGCCTAGAGCCAGGCTAAGAGGAGACTAGTGCAGGCAGCAGGCAGTCTACTGGGGAGGAGGGAGGGAGGAGACAGAGGGAGGAGAAGCTGATACAAGGGGGAGGCTTGTTCCCAACTCTTCCCACACAAGCCTGGTCCCTGGTGTCCTGCTGGGGGGAAGCAGCACTCACTTATTAACACACTTCATCAGAGCAGTCTCATGTCATGCATTGAATGGCAGGAAGGAGGGCAGATAGGATTAGAGCCCTGCCTCCATGTGTTACATAGGGAGGTGATGGACTCCCTTACCTGGGTGAAGCTGCCAGGCATGTCTTTCATGCCACTAGGATTACCATTCATTTAGCTGGTGTGTCATACACAATGCACTGTAATAGGTTATTAGAGAAGATTACAGCGGAGACAGTGAAATACCCCACAGCACTGGGGTGGCTACTGTACAGGATAGTAGCAGATACAGACATGATTTCTAGCATCAACATGCAGCATGTGTCCCACAGAGCCATAGATTGTAAGCTCTTGTGGGCAGAGGCCTTTTAGCTTATTACTGTGATGCCTTATTATGTTTCTATATGTCCTCTATGATTTGTATATAACGGTGCTATATAAATATACATTTATTGCGAATATATATATATATATATATATATATATATATATGTTTTGCGTTAATTTAATGCAAAACACCGGCGGCTTGTTCCCGATCGCAGGTGTTTCCATAGAAACGCCGATGCGATCGGGCCGCGGCCTTGTCTGCGTTTGCGTTTTCAAACGCAGACAAAGCGGTGCGTGTGGCACCCGCCTAAAGGTGCTTTCACACATTCAGTTTTTCAGATGCAGTTTTTGATGTCCAAACCAGGAGTGGAGTTAAAAAATAAGAGTGATATTTTCTCACCCATTATGCTCCCCACCTGCTTTTGGCTACAAAAACTGCATCTGAATAACAGAACGAGTGAACGCACCCTGATGGTGCAGTGACACGGTGTAACTTGTATTGCGATTACAAGTGCAATGCAAGCGCCCAGGGCCCAATTGCATATGCAATCAGTAACCAGCACCCGGTGTCTTGTAAGACACCGGGTGCTGGATATCGGTCATATGTGTTTCCATGGAAACCCATATGCAATTGGCCTAAGGCCCGCCCCCGGGCGCTTGTATTGGGTTTGTAAACGCACCACAAGTTCACTGTGTGAACACAACCTTACAGCTGCTTAAAGTGGTTGTCCCCCATCAATCATCTTGTTATCTCATGGTTAAGGAATAACATGAACACTTTAGACAACACTTTTAAGTCCCCAAAACAATTGGGACATTCATGGCTTCCAAGGCAATTATTTATCTTTGCATTGAATGTTTGTAGCTACTAACCCACTGCAAGTCCTGCCCCCAGCCTGTCTGATGATGGAAACCTATAACTTTCTCATATACTTTCAGACTGCAGATGCCAAGGTTATTCTGACCCTGAATTGAAATCAGGGTCTGCAGGAGCTCTGGGGGTGTTACCTGGGCGCTTCAGTGCTGCAGATTCACAGGCTGTTACAATGAGAGTAACAGGATGACTCACCCAGCCCCTTGCTCTCTCCCTCCTCCATTTGCCTGTGTAATCTAGCAGCAGCGGGTAGTGCAGTTGAGGGGATATATGCTCTGCTCCTTGTAACAGCCTGTGAAGCTACATGACTGAGGGACTCTGGAAACACCCCCAAAGCCCTTATAACTCGTTAGCATAATTTTAAAAGTTTATTTTAGAAGAAAGACGACCATGGATAACAGATATAAGAAGATTAACACAGTCACGTTGTCTGAATCTATGAGTAAATGCCCCTGGTTTATCATGATGGATTGTGATGGTAGATTTACTTTAAATGGATTAAGGTGTTTTTTGTGAATAGATGCTATCACTTTTATGGTATATTGTCACTAAGAGATAATAAGAAAATTCTAGCCATAAAACCTTTTTAAAAAATGCCTTCTTCCTGACATGGAAGACAGTAAATACTGGAAGGATCCTCTCTGACATTGTACATGGTATTGTGCACTGTATTCTTCCTCTTCTGATCATCTGCATCTGAAAACAGGTCTCCATGTCTATAGCTGAAAAACAATGGCTGACTACTTTATCATTGATCATGTTAACCGCCTCCGTCTCTTGTCAATAAGTCTGGAAAGATGTGATTACCAACACAAAACAATAGATTATCACATCATTACCACTCAATGCTGCTACAAAAATCACTTCCCAGGACTATTTAGCTTTTAAAAGCACCTAAAATCCCTTATAAAAGGATTTTTTTTTTTTTGTTTTTCTTCCCTAAACAGCGCCACTCTTGTCTACCAGGTCATGTTTGGTATTGCCACTGATAAAAATGTGATTTCAGTGGTCAGCTTTATGACCCAATTCTTTTTTTAATTGCTTCTTTTTTTCTGTTCTCTACTGAAATAAGTGTATATATACATAGAATATAATATATTCTATAATATATAGAAATTGTCAAAGAGATTTTCAAACCTGGACATAGGTCCCTAAATAATCTAAATAGTAAAATATAAAAGTAAGCACAAATTTCCTCTGCCATATTCTGAAAACTGCGGCTCCATTATACACTCATGAACACTTTCATGTAACTTTGGCTCAAAATAAAACATTTTTAGGGATTGCTTAAGAATGCTAATTTTTGATGCTTTTTGCTAATGTTCACCAAATATCTAGATAAAAGTGGGGCTGGATCCATTATGGCAGCGATATTGCAGAAGTCATGGAGATATAGATGAACACGATACCGTATGGTGTTTTTGACAACACCAACCCAAGGACCTAAGTGAACCCCAATCTGCAAGCAAAGGAAGGCAATGCAGCTGTATATAATAGGAGTTACATAAACAGCCAAGGGGCTGCCATTCTTTCGAGAGGTGGGAACCTCACCTTTAAAAGATGGTCCATTGCCTCCTCCAATATTTATAATCTGCTGGTATCCTGTTATAAAGATACACAGTATGATCTAAAAAATATCTTTATTATTTCTGTCCATTATGCTGTTTCTGAAAAATTCCCATTTTGATCCATATGCTAATGAGGCTGTTGGTGCACACAGGGCATGTCCTTAGCACACGGAGCACTACTTTTCCTGCCTGGACCACTATCCTCTGTCAGTTAAGGAGGAGATTTGTCTTGCTAGAAGCAAAGGGATGAGAGAGAAGTGATTTAGGAAGGAATAGCATTGTCCAAGTGATGAGGACTTGGTCTAGGTGCACCTAATACCTCATTAGCATATGGGTTAGACTGGGAATAACTTGTAGATAGCATGATCTGGCAAGCTCTGTGCATCGGAATCTGTTGGCGCCATATAAATAAAGGAATTATTAATAAAAATGAAGGTATGTTAGGAATATGCTGCCTGCAGATTACATTGCCTGGTGGAGGTAAAAGACTCCCTTTGTATATGTTATTCAACGGATAAGACCTAAGTGTAAAGTAGAAAATCTATTCTGCAGAAATCCAAAACTGCTTCTTTATTGTATGTGTATATTATCTTTTGGCATTTTTTTCAGTTTATTGTGTTTAATAAATTAGCAAATATTTCTACATTTCAGTTTTCTACTGTCAAGATGGGGTCAAAGTGCACATTAATGAACAAAAAAAAAAAAAAACTTTTTTACCAATTGGCTGAAAAGAAACAAAGGGGCTCATTTACTAAGGGTCCGAACGGATTTGGGCGCAACGGCGCCGGCTCGCACGCGACAGAAATCGGGGTCGTGGCCATCGGACAACCCGACGGATTCGGACAAACTGCAGAGTTGAAAAAAGTTTTGTGTCGCAAGATCAGCACTCACATGCACCGGGAGGAAGCAGGTGAACGCCGCCACAGATCAGCCGCAGATTTCTGGGGTACAAAGGACAATTGTTTCCCTATATGTGTTTTTATTCCAAACAATTCTGCAGAGGACTTGAATGGCAGCATCCTGCAGAATAGGGGCTTTGTCTGGGTGATAGTAGCTGCACTGGTTGAGAAAGTAACTGACTAGGGAACTTTTGGGAAGTTGTAAGTATGAGCAAGACACGGTCTGTAATAAAACAGGTGCTAAAAATAAATGCTATAGCCTGAATGCAGATGAGTGGCTGCAGGCAAGAGGCTGACAAGCTGCCTGTGACTCAGTCTGACTTTTTCTTAACCGGTTAAGGACTGGGCCCTTTCCCGTTTTTTCATTTCCATTTTTCACTCCCCACCTTCAAAAATCTATAACTTTTTTATTTTTACACGTAAAAAGCTATGTGATGGCTCGTTTTTTGCGTAACAAATTGCACTTCATAGTGATCACATTGAATATTCCATGCCATGTACTGGGAAGCGGGAAAAAAATTCCAAATGCAGTGAAAATGGTGAAAAAACGCATTTGTGTCGTATTCTTGTGGGCTTGGATATTACAGCTTTCACTTCACGCCACAAATGACGCATCTAATTTATTCTTTGGGTCAGTACGATTACAGGGATACCAAATTTGTATAGGTTTTATAATGTTTTCATACATTTACAAAAATTAAAACCTCATGAACAAAAATTTTTTTTTTATTTTGCCGTCTTCTTGTGCTTATAACTTTTCCATACTTCGTTGTATGGAGTTGAGGGTGGTGTCATCTTTTGCGACTTTTGATGATGTTTTCAATGATATTATTTTTAGGACTGTACGACCTTTTGATCACTTTTTATAGAATTTTAAATTTTTTTTTAAATGGCAAAAAAAATGCCAGTTTTGACTTTGGACGCGATTTTCCGTTACGGGGTTAAACGCAGTGCCTATATCTTGTCACCATCTTTGGACTCCAATCTAGTCTCACCTTTTGGACCCGTAGCTGGTCCACAACGCACCGCGTTGTCTGTTGTCCTGCGTTGGGAACACGGACAAGCCACTCCTCGCGGGCCGCGGCCCGTTCGCATCGGCGTTCTCCTGCGACACGGATCGGTACGAGGCGCCGTGTTTTACGTTATAATGGAACACCGCGGCTTGTTCCCGATGGCAAGGTGTTCCAGAGCAGACTCTGATGCGATCGGCACGCGGCCCGCCCCGGTAGGCGCGGCTTTGTTGCGTTTTTCAAACCATCAACGGTGTGTGTGGCCCGCCTAAATGTGCTTTCACACTTCAGTTTTTCAGATGCGTTTTTGATGGTCCAAACCAGAGGGAGTTAAAAAACGAACTTGATATTTCTCACCCATTATGCTCCCCGCCTGCTGTTGTCTACAAAACTGCTCTGAATAACGGAACGGTGATGCGCCCCGGGTTGCAGTCAAACACGGTGTAACTTGTATTGACATTACAAGTGAGTGCACGACCCAGGGCCCAATTGCTATGCATCACTACCCAGCAAGACCACGTGGGGCCGGTTCTATCCGGTGTCATAGGTGTTTCCATGGAAACCCCATATGCAATTGGCCTAAGGCCCGCCCCGGGGCGCTGATATGGGTTTGTACGAACAGCACACAAGTCACTGTTGGAACACACACTACGCAGCCTGCCTTAACAGCGGATTTTCCCCCATCAATCATCCTGTTATTCATGTTAAGAATAATAACACTTTTAGACAAACACTGTTTAGTCCCCAAACAATTTGGGTGAATTCAGTTCAAAGAGCACTTAATTATCACCTGTTGCATTGAATGTTGTAGCTCCTAACCCTGTCGAAACTTCCCGCCAAGTCCTGTCCCTGATTGATGGAACCATCGATCTGTTCTCAGTATCTAGCGTGGCAGACTGCATGAGTCCGAAGGATGATATCTGACCGCTGAATGATGAAATCAGGGGGTTCTGTCAGGTAGCTCTGGGGCGTAGTTCCCAAGTGCGCTCAAGTGCTGCAGATTCACGGGCTGTTGACAAGCAAGAGTTAACAGGATGACCCAGCCCCTTGCTTTTTCCCTCTCCTCACATTGTGCCTGTGTAATACGAGCAGCATGCGGGTATATTCAGTGTGTGGGGGATAATTGCTGCCTGCTCCTTGTAACAGCATGTGAAGCTACCTCCCTGAAGGGACTTGGAAACACCCCCAAAGCCCTATACACGTTAGCATAATTTTAGACAAGATTGATTTTAACAGAAAGTGCGGCCAACATAAGATTATAAGAATTAACACGTCACGTTGTCTGAATCTATGAGTTAAATGCCCCTGGTTTATCAGGATGCATTATATGGTAGATTTCCTTTAAATGGATTAAGGTGTTTTTGTTGAATTATGCATCACTTTATGGATATATTGTCAGTAAGAGATAATAAGAAAATTCTAGCCATAAACCTTTTTAAAAAATGCCTTCTCCTGACATGGGAGACCGTAAATACTGGATGATCCTCCCCTCTGACATTGTCACATGGTATTTGTCATATCTGATCATGCTGCATCTGAAAACAGGTCTCCATGTCTATAGCTGAAAAACAATGGCTGACTACATTATCATTGATCATGTTAGACGCCTCCGTCTCTTTGTCAATAGTCTTGAAAGATGTGCATTACCAACACGAAACAATAGATTATCACATCATTACCACTCAATGGCTGCTACAAAAACAATCCTCCGCAGACTATTTAGCTTTTAAGCCACCTAAATCCTTATAAAAGGATTTTTTTTTTTGTTTTCTTCCTAAACAGCGCCACTTTTGTCTACCAGTCATGTTTGATTGCCACTGATAAAAATGTGATTTCAGTGGTCAGCTTTATGACCCAATTCTTTTTTTAATTGCTTTTTTTTCTTTCTCTACTGAAAATAAGTGTATATATACATAGAATATAATATTTCTATAATATATAGAAATTGTCAAAGAGATTTTCAAACCTGGAATAGGTCCCTAAATAATCTAAATAGTCAAAATATAAAGTAAGCACAAATTTCTCTGCCATATTGCTGAAACGCGGTCTAAATCCATTATACTACTCATGAACACTTTCATGTAACTTTTGGCTCAAATAAAAAATTTTTAGGATGCTTCGAATGCTAATTGTTTGGATGCTTTTGCTATGTCACCACAATCTTAGATAACGTGGGGCTGATCCATTATGGCAGCGTTTTGCAGAAGTCTGGAGATATAGATGAACACGATACCGTATGGGTGTTTTTGACAACACCAACCCAAGGACCTAAGTGAACCCCAATCTGCAAGCAAAGGAAGGCAATGCAGCTGTACTAATAGGAGTTACATAAACAGCCAAGGGGCTGCCATTCTTTCGAGAGGGTGGGAACCTCACCTTAACAGATGGTCCATTGCCCCTAGATTTTATAATCTGCTGTAAATCCTGTTATAAAGATACACAGTATGATCTAAAAAATTCTTATATTTCTGTCCATTATGCTGTTTCTGAAAAATTCCCATTTTGATCCATATGCTAATGAGGCTGTTGGTGCACACAGGCATGTCCTTAGCACACGGAGCACTACTTTTCTGTCCTGGACCACTATCTTCTGTCAGATAAGAGGAATTTTTCTTGCTAGAAGCAAAGGGATAGAGAGAAGTGATTTAGAGGAATAGCATTGTCCAAGTGAATGAGACTTGGTCTAGGTGCACGTAATCCCTCATGCATATGGGTTAGAGGCTGGGAATAACTTTTAGATAGCATGATTCTGCGGCAAGCTCTGTTGCATCGATCTGTGGCGCCATATAAATAAAGGAATTATTAATAAAATGAATCATACAAGGTATGTTAGGAAGCACCGTGGCAGTTTTTTCTACAATATATCTGCCTGTCTAGATTACAATTGCCTTGCTGGAAGGTAAAAGAACTCCCTTTGTATAGTTATTCAACGGAAAGTACCTAAGTGTCAGTAGAAAATCTATCTGCAGAAATCCAAACTGCCTTCTTTCATATTATATGTGTATATTGTCTTTTGGCATTTTTTTCAGTTTATTGTGTCTTAATAAATTGCACAAATATTTCTCACATTTCATTGTTTCTACTGTCAAATTTGGGTCCAGTGCACATTAATGAGCAAAAAAAAAAAAAAAAACTTTTTTTACCGATTGGCTGGAAAAGCAACAAAGGGGCTCATTTACAGGGTCCGAACGGCGTTGGGGGCAACAGCGCCGGCTCGCACGCGACGAAATCGGGTGTGGCCATCGGACAACCCGACGGGATTCGGACAAACTGAGGTTGAAACAATTTTTTGTCGCTAAGATCAGCACCACATTGCACCGGGAGGAAGCATGTGAACGCCGGCGGACCTCGGCGAGCAAGCGACACGAAGGTGAACTCGAACGCACAATCATTATTGATCAACACGCTGGACCCGAATCCACGTCGGACAATGCACTGCTGGATCGCAACGGACACGGGTAAGTAATCTCTTCCAAAAGTGAAACTTTACCGTACCCCTCTTATATTGGGTAATGCTGGTCTTTAAAATAACCATTTGTAACCGTGCCTTCAATCCACCTGGAGAAGAGATAGGGAGTTACAAAGCCCATCTATTGTTTATCACTCACAGTCAGCCGCAGATTTCGGGGTCCAAGGACAATTGTTTGCCATAATGTGTTTTTATTCGCAAACAATTCTGCAAGGACTGAATGGCAGCAATCCTGCAGAATAGGGGCGTTTGTCTGGTGATATAGCTCCACTGGTTTAGGAAGTAGGCTCTTCCACACTAGCGTTGCGTTTCACGTCAGGGTGTCAATGCGTGAAAAACTGACTTTTTTGCTGCATTTTTGTTCCATTTTTACTTGCGATAATTATCTTTTTTTTTGCGTTTTTCACGCGCGTGTGTTAGCGGTTTTGTTCGCGTTTTCGGCGCATTTTCCACGCGCTTTCAATGGGAACTCGAGCTTTTTCAAAGGGAGCTGATGTTTTTGGGGATTAAAAGTTGTTATTTAATTGAAACAATACTGTCTTCTGATAAATGCAAACATCTGCGACTATCTTCCTTTCCGTCGTTCCGCGCGTATATTAATCGCCCAGACAATTTAGCAGAATGTGAAGAACATGAAAATAGAATAAAATCATTGTACCAGTGAACCAGTGAACACAGGACATTTAAATAAAAACACAGTGCAGAACACAGTGCACGAATAGATTACGATGTTCGGCGACATCTGCTTCATTGTCGGAATACGTCGGAACGGGCGCGACAAAATAGCATGTGAGAACAATATATATGTGTGTGTAAGAACACATTAGCGATGTTTAAATAATCGATTTCTTCACACATATATTTGGTTCTCACATGCTATTTTGTTCGCGCCGTTCTGCGCGTATCTAACCGACAAGTAAGCAGATTGCCAGCACATCTGTAATCTATTCTGGCCTGTGTTCTGCACTGTGTATTTTATCTTAAATGGATCCTTGTGTTCACTGTGTTCACTGTGTACAATGTTTTTATTCTATTCTTCACTGTTGTTCATTGTGTTTTTTTAGTTAAGATTGCTCGATCAGCGAGCCAGGGAAATGATATTTATTCTGGTCACCCCTAGCACCCTTTACGTTTAAAACTTCATTGCACTCCTCACGATTGCCTTCCTTCAATGATTGCCGATGTGCAATGCGTTCTTGATGCATCTCCATACAGACTTGAATGGGGCGGAAAAACGCGCGGTGACCCGCAAAAATAGTAGCATGCTGCGATTTTGACCTCGTGTAACACTAACGCAAGCACGCGCGTTAAAAACAACAACGCTAATGGAGTAAAGACCCCTTGAATCAAGGGGACATGAGTGTCAATGCGAGTTCTGCCGCGTCAAATGCCCGCGCAGAACTCGCGCGTGAAAATCGCCAGTGTAGAAGGGGCTTAACTGACTAGGGAACTTTTGGAGAGTTGTAAGTATGACAGAGACCCGGTCTGTAATAACAACAGGTGCTACAAATAAATAACTATAGCCATGCGATGAGTGGCGCAGGCAAGAGGCTGACAAGCTGCCTGTGACTCAGTCTGACTTTTTCCTTAACCGGTTAAGGACTGGGCCCTTTCCCGTTTTTTCATTTCCATTTTTCACATCCCCACCTCAAAAATCTTAACTTTTTTATTTTTCCACTAAAAAGCTATGTGATGGCTCGTTTTTTGGCGTAACAATTGCCTTCATAGTGATCACATTGAATATTCCATGCCATGTCCTGGAAGCGGAAAAAAATTCCAAATGCAGTGAAAATGGTGAAAAAACGCATTTGTGCCGTTATTCTTGTGGCTTGGATATTACAGACTTTTCACTTCACGCCACCAATGACGCATCTAATTTATTCTTTGGGTCAGTACGATTACAGGGATACCAAATTTGTATAGGTTTTATAATTTTCATACATTTACAAAAATTAAAACCTCATGAACAAAAATTTTTTTTTTATTTTGCCGTCTTCTTGTGCTTATAACTTTTCCATACTTTATTGTGGATGCTTGAGGGTGTTCCATCTTTTGCGACTTTTTGATGATGTTTTCAATGATATTATTTTTAGGACTGTACACCTTTTGATCACTTTTTATGAATTTTTAATTTTTTTTTAAATGGCAAAAAAAATGCCAGTTTTTGACTTTGACGCGATTTTCCGTTACGGGGTTAAACCGCAGTGAAAAACCGTTTTATATTTTGATAGTCAGGCATTTTCGGACGCGGCGATACCACTAATGTGTTATATTTTTGCTGTTTATTTATATTTATATCAGTTCTAGGGAAAGGGGGGTGATTTGAATTTTTAGGTTTTTTTTTATAATTTTTTTTTTTTTTTAACTTTTTTTTATTATTTTTACTATTTTCAGACTCCCTAGGGTAGTTTTAATCCCTAGGTTGTCTGATCGATCCTACCATATACTGCCATACTACAGTATGGCAGTATATTGGGATTTTACTCCTCATACTTACAATGTGCTGATAGCACATTGTAATGAATGGGTTTAACCCGAAGTAGCTTCGGGTCTTCGTGGACCGAGCTACCATGGTGAGGATCGCCGGCTCCCCGATACATCACGGGGAGCGGAAAGCTTTGGCCTGCCGCGGCGATCAGCAAGAAAACACCCGCGATTGGTGCGCATCGTCGCGGGTGTTACCGGTAAGCCTTTGCTGCAATATGCAGCAGAGACTTACCGGCTATGGAGAGGCTCGGCCCGCGAGCTCTGATCGGAATGCGACGCGCCCGTGAATACACGGCGGGCGGTCGCGAAACCGGTAAGTGAACTTGCCATGGTGTAGAACAGAAAGATACAGGGCTCATTACTAAAGGATTTGCGCTGCACTTTAGTTGGATTGTTCACATTCTTCATGGCTAAAATTGCTTGCACAGTATTTAATAAGTGTGTGCGCTGCAATTGTGGTGCACGCGACCCTTTTGAAGCGCAGCTGCACTGGCCTTCATGCAACACAATAAAGGGACGTGCTGTCAGACAGTGCAACTGATTCGGTACCGAGCGACGTTTTTACCTATTCAAATTGTCGCAAACCCTATGTTAAGATGCCACCACAAAAAAGATGGCAAACTCTGTTGGAGAACTAGCGAGGGAAGCGACACTTCATGATTGGCAGACTCACGATGTTAGTGAATCGCCGCAACGCCGATTAGGGTGATGCCACACATGCGTTTTGAACCCTTTTTTGGTCCGTTTTAAGATCCTAAAAGCATCCGGTTTTTGCACCGTTTATTTTTAACGGACTGTTAAAACGGACCAAAAACCGGTTCAAAACGCCAATGTGTGCATCCCCTATAGACGGACATGCACTTTCAGTGAACTCCAGTGACCCTGTAAGTAAATATGCCCCATAGTGTCCTATCTACAGGCAGCCTGCATATAGGGCGGGGGAGCTGAGCATATTGTACAGAGTGCCCTATCTCAGAGCACAATGTTATAGAGCAGGGGGAAGCTGAGCAGATTGTACGTATGTCCAATCTGCAGGCAGCATGTTATAGAGCAGGAGGAGCTGAGCAGATTGTACATAGTGTTCCTATCTGCAGGTAGCATGTTTATAGAGCAGGAGAAGCTGAGCGATTGTACATGGTGTTCTATCTGCAGGCAGCTGTTATAGAAGCAAAAAAGGTAAGAGCGTAGGATGCAGTGTAGGCCTGATTTTTGGGTCTGTCCAAATCCAGCGGTATGGATGTACAGTATGCCCTGCATTTCAGTATGTCATTCATCCTCTTCATAAACTATCTTCATAAAATTACCATAGCTTTGGCAACGGGCACCCAGAGCCTTGGGTTATAGCTACACACGACCACCATTTATCTTTGTTTTTTGCAAGACCATAGTTCATGTCCCCGTGAGAGAAGTGATAACAGGTCATTGTGGTTTGCCATCAGCTGACACATCAGCCGCATGGTCTGATAACTCATTGACCATTTGTCCAGCTGCTACGTAACCTCTGTATAGGAAATCAGCCAGTCGTATGAGGGTTGTCTCAAGGTATAGGAACTGTGACTGACAGCAAAGCTTGGAGGGACAGGTGGGAACAGCTGCGGGTCTGCATTGTTGTATTTGTTGATGCCCACTGGTGGTCCACCTCTAGAGATCTTGTTAGTGGAAGTATGAGGAGATGTGATCACATATGTTGAGTAGTACCATAGTGGAGTCTAATAGATATTTTGAGTAGAGATAAAACTATTAATATATATCAAAATTATCCAACAACAAAATCTCTTTGATAATTGACCAAGTCTGGCTTAGCCAACAGGTTTGATCTTGATATACTTGGGATCATGAGCTGGATCTGATAAAAACGTTTTTCACGCCGGGACTTGTGTCTTTTAAGGCTCAGGCTCAGGTTCTAACTATTAACCTCTGCACTTTGTATAGCTATCACACAACTGCTCTCTAACTATGGTACTAACAATTTACCGAAAGCCTGTGGACGGTGGTGCTACATTACCTATGTACATAGAGGGTGGATTGCCCTATCTAGACCAGTGATGGTGAACCTTTTAGAGACTGAGTGCCCAAACTACAATCAAACTCCACTGTGAAGTGCAGCATGGAATTTTATAATTAGCTTATTGCTACCTGTTTTATTCCACGTCTTTCAATTTATCGGCCGCCTGAGGCCACCAATACAGTTTGAAAGAAGGAGGGGCAATTTAGACTAGAGGGCAAAATCATTGTAGCTTCTCTCCAGGGTCTCTTGTAGAGGAAAATGTGGGTCCAGCAGGAGGACCTCCAAAGACGATGCAGGTCTTTCAAAAACCTTCTCACTTTTCATGCAGTTCCAAACAAGCCAGTGAAGTGTCGCTTTAAAACAGCGCTGAGAGCACATCTCTTAGTTGCCTGGTGCAGTAGGAATTTGGTGGATTTGGCTCATTGGTGAACACTGTCATAGGCAATGGCCTGAGTGCCCACAGAAAGGGCTCTGAGTGCCACCTCTGGCACCCGTGCCATAGGTTCCATCACTGATCTAGACCTTGCTCAATGTGTTTAACCATAAAAATGGACAATAGTCTCTGGACACATGTTTAAAGACTTCAGAACTTTACTTTTCAGAACTGCTCTGCAATGACAATTTTGTGAATTATTAAAACAGTTATTAGTTTCCGGATTGAATCAAGGTGCATTAAGCACTTCAGATTATTTAACATCTCTACACCCTGATATGTGGATGCAAAGATTGTCTACAAGAGGAACTCTAGGTTTGCTCTTTTGAGGTTACTTAACTAACTAAATCCTGTAGTACCCAATTTTCCATGGTTTAATAATATTTTGGAGAGTAGAAGATCAATGAACTAGTCAATAAATATCAAAAAACTGTAAAAACCATGCAAAATACTTGGCAGATAGCCTGGTCTAGGTCCGAGCCTCTAGAGATATAGGCGGCGCAAAATTTTTAAGACTGGCGTAAACCTGGTCTTAATGAGTTCCTGCCTATAGTGTACAGAGGCCACATAGGGGCATATTTACACCCTGTCCTGTCGCGATCCTGTGGATCGTACTGTCCAACGCGGATGAAGTCCGGCGCGATTCACCAAGATCATGCGCCCGATTTCCTGCATGTGTCCGCTTCCTCCCCCGTGAGGGTCCACCGGAGTTCACCTTCTTCTTCCCGGTGTGTTGTGAGTGCTTGTCTTGCGACACAATTTGAATTTTAAATACCTGCGCTTAGTCTGAATCAGTTGGGTTGTCCGACGGCCACACCCCCCATTGTGTCGCATGAAAGTTGGAGCAATTGCACAAATCCGATCACGTGTGCAAAAACCCCTGTTAAATGCGGTCAAATCGAAATATCGGAAATGCGGTCACGGACCCTTAGTAATGTGCCCCAGTAGGTCTAGAAAGGATTGTTATAGAGCAGGACCTAACTGTACAGTTTGGATCACAGTGAGTGATCTCCTTGTAAACTCTATACAACATAACTCAGATTAGCACACAATTATTCTAATCCATAAATTGCCCCCCGCCCTATACAGCCATGTTGTCTGCTGTCTGGGTTCCCCACTCCCAGTATTAGACACTCATCACCACCAACTGTGTCCCTCACATACTTATTCTGCTGTGCCCAAGTGCTTGTCACCAAAAAGAAGAAGAAGACCCTAGGAGGTGCAAGCATCGGAACCACACACCTAGACTACATCATACAGACCAAGAAAGACCAAAGTCAACAGTACAAAATAAATCCTCTGTCTGCATCTCATTCACATCCATAGGATTTGGATACTGAAAGTCTGTGGTGTATGAGGCAGGACAGGGGGGTTTGTAGTACCCATTCTTCTGATTGTCATGGGTCCCACATTTCACACTTCACTGATCAGGCAATAAAACCATTAAAGTTTCCCATCTGCCTCTGGAGAGAGTGGTAGTCAACATTAACTTGATTCATTCCCCCCCCCCCCCAAAAAAAAAAGAACCACAGGTTAAAATGTATGTGCTTCACCCGTCTTTACCCAGTTCTTTACATCTGGGAGATTGGATGTAGCGGACATACCTCTTAGATGGTTGGATGACTCTGCTTTAGTTCAACATGTGCAAAGAGTTTGTATGTTTCTCTCCGTGTTTGCGTGTGGTTTCCTCGGGTACTCTCGGTTTCCTCCTCCCACACCCAACATCACTGGTAGGGTTGTTTAGATTGTGAGCCCCATGGGGACAGTGATCAATTAGTCATGCTTGTGCATAATCTGTAGGCGCTATATAATAAAGACTTATTATTATAATTATTTTAGTCCTGTATCTTAATGCCCTGTTGGGAGGCTGTACAGTATGTATGTACATCTATGACCCACCATCCCCTTGTCTACAGAATGGCTGATACAACTCGGTGACTTCAAGTATGACCGGTCTATATCTCATCTATTCCCCTTGTTCCCTCCATCTCTGTTGTATATGGTTTGCACTGTGTACGTTGCTGGTATGTTGCCAGGCATCAGACCAGTCAGGTGTTATGGGCGCTGTGTTTCGTATGTTACACACCTTCTGTTCTGCTCAGGATAATGATTAACCTCTGTCAAACAATGACGCCTGTAACTAAACCCGTGGCTCGGGTGACATTTAACTGTGGAGATCCAGGACACGGAGAAAATATAGAGCATCGGGATAGGGTTACAGGATGCTATTTATCAGGACTTTATCATCTTCTTATTTTTTTTTTTACTAAGGATTTATGAATTGCTTAGGCAACTGTATGGGAGAGTCTCAGCAATACTCAGCCATCAGCTGCGCAGAAGCTCTGTGATGTTTGTTTATTAAAAAAAATAGTAAAAAATGTTACACAGGGAATAGGCCCTCGTGACATTATAATAGAGCAACACACAGGAGGGACATTTTTATTATTGGCTTCCCACCAGTTTTTGCCGATTTCTCACTATCGCCTTGGTGCACCATATTTATGAAGTACAGTGCCACAATATCTTTTTCCGACACGCACCCATCTTTTTTTTCTGGCGTCCAATGGGGCACAGCTTGAATAATTTCCGACGTACAAATATACAAGCTAAAAGCTGGTCTACAAGTTCTATTCACCTTCATGAAAATGGAGTCAATCAGAACCTTTTTGGTTTTATGTTAAATCTTTAAGTCCTTGTACCAAAATCTACAATCTCAGTCTAAACGTACCGCACATTTGGTGCGCCAAAAAACCGACTTTGCTCCAAAATTCATGAATGAAATTTTGAGTAAGAAAATAACATAGGATGACCCAGTGCAGATGGATATTGTAAGTTGACAGGGGAAGAGACATATGGAAAAACAGGAAGAGAATAAGGGAGAGAGAAGAGGGAAAGAGAGAGAATAGATCCTTCTAAGCAACGGATGAACGCACTCAATCCAGGGGGAACAGATTTCCATAAACTTAGTCAAGTTTTACTGAAAAACCATTCAAGACTAGACTTCACTCTCCCCGCAAGTGTTATCAGGCCAGTCTACGGATGATCTACATTGCCAACAAAAAAGAACGCCAAAAGTTGGCCAATCTAGAAGGCAAAAATGGCCTCCCAGAATACCTCCTATTTAGATATGAGGAGGGAACAGATAATTCCATACAACCGTAGAAGACAAGCACTAGATCCGTCATAGGAGGTCCACACAATGGGGCTAAATTTACTAAGGGTCGCGAACCCGCACTTTCGTCTGGTTTTCCCGAATTATTCCCTTTTGCACCGAATTGCCCCAAGATTTTGTCCGCACGAGATTGGATTCTGGCGCATCGGTTCCGGCTTGCATGCGACAGAATGGGGGGGGCGTGGCCATCAGCCAACCGACGATTCAGTCAGACACTGAGCGAAATTTAAAAAGGTTTTTTTGTGTCGCAAGACTTGCAACTCACATACACTGGAAGAAGCAGGTGATACTCCGGCGGACTCCTGCGTAGCCGCACACATGCAGAAACTCTGACGCACGATCTTAGTGATCGCGCCGACCCGAATCCTCCTCGGCAACAACGCACACGCTCGCGGCGGACCGGTAATGTTAAATCTGCCCCAATATGTAGAAGGGCGTCTTGTTGGCGACAACCCTAAGCCACAATGGGGGTATTCTGGACGCAATTCGGAAGGTTTTTTTTATTCAGTAATAGAGTTTTTAATTGATTACACTTGCAAGCATTCATGTGCATAAGAGCCAAGCCAAGCATTCATGTGCATAGAGGGTCAGGGTAATAGCTTTCTGTGAAGATCATTGAGATGAACTCTAGTAAATGGGTCATGTGGAGCTTTAGTCTTGTCTTTGATTTAAAACACATAGGGGGACATTAATCATAGTTTGTTAGACAGCTTTTGATGTTTTGTACGAAAAAATCTGGCGCAGTTAGTTATTTGGCCATTTATGCACCTTTTCTTGGCACAGCAACAAAGTCCGGCACTTATGTTTTTGAGTCCCTGTGCCTTACTGACATAGTGAGTGCCTCTATACAGTTTTGCTCAGCATCTATCACTAGTTGGGGCCTAAAAACAATGGTTTTTCGTTTGCCAAATGAAAAAAATTACCATCTTGCAACATAAAAAAAAATCATTCTGCTCAGTTTGAAAATGTAAAATTTTACCAGTAACGACGTCATAATTTTCTATAGGATCATCTCTGTGAGGTTATATGTCTTATTGTACAGATCTGGAATATTATCAGTCGCCATTTACTGTACATTATAATAAAAAAGACTCATTTGAGTAGATTTTTTTTTTTAACTATCGTAACTTTTAATGCTGTATTTACATCACAGTGAGATATTTTTGTGCAAAAATGAACCCTGAACGTTTTTGTCACATTTTTTCTATCTGGTTCCATTCATTAGTCTCAAATGAGATCGACTTTGTAGGGTGAAAATTAAAGGCAACTATGATGCAAAATTGCGCGCTAGTCGAACTCTATATGTGACAATAGATCCAATCAAACCAAAAAAAAAGAACAAACCGGCGCAAAAATAGGCAAACCTTGGGGCTCATAATAGGAGGTGATTCAAAGACCAAGACCTCAGACATAAACAAGAACCGCGATAATGAGCGTCACATTCTGATCCGTTTTTTTTTTTCGCGTGAATGCAGAATATCGGCTAAGCATTTCAACACATACGATGGTCCAGTCAATCTTTCCGCCACCCCATGTGTATGTGTACAGTCCCTTAGTGTGTTTGTAAGAGATAGGAAAATAGTTTAGATAAGTGTACCTGCTGCAGAATATGTCAGCGCTATGTGAGGCCTAAATAGTAACATTATAAAATCTGTAATGCATTCATTTAGTACATGGGATATATCAGGGTCATACATGTTTACACATCAGAGTTTTTCTGTCCCTTCTCGTCTGGATTTGGTTCCAGACAAACCTTGCAAGTTGAATGCAAAAGTTGTGGAATAATCCAAGTCCTCGATAACTTCATCGTCCCTGTGCGGCAGCTGCCTGACGCTGGGTATGGGGCTCACAATCTCGAGACTTGTGTTGCCCTGTTTAGGGCCATATTTGTAGGACACTTCCCTCTGTATCTTCCATAATCCTCCTCACCAGGTTATAGCTGTATATCATATTATCACATATACCATAATCCTGATCTCATTTATGCTATTTGGCAGGGTCTCCTTCAGCCATGGCTAATTGTTGCATTGTGTGGATTTGGCAGGTATTGTTCTCGCTCTCATTGCTTATGTACTGTGAATTGCTGGGTGCCTATTCCCATTTGTTTGCCATCCTTGTTTCCATGGTAAACTGCGCTAGGGGTGTTTCATTTGCTGCATTGCATTCGTGTTTTTTGTGTCGCCGTGCGATGTGGAGGCGCCGTCACCTCCTTCACTAGGGGTATTGTTGCATTTGACGATTGTACATATTCCATACAGCTGAGGATTCACGCCCTTCACAACACAGTATAAATGGTGTGCCCACATGGCGTGCACAGAAGAACTGAGTTCCTAGATAAGGAATGGATTGCAAATACGTTGTATCTCAATGTGGGTGCACACAGAAAAATGAGCGCAGCTGTTTACAAAGTCTAAAGGAACTCCCTTTGCCAACCTATTGTAGGTCTGATCCACATCTAGGCCTGTCGCTGGATTTCGCCTATTGTTGGCTCCCTGCTATCATCATTCCCTGGATATATCCCACTCCCCTATTTTGGCTAACTTTTTTACAACCCAGTACACCATTCAACATATAAACCTATCTCCACCCACTTAAGGGTTGCCACTTTACCAAACAAAAAAAACCTCTGATTTATGTAATGTGTGTAAGTCTGGGGGAGGATATTAATTTACCAATATCCATCTAGTAATAGTTCTGCTCCGCTTTCTTGATGTATAAGTGAATCCCTCCTGTATTTACCTCATCACCCAGACATTCCTGTCCATAAAATTGAGAGAGATGGAGGGTCATGGATTTTCTATGTGCTCATGAACAATCTCCCTGCCAGGACCTTATCATAGTATTCATGAATATAGATCAAGCTCCTGCAGGAGCGATTGTTCATGACGATAGAGATCACATAACCATCTGCGCCAATTTCATGGTCAGGAGTGTCTGACAGGAGGCTTCACTTTAATATCAATAAACAGTCCAGAATAGTAATAAATGTAAATTGGTAAATTACCGACTAATCCTGCCCCCCAAACCTTACCGCATTACAAAAAACATTAAATATTTACATTGCGCTTTATACAACTGGGTTTATAAGCAGATTCTAGAATACATACACATTATTTGTGGATCTGTATACTAATATGTGTAACAGTAATGCCAGCTGTCCTAAAATATTGGGCATTTGCCTGCATTTCTTTCTCGTTTTTTAATATTATTAAAGGAAATGATAAATTTATACATTTTAATAAATATTTGATTCACAAGTGTTCCCCAATAGGATTACATCATATTAAGGCTGCTAGATCTGTGTCTGTACCACCACTAGGCGCTATTTGAGTTATTCACTTTAGTGTGTTTTTAGCTACTTTGGGTTCCCATACAAGTTCATCAACGAGGGACAGAGTATGGGCACTTACGGACAGAGGAGCTCTGTTTCTCATGCACAGTATCCCTTTAATAGAGGTCTACACCGATATTGACCTCACAAAAGCATAGACTGTTTTAGGTATTGTTCCTGGAGATATGGTAATCATACCTTGAAGTGTTTTGTTAGTAAAAAAGCACTGTGAAAATACATTTGTATTCCAGGATTGTGGCTGACTGAAGCCTAGGGAGAGTGTCCTCACACGTTTTGTCTTCTTCTCTGCATTAAACTGCTCCAAGCCCCTCTTTCTCTGCTGTATACTATCAAAAGACTGTTTTTTTTCCATTACTACGAGCAGAGAAGAGGGGCTAATGATAGAATTGTGGCTCTTCTAGTGAGCCTGGCTCATAGTCTCCACTCATAAGAAGAGCTGGCTCCCCTGGCTTCTGAGGCTTCCACGCCAGTCAATCCCACAACTTCAACTTTTAAAAGATTATATCGGGTTAAGGGGCGTGGTGGATCAGTTAGGGGCGGGGTTAAGTGAGCCACTGAGCTCAGTGAGGTAAGCCACTTCACAATGTTCCACAGAACAAGAGCCGGCTTTTATAGAAGAGTGGGAATTGCTGGGAAAGAGCAGAGGGGAAGGTGAGACAATGGGGCAGATTTTACTTACCCGGTCCATTTGCAATCCAGCGGCGGTTCTCTGGTGCTGGATTCGGGTCCGGACGGATTTAATTAAGGCATGTTCCTCCTACGTCCACCAGGTGGCGCTGCTGCGCTGAAGTTCCCCCCCGCACGCACTGAATACACCGAGTCCGGGCTTGAGTGAATGTAAGTGCAGCTCCGCGATTTTTGTTTTAAATGTTGTGTTTTTTTTTCCGAATTCGTCGGTTTTTTCGTTGCGGATTCCACGCGCCCCTATTTCCGTTGCTGCATTGCCCATCGCCAATGCTCCACAATCCGTCGCGTCCGCCAAAATCCCGGGGCAATTCAGGGGAAATCAGCCGCAAATCGGAAATATTCGGGTACCACGCGGGAACACTCGAGACATCGGTCCTGAGTAAATGACCCCCAATGTAACAGCCTGAGAGCTTGCAGTGCAGAGGGGCGCTGGTATGCCCTGGCACCCTTTCTGGTGTCCATGAGCATAATTTTTAAAGTTAGGTAGTTAGTAGAGGCCTTGATAACCGTAGAAGATAGCCACAGTCACGGTGCCTGGATCTATGAGTAAGTGTCCCCTGGGTTACCATGATGTAGTTTTCTTTAAGCAGACAATCTATAATTACTTTCAGCCTCATTCATATATTCTTAATGTACTTTTTATATATGACCTGTTCCACCATAACTCTTATACCAAAAAAAAGGACATCTGGCACATGGGGGAAAGCATATGAGGGTATTGTGACAATAATAAGTACAATGCGAACGCGGAAAAGAGGCGATAGGAATAGGATGTGTCGTTTGAAGGGGGGATGTGATGAGACTAGAAGCCTAAGACTGGATTGCTTCTCATTGTTAGGTCACACATTAGATGGTCTAGGTAACTGCTGCGAAATAACAGAATTACACGTTGTATTGTATCGCTCTTAGTCACATATAAACAACTAAGGGTTCATGTCCTGACGACTACGGCCATAAACTGCAGGCCCAATTCAGAAGCCGAGCATGCAGGCTCGTATGAGACGTCGAACGGGAGGAGCGAGTCTCAAAGAAAAATTTCATGGCCCCAAACCACTAAGTCAATCACAAGGATGGTATTATTTAAAAGAAAGAGGGGGCGCGTAAAGGCTCTCGAGAAAGTTGAAGATAAGATCCTGGTATCAGCAGAGTCACACAACGGTGAGCTATATACCCAATGCTCCCAATTTGGTAACGACGATGTTTTATGAATTTGCATCGTTGCTTGATACGGGAACATTCGGCTGGCCGAGCAGAAAGAGGGAATGATTCGGTACACGAAATCGAGGAGGGGTGGAGCCACTTGGTTCACTGACCCCGAGGTCTCTGGACTAGTAACTTGATGCGACACAATGAATAAGTATCACAGAACCGGACACTTCCAACCGGACCCTCCACACCCCCGAGCAGTGCACCCTGTAGAGAGTCATAGGAACTGAAAGCCTATCATGTTGGAGAGTATGATTCCCCTGTACGTCATATCCCCGGGCATCGCAGAACCTTGTGGTACCCTATAAGCTAAGGAGGTTTAAGTGATGACTCGTCACCATTTTCATTGGACGGTATTTCCTTGACACATTCATGGTCTCTTTGCATAAGAAGAATCGTACAGCACTTTATGTATTCGCATGGCGCACAGCGCCCACCTTGCATGGTCATGTGACATGGATAAGGGCTATCTGGCGTACATCATGATATCAGTCCAATACTTTATTGTCATATAAGGTGTGACCTGTGTTTGGGAATCCTTTTTTAGGTGCTCTTTATCCGGAGACCTAGGATGCTATTAACTCTCCTGTGGGGTGCGCTTCAGAGAACTGAAACACTGCAAGTTCCGCACTGATCTCTGTCGATAGACCTGAAGGTCATGTCATGTCACAGGCTAGCGTAGTCCCAGAACTTGTCTATTTGAGATGTGGTCTCGCAGATGTGTCCCCTGGTGGTCTTGTGGTTGGCGGCTCACCCGTTGGTCTCTCCGTTGCCCCGCTCCGCTCCACACTACTTACCCTTTATTGCTTACTGCTTCCGATGTTCCTCGGTCCATGCAAGGGCGTTCCCTGTGTCCTAGTGGAGCGCGCTCCGGCTTCACATATTTAAGTCACAACTCACGCCTGTGAAACGACCTGGTGGTACCACTGCTGCAGCAAGTCTAAGCTATTTGCTGTGGGCTCTGAAATGAAACACCGGCTGCCATTAGACTCTGGTCCCAGGTGTCAGCTTACCCATCGCCCTCGCTGGTCCATGAGTCCACTACCCTCCGGAACCTGACAAGATGTTTTCAAGATAGATGCAAAATTCGGGATTGATGCAGATTCACAGTGGTAACATTAGCTTACAGATGAGTTGCTTGATTCCCTGGTCTTGAGGTTTTGTCTACTCTGCACTCTATATTCAAGGGCACAAAAAGTTTTCTGCATCTTATTATATGGTATCCCTCCCAACTCTTCTCAACATATAGGGCAGGGGGTGGACAAACCTATGGCATGGGTGCTAGGTACAGTTGGAGCCCCTCTCTGGCACCCTAGCACAAAAAGGACTTGACATCCTCCTGCAGTCCGCAAGAAACCCAGTTCTGCTTTCAAAACCAATCCTGCCGACTCCCTGAAACTACTAAGGACAGATGTGTGGGACAGAGGTAATGACCTTTGGGGGGAGTTTTTTTGCTTCGACCCCAACAATTCTTCGTTGTTCCAGGGGACCCTGCAAAGAAGCTACCAACACAACACAACCCATTTAACCATCTTTGTACTGTATTGGTGTCCCTCAGGACCTGATCGTGCATTGAAGACTGTGACAAGAGCAGGAGTTAAATATTCTCTAATACATTTAACTGCTCAATAACGTTTCTGTTTGGCATCTTTGTAAAAAATAAGTGTGTTTCGGTTGTCCTTTTGGGCCACTCGCATCATGGCACAGGGATCACTGGTCAGCTGGGGTCCCTTGAACATATGATGAATGATAAGGCTGATCATGGCTGCAAAGCCTTTAGATTATTTTTTATGGGATTTATCTGTTTCTCAGATACAGTTCAATACGCCTTAGGGTTACATTCACACACGTATGTTCATCCCCCTGCGCGAACATGACTGCCGACACTGGAGAGGAGAGGACATAAACGCTGCTTCACCCCTCCTTCTTCATAGAGAAGCGGCGGGTTGGTGCCGCTGCACTCAATGGGTACTGATTGCAGCCCCAATAGTGCGCAAATTGACCCCATTACATTGGTGTGAATGAGGCCCTTATTCATAGACTTTTTTGATTCCATGTATCTTCAAGCCATTGATGAAAATTGAAGGCAATTGGAAAAAAAAAACTCCCCCCTCGTGCATACCGCTTGGACGGTGAGGTCATAACCCTCTTGAACCATCTGGTGCTTGTATCATTCCATTCCTCCTTCATACATTCATGTGAATTTTAACGGATGTTACAATTCCATTTCCTTTTAAAGCTGCAGAACATAATGTCTTGATGTAAACTACTCTCATAATGTCCTCAATAGCCAAGTAGTGATAGATGGTAAAGCGAAATAATTACCTCTACTACGAATTCTTTTCACCTTACATGATATTCCTCCCGAGGTTGTTACTATTATTCCCGCTTCCATTACGAGAAGAGTCATCCAGAAGCTAACATGTAACCCCAAGTGATTTGTATACATTGACAAGACAGTTCACCAATTTAGAAAATGTTATGGTCCGTTGATTTATTCATCTTGACTATATCACTGTCTGGGCCATACATACCAAAAAATTCATCAATTATCATGTCTATCAACGATGGTGTATTATGGAATTCATCACAATGGAAACAATAAATGGTTCTTAATAAAGATTAAATCAAAGAAAAAGATATTAGTTTTGTCTAACATGGCCAATTTCAGTTCTACAATATAAATATAAAGGCATGTTCCACTATAGGGGTATAACAGAGAAACTAGGAGTCTGACTCGCACCTATGTTGTCCATCAGATGACGCATGGCAGGTTTTCCTATAGTACACCATAGGGTTCCCATTCAGATACCATAACAATTTCCTGGGGGGAAGAGAACCTCAGTGCACCCCCCCCCCCCCCTCATTAGTGATAAGTGGATCAAACCACACATTTTGGACTTCAGCCACAAGTTCGGGTTCAGCTTATCCCCTACTTCTTCCTCTAACCACCCCACACCCCGCCAGTGTTAACTCTTTAAAATCCTCTGGCAAAGCCACCATTTACTGCGGATCATTGCTCCCTGATTCATTCACAAGCAGCACGATTCCTGGAAAACATGGCGACGTGCACGCTGGTATCCACACCAGTCTCAAGTGTTTATCAGTGGGGGTAGGGTTCAGATTCAGTACCAAATAAATTTTCTGGTTCCATTATCTATGTATAAGTAATGTGTCCACAATGCATGAGCCCCTGCTCGAGGCTTCAAATGTGGAGTTGGAGTGTATGGACAGGGTCGGCTCCCGGTTAATAGGCCCCTTTGCAGTTTAAGACAACGAGGCAAGCATTTAAAATTAGAAAATTCAGAAACTAACAAGTGGTCCGGTTTCCCTACATTATTCCTAGTATTCATCCCAAACAGCCCCTCACATCCCTATGGATTTATTAGACACAGCTCCCCCCTCACCAACATGGGTTCCTTAATGACAGAACATATGTGGGCCCCCTCCAGCAGCCCTGACCCTGACACTTTTTCCCGGTAGCCACGTCCCTGGCGCCCGCCCTAGTATGTGACTATACAGTACTAACGGACTATATAGATCTATACTATGTGTACACTCCTCACCTGCTCTGGCTCAGGAAAAGTACCCTGATACTGATAACTAAAGAGGGAAGCCTTAGTACTTGCTCTAAAGCACCTTGTTGATTCTGCATATGACAACATGTTCTGTTGTATCGACTTTCTTCTTTATGATTTGTAAATTGAAGATGTCTTGGTTTTTGTGTGGGATCTGGTGCAGATAAGGACACTGACCTCCTCGTCAAGTTGTCCTTGTTGGACTTGACTTCCCTGCTCAAGAGTGAGATACCTTGTCCCTTTGGTAAACTGGGTAGTGGTCCATGCATATCTGTATCCCTCCCCATGGTACATATATACTTTGCAACCTTGAAACTGCAACTCAAGTTTTCCACTGAGCCATCATGCTGCATAGCTATAGTGCTTACCACTGAAGTTAACCATGTAGCCACAGCTATAGGGCTAAACACTGTGTCCACCATGCAACCAAGCTCTGTCGTCAGCACGAGTCACCATGCTGCAAAGCTTTAGTCTAACAGAGTCACCATGGTTGCAAAAAAAAAAAAAAACCCCTAAAGTGCTAACCCCTGAGTCACCATGTTGCAAAAGCTATAGTGCTAACTCCGAGCACAATGCTGCAAGCTATAGTGCTAACTCCTGAGCCACAACTGCAAAGCTAAGGGTGCGAACCCCTGAACCACATGCTTGCAAGCTATAGTGCGAACCACTGAGCCACCAGCTGCAAAACTATAATGTTTCCCACTGAGACAAACAAACTCATACTACTAACATATCTAACCACTTAGCCACCAGGACTGCAGAGCTATAGACCGTACCACTGAGCCACCATCCCACATTTGCCAACAGACACCCAAGCTTTCAGAATAATCATGGAAATTTTTGCTGGTCCTAGTTTGAAAGGGGACAGGCAGGGTCGGTGCCAGCACCCCAGAGCAGTGCCCGGGAGGGGGGGAGGGGAGGGGCCCAGCGTCGGGGGCCCACATTCATCTGTACATAAGGAATACTTGGAGGTGAGGGCCTTAATAGAGAACTTGGGAATATTTTAGGGAACATTATAGTTTAAGATTTTCCTGGGGAATTTTTAATGCCCCCCCACTCGGTGAGTTCACTGCAAAGGGGACCACTGAGGCTTCTTCACCCATGGGCCTCACTGATGGGGGACCTTAGGAGCCGACCCTGGGGACGGACACAACTCAAAATTTCCCCCTGTTCGCTTGTATACAACACCGTTTGTTTTAACCAGTACATGTGGAGGTGTTCATAAGCTTATCACCATCGCTGTTCCACTTCTATGTAATATGAACATAGCAGAAGTCATTAACACATATAATGAATTGTTAGGAAGACGTGATCCCACCATCTGATAGGAGTGTCCAATGGCCTGCACTAACATCATAGTCCTGTTACAATCCTGAATGTTTACAGTAGTAGCTCCTGTATAAGGGAACAAGACAGGAGATCTCTGTAACACAAAAAAGTCAGTGTTTGGAGAAGTCGTGGGTTTCGAACCATCCACCATATAAATGTTACTTAGATGTACCGCAGACTAAGCCAGGTTAACTTTTACCCCCCTTGTTGTCCACACCCCTCCCTAGACCGAAACTCATATTAGTCCATAGTCGTGCTGGAATTTACGAGAATAATACAGCGTGGTCTTTCAATGTCAAAATCGCTTAAGTAAAATGGAGAAAGAGGTGTCCGGTGAATGAGTCATTGTGGACACCCGTTTACAACACACCAAGACACGAAAGGAAATATCTGTAATCACCTATGCCCCGATTCTACCTATAAAGGTAGAAGGGGTGGTAGGTGGATGAATGGGACGTGAGGATAGCCCTTTTTGGGCTAATCCTCACGTCCCGGCTATCTTTTTATAAAGTTTATTGCGGGCATATGCAAATTTATTTATGCGGCTACTGGGGCGTGGAGTAGCCGCGACTAGTAGCCTCATTTTGATCACTTTTTATAGAATTTTTAATTTTTTTTTAAATGGCAAAAAAAGTGCCAGTTTTGACTTTGGACGCGATTTTCCGTTACGGGGTTAAACGCAGTGAAAAACCGTTATTATATTTTGATAGATCAGGCATTTTCGGACGCGGCGATACCTAATGTGTTTATGATTTTTACTGTTTATTTATATTTATATCAGTTCTAGGGAAAGGGGGGTGATTTGAATTTTTAGGTTTTTTTATTATAATTTTTTTTTTTTAACTTTTTTTTAATTTTTACTATTTTTCAGACTCCCTAGGGTACTTTAACCCTAGGTTGTCTGATCGATCCTACCATATACTGCCATACTACAGTATGGCAGTATATGGGGATTTTACTCCTCATACATTACAATGTGCTGATAGCACATTGTAATGAATGGGTTAACCCGAAGTAGCTTCGGGTCTTCGTGAGACCTGAAGCTACCATGGTGACGGATCGCCGCTCCCCGATGACATCACGGGGAGCGGAAAGCTTTGCCGGCGGCGATCAGCAAGAAAACACCCGCGATTGGTGCCAGCACCGATCGCGGGTGTTACCGGTAAGCCTTTGCTGCAATATGCAGCAGAGACTTACCGGCTATGGAGAGGGCTCGGCCCGCGAGTGAATACACGGCCGTGAATACACGGCGGGCGGTCGCGAACCGGTTAAAGTGAACTTGCCATGGTGTAGAACAGAAAGATACAGGGGCTCATTTACTAAAGGATTTGCGCTGCACTTTAGTTGGATTGTTCACATTCTTCATGGCTAAAATGGCTTGCACAGGTATTTAATAAGTGTGTGCGCTGCAATTGTGGTGCACGCGACCCTTTTGAAGCGCAGCTGCACTGGCCTTCATGCAACACAAATAAAGGGACGTGCTGTCAGACAGTTTGACTGATTCGGACCGAGCGACGTATTTAACTTTCAAATTGTGTCGCAAACCCTATGTTAAAGATGCACCACAAAAAAGATGGCAAACTCTGTCGGACCTGAGCGGGGAAGCGACACATTCATGATTGCAGGCTCACGATGTTAGTGAATCGCCGCACGCAGTATTAGGGTGATGCCACACATGGCGTTTTGAACCCTTTTTTGGTCCGTTTTTAAGCATCCGGTTTTTGACCATTTTTAACGGACTGCTTAAAAACGGACCAAAAACAGGTTCAAAACGCCATGTGTGGCATCGCCCTTATAGACGGACAATGCACTTTCAGTGAACTCCAGTGACCCTGTAAGTAAATATGCCCCATAGTGTCCTATCTAAAGGCAACCTGCTATAGGGCAGGGGGAGCTGAGCAGATTGTACAGAGTGCCCTATCTGCAGGCAGCATGTTATAGAGCAGGGGGAGCTGAGCAGATTGTACGTAGTGTCCAATCTGCAGGCAGCATGTTATAGAGCAGGAGGAGCTGAGCAGATTGTACATAGTGTCCTATCTGCAGGTAGCATGTTATAGAGCAGGCGAAGCGAGCGATTGTAATGGTTGTTCTATTGCAGGGCAGATGTTATGAGCAGGAAGAGCTAAGCAGATTGTACATGCTTCCCAACCGTCATGGATTCAGTGCTACAGGCCTGATTTTTTGGGGGTCTGTCCCTCTCCAGCGGTATGGGATGTACAGTATGCCCTGCATTTCAGTATGTCATTCATCCTCTTCATAAACTTATCTTCAAAAAATTACCATAGCATTTGGCAACTGGGCACCCAAGAGCCTTGGGTTATAGCTACACACACGACCACCATTTATCTTTGTTGTTTGCAAGACCATAGTTCATGTCCCCGTGAGAGAAAGTGATAACAGGGTCATTGTGGTTTTGCCATCAGCTGACATCATAGCTGCATGGTCTGATAACTCATTGACCATCTTGTCCCAGCTGCTACGTAACCTGCTGTATAGGAAATCAGCCAGTCGTATGAGGTTGTCTTAAGGTATAGGACTGTGACTGACAGCAAAGCTTGAGGGACAGGTTGGGGAACAGCTGCGGGTCTGCATTGTTGTATTTGTTGATGCTCCACTGGTGGTCCATCTCTAGAGATCTTGTAGTAGTGGAAGTATGA
The DNA here is from genome assembly GCA_019512145.1 of Engystomops pustulosus. Lineage (NCBI taxonomy): Eukaryota > Metazoa > Chordata > Amphibia > Anura > Leptodactylidae > Engystomops > Engystomops pustulosus. Next base: position 14,844,762 of record CM033642.1, on the reverse strand, counting down.
GGAGATGTGATCACATATGTTGAGTAGTACCAGTAGTGGAGTCTAATAGATATTTTGAGTAGAAGATAAAACTAGTTAATATATATCAAAAGTTATCCAACAACAAAATCTCTCTGATAATTGACCAAGTCTGGCTTAGCCAACAGATTTGATCTTTGATATACTTGGGATCATGAGGCTGGATCTGGATAAAAACGTATTTTCACGCCGGGACTTGTGTCTTTTAAGGCTCTAGGGCTCAGGTCTAACTATTACCTCTGCACTTTGTATAGCTACACACGACTGCTCTCTAACTATGGTACTACAATTTACCTGAAGCCTGTGGACGGTGTGCTACATGACCTATGTACATAGAGGGTGGATTGCACTATCTAGACCAGTGATGGTGAACCTTTTAGAGACTGAGTGCCCAAACTACAATCAAAATCCACTGTGAAGTGCCAGCATGGAATTTTATACATTAGCTTATTGCTACCTGTTCTTCCACGTCTTTCAATTGTATCGGCCGCCTGAGGCCACCAATACAGTTGAAAGAAGGAGGGCAAATTTAGACTTAGAGGGCAAAATCATTGTAGCTTCTCTCCAGGGTCTCTCTGTAGAGGAAGAATGGTGGGTCCAGCAGGAGGACCTCCAAAGACGATGCAGGTCTTTCAAAAACCTTCTCACTTTTCTTGCAGTTCCAAACAGCCAGTGAAGTGTCGCTTTAAAACAGCGCTGAGAGCAGCATCTCTTTAGTTGCCTGGGGCAGTAGGAAGATTTGGTGGATTTGGCTCTATTTGGTGAACACTGTCCTAGGCAGATGGCCTGAGTGCCCACAGAAAGGGCTCTGAGTGCCACCTCTGGCACCCGTGCCATAGGTTCGCCATCACTGATCTAGACCTTGCTCAATGTTGTTTAACCATAAAAATGGACAATAGTCTCTGGAACATGTTTAAGACTTCAGAACTTTACTTTTCAGAACTGCTCTGCAAATGCAATTTTGTGAATTAGTTAAAACAGGATTATTAGTTTCCGGATGAATCAAGGTGCATTAAGCCTTCAGATTATTTAACATCTCTACACCCTGTATATGTGGATGCAACAAGATTGTCTACAAGAGGAACTCTAGGTTTGCTCTTTTGAGGTTACTTTAACTAAACTAAATTCCTGTAGTACCCAATTTTCCATGGTTTAATAGATATTTTGGAGAGTAGAAGATCAATGAACTAGTCAATAAATATCAAAAAACTGTAAAAACCATAGCAAAATACTTTGGCAGATGAGACCTGGTCTTAGGTCCGAGCCTCTTAGTAGATATAGGCGGCGCAAAATTTTAAGACTGGCGTTTAAAACACTGGTCTTAATGAGTTCCTGCCTATAGTGTACAGAAGGACACATAGGGGCATATTTACATACCCTGTCCTGTCGCGATCCATGATCCGGACTGTCCAACGCGGATGAAGTCCGGCGCGATTCACCAAGATCATGCGCCTGATTTCCTGCATGTGTCGCTTCCCCGCTGAGGTCCACCGGAGTTCACCTTCTTCTTCCCGGTGTATGTGAGTGCTTGTCTTGCGACACAATTTGAATTTTAAATCCTGCGCTTAGTCTGAATCAGTTGGGTTGTCCGACGGCCACACCCCCCAATTTGTGTCGCATGAAAGTTGGAGCAATTGCACCAAAATCCGATCACGTGTGGCAAAAACCCCTGTTAAATGCGGTGCAAATCGGAAATAGTCGGAAATGCGGTCAGCGGACCCTTAGTAAATGTGCCCCCGTAGGTCTAGAAAGGATTGTTATAGAGCAGGACCTAACTGTACAGTTGTTGATCACAGTGAGGTGATCTCCTTGTAAACTCTATACAACATAACTCAGATTAGCACACAATTATTCTAATCCATAAATTGCCCCCCGCCCTACACAGCCATGTGTACTGTCTGTCTGGGTTCCCCACTCCAAGTATTAGACACTCATCACCACCCAACCTGTGTCCCTCACATACTTATTCTGCTGTCCCAAGTGCTTGTCACCAAAACTAAGAAGCAAAGAAGACCCTAGGAGGTGCAAGCATCGGAACCACACACCTAGACTACATCATACAGACCAAAGAAAGACCAAAGTCACAGGATAAAGAATAAATCCTCTGTCCTGCACTTCATTCACATCCATAGGATTTGGATACTGAAAGTCCTGTGGTGTATGAGGCAGGACAGGGGGGTTTGTAGTACCCCATTCTTCTGATTGTCATGGGTCCCACATTTCACACTTTCACTGATCAGGCAATAAAACCCATTAAAGTTTCCCATCTGCCTCTGGAGAGAGTGGAGTCAACATTAACTTGATTCATCCCCCCCAAAAAAAAGAATCCCACAGGTTAAAATGTAATGTGCTTCACCTGTCTTTACCCAGTTCTTTACCATCTGGGGAGATTGGATAGGCGGACATACCCTTTAGATGGTTGGATGACTCTGCTTTAGTTCAACATGTGCAAAGAGTTTGTATGTTCTCTCCGTGTTTGCGTGGGTTTCCTCCGGGTACTCCGGTTTCCTCCCACACTCCAAAACATACTGGTAGGTTGTTTAGATTGTGAGCCCCATGGGGACAGTGATCAATTAGTCATGCTTTGTGCATAATCTGTAGGCGCTATATAAAATAAAGAATTATTATTATAATTATTTTAGTCCTGTATCTTAATGCCCTGTTGGGATGGCTTGTACAGTATGTATGTAGCATCTATGACCCACCACATCCCCTTTGTCTACAGAATGGCTGATACACGCGGTGACTTCAGTATGACCGGTCTATATCCTCATCTATTCCCCTTGTTCCCTCCATCTCTTGTATATGGTTTGCACTGTGTACGTTGCTGGTAGTTGCCAGGCATCAGACCAGTCAGGGTTTATGGGCGCTGTGTTTCGTATGTTACACCCTTCTGTTCTGCTCAGGATAATAGATTAACCTCTGTCAAACAATGACGCCTGTAACTAAACCCGCTGCTCGGGTGACATTCTAAACTGTGGGAGATCCAGGACACGGAGAAATATAGAGCAGCGGGATAGGGTTACAGGATGCTATTTTATTCAGGACTTTATCATCTTCTTAATTATTTTTTTTTACTAAGGATTTATGAATTGCTTTAGGCAACTGTATGGGAGAGTCTCAGCAAATACTCAGCCATCAGCTGCTGCAGAAGCTCTTATGATATTTGTTTATTAAAAAAAATAGTAAAAAATGTTACACAAGGGGAATCAGGCCCTCGTGACATTATAATAGAGCAACACACATGAGGGGACATTTATTATTGGCTTCCACCAGTTTTTTGGCCGATTTCTCACTTCGCCTTGTGCACCATATTTATGAAGTACCAGTGCCACAATATCTTTTTCCGACACTCACGCCATCTTTTTTTTCTGGCCGTCCAATGTGGGCACAGCTTGATAATTTCCGACGTACAAATATACAAGCTAAAAGCTGGTCTACCAAGTTCTATTCACCTTCATGAAAATGGAGTCAATTCAGAACCTTTTTGGTTTTATGTTAAATCTTTAAGTCCTTGTACCAAAATCTACAATCTCAGTCTAACGTACCGCACATTTGATGCGCCAAAAAACCGACTTTGCTCCAAAATTCATGAATGAATTTTGAGGAAAGAAGAAGAAGAATAGTGAGTGAAGAAGAATACATAGGATGACCCAGTGCAGATGGATATTTAAGTTGAAGGGAAGAGACATATGGAAGAACAGGAAGAGAAATAAGGGAGAGAAGAAGATGGGAAAGAGAGAGAATAGATCCCTTTTAAGCAACGGATGAACGCACTCAATCCAGGGGGAACAGATTTCCATAAACTTCAGTCAAGTTACTGAAAAACCATTCAAGCTAGACTTCACCTCCGCAAGTGTTATCAGGCCAAGTCTACGGATGATCTACATTGCCAACAGAAAAAAGAAAGCCAAAAGTTGGCCAATTCTAGAAGGATAAAATGGCCTCCCAAGAATACCTCCTAGTTTAGATATGAAGGAGGGAACAGACAAGTCCATACACCGTAGACAAGCACTAGATCCGTCATGAGGAGGTCCACACAATGGGGCTAATTTACTAAGGGTCCGAACCCGCACTTTCGTCGGGTTTCCCGAATATTTCCCTTTTGCACCGAATTGCCCCAAGATTTTGCCGCACGAGATTGGATTCTGGCGCATCGGTGCCGGCTTGCATGCGACAGAAATGGGGGGGGCGTGGCCATCGGACAACCCGACGGATTCGGACAAACTGCGGAATTTAAAAAAAGGTTTTGTGTCGCAAGACTTGCACTCACATACACCGGGAAGAAGCAGGTGAACTCCGGTGGACCTCGGCGTAGCAGCAACACATGCAGGAACTCGGACGCACGATCTTAGTGAATCGCGCCGGACCCGAATCCTCCTCGGACAACGCACCACGGGCTCGCGGCGGGACCGGGTAAGTAAATCTGCCCCAATATGTAGAAAGGCGTCTTGTTGGCGACAACCCTAAAGCCACAATGGGGAGTATTCTGGGACAGCATTCGGAAGGGTTTTTATCAGTAATGAGATTTTTAAGTGATTACACTTGCAAGCATTCATGTGCATAAGAGCCAAGCCAAGCATTCATGTGCATAAGAGGGTCAAGGGTAATAGCTTTCTGGTGAAAGATCATTGAGATGACATCTAGTAAATGTGTATGTGGAGCTTTAGTCTTGTCTTTGATTTAAAACACATAGGGGGACATTAATCATAGTTTGTTAGACAGCTTTTGACGTTTTTGTGCACAAAAATCTGGCGCAGTTCATTAATTTGGCGCATTTATGCACCATTTTCTGGCACACGCAAAGTCCGGCACTTAGTGGTTTTGAGTCCCTGTGCCTTATCTGACATAGTGAGTGCCTGCTATACAGTTTGCTCAGCATCTATCACTAATTTGGGCCTAAAAACATTGGTTTTCGTTTGCCAAATGAAAAAATTATCTCTATGCAACATAAAAAAATCATTCTGCTCAGTTTGAAAATGTAAAATTTCACCAGTAACGACGTCATAATTTTCTATAGGATCATCTCTGTGAGTGATTATTGTCTTATCTGATAATATTATCAGTCTCCGTTTCCTGTATATTATAATAAAAAACGCAAAGACTCATTTGAGCAAGAATTTTTTTTTTTAACTATCTGTAACTTTTAATCGCTGTATTTACATCACAGTGAGATATTTTTGTGCAAAAATGAAGCCCTGAACGTTTTGTCACATTTTTTCTATCTGGTTCCATTATTAGTCTCAAATGAGATCGACTTTGTAGGGTAAGTTGGCACAAAATTAAGCGCTAATCAATCGCATATGCGACAATTCCAAAACGCATTTACTAAGGCAGAACTAGATCCATCATAAATCTCAAGCCAAAAAAAAAAAGAACAAACCAGCCGCAAAAATAGGCGAACCTGAGAGCCACTATGATTAATGTCCCCCATAGTCACCAAATTTAGTTTGGTCAAGTTTAGGATGCACGTGTTTAAGGGGTTATAGATAGAAGTGATTCAAAGATGACTCAGACCGTAAACAAAGAACCGCGTATAATGATCCGTTTTTTTCTGTGTAATATGCAGAATATTGGCTAAGCATTTCATACACATGCGATGGTCCATTAAATCATTTTAGCCATCCCATGTGTAATGTGTACAGTCCCCTTAGTGTGTTTGTAAGAGATAGGAAAATTAGTTTAGATAAGTGTACTCTGCTGCAGAATATGTCAGCGCTATGTGAGCCTCTAAATAGTAACATTATAAAATCTGTAATGCATTCATTTAGTACATGGGATATATACAGGGTCATACATGTTTACACATCAGAGTTTTTCTGTCCCTTCTACGTCTGGATTTGGTTCCAGACAAACACTGCAAGTTGAATGCAAATGAGTTGTGAGAATAAGCCAAGTCTCGATGACTTCATCGTCCCTGTGCGGCAGCTGCCTGACGCTGGGTATGGGGCTCACAATCTCTGACTTGTCCTGTTTAGCCAGATTTGTAGGACTGGGATCACTCTGCAGTTTGCACATTCCCTTCTGTATCTTCCCTAATCCTCCTCACCAGGTTATAGCTGTATATCATATATGATCACATATACCGTCCTATGATAAGTAATACGGATCTCATTTATGCTATTTGGCAGGGTCTCCTTCAGCCATGGCTAATTGTTGCATTGTGTGGATTTGGCAGGTATTGTTCTCGCTCTCATTGCTATGTACTGTGAATTGCTGGGTGTCTGCCCATGTGTTTGCCATCCTTGTTTCCATGGTAACCCACGCTAGGTGTTTCATTTGCTGTCATTCGTGGTTTTTTTGTGTCGGCGTGCGATGTAGGAGGCGCCTGTCACCTCCTTCACAGGGGATTGTGTTTGGGTTCAATGTCCTAGCTGAGGATTCGACTCCCTTCACATACACAGTATAAATGGTGTGCCCACATGGACGTGACAGAAAGGAAACTGTAGTTCCTAGATAAGGAACGGATTGCAAATACGTTGTATCTCAGATGTGGGTGCACACAGAAAAATGAGCGCAGCTGTTTAAACAAGAGTCTTAAAGGGAAACTCCTTTGCCACCTATTGGAGGTCTGATCCACATCTAGGCCTGTCTGTATTTCAGCCTATTGTTGGCTCCCTGCTATCATCCATTCACCTGGATATATCCCACTCCCCTAAATTTTGGCTGAAATTACACCATGCACATATATAACCTATTCTCCACCAGCTTAAAGGGGTTGGCCACTTTACCTCTTGATTTTTGTAATGTGTGTGTAGGTTTGGGGGGCAGGATATTAGATAAGTTACCAATATACAGGCGGTCCCCTACTTAAGAACACTCAACTTACATACGACCCCTAGTTACAAACGGACCCCTGATTATTGGTAATTTATTGTGCTTTAGTCCTAGGCTACAATGATCAGCTGTAACAGTTATCACAGGTGTCTGTAATGAAGCTTTAGTGTTAATCCTGATTCTTATGACAACCCAATATTTTTAAAATCCAATTGTCCCAGAGACCAAAAAAGTTCTGGCTGTGATTACAATGATAAAATATACAGTCCTGACTTACATACAAATTCAACTTAAGAACAAACCTACAGACCCTATCTTGTATGTAACCCGGGGACTGCCTGTACATCTAGTAATAGTTCTGCTCCGCTTTCTTGATATGTAAAGTGAATCCTCCTGTATTTACCTCATCACCCAGACATTCCTGTCCATAAAATTGAGAGAGATTGCGGGTCATGTGATTTCTATGTGCTCATGAACAATCTCCCTGCCAGGACCTTATCATAGTATTCGTGAATATAAGATCAAGCTCCTGGCAGGGCGATTGTTCATGGACAGATAGAGATCACATAACCATCTGCGGCCATTTCATGGTCAGGAGTGTCTGACAGGAGGCTTCACTTTAATATCAATAAAACAGTCCAGAATATGTAATAAATGTATATTGGTAAATTATCGAATATCCTGCCCCCCTAAACACTTACACACATTACAAAAAACATTAACTGTGACTATTTCGCTTTATACAACTGGGTTATATAGCAGATTCTAGAATACATACACATTTATTTGGGATCTGTATACTAATATTGGAAAAAGTAATTCCAGCTGTGCCTTAATATTGGGCTGTGGCCTGCATTTCTATTCTTGTTTTTTAATATTAATTAAAGGAAATGATAAAGTTATACATTTTAATAAATCTTTGATTCACAAGTGTTTACCCTAATAGGATTACATCATATTAAGGCTGCTAGATCTATGTCTGTAGCACCACTAGGCGCTATTTGATTTATATTCACTTTAGTGTGTTTTTGGCTACTTTTTTTTTAGCTACTTTGGGTTCACATACAAGTATACAAACAGAGGACAGAGTATGGGCATACTTACGGACAAGAGGAGCTCTGTTTCTCATGCACAGTATCCCTTTAATAGAGGTCTACCGATATTGACCTCACAAAGCTATAGACTGTTTTAGGTATTGTTCCTGGAGATATGTGTAATCATACCTTGAAGTGTGTTGTTAGTAAAAAGAGCACTGTGAAAAATACATTTGTATTCCAGGATTGTAGCTGGACTTGAAGCTCTGGGAGAGTGTCCTCACACTGTTTTGTTCTTCTTCTGCATTTAAACTGCTCCAAAGCCCCTCTTTCTGCTGTAATATCTAATCAAAAGACTGTTTTTTTCCATTACTCAGAGCAGAGAAGAGGGGCTAATGATAGGAATTATGGCTCTTCTTAGTGAGCTGGCTCATTAGTCTCCACTCAATAAGAAGAGCCGGCTCCCCTGGCTTCTGAGGCTTCCCAGGCCAGTCAATCACCCCACAACATTCAACTTGATTCAACAATGATTATATCGGGTAAAAGGGGGCGTGGTGAGTCAGTTAGGGGCGGGGTTAAGTGAGTCACTGAGCTCAGTGAGGTGAGCCACTTCACAATGTTCACGAACAAGAGCCGGCTCTTATAGAAGAGGAAGGTGGGAATTGCTGAAAGAGCAGAGGGGAAGGTGAGACAATGGGGCAGATTTACTTACCCGGTCCATTTGCAATCCAGCGGCGGGTTCTCTGTGCTGGATTCGGGTCCGGACGGGATTTATTAAGGCAGTTCCTCCGACGTCCACCAGGTGGCGCTGCTGCGCTGAAGTTCCCCGCAACGCACTGGAATACACCGAGCCGGGCTGAGTGAAGGTAAGTGCAAGCTCCGCGACACATTTTTTGTTTTAAATGTGGTGGTTTTTCCGAATCCGTCGGGTTTTCGTTCGGCCATGCCCACCAATTTCCATTGTGTGCATGCCAGCGCCAATGCGCCACAATCCGATCGTGTGCGCCAAAATCCCGGGGCAATTCAGGGGAAATCAGCGCAAATCGGAAATATTCGGGTAACACGTCGGGAAACGAGAATCGGGTCCTTAGTAAATGACCCCCAATGTAACAGCCTGAGGAGCTGCAGTGCAGAGGGGCTCTGGTAATGCCCTCAGGAGCCTTTCTGGGTCATGAGCATAATTTTAAAAGTTGATTAAGTATGAAGGCCATGGATAATAAGTAGAAGATACCACAGTCACGGTGCCTGGATCTATGAGTAAGTGTCCCTGGTTTATCCATGATGGTAGATTTTCTTTAAAGCAGAACAATCTATGAAATTACTTTCAGCCTCATTCATATATTCCTAATGTATTGTTATTATTATGACTGTTCACACATAAGACTCATTATACCGCATTCTGCACATGGGAGCGGATATGGGGTCCATTGTGCAATAATAAGTAAAACATCCGAATAATTGCGATGAATTATATGTTGTAGTTTAGGGTGTGAGAAATAAACATAAGAACTGGATTGCTCGCATTGTGTAGGTAACCACATTAGATGTCTAGGTAAAAAATAACAATGTACAGTTGTATTTCCGTCGTAGTCACAGTATAAACAACTAAGGGTTCATGTCCTGACGACTACGCCATAAACATGCAGGCCCAATTCAGCCGAGCATACAGGTCTATTAGAGGCGTCATGACTGATGTCTCCTAAAATTCCATGCCCCACACAATATCACATAATTTTTATTTTATTTTAAAGATAGGGGGCGCTGTGAAGCAGCTGGAAGATTGAAGATATGATTCCTGATCACAGATCACACGGTTGATAAAGGTGTCTCTTCTAATGAGACAACTTATATTAACCCATTAATCTTCCATTTTTTACGAGTTTGCTTTTATAATTGCATCTTCTTGGATACAGATACAATTCCCAGATAAAGATTGAATGTTCAGTAACTGAAATAATCAATGGTGGAGCCACTTGTGTCACTGACCCGGAGGTCTCTGGACTGGAGTTATATTGAATGTGACACAAGAATAAGTAATACAGAACATCGGACAATTCCAGCCGGATCCCTCAGCACACCCCCGCAGTGCACTCCTGTAGAAAGTCAATAGGAACTGAAAAGCCTAATGTGTGGAGAGTATTGATTCCCTGTACAGTCAATAATCCTCCGGGCATCGCAGAACATTGTGTACCCTATAAGCTATGGAGGTTGAAGTGGATGACTCGGTCACATTTTCATTGGACGGTATTTCATTGACACATTAATGTTCTTATGCAGAAGAATCGTTACATCACTTTATTATTCGCATTGCGCACAGTCCCACCGCATGTCATTGGACATGATAAAGGGGCTATCTGGCTTAGCATCAAGTTATCTCCAAATACCTTAGTCATAGAAGGTGTACTCTGTGTTTTGGGAATCTCTTTTTTTAGGTCTCTCTCATGCTGGAGGACCTAGGATGTCCTAATGTAGGGCCGCTGCAGAGAAACTGAACACTTTCTGCAAGTTCCCGCACTGATCTCTGCCTGATTACAGACATGAAGGTCATGGTTCATGTCACAGGCTGCGTGCCCAGAGCTTGTCTATTTGAGATGTGTCTCAGATGTGTCACTGGTGGTCTTGGGTTGCGGGCTCACCCGTGTCTCTCCGTGTGCCCCGCTCCGCTCCACAACTACTTACCCGTTATTGCTCCTGCTTCCAGGTCCTCGGCCATGCAAGGGCGTCCTTGCGCTCCGGCTTCACAAGATTTAAAGGGCCAGCGCGCAGTTAATTGGTGCTGGGTCTAACCCAGCCTCTCCCCGCACATCCTGCCGGAGCTTTGTGCCTCACAGCCTTAGAAAAGGCTTGTTTCCCATGAACTTTGCAATTAGTGTGATTTCCCGTTGTGACCCCAGACCTGTTCCCGTTTATGCTCCTCCGCCGCCAGCCCTGACCTTCTGCTCTGACCCTGAACCTGTGCCGCCTTTCCTGACCTTCTGCCTTGTTCCTGACTCTGATCCTGTGCCACCTGTCCTGACTTCCTGCCTGTCCCGACCATGAACCTGCCTTCCGTTTCTATACCTCGCCTTGGCAGCCAACGCGGACAAAGTCACGCCTGTGGAACGACCTGGTGGTACCACGCTGCAGCAAGTCTAAGCTACTTTGCTGTGGGCTCTGATGAAAACCGGCTGCCACTTAGACTCTGGTCCCAGGTGTCAGCTTACCATCGCCCGCGCTGGTTCAGTGAGTCCACTACCCTGGAACCTGACAAGATGTTTTCAAGATAGATGCAAAATCGGGATTGATGCAGATTCACAGTGTACATTAGCTTACAGATGAGTTGCTGATCCTGGTCTTGAGGTTTGTCTAACTGCACCTCTATTCAAGGGCAAAAAGTTTTCTGCATCTTATTATATGGTATCCTCCCAACTCTTCTCCAGACAATATAGGGCAGGGGTGACAAACCTATGGCATGGGTGCTAGAGGTGACAGTTGGAGCCCGCTCTCTGGGCACCCTAGTACAAAAAGGACTCATGACATCCTCCTGCAGTCCAAGGAAACCCAGTTCTGCTTTCAAACACACATCCTGGACTCCCTGAAACTACTAGAGGAGCAAGATGGTGTGGACAGAGGTAAATTACCTTTGGAGTTTTTGCTTCGAGCCCCACAATTCTTCGTGTTCAGGGGACCCTGGAAAGAAGCTACAACAACACACCCAATACACACCCAATTTAACCACTTTCTTTGTACTGTATTGGTGTCCTCAGGACGCTGATACAATTGAAAGCTGTGACAGAGCAAGGAGTTAAGTTACTTCTAATAATTTATTGCTAATAAGTTACTGTTGGCACTTAGTAAAAAATAAGTGGGTTTCGGTTGTCTTTTGGGCACTCGCCATCACTGGCACAGGGGATCATTGGGTTCAGCTGGGGTCCCTTTACCATATGATGAATGGATAGGCTGATCATGGCTGCAAAGCCTGTAGATTTATTTTTATGGGATTTTATGGTTTCTCAGATACAGTTCAATTACGCCTTAGGGTACATTCACACGACATATGTTCATCTGGGCGAACATTGAGCCGAGCGCTGGAGAGGAGAAGGGATAAGCGCTGCTCACCCCTCCCTTCTCCATAGAGAAGCGAGCGGATGGTGCCCTAACATCAATGGGTACTGATTTGCAGCCTGCAAATAGTGCCGCAAATTGATCCCCATTACATTGGTGTGAATGAGCCCTTATTATATAAGACTTTTTCGATTCCCATGTATCTTCCAAGTCATTGATGAAAATAGAAGCAATTGGAAAAATCTCAGTGCATACCCTGGACGGTGAGGTCATAACCTCCGAACCATCTGTGCTTTATCATTCCCATCTCCTCCTTCCATACATTCATGTGAATTTTAACGTGATGTTAACAATTCCATTTCCTTTTAAAGCTGCGGAACATGATGTTCTTATGTAAGACTCTCATATGCCTCATAGCCAAGTAGTGATAGATGGTAAAGCAGAAATAATTACCTCATAGCTACTAATTCTTTTCACCTTACATGATATTCTCCTCATGACCTGGAGGGTTTGTTACATTATTCCGCTGTACATTACAGAGATAGTCATCAGGAATAACAGGTAACCCCAAGGGAATTGTATACATTGACAATGACAGTTCACCATATTTAGAAAAATGTTATGTCGTAGATTTATTCATCTTGACTATAACACTGTCTGGGCCATACATACCAAGAAAATGTCATCAATTTATCATTCTATACAGATGGTGTATTATGGAGATTCATCACAATGGAAGACAAGTAAATGGTTCTTAATAAAGATTAAAATCAAAGAAAAAGAATGTAGTTTTGTCTAAATGGCCATATTTCAGTTCTGACAATAATAAAATATAAAGGCATGTTCCACTATAGGGGTATAAAGTAGAAACTTAGGAGTCTGAGTCGCACCTATGTGTGTCCATCAGATGACCAGGGCAGAGTTCCTATAAGTAAACCATAGGGTTTCCCATTCAGATACCAGAAACATTTCTGGGGGGGAGAGAACCTCAGTGCACCCCCCCCCCCTATTAGTGATAAGTGGACTCAAACCACAACATTTGGACTTCAGCCACAAGTTCGGGTTCAGCTTATCCCCCTACTTCCTCTACCCCCCGCCAGTGTTAACTCTTTAAAATCCTCTGGCAAAGCCACCATTTACTGCAGGATCAGTGCTCCCTGATGACATCACAAGCAGCAACGATTCCTGGAAAAAATGGCGACGTGCACGCTGGTATCCACACCAGTCGCAAGTGTTATCAGTGGGGGTAAGGGTTCAGATTCAGTAACCAAATAGAATTTTCTGGTTCCATTATACATATGGATAAGTAATGTGTCCACATGCATGAGCCCCTGCTCCGAGGCTTCAAATGTGGAGTTGGAGTGTAATGGACAGGGTCGGCTCCAGGTTTTAATAGGCCCCTTTGCAGTTAAGAACGAGGCAGCATTTAAAATTAGAAATTCAGAAACTAAAACAGTGTCCGGTTTCCTACTATATTCCCTAGGTTATCATCCCAAACAGCCCCTCACACCCTATGGATTTATTAGACACAGCCCCCCTCACCAACATGGGTTCCTTATGTACAGCCATATGTGGGCCCCTCCAGCAGCCCTGGACCCTGACACTTGCCCAGGTATGCCCAGTCCTGGCGCCCGCCCTAGTAATGGACTATACAGGTACTAACAGACTATATAGATCTAGCACTATGTGTACACTCCTGCTGACCCTCCCTGCTCTGTCTCAGGAAAGTACCCTGAATACTGATAACTAATAAGGAAAGTCCTTAGTACTTGCTCTAAAAGCACCTTGTTGATTCTGCATTATGAACACATGTTCTGTTTATCGACGTTCTTCTTTTATGATTTTGTAAATTGAAGATGTCTTGGTTTTTGTGTGGATCTGGTGCAGAGAAGGACACTAACCTCCTCTGTCCAAGTTGTCCTTGTTGGACCTTGACTTCCACTGCTCAAAAGAGTGAGAATACCTTGTCCCTTTGGTAAAATGGAGTAGTGGTCATGCATACTGTATGCCCTGCCCCATGGTTACATATATAATTTGCAACATTGAAACTGCAACTCAAGTTTTCCCACTGAGCCATCATGCTGCATAGCTATAGTGCTGACCACTGAGTTACCATGTAGCACAGCTATAGTGCTAAACACTGTGTCACCATGCAACAAAGCTATAGTCTTAAGCACTGAGTCACCATGCTGCAAAGCTTTAGTGCTAACAGAGTCACCATGTTGCAAAACTAAAGTGCTAACCACTGAGTCACCATGTTGCAAAGCTATAGTGCTAACTCCTGAGCCACCATGCTGCAAAGCTATAGTGCTAACTCCTGAGCCACCAAGCTGCAAAGCTAAGGTGCGAACCCCTGAACCAACATGCTGCAAAGCTATAGTGCTAACCACTGAGCCACCATGCTGCAAAACTATAATGTTCACCACTGAGACACCATACTACTAAACTATAATGCTAACCACTTAGCCACCAGGCTGCAGAGCTATAGCAGTAACCACTGAGCCACCATCCACATTTGCCAACAGACACCAAGCTTTCAGGAATAATCATGGAAATTGTTGCTGGTCCTAGTTTGAAAGGGGACAGGCAGGGTCGGTGCCAGCACCCAGGCAAGTGCCCGGGCCCAAGGCTGCTGGGGGGCCCACATTCAGCTGTACATAAGGAATACTTGGAGGTGAGGGCCTTAATATAAACTTGGGAATATTTTAGGGAACAGGAGTTTTAGTTTCTGAATTTTTAATGCCCCCATGTGAGTTCACTGCAAAGGGGCCCACTGAGGCTCTGTCACCCAGGGGCCTACTGATACCTGGAGCCGACCCTGGGGACAGGACACAACCCAAAAAATTTTCCCCCTGGTAGCTTGTATACACCGTTTTTTACCAAGTACAATTTCATAATTGTGCACCATGCTGTCCATCTTCTATAATAATGAACATATGCATAAGTCATTTAACACAATATATGATGTAAGGAAGACGTGATCCCACCATCTGATAGGAGTGTCCAATGTGCCTGCACTAAACATCATAGTCCTGTACAATCCTGAGATGTTATACAGTAGCTCCTGTATAAGGACACAAGACAGGAGATCTCTGTAACAAAAAAAGTCAGTGTTTGGAGAAGTCGGGTTTCGAAACCATCCATCAATATAATGTTACAGTAGAGTACACAACTAAGCCATTAACTTTTACCCCCCTTTGTCACACCCCTCCCTAGACAGAAACTAATATTAGTCACATAATCTGGAATTTACAGAATAATACACTGGCTTGCAAGGTAAAATCATTGAAGTAAATGGAGAAGAGGGTCCGAGAGTTATTGTGACACCTTTACAAACACCTTGGTAAATAACAACCCCAAACAATGTATACATGAACACAAAATATTCTGACACCATCATGCAAAATTGTGATGTTAGAACAATAACACACATCCAAGACCTACAAAAACTTCTACCGAGTTAACAAAAAGTCTATAAATTATGTAGCCTTATTTTGGCAAATTTAAGGCAAATTGTTGTCCATTTTTAATCTACGGACTATCAAAATATCGATGCATTGGGTAACTTGAATTTGAAGACCCCCAAAGGCCCAGGTCCTTACAATATTTGTATATTCCAGACCTGTGGGTTTTGTGATTTTTTTTGAGCTCCATGGTTTATAGGAATGCTTTTGTGCATGTACAGTACAGAAGGACCTGTCAGATCTATGGCTTTCTGAATGGGTCCAGAACTGCACTAACTGGAAAAACATGGATTATTTTCCTCCTCCGGTCACCGGGACACACAAAGGTCTCTGAGCTGGAAGCCGTGTGATTAGTGAAAGTGCACGTGCTGCTCGGTGGCCATCAGCAGTGGACAAACCAGTTTCCAGAATCCATTATCCTTTATGTAGGGCAATGTATCAGCTGTTACTGGACATTTACATTGTCAACATAAGTGCCTGGAGACTTAGTGTGAACAAGGGTGTGAAGAAATTATAGATAAGAAGAATTAGGATTGTATTTTTTAAGAAACAGCGCCCCACTTCATGCTGGGTGTTTAATCTTCACCCCATTCAAAAAGAGGTAAAACCAGGCATAATAGGAATCTCAAGACTTTTCCATTACGGTATTATTTCGGGATCAGAAAAAGGAGAGGGTGTAGTCCAGCTTCCAACGAAAGGCAGAAGAATAAGGTTAAAAATCCACTTTATTAGAAAAAATGTCATGATAAAAACATTAACAGACGTCCATTAGGAGAAAAACTGACGCGTTTTGGACGAGAAAACGTCCTTAGTCGTAGCCGGGATGCCTAATGTTTTTTTTCTAATATTGAAAAAAAAAAAAAATGTATTTTTAAAAAAAAATTTGTTAGCCCTCTCTAATTAGCCATATAATAGACGGCGGTACTACAGTATCACAGTGCTATGCCTCACAGCAGTCTAATCAATGTGGAAACATGGCCGTCAGTAGACATTGCAGCACCATAATATAAGGGGGCCAAATGGTAATGCTGGAATCATTGTTTTTTCACCATTTCACAAAAATTTTTAATAACAAATCATCAAACAGTCAACAATTCGCCAAATTAGTATAGGTAAATATTACAGAGCAACCTAAAAAAAATAAATTTCATTATTCATAAGGAATTTTTCTTTATTCATAGGGGGAAAAAGTTATTGGTGCTAGAATATTGTGGTATTGAGTTTTTTTCCAAAAAAAGCACAATAAATAATAATCTCACATTCTTATTGTGATGTAAAGGCTTAAAAAGACCCATAGTAAAAAGACGCATTCAAATATTTTTTTGCATTTCTCAGTACACGGCAAGTACATTTCCCAATTACGATGTGTCCCACAAAAACTAAGCCCTCACTAATTTTCTTAATGAAGATGCAGACCTGGTCTGTTTTCGGAAAAAAGCTTAAAGCTGCTTGGTTGACTGCTGAAGCAGCTAAATTAGCATCTTGGAACTAAATTTCATCCACAGGAATGTCCTCTGTAGGCTTCCTTTGATTGGCTGGGCTAGACATGTATAAGAACAGTCCAGATGCTGCGCGGTAATACCTAGATTGTAAAGGTGCTATTGTCAGTGAATACTATGAAATAATACGTAGATCATATAAATGTGCTGTTATTGAATAGCTAGCAATCATACCTAGATTGTAAAGGTGCTGTTGTTAGTGAATAGTGCACAGTAATACCTACATTGTAAATATGTTGTTGTCACTGAAAAGCATGCAGTAATACACAGATGATAAAGATGCTGTTGTGAGTGAATAGCACACAGTCATATATAGCTCATAAAAGTGCTGTCAGTGAATAGCACGCAGTAATAACTAAAATGTAAATGTACTGTTGTCAGTGAATAGAGGGCAATAATATCTAGATTATAAAGGTTCTGTTGTCAGTGTATAGTGCACAGTTATACCTAGATTGTAAAGGTGCTGTTGTCAGTGAATAGCGCGCAGTAATACTAAGAACATAAAGGTGCTGTTGTCAGTGAATAGCGCGCAGTAATACTAAGAACATAAAGGTGCTGTTGTCAGTGAATAGCGCGCAGTAATACTAAGAACATAAAGGTGCTGTTGTCAGTGAATAGCACGCAGTAATACTAAGAACATAAAGGTGCTATTGTCAGTGAATAGTGTGTAGTAAAAAATTTTATCATAAAAGTGCGCAGTAATACCTAGATGCTGGGTCAAAGTTTGGCCTAATGTCAGGGTCCTGAAGTGAATTTTGTTGCAAAATTCGGACAACCTCATGAAACCCAAATTTCAACAAAACCACTCATCTCTACCCCCCAAAAATGAATCATAATAAAAAAAGTTATGGCTTTTGAAAGCTGGAAATGCTAAAATGGAAGAGGCCAGTTTGAGAAGCAGTCAGTAGGACCTGTAAACAAGCTGTTGATTGCTTCCAGTGACATCTAGCAGAATTGTGCCTCGCACTATGTACAAGATGTGTAAGATCAGTAATGTAATATATTTGCAAAGTTACTGACCCTCAGATGGTATCTATATGCACACTTGGTGTTCTTTATTAGGCCATCTATACAAGATATTCCATAATTAAACATATACAGACGAGTGTCCCTTTAAAATTCATTGTCTACTTTTTTTTTTCAAGCTCATTTCATATTCAGCTCCTTCTCCAACAAGTGACTAAATATTAATTGACCTGTCACATGAGATTTCAATAATCGCCCTCGGGATAAATCATTAACTAAAATCATGGCCATGAACACGACAGCTTCAGAGGTTTACAGCACGGAGTACTCCCTACACTAATATAATATGCTCCTGACTGAGAGATTGGAGTAACTTCACCTTATCATGGCACTACACCCCTGTACCTCTGCCAGTGATTATGAGTGACCAGAACATGAAGCAAGTAAAGATTTATTGTGCTGCAGTTCACCTGATAACTCACACATCAGTCCACATTAGTAGTCAGTGTGTATAGCCAGTCTTTGGTATACGCTGACCCCCTGGAAGCAGTGGATAAGATTTAAAGGGGACTTCACACCACATCTGCCATCTCCTTAAACCCTTTAATTGATGTTATTCCACTGATTCCAGAATGCAACACCACATTTATCAACGGAGAATTTTCAAAAGAACGCAAATTTAATCGCAAAACTACACCACATAGGAGGTGGTGTATGTGGGTGCATTCAGGTTAACCTGTGATGTGGTCTCCTTGTACCCTTCGATTCCCCACAACATAGCTTTAATTGCCTTGGGACATCACTTGGATAAATATACCAACTATAGTGCGGAACACAAAGAATATATCGTGGAGGTTTGCCTCTATCTGCTTACACATAATTATTTTATGTTTGATGATTCTTTTTATGTCCAACTTAGAGGGGTTAGTATGGGAGCTAAGTTCTCTCCATCGTTGGCCAACATCACCATGGCTTGGTGGGAGGAGAACGTGATATACAGCCATGACAACCCGTTCCTGGGTTGCGTTCACTGGTATGGCAGGTACATCGACGATTTGCTCATCATTTGGAGCGGCGATGTGCCTGCCATACCGGTGTTCGTTAACTACTTGAATGATAACCCATTCAACCTCCGTTTCACGTTTCACACAGATGATGTCCTAATTACATTCTT
Source organism: Engystomops pustulosus (assembly GCA_019512145.1). Taxonomy (NCBI): domain Eukaryota; kingdom Metazoa; phylum Chordata; class Amphibia; order Anura; family Leptodactylidae; genus Engystomops; species Engystomops pustulosus. The sequence continues at coordinate 14,825,786 of CM033642.1, read as the reverse complement.
AGACCTGAATTTGGAGGGCATACCAGGTGACAAGATCCACACATCCAGTTACCGCAAGCCCACTGCGGGCAATACCATCCTACATGCGACCTCTCAACACCCACCACATACGATCAAGGCGATTCCGGTGGGCGAGTTAATTAGAAGTAAACGCAACTGCAGTACGGAGGACACATATACGAAAGAAAAAAGCAAAATACACAAGAGACTAAGGAAGAGGGGTTATCCGTCATGGACTTTAATTAGGGCCGAGAATAAAGTTGAGAAGAAAGACAGGCAGCACCTCCTAAGTCCCAATATGGTAGACACAAGGAGTGAAAGGAAGAACGGAGACGATCACAAGGACCATAGAAATAGTAATAAAATGAAAGCCGTTCTACCAACCCTAGTCTTCCAATATAGCCCTCAATTTAAAATGATTTCTGCAATCATCCAAAACAATATCCCCATACTAAAAACAGATCCTATTCTAAACAAAATCCTTTCACAGGGCCATAGAATAGTATCACGTAGAGGGAGAACTTTGGGTAATATTCTGTCGCCATCTCTGTTTGAATCAGGTACACGACCAGCACCTACCTGGTTAAAGTCCCAAGGATTTTACAAATGCGGTGCCCCAAGATGTTCCACTTGCAAATATGCTCTAAACAAAAAGAAATCAGTCAGTAACAGTGCAGGGAATTGTGATTTTCCCATAAAGAGTTTTATCAATTGTAACACACATAATGTAATTTATGTCATCAAATGTTCCTCTTGTGATCTGATGTACGTGGGTCAAACCACTAGGAAATTCAAAACTAGATTTTATGAACATCTTTATGACATTCTTCACCCAGAGGGTCGTAACCTATCTGCCGCATCAAGACACTTTGCAAATACCCACGGAAGTAATATTAATAGCCTAACTACCTTTGCCATAGAAAGGGTACATATACCAAAAAGGGGAGGAAACCTGAATGACATTTTAATAAACCGAGAGGCATTCTGGATTTTTAATTTAAATACCCGTTCCCCATACGGTTTAAACCTAAAAAAAGAAATCATGTACCATTACTGTAAAAATTAAAAAATTGAAATATTATTAAATAAAAAATCAAAAATTAAAAACTCAACTATCTAATATGGCATCAATGAATCCCAAGATATCAACTCACCAGTTATGCTGCTACCATTTCACCAGGTTTTGTTTCTTGTTTACTGTTTATTGTTTTATATGCAAACATGATACTCACCGCAGGATGCTTTTTCCCTATAGGAGGTTTCTATGTTATTTATAACAGTAAATCATTTGGATATTTTATTATTATGTTGTATATATGGCTATGTGCTTTCCTTGTTTTTAACTGTTCTACTGATTACTCCCCAGTATCCCCTCCGGCCCGGTGCTGTCCCGCGACTGGACCGTTCCACTATGCAATGTGAAGACCGTATCTACGGCCCCCCGGAGCGCTACCGTCGCGGGATGGTGTCGGGGACGGTTCCAAAGAATAATATTTTTAAAAATACCAATATTTCTCATGTATTCATCTATGCATACTGCAACACTGCCCTATTTAATGCATTTGTGGAGGTAATTTTCTAGATACATCAGCAGGACTTACCATGCTTTATATTATAGGGAGTGAGAATACCAAACTCCTCCCTTCTAATGCATGATCATGTATGCACCGGAAATGATGTAATCACTAGGGGAGGGCTTCCCTCACTAGTGGGAGTTTTAAATGTGAGTCTGATTTTATACTTACTTATGCTTGTCATGATTAAGAGCGGGGTCTCCGCTCGAAACGCGTTGACGTAACCCATGCCTGGGCACTTTTACAACTGAGATGAAATATCTTTAATAAAGCTTGACGAAATCTGAAGAAGTTGGCTGGACCGTGATCTTTTTGTATTGGATTTGTTTCGCCTGAGCAGCAAGGTGGTCCGTGCCATTTCCTTCTCAGACATATGTCTGCTATTGGAAGTTACGGTGAGCTGGTATTTTAACTTTTTGGGTGCATTCCTACTACAGGGGGAGATTTATCTTAAACTTGCATAATTTTGAAGTTTTCGCTCAATGTTATGTTTGAGGTATGTGAGAATTTTGTGTGCAAAACCATTGCAAAAAGGCAGAAATTGAGCAGATGTTAAACATACGTGCGACTGGTGCAGTCTTTTCGCATAGAGCACACACAACTGATTAACATTGGGGAACATTTACTTAGATAAGTAAAGTTCACAGTGCATTGTCTGTCTATAATGCACCGTGCTGCGATTCCCTAAGATCGTGCGGCCGATATCATGAATGTGTCGCTTCCCCGCTCAAGTCTGACAGTGTTCACCATCTTTTTAGTGGAGCATCTAAGTGCTAGGGCTTGCAACACAATTTTAAAGTTAAATCTCGCACTCAGTCCGAATCAGTCGGACTGTCTGACAGCACGCCACCTAATTTGTGTCGCATGGAAGCCAGAGCAGCTGCGCCACAGAAGGAATGCGTACAACACAATCCCAGCCCAGATACTTCTAAAATACCTGTGCAAGCCGTGTAAACCCCAAAAAAACGGTGCACAGTCCGACGAAAGTGCAGAGCGCAACAATTAGTAAATGAACCCCAATGGTTCATGTGCTCATACATCTCCATTGAGGACACACGTATGATGCAGCAGACACTTACCTCTTATAGCTGTGATCATTGCAGTTTGCAGCTGTAAACCTGTTATATCCCGCCACCTGTTGAATACAACAATTGACAGCCAGGAGCCTCTCTGAGGCCTAGTCCAGAATTTAAAATATATGCAACATCCCCCACCTGACCTTTCTCAGTGGCTGGAGGACGCTGGGGTCCTGAACACCGGAGTGGCTGGCTGATGTGGCCTTGGGCACTGCGATAATCACTGGGCTTGGTATCAGGGAACAGAGGCCTTATCCACAGCCTGCACGTCTCCTACAAGAAAATGTAGGGGAAGGCTGACAGAGTAGGTTTCTCCCTGGGGAAACCCTGGTGTATAGATAGGGATCCCTGGGGATTAAGGATGGGGTGCCCGTGATGGTGTACAGGCGGATCCAGGGATCACTCAGAGGCACGTTGGTGAAGTATAACTTACAGTTCTTTATTGGAACAGGCAATAGCCTTAACAGCAGCAAAACTTCAGGTGGATGGAGGTAGGTGGTTGGAGCTCAGGTCCTCAGGAAGGTGTGGACACAGCCTGGTAAAGTAGCTTTAGGCTGGGCTGGTTGTGTATGGGTGAGGCCCCTTCCACACTTGCGTTGCATTTCACGTCAGAGTTTGCTCAGGGTGCGATCAGGGTTTGGTCAGTGAAAAACGCGTGTTTTCAATGCAATTTCAATGCACTTACCTGCGCGTGAAAGGACTCAGGACTGAGCTCTATCTTTACTATGGCAATTGCTGCGTGAAAAACGCAATGCGTTTTTTTGATGCGTCTCCATAGACTTGAATGGTGCGTTTTTCACGCGCGTGACTTGCAAAAGTAGAGCATGCTGAGATTTAAACGCACGTTAAAAAAAAATGCCATCTCCTTAAACCCTTTAATTGATGTTATTCCACTGATTCCAGAACACTTGGAATTTTTTCTCTAACCCTCACCGTTCCAAAGCAGTCAGTGACATTAGTTATGGCAACCAATAGACTAATTCAGCACTCTCCTGTCAAGTGGGAGGTGCCAGACCATCTGTTCCAGACCACCTACTTGACAGTAGAGAGAGTTACTCAAGCTAGATCTAATGACTCTGACTGTGGGGGTTCAGCCTGGCTAGAGAAAAAATTGCAACTTCTCCATGTCAGTCAACTTTAGATCCATCTATGTGAAAACCTGAAGAAGGTCGGATGAAATTCTTGGGTTTAGAGGACTGAATTAATTTTTTTTTTATATACCCCAAGAGCTGAATGCACCCATGGTGTATGTTTTAGTAAAAATAAAAGGGTAATGTACTCATAAGACAACCTCTAGAAAGCCAAAAAAGAGTTGTCTTATCAGAACTAACCAGGTCTGTATTTGGGTGTCTGGACTTTGTAGTATGGTTCCCATTTCACACCCCAATCCATGAACCAGAGTAGACAGATACTGTCCTCACCATATAACAGCCAGACTTGGACTACACCTTGCTCTGCTCGGGGGTTACAATAGATATAACGTGCCATGAACCATGAGGCGGTGGTGCGGGATCCTCAGGAATGTGATGTATCCACCACTTTTACAGCTGGTTTCCATTTTCTTATCTCAAATGAAACTGTAAATATTTTTGAAATTGTTTCTAATCTGGAACGCAGGTCGTTGCCTTTTTGGGATCGTGTATCTCTAGTATGGAGTCAGTAACATCAGGGTAGCGTGCTGCAGCAGGGATGTCTTCCCCACCTAGGTTAAGCAGAATCTATCTCACATATGAAATGTTATCATCTTATAAGAGATAATATCCAAATATAATAGTGGCCATTAATGGCAGAAACACAACTTTGTGGCCGAGAACCAATAAAACCATGGTGCAGCTCTTCTCTAGAATAGTCGTCCCTTAAAGAGGACCTGTCACCCAAAATTTCGGCACTAGGAACTGCTTACTGAAGTAAGCAGCTCCCAGTGCTTAAACAAACGCCTCCGGTAACGCTATCTAACACTGCGGCAGGGTACAATGTAATCATTGCTGCCTCTTCCCCGGACCGCCCCGCTGGCTCCATAGGCCGGCGGTGACTGCCGCGCGTCATGCGGCAGTCACCGCCCCTAACCCCGCCCCCCTCATGAATACATCAGACCGCTTTGCGGAGGTTTCCGGTAACGCTATCTTTCTAACACTCCGCCATTTGTTCAAGCACTAGGAGCTGCTTATTTTAGTAAGCAGCTCCTAGTGTCGAAATTTTAGGTGACAGGTCCTCTTTAAAGGTCTATTCCCATTTCAGCAAATTAATGTTATTGTTTGTATTATAAAAAGTTATACAATTTACCAATATACTTTCTGTATCAATTTCTCACGGTTTTTTAGATCTCTGCTTGCTGTCATTCTATAGAAAGGTTCTATATTACTTCCAGTGGATAGAAATCTGACCATGGTCACACAGGTGCATGGCTCGTTATATCACACAGCTCTGATTACTCTTTATGATATAACGAGCAGTGCACCTGTGTGACCATGGACAGATTTCTGTCCACTGGAAGTAATATAAAACCTTTCCATAGAATGACAGCAAGCAGAGATCTAGAAAACTGTAAGGGATTGATACAGAAAGTATATAGGAAAAATGTATAACTTTTTATGGTAAAAACAATAACATTAATTTGTTGAAATTGGACCACCCCTTTAAGTCCTAAGCTAGGACAAATCTGGTAAATTGTGCATCCAGTGCACTTAGAGGTTCATGTGCATTCTCATAAAAGATGTGGCATTGGTATGTGTCTACTCCCATTACAATATTTTTGGTCTAGGAAGCACATCTGACATGATTTATATTTGAGTTTAAATTATAGTATATAATATTTAGATATATTGAAATATATTTACTGGATTCTATCATTTTTTTCTCTGTTTCCATAATTGATTACTCCGATACAGTAAAGAAAAAGGTGTTTGGACCTCGGATATTCCTATTCATATTAGAAGATTCAGCCAACATTAAAGGGTTTTCCAAAACTTGGAAAAAACCTTGAGGGACTTGGGATAAGAGGGGCAAAATAAAGAAACCTACTTACCCTTCCCCAGTTCAGTACGCTGGAATTTGTCCCTGTTCTCAGCCTGAAAGAGTCAATGGGAGCTACTTCAGTCATAGATTGGCTCTTCCGTATACAGTGATATCCCGTAGCCAACGGACGTGATATTTCGTGGTCATAGGATGTGATATTCTGTATACAGTGATATCTCATAGCCAAAGAATATATATTTTGACCACGAACGATATATTTCGTGGTCAAAGGAATTGGGTTCCCCATCCTGATTCCAACTGTTGGACTGATAGACCTCTGTATCTACTTTACATCCTTTAGCTTTATGTATACTTATGGTACAGACCAGAGGTGACCTTGGGAAATATTATATTAAGACAACCATACTGTTTGCTTTTACCTATACCTGCATTTCCTTCCACATTACTCTCAACTACAAAGGTTTGTCCAAGGATCTAAACAGGAAGTGAACTTCTGCAGGACCTTTGGTCACATGGTTGTTATAGCTGCAGGTCCTGTTCTATGAAGGGGCTGATGCTATGATGACAGAAAGAGGAGTCAATGTGATGACATGATAGATTTGCCTTTAGGTAGTATATAACATGACTTAGACAAGGGTATATAGGGGGACCAACAATATCTGCCTCTTGCTTGCAGCACGTTGTGTCTCATCGTCTTCATTGTGCACCTCCATGCGATGGACTTGTATGGTGTGATGAGATCCAGTGCAGACATGCCATAGCTCTCCAGATGACTTCATGTTACCATGCTTACTATCTCATTCTGGCTTGTGAACAAACCCCCTTCAGAAACGAAACACTCACAACATTGAACTTTAATCTGCACTTGAGTCACCTCTCGCTTGGTGCAGGTCCTGACTGTGTTTGAGTAATTGGTTAATAAGTGACAAGAACAACAAGCACGGTCTATAAAGCGACTACATGTGCTAAATCCAGCCGCAAGAGAACCAATAAGAACCAAATAAGAAAAAAAACATAAAAAACTAAAAATCAGCAAAACAATACATTGTTTAAATTTTTTTTTTCTTTAACAAAACTCAAATATACAAAACAAAAATATAGATTATACATACAGGCAGTCCCCGGGTTACATACAAGATAGGGTCCGGAGGTGTGTTCTAAAGTTGAATTTGTATGCAAGTCGAAACTGTATATTTTATAATTGAAGTTCTAGACAAATTTTTTTCTATTGCCCCAGTGACAATTGGAGTTTCAAAATGTTTGCTGTAATTGGACCAAGGGTTATCAATAAAGCTTAATTACAGACACCTTACAGCTGGTCATTGCAGTCTGGGACTATAGTAACATCCAGAGAGCTTCACCAGAGGTCACAGTGGGAAGAGGTGTCACTATGGGTTGTCTGTAAGTCGGGTGTCCTTAAGTAGGGGACCGCCTGTATATGCAATTGCACTATTGTGGTATTATAGCCTCTGTAATCACACTAGCATGCCGATGGTTGTGGGTGGCTTTACAGTTTACAGAGAGATGAGCTGCAATACTAGACACAACCAACAGACAGGGGTGGTGCTGTTAACACAACAATAGGGCAGTGTTTTTGGAACAACAACTCCTACAAAATCTACTATGAAAATCATGATAAAAGAGGGACACTTACACATCCAGACACTGTGACTGTGGTATCTTCTTATATATGTTATCCATGGCCTCCTTCCTTCTAAAATCACTTATGCTAATGAGAAAGAAGTGTACCATGGGGGGGGGGGGGATTCCTAGCGTATCCTTACAATGAAGTGCTAGGATGTATCCCACTGTATGAGAAAACTCTGGCAGCAGCAATGTTCAGGGTGTTTCCCCCATAATTTCTCTGTTCTTGTATGGATAGTTACATCACTGGAGCCCTCCCTCAGTGTATGCTCAGCAGAGGGCGGGGGAAGGATGCAATACTGTTGCATCAGTCCCCTATTGCCTCCAATGGCCTCCACTGAACGTATGCCTCACTCGGCAGGAAACAACAGGGTGGGAAGACAGTATATGGGCAGTATAAGGAAACAAAGGCAAAAAAAAATGCCCCCCATCAATGTATATGCTCAACGTATACGTCAGGAGGTTTCCTAGTATATATGCTCATCATATACATAAAACAACTTGAGAACCCAGCCAAAGTCATGCTCAAGCAAATAAATCGTGGACTAAACTTCATCCATTTTACTAACTTCTACCACTGCATATGGGTGAGATTTTATTATCTTTTGGTCTGTTCAGACTGGGTTCTACATGGGTTGAACATGCAATGTTTTTAGATAAACACAGCTTTATGGTAGGTGGCCATCATGCCGTTTATGGTAATGACATCCACCGCCCGTTAAGCTCTCATTTATCAATGGTAAATATTTACCATATAGGTTCCCGCTATGACATAAGCAGTTTTGCCTCCTCTATACGACTGTTTACACTTTACAAGTGACCTTAGACCTGGTGTCTGGAGATTCCTGGTATTAACCCATGAACATTGTGACGCTCCACTATAAACTGCTGAATTCTCAAGTCCACTAAATGATTTTCAATGTATTGTAAAAATACCTGACTGTAAACTATTAGTTCAGCTTGAAGATTAGCAGATTCGCTGAGGCATCCTGGAGAGTAGAATCTACCTGAAGGCTCTGCCGCTAAGGGATTGACCCTTATTAAAGAGACATAGGGGGTCATTTACTTACCCGGTCCTGTCGCGATCCAGTGGCGCGTTCTCTGAAGAGGATTCGGGTCTTCCGGCGATTCACTAAGGTCGTGCGGCCGATGTCCACCAGGTGTCGCTGCTGCGCTGAAGTCTGCCGAGGTTCGCCGGAGTTCACCATCCTATTCCCGATGCATGTGAGTGATTGATTTTGCGGCACAATTCGTTTTTTAAATTCCGCAGTTTTTCCGCATCCGTCTGGTTTTCCGACGGCCACGCCCCCGATTTCTGTCGCGTGAAAGCCGGCGCCGATGTACCACAATCCGATCGCGTGCACCAAATTCCCTGGACAATTCGCCGCAAATCTGAAAAATTTCGGAAACCCGGCGGAATAAAGCGATTCGGACCCTTAGTAAATGTGCCCCAGAGTGTATAAAGAGTTTTTCAGTGGGAAAAAGTTCACACCAGTCCAACCCATTAGTGCAGATGCAAATGTCGTGAAGTATGACCAGTAATTTACTCTACATGGATAAATTGTGACAACTATAACCAGGGCATCTAAAAACATCACCACACAGCTCCACAGATCAGTGACACAGGCATCAGTAACATCTAGCGCCATAACAGGATATGATCAGGAAAACGGCTTCATTAGTCCTGAATTAATTGTAAGATGTTTTCCACACTGCGCCTGTAAAAATACAACAGTCACTTACAATCTAATGTCACCTGGATAGCAACACTGTGCTCCTAAGTAGTATATAACCCAAACTACACAATTTAACATACAACCCCCTAATAATTTATTAAATAGTGACACCTTAATAAATTAGTATATAAAACACAACCCTAATGAACTCATATACACCCCCAAATTAAAATAAATGCAGTTAAATTATATGCAGAACGCCATATACAGCCCGTGTTTTTAAATCTAGCCCCCATAGACAGACCCCCCCCCCACTTTAATTATATGCAGTACCCCATAATAGCCCTCCCTTTAAATGTCCATTTTAATTAAACATCTGGACCCCTTATACAATCCCCCCAGTTAAGTTATATGAAGTATCCCAAGAGCCCACCTCCCAGTTCACTTACTAACTTAATATCCATATTAATTCTGCCGCCCCTTCATGGTTCTGCATCTGCTGCCTGAGGTGGGATTTTCATCCCGCCCCATGGCAGACACAGCCTTGATTATAAAATAAACAGACCTCTCCTCAAATTAACAATATTAAATACAATACATTGTTTACAGATGTATTATAGTTTGTGTAATCAGTGGTGTAAATGGGGGAGGCCAGACCCCATAGCGATATTGTATTTGGGGTTTATCTGGCCCCAAAACTATTAGGGTATATACACAAATTGTAAAATAACTGAGAGATGTGCGGGACATTCCGAAATCTTCAGAAACCAACCAAAAGCCGATTTGCAGCAGATTTTGCACGGTGTGTACCATTTTTGGGATACCCACGAGAGAAGAGGAAGTCGGAGCATGGGAGGTAAGTACTGAGTGGAGGCTGCTGCTGGATATTTTATTGAGTGGAGGCTGCTGCTGGACATTTCATTGAGTGAAGGCTGCTGCTAAATATTTTATTGAGTGAAGGCTGCTGCTAAATATTTTATTGAGTGGAGGCTGCTGCTGGATATTTTATTGGGTGGAGGCTGCTGCTGGACATTTCATTGAGTGAAGGCTGCTGCATGTTTTATTGTTTTATTGAGTGGAGCCTTCTGCTGGATATTTTATTGAGTGAAGCCTTCTGCTGGATATTTTATTGAGTGAAGGCTGCTGCTGGACAGGGGGGGATTGCAAGATATTGGGGGTCATTTACTAAGGGCCCTATTCGCGTTTTCCCGATGTGTTACCCGAATATTTCCGATTTGCGCCGATTGTACCTGAATTCCCCCGGGATTTTGTCGCACGCGATCGGATTGTGGTGCATCGGCACCGGCATGCACACGACGGAAATAGGGGGCGTGGCCGAACGAAAACCCGACGGATTTGGAAAAACCGCCGCATGTAAAAAAGGAAATTGTGTCGCGGAGCTTGCACTCACCTTTATCCAGGATAGGATCGTGAACTTCGGTGCATTTCAGGGAACTTCAGCGCAGCAGCGCCACCTGGTGGACGTCGGAGGAACTGCCTTGATGAATCCCGGCCGGACCCGAATCCACCGCATAAGGGAGCCTGCTGCTGGTGTGTATGAGTATGGTGCTGTGAGTATATGTTGGTATACCATGTATGTGTATTTTCAAGTGTAATGTGCGGGGTGGCAGCACAATCTTAGGTATATGGGGGTCCCGGTCAAAGTTTGTTACTAGTAACTAGTAACCACTGATACTTACCTCTCCTGTGCCCGGTTGGCAAAGGCCAAGCTAGAGGTTTCATTAAAGTGTTACTCCAACCCACCAGGCAGTTTTATACAGATGACTTGCCCTAAACCCCACATCAAACAGCCTCTGGCACCAGAAACTGTACGGTGGATAGTGCTATAAGCAGAAGGCTCTGTCTGTTGTGCAGTGGTCATGTGGGAGAAATACAACTCAGTTTCCATTCTAGTGATCTGCTGCTATACAATGGTCGGGACCTTCTGCTTCCAGTTCTCTTAGCTTTAGAGATGACATCATATGTGTCCCATGTAGACATACCCTTAGGAGGAGCCCAGGCTGAGTCCCCCGATCTTCTGATTGTCATACTGTAGCTCTATGTATAATAATAGCTCATAGACTGTGAGTTTAGTCCCTGCCACTTAGTGTCTGACCCATAATTGCCTTGATGTCAGCATACATTACATGCAAATACTGATGTATGAACAGTGAATATAGATGGCAATGTCTAGATCTGTACATGACTTGACATCTCATCTAATGGGAATCAGCTGTATAAGTTCTGGGAAAATGTTGACCTCTTAGATTAAAGAGACAGCTCCAGCTCTTCCCAGAAGAGGAGATCTAGGCACATTCCCCGATGTGACTTAAGCCAAAAATCACTGTGAAACCACAAGATACGATGCATAACCCATTCACACATGATAGCTGGGGCTACTTTATTAATACATGACCTAGTATGGGTCAGTATGATAGTTCTGTACCAGAGCACCTAACAAGTGCCCTACAAAGTACCAACCGCTCATTCAACTTTCCTCAGCCGCATCTGATGTGGATGTTGACTCTCTGTTGATAACACCTTCATAAATAGTCCTTTTCTTGGAAAAAAAAAGATGGAGCTATGTAGGTAAATGAAGATTTTGTAATATGCAAATGAACATTTCAAGTGCACAAGGTGCATGCTGGTACACCAAATCACTACCTATCTATACACCTGACTAACAAGTTTTATTCTATTTTACCGTCATGAAGGTCATGAAGGTCTCCATAATGTTGGCAAAGCCTAAGGGTATGTTAACACAATGTTATTTTTAACAGGTATTAAGGCAGTCTTCAGCTTCCACATCTTCTCCAAAAGAAATCTGCCTCCTATTGCCTTCCCGTTTCGACTCATAGAAAAAAGTACCAAAATCTCCCTCCTCAAAATGCGCTGCAAGTAACACTATGTGAACCTATCCTTTAAATGGGTAAATGGGCAGAAATCCAAGCAGAGATTCAAAACTAACCTCCCAAAAGTGCCAGATTGAGAAGTTCAGTGGAATTTTGGAAGTTTCCCGCAGTCTTGGATGGCAAGAGGTATATCCTGGGCTTCAAATCTATCTGCATATTCTGCCCACAGATGGAGTTCAATGCAACGTTGAAGCAGGCCGGAGCCTCCTCCATCTCTCCTGCTGGGTTCAAAGCGGGAGGGGCTAGAGAAAAAGGGGCATTATAAGTGGGAGTAGCTATAAAAAGGGGAATTATAAATGGGAGGGGCTAGAGAAAAGGGGCATAAGTGAGGAGCTGGGGAAAAGGAGCATTATAAGTGGGGGTCTAGAGAAAAGGGACATTATGTGGGGTGGGGGTAGAGAAAAGGGGCATTATACATGATGGGGCTAGGAAAAAGTCAGAATTTATAATAGACGGTCAGCAGAAATTCGAGCAATATAGAGGGTATGGTGTAACAGGAAGGGGCAGTGTACTATGTGGGGCCACTAAGGTGTGGGGGGCAGTTATGGGGTGGGACAAGGCTTTTGAACTGTTATATTTTTTTGCATCATTATTTTATCACCTATTCAGAATGGGGATGAGTCAGGAATTCACTTAAAAATAAAATTTTAATTGGAAGGAAAATTCCCCCATAACATGCTCCAGATGCTGCAATGTGCGGTATGTGCTAAACCCCTGACACACTGATCACATTAGTAACATGTACATTTCAGAAACCTTTTGGACTATTTTGCCTCCTTTCACAGCAACTCCTTCATTCACAAGATTCAGGCTGCCCATCATTGATTTCATGTTGTCACACTCCGTAGTCAGGTTGGGATTTGTGACCGCTGCTATCCCATATGAATAATAATGTGTCTGTGGTCTTTGTTGTAAGCCTCATGCTTTGCCTTTAACTAGAGAGGTCTTATGGGGTCACATGTGGCGAACATAAAATTTAAAGGTCTGTAAATTCCATGTCATATATTAGAGGATTCGGAATCTCATAGATGATGGTGAAAGTATAGCCTGGAGGAAGTATTATATGACAGACATCCCTGGTAAAGCACAGCCAGTGGTTTATTATGTACAAAGAGTTAACTGTTAAAGGAGTAGAAATGGTGGAAACCTGGATTTTCTGAGAAATTGATCATTTTGACGTATATCACATAAAATACATTATATTATATAGTATAATAATTTTGGCCACTTTACTTCAAGATTTTGTAATGTGTGTGAGGCAGGATATTAGGTAATGTACCAATATACATCTATTAATAGTGCTGCTCTGCTTTCTTGATATGTAAGTGAAGCCTCCTGTCTTTTACCTCATCAGCCAGACATTCCTGTCCATAACACGGCCGTGATCTCTATCTGTCCATGAGCAATCGCCCTGCCAGGACCTTAGGATAATATTCATGAATATAAGATCAAGGTCCTGGATAGTAGATTGGTCATGGACAGGACAGATCACATGACCCTCCAAATGCAGCCATTTTTTTGGACAGGAATGTCCGGCTGATGAGGTAAAAAAAAACATATCTGTCCCACAAAATGAAGAAATTGTGCTAAACTATTTGATAAATGTATATCGTAAAGTTACCTAATATCCTGCCCCCCACACTTACAGATACATTACAAAAAACATGAGGTAAAGTGGAGACCCCCTTTAGTTATCTAGTAAATACAACCAATTACATATGCCTAATGACTACTTAAAGGGGTATAGAAAAAAAATACATCTGCTCTATCACAAAACAGCACCACACCTGTCAGAAAATTGTGTGTGGTGTGGTATTGCAGTTTAGCCCCTTTTAGAGGCTTTATGATGTTGATGAAATATCTGTGTACAATATCAGTCCTGAACAAGGGCTAATTTCCATCTTTTACCATATTTTATGGCCTGATTGCCTAATATTTGTTAGATCGCACAAATAAAACCTTTGAAATTTTAGAAAAGAATTACTTATTCCTTAAAAACATATCAGGCTGGACTGTCCCCTGAATCACTTATACAGCTCGGTGCCCCGCAGATGTCCTCTAATAGATTGACTTGCTCATATATTAAGAATGAATGACCATTGTCCATTATGAAATTTCCCTTTTACAGAATGCTTGGGCACACCATCTCCATAGATAGAGCAAAAAATAGATCAGGCTCACAAAAGGCTTTTCTTACAGTGTTCTACACAGACAAGTAACATAGGATATAAGAGCGGATGAATGGTCCATTTATGAGGACAAGATCCCATATTCGACCATTTCTGGAACTGAGGTCATACCGCTCCATAGACTCGTGTTTGGATGGTTTATTGCCGTGTTTTCTTCCACTTCCATGGAGAATAACATTGTCCCCGTTGGTCACTGGAACGGAGAAAAACCACAAGATGACATGTTTTAATAAATGGATTTTATATGACATTTCCCTACAGGAAAGAACAGCTACTAATGTCTTCCATCACTGGAAAAAGCAATGATATCTCTATGCGGGATGTAAATCTTACCACATATTTATTAGGCATCTGAGATTCTGCCCACACAAAACGGGTTTTCATTGCTTGTGGCACATTCCCAAAAAGTTGTTTTCCATTTGGTTTGCGGAGTAGAAGTGAATGTGGTCCGCATATCTGTTCAGTGTATGTATAGTGATAATACATAGACCTAAATTGCTCATATATTTCCTATAAACCTGATAATATATATTGGGAACAGTCAACAAGTTTGTTGACTGATACACTTTTAAAGGGGTTTTCCAGGAAATACTGATTGCTTAAAGGGGTATTCTCCCTTCTGGGCATTCACATTTAATTTAATTAATTTGTCATATGTAAGCATTTCTTCCATTGGATGTTATAAAAAAAATAATTTCTCAGAAATGTAGCCATGTTGTCCCTTAGAAACGAGGTGTCTTCCTTGGATACGACCACCTCACATTTTGGCAGCAATGGCCAGAGATGCCCTATTGAGGCCTGCCTGACCTCCTGGATTCTGCAATCATTACCACAGGATGGGTGTGGGACAGTAACTCTTGGACATTTAATATTCAGATACTTTTTGTTTCTTTGGGCAATCCCTCCAGCAGAGGTGGCCGTATCCAAGGACACAGTCTTCTTTCTAAGGGACCATATGACGACATTTATGGGAAATTATCTTCACACATTTTTTTTTAATAAGAATACACCTTTAAGCTGGGCCATCAACAGTTGATTCTGAAGTTCCCAAAGTTGATAGAGGACTTTTTATCGCCTCACACAGGTGCTGCTACACAGATTCGGTGGTATTTTTTTGTGGCAATTTTTTTTAGCCTATTCGGTTGTGGAGATATCAGTTCTGGTATCAGACAATTATAATCTTCTCCACTGTCAGAGATGAGGTGCTGCAGAAGAGGAGGAGGGGGCATGTGTTATGATAATCAGCAAACGTGGGGGCGAGAAAGAAAATTCAAAGTTCCTCACCACATGTGTCAGCTGGTGAAAGGTTTTCTTTACAAAATTACTTCTGCCTTGCAGCGCTGGGGTCCTGGGTTCTAATCCCAAAGAGTTTGTATGTTCTCTCCGTTTTTTTCGTGGGTTTCCTCCGGGTCCTCCAGTTTCCTCCAAAACATACTGTTAGATTGTTTAGATTGTGAGCCCCATAGGGACAGGGAACAATTTGGCATGCTTTGTGCAGCGCTGCATAATCTGTGTGCGCTATGTAAATGAAGGAATTATTATGATTATTATTATATAGAAACAACTGACTTCTGATCAATGCATTCTGTTAAGAAGCTGCTGAAAACATTAAAGGGAATTTGTCACTAGATTTTACCCATTTAAATCACAGACCCTCTATGTAGGGCATATCTTTCGGATCGCATCAGGTTTAGTTACAGAACCAGAAATACAGGCAGTCAAATGCATTGTTGGAAATGAAAGCTGCAGATCTAGATCCATCTTCCGACTATTTCTTTAACTGCCTGTATCTCCAGTTCTGTAGCTCTTCCTACCACAAGCCTGACAAAAATGTTATTGTTCATATGACACTAGAAGCACATTTCTATGTACAACAGAACCAAAGATAGGGATGTCTAAAGTGACTTTCCCCCTGTAACCTCTAAACTTGATTTACCTCAGGCAAAATATGACTCTTCTCTGCTTATGGCCACATGATTTTGGAGGGAATTTTTTTTATAAGGGATCGGATGAGATTTCACATCAAAATGGGGAATTCTAGAAAGGACATTTCACACCCTACCTGATGGGGATAATAGTTTGATAAGCTAAAATCTGGTTACAGTGTCCCTGTAAAGTTACCCCTTTTCAGATATCTCTGACTTATTGAAGCTGCAGTTTCCAGAGATAGGTCAGATTTAGATAGTAAAGGTCAGATTAACCTTGTGTTCTCTATTCAAGTCAATGGGGCAGATTTACTTACCCGGTCCATTCGCGATCCAGCGGCACGTTGTCTGCGGTGGATTCGGGTCCGGCCAGGATTCATAAAGGCAAATCCTCCAACGTCCACCAGGTGGCGCTGCTACGCTGAAGAGCATCCGAATGCGCTCAAGTTCACTAGCCTATTCCTAGTGAAGGCAAGTGCAAGCTCCGCGACACATTTTTTGTTTTAAATGCGGCGGTTTTTCCGAATCCGTCAGGTTTTCGTTCGGCTACGCCCCCCGATTTACGTCGCGTGCATGCCAGCGCCGATGCTCAACAATCCGATCGCGTGCGCCAAAATCCGGGAGCAATTCAGGGGAAATCGGCGCAAATCGGAAATATTCGGGTAACACGTCGGGAAAACGCGAATCGGGCTCTTAGTAAATGACCCCCAATGAGTGTGCCAAAAACAGGCAGGAACCATCGCCTCATTTAAGCAATGAGTGAGACGTTAGACCTCCGTTCTCCAGATTGGTGCGGGTTCCAAAGGTGGATATATCATACATACACCATTAAGAGAATAGCATGAATTTCTATAATACAGTAGAATAATGACTATTTTGTAGAGTCTATTTACAAGTTATTTAGTGTTAATGAAGGAAGATCATCACTAACAATAGCAAAAAGTCTGTAACAGACCCCGATTATAGTCTATTGTTTATAGGACTGGTCTCTTCACATAGCAATATTGATATTGATCTTTTAAGTAGGGGTCCGGTGCTAACACAGATGGCAGTGCCATGTGAAGATAGCTCCATTCTCAGTGTAGTGGCCAACCAAGGTATTTGCAGCTCAGCTTCCATCATTATTTATAGGTAGGTCTTCAATATTATGAATCTGGAAAACCCCTTTAAGATAAGTTCCTACCAGACTGTAACAAGGTAGAATCTCTATGGGCACCATTACCCGCCCTTTATGGGCACGTTAAGCGTGCGGTAGGGATCACAGATATTCTATATCATATATCATTAGAAAAGGAAATGATGTCAGACCAATTATCCATAACCTGAATTGTACCAGTATTTATGCTCCAGAAACCTGCCCAAACAAGTCCCTGAAAGGTGAGTGGATCACGTCAACTGTTTATTTTATCCCGATGATATAGGAGATGTCACAATGTAACGTACAATGGATGAATGATTAGATATTCACTATAGTCATTCATGGAATGGATTATAATATGTATGATTTACATACAATAAATGAAGTACCATCAGGACTTCCATTATACTACACCAAGAACTGAGCAGTGACCCAGCATTTACTATAAGGGGGGCTTTTCCAGGAGAGATATTCATGGCATATATCCTATAAATATAATTGTAGGATACCTTACCAATGTGTACCTTACCTTTAAACAAACTTTGATTATATAGTAGTGCAGTGTGTATATGTATATGTATAAAAGCTATATTTTTTCTGGTTGATTTCCCCATTGCTGTCTTTATGTGTTCTTTTGCATTTCTTTTGACTATGCTCTGCTCCCCCTCCCCTCTCCATAGAGCCTCTATGTTATCTGACTCCTCAGTCAGTTATGCTGGTGGATACCTAGCTGCTGTGACTCACTGCCCTCCCCTCCCATCTGCATAGAGTATCTATGATATATGAAACACTTCTACCTTCAAGATCAATCATGATAAACCAGGAACACTTACTCATAGATCCAGGCAGTGTGACTGTGGTAATCCTTTTATATTTGTTATCCATGGCCTCCTTCCTTCTAAAATTAACCTCTAACATTATGCTAATGAGTCAGAAGGGCTCTGGTGTGGAATTACCAGAGCTCCTCTGTGCAGGGACCCTTGTATTGTGCAGGAACACTTCTCCCCTTCTACATTGATAGATTTACCACTTGATCTCTCCTCTCTCGAGAGCAGAACTGTTCTAGTTACACATGGCAACCAATCCCAGCTCAGATTTCATTTTCCCACAGCTGTTTATAAAATGAAAGCTGAGCTCTGATTGGTTTCCACAGGCAACTAGAACAGTTTTACCCCAGACGCTTCTGATAAATCTCTCCCATTATGTTTCTTTCCTGGATTAGTTTGGTGGCATCATCATCAAATAAAATGAACTTTGCAGTTCGATGTAAACTGGAGACAGAGAATTTGGGTCAAGCTCTCCCCACCTCAGGATACTCTGCTGTAATTGTCATTTGTGGATCTAAGACATCATAACAGACTCTCCTGAAGTTTGGTGAATGATGTCACAGCAGAAGGAAACAGAGAATTTGGTGCTGAAGTCAAGCTCTCCCCAATTCAGGATGCCACCTCTACTGTTATTGACAGTTATGCACCTAAGACATCATAACTGGTTCAGAGCGAGCTTGACTTCAGTAATAAATTCTCCACCTCCATGACACTACATAAACAATTTACTTCTAACTTAAAAGTTGTTTTTCTGGATGAAGCCAATACCCTAGACCAGAATATGACCTGGAAGGTATTTAGCTACTGACAGTTTCCCTCTAAACGAGCTTCTGTCCATCATGCTAGCAAGAATCATATTAGGAGGATGAAAAGAGCCAAAGTAAGTGCATCTAATAGGATATATTACAAGTTTTTTATGGTCTGCAGCATTGGTCAGAACATACAGTGTCCTCATTGTCAACCTGGATCCCCCCTAAATGGCATGTTGGTAGCAGTTTGTGTTGGTAGGCTAAATCCCCCTGATGTTAGCTTGTATCATTGTATATTATTGCTAAAGCTGCTTTTTTCCATATTTACCTTATTTGCTTGTGTCTAATGAGCCTCTTCATAATAATAATAAATGATATATTAGACAAATACTTCTGTCCATTTACTCTGAGAATCCATCTTTATAATTAGCGGATAACATGTCTCTGGCTGCTCCCGTATTATACAGCTGTCTGTAATACACAATGTGCCGGGACATGGCCGGTGAATCATTGTGAGATTACAGAACACTTGGAAAGCTATGAATATGGACTCTAATTAATGGAACTTGGAATATAAATTGGAGCTAACATTTGGCTCTCACACAGAAATCCATAGGTGTGATGTAATTAACCCTACATTGTCATGCAGAAGATGATAAAAGATCCTGCTATATATCTTTTTGCTCTGTAACTAGAATACAGGACTAGAAGTACATGGCTGCAGTGCGACACTGGCCTACAGGTTGTGTGCTGTAAGGCTGCTGTGGAGCCATTTTTAGTGGAAGGCAGCCATGTTTTCCTAAGGTCAAGGGCGTAAGATTTCTGCATGGGTCCCCCCTTACCCTCCAAAAATGTATGAATATTTGTAAAATCAGATTTATATACTCCGATACTCCAATACACACAAATAAAGTTCTACACATATACACTCATGTATACACTACTACATATATTACAGGCGGTCCCCTACTTAAGGACACCCGACTTATAGACAACCCATAGTTACAGACAGACCCCTCTGACCTCTGGTGAAGCTTTCTGAATGCTTTACTTTAGTCCCATATTGCAATAATCAGCTGTAAGGTGTCTGTAATGAAGCCTTATTGATAATCCTTGGTCTCATTACAGCAAAAAATGTTTAAACTCCAATTGTCACTGGGGCCAAAAATTTTTTTTATGGATCTACAATTATAAAATTTACAGTTTCGACTTACATACAAATTCAACTTAAGAACAAACCTCCGGACCCTATACGGGGACTGCCTGTATATATAAACTTATAGGCAGGGACGTAACTTGAGGGGGTGCAGAGGTTGCGGTCGCACCTGGGCCCAAGAGGTTTAGGGGGCCCTTATGGTGTCACTTTCCCATATGAGAAGACTATTACTATAAACCATACATTATAGTCGGGCCCTGGCACAGACTTTGCACTGGGGCCCATCAGCTTCTAGTTACACCACTGCTCATAGGGGCTTATTTATCAGGGCTTCTACGCCAGTACACTGGCCTGCAATAATCACAAATACTAGTGTATTGCGGGGTAGTGGTCCAGGGCGAGGACAGGAACCTGCACTCCCTGCAGGCTATGACTTTTCACACTTGAATTGTCTCTGGGGAAACAATAGTATGTAGTATATACAAATGTGAAGATAGTTTCGCAGAAATGTAGCCATGATGTCCCTTAGAAATGAAATTGTTATTCTTGGATACAATCACTGCTGCACGAAAGATTGTGGAAAAAAACAAATTGTTTTTGCAAATTGAAAGAGTGGTAGTTTTTGCATGTCCCACAGCCGTATTGTGATAATGAGCTCTAAATCCAGATGGTCAGGCAGAGCTCAGTAAACAAGCCTGGTCACTGCTGAATAAATGTGGTGGAGGTCGTATCCAAGAACAACAATTATGTTTGTAAGTGACATCATGGTTAATTTTTTGGAAATTATCTTCACACATGTACATTTTGTTTATGAAATGATGAATTAAAGGACATCTACCACCAGATTTACTAGTGGTAGACTGTCCCCACTGTCATGCTTGTTACCTTAGGGGGTCTTCTGCATCGGTTTTCTGCTCCTTTGTAAGGTCTGTGTGTCCAAGAAAACGATTTTATAAAAAATTTGGTAATGAGCCAGAGGCACTCAGGTATACGGCAGCCCAACGTCTCCTGGTTCCAGACGCCTATAAATTATGCACGCGCCCGTAGTAAAAATTCATATAATGTACCTCCTGCAAGCAGCAGACAGCCGGCGATGTCACCTCGCTGTCCGCAAGTCTTGCGCATGCACGGTACCACTTTTCTTGCGCAGTCGGCTTTGTAATAAATGAGGAGGAAAATCCCCATATACTGCAGTATGGCAGTATATGGTAGGATCGATCAGACAACCTAGAGTTAAAGTACCCTAGGGCAGTGGTGGCGAACCTATGGCACTGGTGCCAGAGGCGGCACTCTAAGCCCTCTCTGTGGGCACCCAGGTCATCACCCCAGAATGAAGTTCACCAGACAGAACTCAAAGAATCTGCCTGCAGAATCTTCCTTCAATGATGGATGAATTTGCCCTCCTCCTTTCAACTGGGTTGGTATCTTTAGGAGGCTGAACGATTGAAAGTTGTCAAAGAACAAGGAGAAATAAATTATTGTTTAAATTGCTGCGCTGGCACTGTGCAATAAATAAGTGGCTTTTGGTTGAAGTTTGGGCACTCAGGCTCTAAAAGGTTCGCCATCACTGCCCTAGGGGGTCTGAAAAATTAAAAAAAAAAAAAAAAGTAAAAAAAAAAATTATACTAAAAAAATTCTAATCAACCCCCTTTCCCTAGAACTGATATAAATATAAATAAACAGTAAAAATCACAAACACATTAGGTATCGCTGCTTCAAAAATGCCCAATCTATTAAAATATAATAACGTTTTTTTTCACTGTGTTTAACCCTGTAACGAAAAAATAGTACCCAAAGTCGAAAATGGCACTTTTTTGCCATTTTGAAAAACAATACAAATACTATAAAAAGTGATCAAAAGGTCAATCGTTCCTGGTGACAGGTTCCCTTTAATAAACTGTGTAACCAGCAAGCATTATTTTACCCATTTTTAGTTGTAAGGGTCAAGCTCATTACCTTGTACTGTAACCTCCTCATTACCTCCTATTAAAGTAACGCATAATTCAGGTTCTAACAGGATCACATTTTGGATCAGGGCAATTATTATTAGTTATAGAGCACTAAAGATTCCATGCTGCTGTACAATCGGTAAGGGGGTCACATACATTACATTAAGACAAGAACAAATGAAAGTACAAATACAAAACTAAAGTGACCTTGAACAAGTGCTTGGAGGACCCTGCCCATGAGAGCTCACAGGTTCAAGTCTCAGGGTCAAAATCTGCAAAGAGTTTGTATGTTCTCTCCGTGTTTGCGCAGGTTTCCTCCAGGTCCCCCAGTTTCCTCCCACACTCCAAAACATACCGGTAGGTTGATTAGATTGTGAGCCCCATTGGGGACAGGGACTGATTTGGCAAGTTCTGTGCAGCGCTGCGTAATATGTGTGCGCTATATAAATAAAGGAATTATTTTTATTATAATCTATATGGGAGGGAAGATGGAGACACCAGGTGAGGGAGCAGAGCAGTGGGGTTATTGTGTATTGTGGGCAATCTTGAATAGGTGGGTTTTCAGGTTACATATGAAGATGTGGAAGTTGGGGGACAGTCTTACACATTTTGTTGGAGAATAACAGAGTATGGGGCAATTCATAGAAATGACCCCCTCACAAGTTTTCTGATGCAAAGGACAAGTGCAGTGCAGTATGAACATCTGACGACCATAAAAGAAATAACACTCTTATGTTCCAAGGATGATGGGATTGCTTAACGTCTCTTCGTTTGTTTTTGGCTTCCTAAAAAACTGAGTGAGGCAATTGACTGGAACTTGTCCGACTAGGTCAGAACTGGATCTAGTTCCGCACTGTATGTCATTCCTGATAAGCCTTTGTGAGCCATGGTAACAGAATGCAGCACTGCCGGAGGACGCCACAACAATCTCACCACAGCGCTGGCTATAATGGAGGCTTTATGTACGTGTGGTGGATTGGGAAACTCTGTGCACGTGAGCTGGGATGACTGACACTCTCATATCTTGTGTAGGATACATTGCTGCTGGAGGGAAATGTATGCAATAGACTTAACGGGGGAGATTTATCATAAGTCTCTTAGAGCAGAACTGTTCTAGTTGCACATGTCAACCAATCAGGGCTCAGCTTTCATTTTCCCACAGCTGTGTATAAAATTAAAGCTGAGCTCTAATTGGTTTCCATGGGCAACTACAACAGTTTTACCTCAGAAACTTGATAATAAATCTCCCCCAATATGTGTCATAGAATCTAACAATTATATTAACTACTGACCCCTGTTTTATATCCTCCAAAATTTTGTAATTATCTGTTTTCTGAAATGCACAGGGAACGAAACACTTTTCCTATGTGACCCCCTTTGCCCAAAACTACAGTTTGGGATGAAGTACTTTGGGCCCAGTACTTTGATGCACTATACTAGTCTAGTGTCTAGGGTAGGAACCACAATATATGGGCAATGTTTCAGGGCACAGTTGACATGTAAAACTACAGAAAGTCATTGTGGTAGTCGTAGTCAGGTTAGCTGTGGAGAATGTCAGACAAAACCAAAATAAATTACTGTGAAGCAACACAGATCAGGGCATATTAAAAATTTCACGTCATGTCTAATGTATACTAACTACAGGCAGTCCCCAGGTTACGTACAAGATAGGTTCTTAAGTTGAATTTGTATGTAAATCGGAATTTTATATTTGTAACCCCAGCCAGAATTTTTTTGGTCTCTTTGACAATTTGATTTAAAAAATGTTGGGTCGTCATAAGAACCAGGACTAACACAAAGTTTAATTGCAGACACATTTGGAAACTTTTACAGCTGATCATTGTAGCCTAGGGCTAAAGTACAGTAAATTACTAACATCCAGAGGTCCGTTTGTAACTAAGGGTCGTCTGTAAGTCGGGTGTTCTTAAAGAGAACCCGTCATGCAAAATAACCCCCCTAAACTAAATATATTTTCATAAACTGCCATTAGAGAGCATTGCCTCTATCCCTTCATTGTCCCTCTAAATGCCTGTAAACCTAAGCAATGAGGTCCTAAAGCTGTATGCAAATGACCTGTGAAATGTCCAATGAAGCATTAGCATATTCAAGCTGTCCACTCTATTCATGAGTGGGAGGCACAGCCACACCCCCAGTGCATGACTGACAGCCTGTATAATGGTGTGAGGCTGTATAATGATGTGCTTCCTGGTGCTGGTGGCCACGCCCCCTGCAGCCTGTGTGTGTGTGTATAGGAGAGATACAGCAGCTCCAGGATGCAGCCATGTTACAGCAGAACATGTCAGGTACATGTGTAGCTGATGTCTGTGTCTCTCACCTGTAAAACTGCAGAATTGAATAGCGACAGAAGCCCCCCCCCCCCCCCTACTTTCCCATGAAGCACGTTTCTGGTATTGCATGCAGGAAGCTAATGTCAAACCACAAAAAAATTGACTTATAGGAGACTCACATTTTTCATGCAGCCCAGCGTTTATTATTATCTTAATCTGTCCCTGAGGTTAAATGCCTCTAAATGTAGACAGAATTGTTCTCATTCACTGACACCTAATACATATATATATATTCACATGTCCTTTACAGAAACAGAATGATGAGATAATGTGTGAACCTGATGAGTAAGACAGTGGACACAAAGGTGGTGCAATGCTGATAGACCCCACTGACTATAAAGGAACACATTGGGATTGTGCTTATCATCTCCTGAATGCAAGTGTCCATCATTTTTTCCCATAATTTCTTATGAAATCTGTAGTGGAGGCTTAGGAAACTTAGTTTTAGAACTTTTCATTAATTACTTAATAAAATTGGAAAATCCCTTTAAATGACTTGATTATAATGATGGTGTCAGCGCACTGCACCCACATCTGATTTATAACAACTTATACAAATATATTTCAATGGTTTTGTTTGCAATATTTTGGCTGTGATGTGGGTGAATGTTATTTCCTTTACACTTCTGATAATATAGTCACCTACGATACTCCTGTAAGGACATTGTATACAGGGTGACTGATGGCAGCAGACAAAGCCGGGTACTGTGCTAGCACTGCTACATGTCAGCTCACATCAATCCTGGGAAAGTTAATGATTGCAGGGGGAACTTTCACTGTAGACCTGGAGGTGGATGCCCTTCGTCAATCACTCGCCCCCCCCCCCCCCCATTTAGGAGACCCCTTTGTCTTCCACTTTGATCACAAAATATGTTTTCAGTTCAGAAACTCCTGATGCCATTTCTGTGATCCATAAATGAAAGACAGTCGCTGGGAAATTCATTGAGAAAGAAGCATTTCCTTCCCTTTGAACCCAGTTTGGATAATAATAGGGCTCCGCTGTTTTCCAAAAAATAAAAAAAAAAAGCTGTTGGCAGATAAAACAAGAGCGAACACTTTGAAGGTGAAGTGTTAGGAGTCCTAATAAAAACAAGAGCGAACACTTTGAAGGTGAAGTGTTAGGAGTCCTAATAAACATGCAGCGTTCTAGGGGGGATATTAGCATTATAGGGGTTAATCAAATCAGTGTCTTCTATTCAGACAAAGAGTTGGGAAGAGAAATAGTAAGACAAGACTATATACAACATAATGGGGCTTATTTACTAAGGGTATCGAATCACAGTAAGGGGGAAAGTGGCACTGGCACTACTCTCATGCACCTTGTAGCTCCGCACGTGATTAGACCACAGCACAGTCGGAGTCTTGTGAATGGCATCAGCCGCAGGGATGTGAAGATGTCGGGGGTGCTCAGCGGAGAAGTACAGCAATCATAGGTGAATGAAAAAAAGAAGACAGCGGCACTCACCGGAGACTCTTCAAGGTTTATTCAAATATACATAGGCCAGGGGCTCTGGTTAGAGGCTAGAGGAAGCGCTGCCCAGCGTGAAACGGTCCGTTGCCTTGCCGCTTGTTGGCGTCCTGTACTGCCTATGTATATTTGAATAAACCTTGAAGAGTCTCCAGTGAGTGCCACGGTCTTCTTTTCTTCATTCACTTATTTACTAAGGGTCCCGCGGCTGCATTTTTGTTGGGTTTCCCAACTTTCCGGGGATTGTGTCGCACGCGATTGGATTTTGGCCCATCTGCGCCGGCTTTCATGGGACAGAAATTGGGGGGCGGAATGTCGGACGATCCGACAGATTCTGCGGGATACTGCGGGATTTAACATTTAAATTGTGTCGCAAGCCAAGCACTTACATGCACCAGGAAGAAGAAGGTGAACTCCGGCGGACCTGAGCGGGGAAGCGACACATGCAGGATATCGGGTGCACGATCTTTGTGAATCGCAGCAGCTGTGCATTGGAGTTGGGGAACGCACCTCGGGGATCTACTTTGAGACCTGCTTCAAGCTGATGTGACACACACTCCTAATTTTTTTTGGCGCACAGATTATTTCCTGTCTGCGGGCATTTAGTATTATTACACATTTCATCTTATTATGGTTTATATAGTCAATCACTGCTAAAAATAAATTAAACAAAATTCAATGACATGCAGTGTGCATCAAATCCCTGTCCCTGTGTTGTATATAGGTTCTTATAGGGAACCTGTCACTAAGCCAACTACAGGTCCTTCTGGAAATTTGGTTTAGTGTCCCAAAATTGGCATGTTATATATTCCACAGCAGAAATGGTGACTCCAGTTTTTCTGAATATTTTTTGTAGTATTATTACAGGTCCCGGCGGTTCCCCAGGAATCTCTCAGACTACTCACTTGGATGAAGACGTCTTCCTTAGAGTATTTTGACAGCTGTCCTGGGCTTGGCAGCTGACACCCTAGAAATCAGCGGCCCGGGACATGTTCACACAGCAGGTTTTTCTCAGCATGTTCATATGTGATATTCCCACCTCATCTGTTCATGTATTGCAGTGCTATAAAAATATGACAACTTCTGCTCTGCCTTATTTTGTCCTGGATTTATTACTGTGGAAATGGTGTAACGCTGCGGAAAATTCCGAATATCGGAGAGGACTGGGAATTAACCAGGTAGACAAATAGACAAAAGTGGCTTCAATGGTATAAAATAACATATCCACTCCAGCATAGTTCAACAAATAAGCAAATTAAAATATAAATAAGGTCTTATTCACACCCGCATAGGTTGTGTTCCCTTAAAGGGAAGTTACTCTGCGAATGAATAGAGGTTTTAGTGCAGCATAATGTAAAATAAGTACAATAAACATACAGGCAGTCCCCGGGTTACGTACAAGATAGGGTCCGGAGGTTTGTTCTTAAGTTGAATTTGTATGTAAGTCGAAACTGTATATTTTATAATTGAAGTTCTAGACAAATTTTTTTCTTTTGCCCCAGTGACAATTGGAGTTTCAAAATTTTTAGCTGTAATGGTACCAAGGATTATCAATAACTCTTCATTACAGACACCTTACAGCTGATCATTGCAGTCTGGGACTATAGTAACATCCAGGGAGCTTCACCAGAGGTCACAGGGGTCTGTCTGTAACTACGGGTTGTCTGTAAGTCAGGTGTCCTTAAGTAGGGGACTGCCTGTATTTGATTCCACATCCCTCACTCCAGAATTGTTGTTAGCCATGCCCTTTGAATAGCCCCTAACCATTCCACCATACAATTTAATACCCATCTTTATGTCGCCCACTGTATACGCCCTCACATAGTTTAATGCTTCCTTCCTGTGATACCCCATCCATAATGCAAAATGCTCCCCACTTTCTATATTTCCCCCTTCCTATGGCTTTCTTTCATGTGGGCTACCCCCAAACTATGAATTGCCCTCCAGTGGACCCTTATATAATAGCCCCTTATGGGACCAACCAAATAATAATGCCCCCTTCCGAGAGCGCCCGGAAGGATGTCCTGCTATATATCTATGCCCTGTTTTACGTTAGCCCCTCAACTTCTCTGTTGGATCTTGACATATTTGCCCCCATTTATGTAACCCACCTCAAACTAAATTTGGGATCACAACTCCAACTGCCTGACAGGGCGCAGCACATCCTGAAATTCGGGTCGGTTAACACCACTGAGGCCAGTGATTGGCTGGAACAGTGACCTGCCCTACAAATGGCTTCATCATCTGACAAAAGCCAGACTGGAGCTTCCCCAAAAATGGTGACAAATAAATGAAATGGAAAAATAAAATATTAATAAATAAATATTAATATTTGATAATAAATAAAGTCAAATAACATTAATAAATCCTAAATATGAAACTGCATTAAAATGGATGTCATAGATGCCTTTTAATAATGGGTCCATATTTATGTTATATCAAATCCAGATAAATGACTACCTGTCAATTAGTTTTGTCAAAATGACAGGTACCACTTCTGTCTTGGAAAAAGCCCCATCTATAAACCTGCTCCCCCACCCCCAAAACAAAAAAATGTCAAATATGCAATAAAAACTAAAAATCTGAAGCCGCCTAAAAAGGGTTAAATAAGACATGATCTTCCAGTGTTCTTGTCATGGTCAGCTTTATCCTTCTACCCTAAAATCATCTTATATTCAGGGTCTCAGGGGCGTCCATTAGATTTGACCTGGCTTGACTGTACAGCCTGGGACATAATCACAGTATAAGCAATATGTCTATGTACGTGAGTTTGTTGTAGAGCGGACTCCTGACATGTGTTGCCATACATATGTGGCACAGATGTGGTGAGGACCGAGTGAATTAGGACCTGCAGATAATAAGGCGTGGAGACTCCTAATGTTATGCTGCAGATGTTCTGTGTATTCCACTTTTATGGATCTTAACATCCTTTCATGTGAGTGTTTTGTACTTTTGGTGAACATATGTAAGGTCAGAAGTATCTGTAGCAGTCTGATCAAAAGCAGATCTGGCACAGGTCTTCTACTATTATTAAAGTGGTGTTCTTAAAGGGGATTTTTAGGATTTGAATACTTATGACTTTCCTGTAGGATATAGGTGTCGGGGCACTCTCAGTGGGAGGTGCAGTGGGCACTCAGTGTCAGATGCAGCACATACTCCAAAACCATTGACTTCTATGGGACGTTCATGGAAGAAGCCAATGCTCAAAGTCACCAATTTAAGGCAATTGAAGGGGATTTGTGGCCACCATTATGTCAATAGATGGGGGTCACGTCAGTCAGACCCCCTGTGATAAGGGATACATTTTGTTTATGGAAAAACCCCTTTAAGATAATACGCAAAGAATATGCTGCCTCCATGTCGCTCCATAGAACCAAGATATTCTGCCATATAATCAATCTTCTACAGCATACCATATTTTTTCTGGAAATTTAATTCTAGAGATGGAGCAAGAACCCATAGACCAGTGATGGCGAACCTATGGCACGGGTGCCAGAGGTGGCACTCAGAGCTCTCTATATGGGCACCTGCGCCATCACCCCAGGGCAGGGTTCGCCAGACAGGACTCAAGGTCTCTTGCAGTCCCAGGCAGCCCAAGCTACAATGATAATCCAAACTTCTTCTCCTTTCTACTGTATTGGTGTCTTCAGGTGCTGATACAATTTAAACCTGTGACACAGCACGGAGTAATAAGTTGCTGCTTAAATTGTCACATTGGCACTTTGCGAAAAATACATGGGTTTTGGTTGCAGTTTGGGCACTCGGTGTCTAAAAGGTTTGCCATCACTGCCATAGACCCTGCATATATTACTCTCGGAGGATGTTCCGAGCTATAATACAGTCATTCCTTGGCTCCACACTAATAAATAAAGATATTTAGTGAATGCACTGAATGAATGACCTTATGTTATGATGTCCATGTAAGGGAATATGTATGATGTGCATGGAATGGCTATGTTTTCCCATGATATTTCCATCTGTAACAAGAAGCACTTGTAGTGGTGGAATGTCCCGAACCTGATGACTGATGTCTATATGGTTTTGAGTAGATAACCCTAAAGCCATAAGAGGTCTAGCAATCAGTCCTTTAATAAGTGAGCGCACCCTGGGGGAAGCAGGCTCCATGCAAATCATAACATTGTGCCCTGGTGTATGAGAGAGCCGCACATATTTCTCAGTAATATTGTAAACAGGAAGGCCGAGCAGCTGGACCGGACTGCACTGAACTCATCCATAACCTCTCCCAGTGCAACTTCATCATCAGCAATCTAATAAATGAGCCCAATGTCGTACACAACACTATGGCATTTCTAAAGTGATAAATGACCAGACATCAGGACATTTAAAGGGCCCCGTGTAGACAATCAGTCCAGCTGTCATTAATTTCCAAGGATAGAATATATTTTCTGTGATCAAGTATGTGTCACCATATATTTTTGTACATAGTTAGTAGTAGAAGGGCTGTAAAAAATGAAAGATGAACAGAACCTGTCACCAGGAATGTGATTTTTATCTGGTGATATGTTCCAATAGACTATGCTTTGTTGATTTTAGAAAATGCCTTTGTAAGCATTCTGAATCATTTCAGTACTTTATATATGTTTAATTCACATTACCTGGCTCCCTGTCAGCAGCGTGTGGCGAGTCCCAGGGGGCAACTGCAGCCTGTGTGTGCTTTTGATAATCTAATCTCCTCAACACTCTTCCAGCCTCCTACCGCCCACTTCCTGTCATGTACATTGAGCAGACAGGGAAGTGTGGGGGATGGGGTGAAGTAGAGGAAGAATGCATGAAGAGATTCAGGCACACACAGGCTGCAGCTGCCCCTCTTCTGGGACTCACCACATGCTGCTGGCAGGGAATCAGGTAATGGCCAAAGCCTCCTTATGTATCCAGCCGTGTTGGAGGGGTGTGGTTTCATGATAAATTTTCCCTTATTATTTTTAATTATCAGGACATTACTGTACATCCTTGGCTTTAAGTTAACGTATACCTAAATGACCAAGATCAGAAAAATTCCAAAACTGGTGCTTTTAAAGATGTGGTCACACTTGCTGATTCCTTACCGAATGATTCTAAGGCCTTTTTTAATTCCTCTATAGTGATTGGGGCACCTAAAATCTCTCTATTGTGAGCTGATACTTGTGGAAACTGAATTCCTTCCAAATATTTTTGATTTCTCTGTTGGTTACCTGCCAGCTCAGATTGATATAATTCCATATAGAAGTCCCTCAATATTTGCAAAATCTCAGCTGGGTCCCTAGTGACTTCCCCCTCTTTATTTCTCAGTACCGTAATTAAGCTGTTGGAATTAGCGTTGCGGATTTTATTAGCTAAATATTTCCCTGGTCTACCCCCTTCCACAAAGGAGTTCTGTGCTTGAAAAAAAATTCTGTGTTGGGCCTTCTCCGTGGCGAAGGCAGATATCGCCTCGCTAGCTTGCAGGACTTTCTCCCTATTCTCTTCTGTCGGATATTCTAAGAGAGATTTTTCCCATCTAGCTAGCTCCTTCTTTAGTCGTAGTTCTTTCTGTCCAAATTGAGCCCGTGATCTTTTAATGTTCCTGGAGTACAATTCCTTCATATACATTTTAAGTGTATCCCAAGCCGAGGCAAGATTAGACGAGATGGCGTTCACCTCCCAAAACCACTGAACCTCGTCACTTAGGGCGATTTGCGGATGCAAAATTGTAATCCAGTATGGGTTCAATTTAAACCTCTTACAGCTTACTTCCCCCGACTTAATTATGACCATAACAGGGGCGTGATCTGATATAGTGATACTTTCGTAAACCATCTTACGAATCAGACCCAGAAAGGGGGGATTTACCAAGCTTAAATCGATACGGGATAAAACATTATATGATTTGCTCATACATGAAAATGCCCTACGTGCCCCATAGAGTTCCCGCCATACATCCACCAGTCCCAAATCCTCACAGAGGTGTGAGAGTTTACTCCTTTGCTCTATTCTAGTGTCCATCCTCTGAGCTGTCCTTAATCTGTCTTTACCCTCATCCATAACCATATTGTAGTCTCCCGAGACCATCAAGGGACAGTTGCCATAGTCCTCGATAAACCTAATCAATATATTGAACACCTCCAGGGATGCTGGGGGAGGGAGATATACAAACGCTAGTATGACTTTCAGTCCATTAAGTCGACCATGTAGGAAGATAAATCTTCCCAAATTGTCCACCTTAGACCCAATGAGCTCAAAGTCAACATCCCTGTGTATCAGGACTGAGACCCCCTTAGAGTAGTTAGAACCAAATGAGTGAAATTCCCTTCCAACCCATCTTTTCTGTAGTCGATAAACATACTCAGGGACCAAATGGGACTCTAGCAAACATATAATTGCAGGAAGATGTTTCCTAATGGCGTCGAAGACTTGGCATCTTTTTAATCTGTCATTTGAACCTCTAATATTCCATGTTAATATACGCGTATCTGTTGTCATTCCTCAGCCAATAAGGGAAGAAGAAAAAAAAAAAAAAAAAAAAAAGGGGGAAACAAAAAATAACCCAGCGGGACCCATTCCCCCCCCCCCCCAAATGACCTACGGCATCTCTAGTCCGCAGATCTCCAAACTCCCCTCCTGCGCCCTCCTCCCCTCCCAATAGCACAAATCCACCAATAGACAAATCCTATTTAGCTTTAGAGACCCTCCTGGTCCAGCCAGCTAGCTGCTTCCTGCGCTGAGGGAAAGAACCACGATTTTTCCTTGTAAATAATACGTAATTTTGTGGGAAACATTAAGGCATATTGTACATTAGCCTCCCTTAATCTTTTTTTGACTTCTCTGAAGCTAGCTCGTTTCAATTGCGTCTCTTTTGAGAAGTCTGGATAAATCGAGATTTTACTATCTCTGAGTTTTTCAGGGATTCTCTCCCTGTTCTGTCTTAAAATGTAATCCTGATCCCGTGCATTAACTAGTTTGACCAGGGTGGTTCTGGGGGCCGAGCCGGGGGGTGGCTTCTTAAAGGGCACCCGGTGTGCCCTCTCTACACCAAACGCCGAAGAGAAACCATCTCTCCCGAACATGTCTATCAACCATTTTTGTATTTGGTCTGACATATCCTTTTCCTGTTCTCCCTCCTGGAGACCAATAATTCTAATATTTGCTCGCCTAGACCTGTCTTCGAGATCGGTCAGCTTTTCCTGTATTTTCTGTGTCTCTCTTTTATTTCGGTCGACCTCTGTTATCATCTCCCTCATCCTATTTTCTAGGTTCTTGCAGCTATTTTCAAAACTTTTTACCTTCTCCCTCGTGTTCTTAATCTCCTCTCTAATAGTTGTCATCTCCTCTTGTAGGGAGCTAATCTGAGTGTTTATTGTCCCGATTGCTGTCTTGGATTCCTCTACTGAGGTTTTCGTCTCTTTGACTACTGTTAGAATTTCTGATAAGGTCTCTTTTAGTTCCGCGGGGAGTCCCTCTAGCCGGGAGGTAGCCGCGCTAGGACCCTCGCCCACTTCCTCAGTTTCTTTGGGGGGCTGTCTAGTTTTTACCGGTGAGGCCTTCCACATCTTATCAATCCCCCCTCCAGATTTGCGCGGAGCATTTTTGGGTCCCATGGTTCCTGATTCAAGCG
Source organism: Engystomops pustulosus (assembly GCA_019512145.1). Taxonomy (NCBI): domain Eukaryota; kingdom Metazoa; phylum Chordata; class Amphibia; order Anura; family Leptodactylidae; genus Engystomops; species Engystomops pustulosus. Next base: position 14,792,588 of record CM033642.1, on the reverse strand, counting down.
GGACGTCTCAGGGTTATGCTTAGCTTACCCTGCCCCAGTAGTGGTCCCCAGCTACCTTTTACCCCCTCTTTCTTATGCAGGCTCAGCGCTACCAAGACTGGGTTTCAAAACGAGTATGGTCGCCTTCCGAAATCTACAGACATTTAATCTGCCTGCATAAGAGGATGAGCAATATTAGTAATACTGAGAGAGGATCCTCAAATGTTCAGCCTCCCTCTAAATGTACCCCCTGTAAAGTGATCGCTTCTTTAGGGTTCGGGGGGCAGATACCATTTCTCAAGTGCTTGGCTTGCCTCACCAGTGTCAATGGGACAGCACCAGAGCTTCCAACTTCTTAACAACCTCTAGAAATACCCAGTTTAAAGTAATCACTTCGTCAGGATTCCAAAAAAAAGGGAAAAAAAAGAAACCTACAGTTTTAGCATGCCTGACCCAGTAAATATAAACAAACAGTACTGTAGCTTAACAGTTATCTCAGTTTACAGTGCTTTCGCCACCTCTTTTAGTAGCCAATACGCCGGGAGCATTCGTACAGTCTTAGGGTAGCTCTTAAAGGTGGAGATTGCTCCAAGCATACCAAGTGGCCAAATGTGTTCAAAAAGTCAGACACCACCTTCCTATGTTCTGTCCACGAGCTGCACTTAATAGATAGAAAATCCAGTTCTGGCCAATACCACCCTGGCCAGCTGTCCATACAGTGCTGGATACTCAGGACTTCCGGCTACATCATTAAAGCATAACTGACTCCTCGCACATATATTGGCACTCCGTCAAATCTTCAATAACCCGGTAGTGTCCATTCGACGGGCAGGAAAGTATCCAAATATGTCCACAAATCGCACACCACCTTCCAGTATCTTGAAACAAAGATGCTACCAGCAGAAAAGATTGACCAGTTCAGGGCAAAGCAACGCAGGGAACATGTCCTCTTGGTGCTATAGGCTTTAAGGACTCAGCCCCGACTAAAGGGCTTAGCCGCCCTAAAGTAGCGTTTGGCTTTTAAAAAGGTTTAACCCCAGCACTGGGCAAGACTTCGACCTCCAGCTTAGCCCGGGGGCCACAGCCAGCTGGGCACACCAATACTCACGGTCCTTCCCAACTCAGCCCTCCGGCCGGCTCTCCCCACCAGGGGGTACAGATACAAATATCAAATGGTAAGGTAAAGTTCGTCTTACCAAAGTTCAGTTGTACAGCCACAACCCGCTCCGGGAGGCTCCATGATAATCAGTAGCTCAGTAGGTACGGTAGCTCACCCTATCCAGCTTCTCCCACCGACTGCCGTTGCTGCTAGCACCAGGCCCTTTCCCTGAACGAGTCTTGAGGCACCGGTGCAATAAAGGGAGTAGATCCTGCTCCGTTCTGGGTTCCGTTCGGCTCTGGGCTAACCGCCCTTATCGGGACCAAGTAACACTTCCACTCGCTGTCTGAGAAGGTACGGCACCATCCGTTATGTGTGCCCGCCCCTTCACTCTGCGCTTAACCGGACCTCTCCTCGAACAGCGCAGCAAGCCGGTTCCCATTACCGGAGTGCAGTATCCCGCTCAGCGCCAGGTTTCGTCCCGTCTCTCGGCGCAGGGACTCCAAGAGCTCCACATGGCGGGGTTCGTGCTTAGGAGAGGGAGGAGCGGCAGCGGCGCAACGTGCGTCACGTCATAGCGCCACCCCCTTCACGCTCCTCCCTAAGCACACCCTTAGAGACTCCCAACCCCTTTAAGACTCCCAACCCCTTAAAGGGAACCTGTCATCAGCCGCCCTTTTTCTGGTTCCCCTATTTCCCCATAGAGAATAGTGTACACATTGCCAAAGAGTTTTTGGAGTAAAACCGCCTTTATCCGAAAAAAAAAGTTTACCTTTCTGTATGTAGAGTTGTGTCCTTAGTCCCCTGGGAGTGGTCAGTGAGGAGTGGTTCCCCTACCCTCGGGAAACCGCTCCATCATGCATCAATTTCAAATTGAAAAATACCTCCCATGTCCTCCATATCCCTGTCACTCCCCTTCTCAGAACATCATACATGTCTGTCCCAATTCTCACTGGCCACTCCCAGGGGACTAGGGATGCAGCTCTAGGGTAAACTTTCATCTAACTTATCTTTTTTTTTTGGAAAAAGACAGTTTTACTATAAACACTATTCTCTATGGGAAAATGGGGGAGCCAGAGAAAGGGCTCCTGATGACAGGTTCCCTTTAAATATATACCCCAGGCCAGACCCTATGAACCCAGAAAGCAGACATACCTGTATGTGGCTTCAGTACATGAACCTCCATATGCTACACAAAATGTAAGTCATGTGACCACATCACTACAGGTCCTTAAGCAATCACAGGTCATGCACGCATTTAGGATTATTACACATTTCATCTTTATTGATGAAATCACTATGATCAATCACTGCTAAAAATAAATTTAAAAAAATTCAATATGACATGCAGTGTGCATTAAATCCCTGTCCCTGTGTTGTATATAGGTTCTTATAGGGAACCTGTCACTAAGCCAACTACAGGTCCTTGTGGAAATTTGGTTTAGTGTCCCAAAATACGGCATGTTATATATTAAACAGCAGAAATGGTGACTCCAGTTTTTCGGAATATTTTTTGTAGTATTATTACAGGTCCCGGCGGTTCCCCAGGAATCTCTCAGACTACTCATTTGGATGAAGACGTCTTCCTTAGAGTATTTTGACAGCTGTCCTGGGCTTGGCAGCTGACACCCTAGAAATCAGCGGCCCGGGACATGTTCACACAGCAGGTTTTTCTCAGCATGTTCATATGTGATATTCGCGCCTCATCTGTTCATGTATTGCAGTGCTATAAAAATATGACAAATTCTGCTCTGCCTTATTTTGTCCTTCTGGATTTATTGCTGTGTAAATGGTGAAACACTGCAGAAAATTCAGAATATCGGAGAGAGGACTGGGAATTATTTCCCAGGTAGGCAAATAGATAAAAGTATCTGTAATGCCATAAAATAACATATCCAGTCCAGCATAGTTCAGCAAATAAGCAAATTACAATATAAGTAAGGTCTTATTCACACCCGCATAAGTTGTGTTCCCTTAAAGGGAAGTTACTATGTGAATGAATAGAGGTTTTAGTGCAGCATAATGTAAAATAAATACAATAAACATATTTGATTCCACATCTCTAACTCTAGATTTGTTGTTAGCCATGCCCTTTGAATAGCCCCTAACCATTCCCCCATACAATTTAATATCCATCCTTATGCCGCCCACTGTATATTGTCCCCTTAGTCGCCCTCACATAGTTTAATGCTTCCTTCCTGTGATACCCCATCCATAATGCAAAATGCTCCCCACTTTCTATATTTCCCCCTTCCTATGGCTTTCTTTCATGTGGGCTACCCCCAAACTATGAAATGCCCTCCAGTGGACTCAAATAATAATTCCTCCTTCCAGAAGCATCCACAAAGATGTCCGCTCTATATATAGCTCCACACTTAGTACATAGCTCTACACTAAAACTCACACAATAACCCCCATTTATATTGCCTCAATTTGTTTGACCCCCTCCTTATAATGCCCTGTTTTACGTTAGCCCCTCAACTTGTCTGCTGGATCTTGACTTATTTGGCCCCTTCTATGGAGCCCACCTCAAATTACATTTGGGGAGACAAATCCGACTGCCTGACAGGGCGTAGCACATCCTAAAATCCCGAACTGCCCAATGACAAAGGGTCGGTTAACAAAACAGCAATGAGGTCACTACTGAGGCCACTGATTGGCTGCAACAGTGACCTGCCCTGCAAATGGCTTCATTATCTGACAAAAGCCAGACTGGAGCTGCCCCAAAAATGGTGACAAATACCGTAAATGAAATGGAAAAATAAAATATTAATAAATAAATATCAATATTTGATAATAAATAAAGGCAAATAACATTTATAAAACCTTAATATGGAACTGGATTAAAATGGATGGATGTCATATATGCCTATAATAATGGGGCAATATCAATTAGTTTTGTCAAAATTACAGGTATTACTTCTGTCTTGGAAAAAGTTCCATCTATTAACCTGCCACCAAGCTCCCCCCCCCCCCCTCCAAGACAAAAATTGTCAAATATACAAAAAAAAAAAATATCTAAACCCCTCAAAATAGTTAAATAAGACATGATCTTCCAGGTAGGAGACAGTGTTCTTGACATGGGGCTTCCATTACATTTGACCTGGCTTGACTGTACAGCCTGGGACATAATCACAGTATAAGCAATATGTCTATGTACATGAGTTTGTTGTAGAGCGGACTCCTGACATGTGTTGCCATACATATGTGGCACAGATGTGGTGAGGACCAAGTGAATTAGGACCTGCAGATAATAAAGCGTGGAGACTCCTAATGTTATGCTGCAGATGTTCTGTGTATTCCACTTTTATGGATCTTAACATCCTTTCATGTGAGTGTTTTGTACTTTTGGTGAACATATGTAAGGTCAGAAGTATCTGTAGCAGTCTGATCAAAAGCAGATCTGGCACAGGTCTTCTACTATTATTAAAGTGGTGTTCTTAAAGGGGATTTTTAGGATTTGAATACTTATGACCTGCCTGTAGGATATAGGTGTCAGGGCTCTCAGTGCCGACCATGAGAGTGCAGTGGGCTCCTTTATGTCAGGTGCAAAACCTTTGACTTCTATTGGACGTTCATGGAAGAAGCCAATGCTCAAAGTCACCAATTTAAGGCAACTGAAGGGGATTTGTGTCCACCATTCTGTTAATAGTGGGGGATCACGTCAGTCAGACCCCCTGTGATAAGGGATACATTTTGTTTATGGAAAAACCCCTTTAAGATACTATGCAAAGAGTATGCTGCCTCCATGTCGCTCCATAAAACCAAGATATTCTGCCATATAATCAATCTTCTACAGCATACCATATTTTTCTGGAAATGTAATTCTAGAGATGGAGCAAGATCTCATAGACCCTGCTTATATTACTGTAATACAGTCATTCCTTGGCTCTGCACTATACAGATATTTAGTGAATGCTCTAAATGAATGACCTTATAATGTCCATGTAAGGGAATATGTATGATATGCATGGAATGGCTATGTTTTCCCATGATATTTCAGTCTGTAACAAGAAGCACTTGTAGTGGTGGAATGTCCCGGATCTGATAGCTGATGTCTATATGGTTTTAAGTAGATAACCCTAAAGCCATAAGAGTTCTAGCAATCAGTCCTTTAATAAGTGAGCGCACCCTGCGGGGAAACGGGCTCCATGCAAATCGTAACATTGTGCCCTGGTGTATGAGAGAGCCGCACATATTTCTCAGTAATATTGTAAACAGGAAGGCCGAGCAGCTGGACCGGACTGCACTGAACTCATCCATAACCTCTCCCAGTGCAACTTCATCATCAGCAATCTAATAAATGAGCCCAATGTCGTACACAACACTATGGCATTTCTAAAGTGATAAATGACCAGACATTGGGACATTTAAAGGGCCCCGTGTAAACAATCAGTCCAGCTGTCATTCATTTCCAAGGCTAGAATATATTTTCTGTGATCAAGTATGTGTCACCATATATTTTTGTACATTGTTAATAGTAGCAGGACTGTAAAAAATGAAAGATGAACAGAACCTGTCACCAGGAATGTGATTTTTATCTGGTGACAGGTTCCAATAGACTATGCTTTGTTGATTTTAGAAAATGCCTTTGTAAGCATTCTGAATCATTTCAGCACTTTATATATGTTTAATTCACATTACCTGGCTCCCTGCCAGCATCGTGTGGCAAGTCCCAGGGGGCAGCTCCTCTCCTCCATACTCTTCCAGCCTCCTCCTCGCCACTTCCTGTCATATGCATTGAGCAGACAGGGGAGGGATGGGGATGGGGTGAAGTAGAGGAAGAATGCATGAGGAGATTCAGGCACACACAGGCTGCAGCTGCCCCTCTCCTGGGACTCACCACATGTTGCTGGCAGGGAATCAGGTAATGGCCAGAGCCTCCTATTGTATCCAGCCGTGTGGGTATCCAGGGGTGTGGTATCATGATAAATTTTCCCTTATTATTTTTAATTATCAGGACATTACTGTACATACTTGGCTACCTAAATGACCAAGATCAGCAAAATTCCAAAACTGGTGCTTTTAAAGATGTGGTCACACTTGCTGATGATCAAATTATCAAGATTTATAAATAGAAAGCGCTTTAATCACCTCCTCTGCCAATGGGCTAAGAAGTGCAGCTTTAATTCTAAATACATTTGGACTGTGTGGTGCACCCAGGTCATAGCTGCACCCATTTAAGCACCTGTTTTCTTTGTTGATTTCCCAGCCCGCCTCCTAAGCTGAAAAATTAACATGGTCTCCTGGAACCAGCGGTATGAGTTATGTGTGCAGTATTGTGGTAGGTGCCATGTCAGATAAACCAACCCATACAGTACACTTTCTGTTCTATCTCATGTGAGTTTGAGCTGTGAGGGAGACAAGTCAGTCATTCTGTGCAGGGGGTGGCAATGGGCAGCAAACACAAAAGAAAATGGGTGCTCTAGCAGGTGCGGCTCCATTCTGCATAGTCATTCTAAAACGTTCTTGGCTTAGGAGTTGTTTCTGAAGCATAAAATAATAACATTTCAGAATCATTTATAGAGACGCTAATTGCTTTCATGTATAAATACTAGGAGGAAATGCAGTTTAAGCAGAACTGGTTACATTAGGGAAAGTGACGTTCAGAGTCATTCAAGGCCATTGCCTCGTGGGTATTCTTGTAGGTTACTGTCACCCATTACAGAAGTCCTCTAAATAACATAGAATTAAAATGTCTACATGGAATTTTAAAGACTATCATATCATATCTATCATTTGCTTTTATACATTATGAACCAAACATACATTGAGAATGCTGTAGCTACACTGATGCAGAAACATATCTTATTTAATCCCTGAACTGGGTGGTTTGTGGCAGCTCTGGCACTTCTCCTCTTACCCTAATTATGCACTGCTCAAGTCTTGTCCAGCCCAGCATGAGCAGAATACACGAGCACTGTGTTGTCCCTGACAGGCATAAGTAATCAATCGCTGCAGCATCTCCCAGCTGCTGTGTATGAGTCATCCAGCTCTGGTTGATTAGTCCCTCTAGACACTTCAGGCAACTCTTTTATGTATGGCAACCAGCCTGCACCCAGATTTTCCAAAGTCCTGACCACTCAGCTCAGGGATTAAATAAGACATGTTTCTGCATCAGCGTTGCTACAGCATTCTCAAGGTATGTTTGGTTCACAATGCATAAAAACAAATGGTAGATTTCCTTTAATAAGTACCCAGGAAGCCTCATTCAGTGCTGCGGTCGTCTTTGGTAATGAGTGGCAGTCTACCACCACTTAGTAGAAGAGACTGGCACTTACTTTTGTATCTTAAGCAACAGCAAGTGGAATCACATGGAAAAAATAAAGCTAACAAGGCGTCTGGTGGTTCATCCAATGTTATACTGTACATATCCATGAGCTGAGATTTCCAGGACCATAGATGTGTGTCAGGGGTGTAAAGCTATAATGGATATTCTACACCTCATCCATAGAGCTATAGATCAAACCGAAGTCTCTGATATCAGCAACACAGGGTGCATGTCTTCTCCTGCAAGTCCCTGCCCCAATAACCACCAAGATTTAGATTTTGTTTTTGCTGCAGTATTTATTCAGCTTTTTGGTTGAAATCTCCTTTCCAGATAAGCCACAGGCCTTGTAGTGAGGGCCATTGTAGATTCAAAATGCCCACTTTTTTTACGCCATCATGTTTTTAATTATCACCTAATAAAATGTATTTTTAATCCCACTAATTTTTTGGACAAGCCTGGAGTATTTTTCTGTAGAGTCTGATCTGGCCCCGACCCAAGACTCCATATACCTGTAACTCTGGCAGGAAGGGATGTGAGCTGGACGGTTTCATAGTTCCTGGCTATGTTTTGAAGCTTGCGACCACCCATATGACAGTAAGAAGCCTTCTAAGCATTTTAGGGCCCACATCTAACAGCACTAATTGTTTGGGGATGGTGGGTCATAGAAAAAAAAAAAAAAAATAGGACAGCAACGAGAATTTTTTATAATGCCTATTAGTTTATTAGGACCTACCGTAGTATAATAACTTCACAATGTCCAGGACCTCCCTCTTTTGACAAAGACCCCAACGACTTCCTTCCACCACATGCTCTGCATATTTGAAAATGATTAAAAAATCAATATGCTGGTAGGTAAGTCCCACCTATAAAGCCCCTCCTAAATCACCTTCCAACACCATGAACTATGACTTCACATTGAAAATATTTTTATATACCAGAGAAAAATAATGAGTACTATTAAAATTAACTCCAGGGAATATCAATACCGCCAAAGATATTTTCCCCAAAACCCAAAACAGGGAGGATGGAAAAAACTGACTTCCATTATAACGGAGGCTGTTGGAGGAAAGCTGAAAAATACTCTAAGCCAGTGATGGCGAACCTTTTAGAGACCGAGTGCCCAAACTACAACCAAAATCCACTTATTTATCGTGAAGTGCCAACATTGCATTCTAAGCAATAACTTATATCTACCTTATATCTTTGACATCTTTCAATCGTATCGGCCCCCTGAGGCCACCAATACAGTTGAAAGAAGCAGGGCAAATACGGGCTATCATTGTGGCTTCTCTAAAGGGTCTCACTGTAGAAGAAGAATGGAAGGTCCAGCAGGATGACCTACAAAGTTAATGCAGTTCTGTCAACACCTTCTCACTTTTCCTGCAGTTCCAAACAAACAATGAAGTGTCGCTTTAAAATAGCACAGTATCTCTTAAGTTGCCTGGGACTGCAGAAAGATTTGGTGGATTTGGTCCTCTTTGGTGTCCTGGGGTCAATGGTCTGAGTGCCCACAGAGGGGGCTCAATGCAACCTCTGCCACCACTGCTCTAAGCCCAAACAGGTAGGAGAAATGAATAGTAGACTTGAGCCGGTGTGTGTGTGGGGGGGGGGGGGGGGGGGGGGGGGGGGGGGGGTGTAGGAAGTAATAATTTAGCCATGAAATCAAAGGAAGGGAATGTGGTTAGACTATCGGAAGGAGTGAACAGTTATATAAACATGGTGCCCCAAAAAGTTGCTGCACATGCTCCCTGGATGGTCAGTGCACCCTGAATGTGTCGTTTCCTGAGTTGAATGTAATAGAGTTTATCAAAACATTCGCTACTAAATTGATATTCTGATGCAGGGTTAAAGCACAATGGGGGTCATTTATCTTAGGATTGTCTCAACTTTTTTGCCACATTTGTAAATTTGCACCTAAATTTGCGACTACCTAAGTTAGCCAAGCAAGATTTTTTCAGTGTTATGCCTGATATATTATTAAAATCCATATGTGGACGTAAGAAACAAGGGGTTAACAAGTCGCAAATAAACTCCAGTCCCGATCAGGCATAAGAAAATCTTTGCGAAATCAAGGGGTTACAATAGAGTTTTTGAGACTTATGCACAACTTTTTAATAAATAGCCACAAATACCCCTCAGCTGCCTGATATAGCCATCAGTATTTAGGAATACGCGGTGGACTGTTATGTCCCCTGTTATTTCGTGTATCCAGCCGTATACTTTCATGTAATGTGGACTCCACAAACAGCTGCCTTGTAAATGACACAAGGAGGACATTACAGAGCAGTGTATACAGTGCCAGCTGGCGCACATCACAATGGACAATTTGTGTCTGTGAGTATTTTTGGTGACATCAGTGTTGATCCAGTCATTGTGGTGATAAACTGTGCGAAAACGTTGTAGTTACCTGGACACACGGATGGGAATGCAATGACCTCAAAACAACACTTTTACTGAGTGCACCTACTATTCCCAGCGTCCTCAAAGAGTCACTCAGCACCCCTGCTCAGTTATAGTCTGGTTATCCTGCATCAAAAAAAACACAGGTATTTTCAGGATGCAATTTCTGAGATTTTATGTTTTTTCATATGTTTTACATTGATAATGTTACGTGATGTCTTGTTTTTAGGATTTTATATTTTCTTCTGTGTATGTAAATCACTGTATATACTCAAGTATAAGCCGACCTGAGTATAAATCCCAGCCGGACCCGAATCCAGCGGAGAGAACGCGCCGCTGGATCGCGAATGGACCGGGTAAGTAAATCTGCCCCATTGACTCAATTATACGATTAGGGTGGGAAATGCATTGGTCACAGCCTGGACAGGAGGCCACTATATGAGTGAACATGGAGGAGTACAAGAGGGGAGATGGAAGATAGGGGGCCACTATATGAGAGGAGATGGAGGAGGACAGGAGGCCACTATATGAGGGGAGATGGAGTAGGACAGGAGGCCACTATATGGGGGAAATGGAGTAGGACAGGAGGACACTATATGGGGGAGATATAGAAAGACAGGAGGCCACTATATGAGGGGAGATGGAGTAGGACAGGAGGCCACTATATGGGGGAGATGGAGGAGGACAGGACACACTATATAAGGGGAGATGGGGGAGGACAGGAGGCCACTATACAAGGGAAGATGGAGGAGGACAGGAGGCCACTATATGGGGGAGATATAGGAAGACAGGAGGTCACTATATGAGGGGAGATGGAGGAGGACAGGAGGCCACTATATGAGGGAGATGGAGGAGGATCAGAGGACACTATATGAGGGGAGATGGAGGAGGACAGGAGACCACTATATGGGCGGGAGATGGAGGACAGGAGGACACTGTATGGGGTGAGATGGAGTAGGACAGGAGGACACTATATGGGGGAGATGGCGCAGTAATACTAAGAACATAAAGGTGCTGTTGTCAGTGAATAGCACGCAGTAATACTAAGAAGAATAATGTGCTGTTGTCAGTGAATAGCGTGCAATAATACTAAGAACATAAAGGTGCTGTTGTCAGTGAATAGCACGCAATAATACTAGGAACATAAAGGTGCTATTGTCAGTGAATAGTGTGTAGTAAAAAATTTTATCATAAAAGTGTGTAGTAATACCTAGATTGTAAAACTGCTGGGTCAACGTTTGGCCTAATGTCAGGGTCCTGAAACTAATTTTGTTGCAAAATTCAAACAACCTCATGAAACCCAAATTCAAACAAAACAACTCATCTCTACCCCGCAAAAAATGAATATTAATAAACAAGTTATGGCTTTTGAAAGTTGGAAATGCTAAAATGGAAGAGGCCAGTTTGAGAAGCAGTCAGTAGGACCTGTAAACAAGCTGTTGATTGCTTCCAGTGACATCTAGCAGAATTGTGCCTCGCACTATGTACAAGATGTGTAAGATCAGTAATGTAATATATTTGCAAAGTTACTGACCCTCAGATGGTATCTATATGCACACTTGGTGTTCTTTATTAGGCCATCTATACAAGATATTCCATAATTAAACATATACAGACGAGTGTCCCTTTAAAATTCATTGTCTACTTTTTTTTTTCAAGCTCATTTCATATTCAGCTCCTTCTCCAACAAGTGACTAAATATTAATTGACCTGTCACATGAGATTTCAATAATCGCCCTCGGGATAAATCATTAACTAAAATCATGGCCATGAACACGACAGCTTCAGAGGTTTACAGCACGGAGTACTCCCTACACTAATATAATATGCTCCTGACTGAGAGATTGGAGTAACTTCACCTTATCATGGCACTACACCCCTGTACCTCTGCCAGTGATTATGAGTGACCAGAACATGAAGCAAGTAAAGATTTATTGTGCTGCAGTTCACCTGATAACTCACACATCAGTCCACATTAGTAGTCAGTGTGTATAGCCAGTCTTTGGTATACGCTGACCCCCTGGAAGCAGTGGATAAGATTTAAAGGGGACTTCACACCACATCTGCCATCTCCTTAAACCCTTTAATTGATGTTATTCCACTGATTCCAGAAGGGGGAGATGGAGGAGGACAGGAGGCCACTATATGGGGGAGATGGAGGAGGACAGGAGGACACTATATGAGGGGAGATGGAGGAGGACAGGAGGAAACTATATGGGGTGAGATGGAGGACAGGAGGCCACTATATGGGGGAGATGGAGGACAGGAGGCCATTATATGGGGGAGATGGAGTAGGTCAAGAGGACACTGTTTGAGAGGAGATGGAGGAGGACAGGAGGACACTATATGGGGGAGATATAGGAAGACAGGAGAACACTATATGGGGGGAGATGGAGGAGGACAGGAGGCCACTATATGAGGGGAGATGGAGTACTTAAGTTGAATTGTATGTAAATCGCGAAGTTATATTTGTAATCCCAGCCAGAATTTTTTGGTCTCTTTGGACTTGGATTAAAAAATGTTGGGTTGTCATAAGAAACAGGATATTAACACAACGTTTAATGCAGGACACATTTGGAATGTTACAGCTGATCATTGTAGCCTAGGGCTAAGTACAGGTAAATTATAACATCCAGAGGTCCGTTTGTAACTAGGGGGTCGTATGTAAGTCGGGTGTTCTTAAGTAGGGGGACAGCTCTACTTGATGCAGGATTTCCCACAGATCACAGTTCTTGTCTATTAAACTTCATGGGATTCAATCGAATAGCTCGCTTTTGAGATCGGATTGACAAAATGTATAACATGTTGTTGGATAGCATATAGTTGTCCCCAATAGGACTATCCTTTAACACTTTACAAACCCTAATCTACTTTGTTTAGACCATGACATTTGGTCTATAAATTTTATCCACTACCAAGTGAGGGAGGGATTGATAGAACAAGGCAAACAAGTGGTAGTGGCAATTTGAGGGAGCAGGCTGGAGGCACAAGGCACATATGTCTGGATGTGGCCAAACAGTATATACAAGAGTCCTTAAAGGGACATGGAAAGGCTGCAAGGACCTAAAACTACAGAATTGAAAGCGAACAGAAGCCCCCCCCCTATTTTCCCATGAAGCACGTTTCTGGTATTGCATGCAGGAAGCTATGTCAAAACCACAAAAAAATGACTTGTAGGAGACATTTGTCATGACCCAGGCGTCTATTATTAATCTTAATTGTCCTGCAGGTTAAATGCCTCTAAATGTAGACAGAATGTTCTATTCACTGACACCTAAACATATCAGGTTATATTCACTGTCCTTTACAGAAACATGTCCTTACAGAAACGGAATGATTGAGAAATGTATGAACCTGATGTGTAGCCGGTGGAACAGAAAGGTGGTGCAAATGTGATAGGACCCCAATGACTATAAAGGAACACATGGGAGTGTGCTTATCACTCCTGAATGCCCCCCCCAAGTTGTCCATCATTTTGTCCCATAATTTCTTATGAAATAGATAGTAGAGGCTTAGGAAACTTAGTTTAGAACTTTTATAATTACTTAAATAAATTGGGAAAAACATTTAAAATGACTGTATCTGAGGTGTCAGCGCACTGCACCCACATCGATATAACAACTTATACAAATATATTTCAATGTTTTTGTTTGCAATATTTTGGCTGTGTGTGGGTAATGTTATTTCCTTTACACTTTGATAATATAGTACCTACGATACTCCTGTAAGGGACATTGTATACGGTGAATGATGGCGCAGACAAAGCCGGGTACTGTGCTAGCACTGCTACATGTCAGCTCACATCAATCCTGGGAAAGTAATGATTGCAGGGCTAACTTCACTGTAGACCTGGGAGGTGGATGCCCTTCGTCAATCATCGCCCCCCCCCCCCCATTTGGAGACCCCTTTGTCTTCCACTTGATTCACAAAAATATGTTTTCATTCAGAAACTCCTGATTGCCCATTTCTGTGAATCCAATAAATGAAAGACAGGTCGCTGGGAAATTCATTGAGAACAAGCATTCCTTCCCTTGAACCCAGTTGGATAATAATAGGGCTCCGTGTTTCCAAAAAAAAAAAAAAAAAGCTGTTGGCAGATTAAAACAAAGAGCGAACACTTTGAAGTGAAGTGTTAGGAGTCCTAATAAATATGCAGCGTTTCACGGGGACTGCGTAGCAAGTTATAGGGGTAATCAAATCAAGGTCTTCTATTCAGGACGAAGAGTTGGAAGGGAGAAATAGTAAGCAAGCGCAATATACAGATATAAATAGCTCCAACATAATGGGGGTTTATTTACTAAGGGTCCGCGGCACGCATTTTCATTGGGTTCCCAGGACTTTCCGGGGACGCACACGGGGGATTGTGTGCACACGATCTCGGATTTTGGCCGCATCTGCGGCCGGCTTTCATGACGACGAAATTGGGGGGTGGACTGTCGGACGATCCGACAGATTCGGACAAACTGCGGGATTTAACATTTAAATTGAGTCGCAAGCCAAGCACTTACATGCACCAGGAAGAAGAAGGTGGAACTCGGGTGGATCACTGACGGGGGGAAGCACCAAATGCATGATAACAGGGCGCACAATCTTTGTGAATCGCGGCAGTGTGCATTGGCGTCGGGTTAACGACCACGCGGATCCGCAGGGAACTGGTAAAGAAATCTGCCCCATCATGTCGAGTGTACTCTGTGAGACCTGCTTCAAGCTGAGTGTGAACCCTCCTAATTTTTTGGGCGCACAGACTTTTCTTGTAGACAACGCCCCCTATCCAAGACTTATGCCGCCCTTTCTTAGGGCCTCTCCCCCTTCCCGAACTACTCGGAAAAGTCAAAAAAAAAGGCGTACCAGTGAGTTCACTTGGGATAAAACCGATATCACACATCAACTATTTGATGGTTAGGCAGGGCCATACTACCTATTGAGGAAAAACTATACCCCCTTTCACTACCATAAAATTATTATTAGCGAATTAGTTATAAGGCCCATTTCTTAGGCTACATACAAATGAACATATGTTTGGCCTCTATTGCAAAGCTTCCTTTCAAACGGATTAGCACATGGCCTCATGTATATGGGTCCCTAACATAGCTTTGGTTTTTGATGGTCCCATGTATGAGCCGACTGCTCGAGCCAAAAAATTTTGAGCAGGTCCTATTCCTAAACATGTCTGCTTGTTTTTCAAATGGACAGATCCTCTAAATAAATACAGACCCAAATCAGAATACAAACTAAATACAGACCACAGACCAGACCACTGAACACATCTAGTACTCCTATGATAAATGCAGACATCCAACCCTAAAGGCACCTGTCTCAGCCGCCCTTTTCTGGTTCCTATGTCCCCATAGAGAATAGTGTACAATTGCCAAAGGGTTTTGGAGTAAAACCGCCTTATCCGAAAAAAAGTTTACTTTCTGTATGTTAGAGTTGTGTCGTGGGAGTGGTCAGTGAGGGAGTGGTTACCCTCCTAGGCGAGGAAAACCGCTCCATCATGCATCAATTTCAAATTTAAATAATCACTCCCAGGCTCCCCCATATCCCTGTCGATTCCCCCTCAGCACAAATCCATACATGTGTATCTCCAATCCCACTGGCACTTCCAAGGGATGGGACTAGGGATCTTGAGCTCTGCATAAAGAAGAAAAGGTGAACTGTATATCTAAACTTAGTTTGGTTTTTGGAAAAAGCAGTTTACTATAAAAAATAATTTGGCAGTGTGAACATTCTCATATGGGAAAAGGGGGAGCCAGAGAAAGGCTCCTGATGACAGGTTCCCTTTAATAATACCCCCAGGCAGACCCTATGAACCAGAGAAAGCAGAACATATTGTATGTGCTTCTTACATTGAACCTTCATATGTTCACAAAAATGTAGTATGTGACACATCACTACAGGTCCTTAAGCAATCACAGGTCATTTAGCATTTAGGATTATTACACATTCATCTATTATTGTGGTTTTACATAGTCAAGCTGCTAAAAATAAATAAAAACAACATTCAATATGAACATGCATGTGTGCTAACCTGTCCTGTGTTAGTATTAGGTCGTATAGGGAAACCTGGTCACAAGCCAACTACAGTTGTCCTTGTGGAAATTTGGTTGTTTAGGTGTCCAAAATTACGGGCATGTATATATTCAACGCAGAAATGGGTGACTCCAGTTTTTCGGGAAAAAAAAAGATTTTTTTGTAGTATTATTACAGGTCCGGCGGTCCCCAGGAATCTTCACGGATACTCATTTGGATGAAGACGTATTCTTAGAGTTTTTGACAGCGTGTCCTGGCTTGGCAGCGGCACCCTAGAAATCACGCGTCCCGGGACATGTTCACACAGCAGGTTTTTCTCAGCATGTTCATATGTGAATTCTCGCCTCATCTGGTTCAGGATTGCAGTGCTATAAAAACAGTATGACAAATTCGCTCTTCCTTATTTTGTCCATTATGGATTGTATTGGTTGTGTAAATGGTGTGAAAACACTGCAGAAAATTTCAGGAATATCGGAGATGACTGGGAATTATTTCCCAGGTAGGCAATAGATAAAAGTATCATGAATGCCATAAAATAAACTATTCCAGTCCAGAAGTTCAGACAAGTAAGCAAAATCTACAAATAAACGTTAAGGTCTTATTCACACCCGCATAAGTTCTGTGCCTTAAAGGAAGTTACTATGTGAATGAATAGAGGTTTAGTGCAGCATAATGTAAAATAAATACAATAAACTATTTTTGATCCACATTCTCTAACTCTAGTTTGTGGGTGCCATGCCTTTGAATAGCCCTCAACATTCCCCCATACAATATTTAATATCCACTCCTTGCCGCCCACTGTAATTGTCCCCTTAGTCGCCTCCAAGTTAATGCTTCCTTCCTTGATACCCCATCCATAAGCAAATGCTCCCCACTTTCATATTGCCCCTTCCTATGGCATTTCTTTCATGTGTGAGCTACCCCCAAACCATGAAATGACACTCCAGTGCGACTCTTATATAATAGCCCCTTATGGGGACCAACAAATAATAAGCCCCTTCAGAAGCGTCCAAAGATGTCCGTCTATACTAAGCTCCACACTTAGTACATAACTCTACACTAAAACTTCACACAATAACCCCCATGTATATTGCCTCTAATTTGTTTGACCCCTCCTTATAGCCCTGTTTTTACGTTAGCCCTCAACGTCTGCTGGATTTGACTTATTTGGCCCCTTCTATGGAGCCAACCTCAATTACATTTGGGGAGGACAAATCCGACGCCTGACAGGGCGTTAGCAGCACATCCTAAAATCCGAACAATCCCCAAAAAAAAGACCCCAAGGCGGTCGGTTAACAAACAGCAATGAGAGTCA
The DNA here is from genome assembly GCA_019512145.1 of Engystomops pustulosus. Classification (NCBI taxonomy): domain Eukaryota; kingdom Metazoa; phylum Chordata; class Amphibia; order Anura; family Leptodactylidae; genus Engystomops; species Engystomops pustulosus. Next base: position 14,775,494 of record CM033642.1, on the reverse strand, counting down.
CTACTGAGGCCCATGATTGGCGCAAACAGTGACCTGCCGGCAAAATGGCTTCATTATCTGACAAAAAGCCAGCTGGAGCTGCCCCAAAAATGGTGAAAATACCGTAAAGGAAATGGAAAAAAATAAAATATTTAATAAATAAATATCCAAGTATTTGATAATAAATAAAGGCAAATAACATTAATAAAACCTTAATATGGAACTGGATTAAAATGGATGGATGTCATATATGCCTATAATAATGGGGCATATCAATTGTTTTGTCAAAATTACATGGTATTGTTCGTCTTGGGAAAAAGTTCCATCTATTAACTTGGCCACCAAGCTCCCCCCCCCCCCCTCCAGACAACAATTGTAAATATGAATAAAAAAAAAACTATACTGAAGCCGCCTGAAAAATGAGTTAAATAAGACATGATCTTCCAGGTATGGGGAACAGTGTTCTTGACATGGGGCTTACCATCCAGTTGAACGGCTGACTGCACAGCCTGGGCCTAAATCACCTAGTCTAAGCAATTGTTATGTACAATGAGTTTGGTAGAGCGGACTCTGACATGTGTTGCCATAATAGTGGCCACAGATGTGTGAGGACCCAAGTGAATTAGGAACCATTAGAAATGAAGGCGTTGGAGAATCTAATGTATGACTGCGAGTTCTGTGTATTCCACTTTATGGATCTTAACATCTTTCATGTGAGTGTTTGTCTTTTGGTGAACATATGTAACGTCAGAAGTATCTGTCGCAGTTGATCAAAAGCAGATCTGGCCAAGGTCTTCTACTATTATTAAAGTGGTGTTCTTAAGGGGATTTTAGGATTTGAATACCTAGGACCTGCCTGTAGGATATAGTGTCAGGTCTCAGTGCCAACCATGAGAGTGCAGTGGGCTCCTTTATGTCAGTGTGCAAAACCATTGACTTCTATTGGACGTTCATTGAGAACGCCCAATGCTCAAAGTCACCAATTTAAAGGAACTGAAGGGGAGTTGTGTCCACCATTCTGTATCATAGGGGGGGATCACGTCAGTCAACCCCCTGGTGATTAAGGGATACATGTTTGGTTTATGGAAAAAAAAAAAACCCCTAAGATACTATGAAAGAATTAGGCGCCTCATGTCGCTCATAAAACCAAGATATTCTGCCATATAATCAATCTTCTACAGAATACCATATTTTTCTGGAAATGTAATTCTAAGAAGATGGAGAAGATCTCATAGACCCTGCTAATTACTCTCGGAGGATGTTCCGAGCTGTAATACAGTCATTCCTTGGCTCTGCACTATAAAGATATTTAGTGAATGCTCTAATGACATGACCTGATAATGGTCCATGTAGGTTATGTATGATATGCATCGGAATGCTGAGTTTCCCATGATATTTCAGTCTGTAACAAGAAGCACTGGGTGTGAGTGGTGGAATGTCCCGGAGTCGATAGCTGTGTCTTATGGTTTTAAGTAGATAAACCTAAACCATAAGCGTTCTAGCAACAGTCCTTATAAGTGAGAGACACCTGTGGGGATAACGGGTCCATGCAAAATTCGTAAACATGTGCACTGGTGAGTATGAGAGAGCCGCACCATATTCTCAGTAAATGAAACAGGACGGCCGAGCGAGCACGGACCGGACATGACGCTGAACTCATCCATAACCTCTCCCAGTGCAACTTCATCATCAGCAATCTAATAAATGAGCCCAATGTCGTATACAACAAACTATGCATTTCTAAAGTGATATCAAGACAGACATTGGGACATTTAAAGGGCCCCGTGTATAAACAATCAGACAGCTGTCATAATTCCAAGGCTAGAATAATTTTCTGTGATCAAGTGTGTCACCATTATTTTTGTACATTGTTAATAGAGCAGGACTGTAAAAAATGAAAGATGACAGAACCTGTCACCAGGAATTGATTTTTATCTGGTTGACAGTGGTTCCAATAGAATATGCTTGTTGATTTTAGAAATGCTTGTAAGAATTCTGAATATTTCAGCCAACTTTATAATGTTAATTCACTTACCTGGCTCCCTGCCAGCATCGATGTGGCAAGTCCCAGGGGTGGGCAATGCAGCCTGTGTGTGTATTGTGATAATCTCCTATCCTACACTCTTCCAGCCTCTCCTCTCCAACTTCCTTGTCATGTGCTTGAGAGCAGATAAGGGGGCGGGATGGGGGATGGGTGAAGTAGAGGAAGAGATGCATGAGGAGATTCAGGCACACCCAGGCTTGCAGCTGCCACTTTTCTCCGTGGACTCACCACATGTTGCTGGCAGGATCGGTACATGCCAGAGCCTCCTATTGTATCAAGCCGTGTCGGAGGGGTGTGGTATGATTAATTTTTCCCTTATTATTTTTAATTATCAGGACATTAGTCACATCTTGGACTACCTAAATGACCAAGATCAGCAAATTCCAAAACTGTGTGCCTGTTTAAAAGATGTGGTAACACTGACCTGAATGATCAAATATCAAGATTCTATAAATAGAAAGCCCTTTAATCACCTCTCTGCAATGGGCTAGAAGTGCCAGCTTTAATTCTAAATACATTTGGACTGTGTGGTGCACCCAGGTCATAGCTGGCACCCCATTTAAGCACTGTTTTCTTTGGGGATTGTCCCAGCCCGCCTCCTAAGCTTGAAAAATGTAACATGGCTCTCTGGACCAGCGGTGATGAGTTATGTGTGCAGTATTGTGGTAGGGCCATGTCAAGATAAACCACCACGCAGTACACTTTCTGTTCTATCTCCTGTATTTGAGCTTGTGAGGGAGCAACAAGTCAGTCATCTGGGCAGGGTGGTGGCAATGGAGAGCAAAACAAAAAGAAAATGGGTTGCTTAGCAGGTGCCGGCTCCATTCTGACATAGTCATTCTAAAACGTTATTGCTTAGGAGTTGCGTTTCTGAAGAATAACATAACTAAATTTCAGAATCATTTATAGAGACGTAATTGCTTTAATGTATAAATACTTTAGAGGAAGGAAAGACAGTTTAAGCACGAAATGGTTACATTACGGGAAGTGACGTTCAGAGTATTAAGGCCATTGCTCGTGGGTATTCTTGTAGGGTACTGTCACCCATTACGAAGTCCTCTAAATAACATAGTAATTAAAATGTCTGACAGGAATTTTTAAGATATCATATCAATCTATCATTTGCTTTTATACATTAGAACCAAACCAACATGTGAGGAATGCTGTGCTACAATGAGCAGAATCCCTGACCGGTGGTTGTGGCACGCTCACGCACTTCTCCTACTTAACTTTTTTTTTTTTTTTTTTTTTTCTTTTTTTTTTTTTTTTTTTTAATTATGCATGTCAAGCCTGTTAAGCCAGCATGACGCAGAATACAGAACACGGTGTTGTCCTGACAGGCATAAGTGAATCAATCGATGCCAGCATCTCCCGAGACTTGTGTGATGAGTTCATCAAGCTATGCGTTGATTAGTCCCTCTAGGACAGTCAGACCGCTCCCTTTTATGTATGCAAACCATCCTGCACCACAGATTTTCACAAAGTCCGAATGAATGGTTATATTTTTTGAGGCAAAACCACTCAGCTCAGGGATTAAAAGCCATTGTTTCTGCATCAGCGTTTGCTACAGCATTCTCAGTCATGTTGGGTTTACATGCAATAAAAACAAATGGTTAGATTTCCTTAAAAGTACCAGGAAGCCTCATTCAGTGTGCCTGTAGTCGTCTTTGGTAATGAGTGGCAGTCACCACCACTTAGTAGAAGGAATGGCATTACTTATATCTTAAGCAAAAGCAGTGGAATCACATTGAAAAATAAAGCTAACAAGGCCGTCTGGTGGTCATCCAATGTTATAGTGTACATATCATGAGCTGGGAAGATTTCCAGGACCATAGATGGTGTCAGGGTGTGTAAAGCTATAATGATAGTGACACCTAATCCGTAAGCATATAGCTTCAAACTGCAGTATCTGATATCAGCAACCACAGGGGCATGTTTCTCCTGCAAGTCCTGCCCCAATAACCACCACAAGATTAGATTTTGTTTTTGTCTGCAGGATTTATTCAGCTTTTGGGGAAATCTCCTTTCCAGATAGCCACAGGCCTGTAGTTGAGGGCAGTGTAGATTCAAAATGCCCATTTTTTACGCATCAGTTTTAATTATACCTAATAAAATGATTTTAATCCCACAATTTTTTGGACAACCTGGAGTATTTTTCTGTAGTAGAGTATGATCTGGCCCCGACCAAGACTCCATATACCTGTAACATTGGCAGGAAGGATGTGAGCGGACGGTTCATAGTTCATGGGCTATTGTTTTTGAAGCTTGCGACCACCATATGACAGTAAGAAGAAGCCTTCTAAGCATTTAGGGCCAACCTAACAGCACTAAGTGTTGGGGATGGGGGTCATAGAAAAAAAAAAAAAAAATAGGACCAGCAACGAGAATTTTTATAATGCCTATTAGTTTATTAGGACCTACCGTAGTATAATACCTTCACAATGTCCAGGACCTCCCTCTTTTGACAGACCCAACGACTTCCTTCCCCACATGCTCTGCATATTTGCATAATGATTAAAAAAAAATCAATATGCTGGTAGGTAAGTCCCACCTATAAAGCCCCTCCTAAATCACCTTCCAACACCATGAACTACGACTTCACATTAAAAAAATATTTTATATACCAGAGAAAAAAATGAGTACTATTAAAATTAACTCCAGGGAATTCAATACCGCCAAAGATATTTTCCCCAAAACCCAAAACAGGAGATGGAAAAAACTGAATTCCATTATAATGGAGGCTGTGGAGGAAAGCTGAAAAATACTCTAAGCCAGTGATGGCGAAACTTTTAGAGATGCGAGTGCCCAAACTACAACCAAAATCCACTTATTTATCGTGAAGTGCCAACATTGCATTCTAGCAATGACTTATATCTACCTGTTCTTTGAGATCTTTCAATCGTATCGGCCCCTGAGGGCCACAATACAGTTGAAAGAAGGAGGGCAAATACGGCTATCATGGACTTCCTAAAGGGTTCTCCTGTAGAAGAAGAATGGAAGGTCCAGCAGGATGACCTACAAAGTTAATGCGTTCTGTCAACACCTTCTCACTTTTTCCCGCAGTTCCAAACAAACCAGAAGTGTCGCTTAAAAAGCAAAGATATCTAAGTTGCCTGGACATGCAGAAAGATTTGGTGGATTTGGTCCTCTTTGGTGTCCTGGGGTCAATGGTGGAGTGCCCACAGAGGGGGCTCAATGCAAACCTCTGCCACCACTGCTCTAAGCCCCAAACAGTAGGAGAAATGAATAGTAGACTTGAGCCGGGTGTGTGTGTGTGTGGGGGGGGGGGGTTTTAGGAAGTAATAATTTTAGACATGAAATCAAAGGAAGGGAATGTGGTTAGACTATGGAAGGAGTGAACAGTTATAAAAACATGGTGCCCCAAAAAGAGCTGCCACATGTCCCTGGATGGTTGCTAGTTACAACCCTGAATGTGTCCTCACCGATGTTGATTGTAATAGGTTTGATCAAAAACTTTGCTACTAAATTGATATTCTGATGCGAGGTTATTAAGCACAATGGGGGTTCACGTTATCTTAGGATTGTCTCAAACTATTTTGGCACATTGTAAATTTGCTCACCTAACATTCAGGACACTAAGTTAGCCAGCAGAATTTTTCAGTGTTATGCCTGATGTATTAGTTATACATCCATTGTGGACGTAGAAAACACGGGTTAACAGAGAGCAAATAACTTCCAGTCGATCAGATAAAAATCTTTGACGAAATCAAGGGGTTACAATAGAGTTTTAGATATGTGCGGATTTTGCACAACTTTTTAATAAATAGCCACAAATACCCCTACAGCGGCCTGATATAGCCATCAGTATAGGAATACGCGGTGGATGTATGTCCCCTGATTGTCGCGTATCAGCCGTATCTTTCAGGTAATGTGGACTCCACAAAACAGCGCCTTGTAAATGTACACAAGGAGGACATTACAGGCAGTGTAACAGTGCAGCTGGAGCACATTCACAATGGACAATTTGAATCTTGAGTATTTTTGGTGACATCAGGTTGTGGATCCAGTCACTGTGGTGATAACACTGGTGCGAAAACGGAGTTACCTGGACACACGGATGGGAATGGCAATGACCTCAAAACAAACACTTACTGAGTGCCACTACTATTCCCAGGTCCTCAAGAGTCACTCAGCACCCCTGCTCAGTTAAGTCTGGTTATCCTGCATAAAAAAAAAAACAGGTATTCAGGATGCCACTTCTGAGAATTTATGTTTTTCAATGTTTTAATTGATAATGTTACGTGATGTCTTGTTTTAGGATTATATTGATTTCTTCTGTGTATGTAAATCACGGTATATACTCAAGTATAACATCCCGGCCGGAACACGATCCAGAGCAGAGAACGGCCGCGGATCGCGAAATGGACCGGGTAAGTAAATCTGCCCTATACTCATTATACGCATTAGGGTGGGAATGCATGGTCACAGGCATGGACAGGAGGCCACTATATGGTGAACATGGAGGAGTACTAGAGGGGAGATGGAAGATAGGGGGCCACTATATGAGAGGAGATGGAGGAGGACAAGGGCACCTATTATGAGGGAGATGGAGGGTAGGACAGGAGGCACATATGGGGGAAAGGGTAGGACAGGAGGACACTATATGGGGGCAGGTATATAGAAAGCAGGAGGCCACTATATGTAGGGAGATGGAGTAGGACAGGAGGCCAACTATATGGGGGAGATGGAGGAGGACAGGACACACTATATAAGGGAGATGGGGAGGACAGGAGGACCACTATAGCAGGGAGATGGAGGAGGACAGGAGGCCATATAGGGGAGATAAGAAGACAGGAGGTCACTATATGGAGGGGAGATGGAGGAGGACAGGAGGCCAACTATGATGGGGATGGAGGAGGATCAGAGGACATATATAGGGGAAGATGGAGGAGGACAGGAGGACCACTATATGGGCGGGAGATGGAGGGACAGGAGGACACGGTTTATGGGGTGAGATGGGTAGGACAGGAGGACACATATGGGGGAGATATAGGAAGACAGGGAGGCCACATAGGGGGAGATGGAGGAGAACAGGAGGCACTAATAGGGAGATGGAGGGAGGACAGGAGGCCACTATACGAGAGAGATGAGGAGGACAGGAGGCCCATGTATGGAGGTGATGGAGGACAGGAGGCCACTATAGGGAGTGGAGTAGGAAGAGGACCTTAGGGGAGATGGAGGAGGACAGGAGGACACGTGTTTGAGGGGAGATGGAGGAGGACAGGAGGACCTAATAAGAGATATAGGAAGACAGAGCACATATATGGGGAGATGGAGGAGGATCAGAGGACACTATATGAGGGGAGATGGAGGAGAGACAGGAGGCCAATATGGGGGGAGAGGAGGAGGACAGGAGGGCCACTATATGGGGGAGATGTTTGAGGAGGACAGGAGGACACTATATGAGGGGAGAAAAAAGGAGGAGGACAGGAGGAAACTATATGGGGTGAGATGGAGGACAGGAGGCCACTATATGGGGGAGATATAGGAAGACCGGAGGCCATATATGGGGAGATGGAGTAGGGCAAGAGGACACTGTTTGAGAGGAGAGTGGAGGAGGACAGGGAGACACTATATGGGGGAGAATAAGGAAGGACAGGAGAACACTATATGGGGGACGGGGAGATGGAGGAGGACAGGAGGCCACTATTTGAGGGGAGATGGAGGAGGACAGGAGGACACTATATGGGGGAGATATAGGAAGACAGGAGGCCACTATATGGGGGAGATGGAGGAGGACAGGAGGCCACTATATGGGGGAGATGGAGGAGGACAGGAGGACACTATATGGGGGAGATATAGGAAGACAGGAGGCCACTATATGGGGGAGATGGAGGAGGACAGGAGGCCACTATATGGGGGAGATGGAGGAGGACAGGAGGACACTATATGAGGGGAGATGGAGGAGGACAGGAGAGAATCTTATTTGTCATAGTCTGGGAGTCCTTCATGTGTTGTTTCGCAAACTGTATGCGGTTTTCATGCACGGAGGAGAGGCTTCTGTCAGCACATTTTGACTGCTGGAGGCTGCGGTGATAGGAGACTTTGTAGAACTTCCTCCCATCCCCCTACTGCATCTCTGGGGCTCAGCCACAGTGATCTTGGGGTACTTCTTTACCTCTTTCACAAGGTTTCTTCTCCCACGTTTGCTGAGTTTGACTAGGCAGCCAGGTCAATTGAGGTCGTCCAAAATTTTTTCCATTTAAGTATTATAGAGGGATTATAGAGAAATTCTTTTAGAACCTTGGCCAGATCTATGCCTTGCTACAGTCCTATCTCTGAGCTCCTTGGGAAGTTCCTTCGACCTCATGATTCGCAAGTGTTCTGACATGCACTGTGAGCTGTGAGGGCTTACCGTATTTTCCGGACTATAAGGCGCACTTAAAAGCCTTGGATTTCCTTGGAAATCCAAAGTGCGCCTTATAGTCCGGTGCGCCCTATATGAGGGCAGCGGACCATACTTACATAGGTCCCCGCTACCGGAGACAGCAGATCTCCAGCGGGATTTTATCTTAAATGATCCTGTGTTCACTGTGTTCACTGTGTTCAATGTTTTTATTCTATTCTTCACTATTCTTCATTGTGTTTTTTTAATTAAATGCTCGATCGCGAGCAGGGGAAATAATGTTATTCTGGTCACCTAGCAACCCTTACGTTTAAAACGCATTGCACTCGCATTGCACTTGCAATGATTGCGAGTGCAATGCGTTCTTGATGCATCTCCATAGACTTGAATGGGGCGTGAAAAACGCGCGGGACACGCAAAAGTAGAGCATGCTGCGATTTTGACGCGCGTGAAAACGAACGCAAGCACGCGCGTGAAAACCAACGCTAATGAAGAAAGACCCATTGAATACAATGGGACAGAGTGCAATGCAAGTTCTGCGCGTCAAATGCACGCGCAGAACTCGCGCGTGAAAAACGCCAGTGTGGAAGGGGCTTAACACTGTGCAAGAGCGTTTCCCCTTCCCGCTGCCTGATGTCACACAGTGGGAAGGGGGAAGTTATCCCCCTGTGAAGCTACAGCATGGGAGGGCTCTGGTAATTCCCCCTAGTTTTGCAAGTTGATTTTAGAAGGAAGGAGGCAATGTATAACATATATAAGAAGATTACCACAGTCTGTTCATGATTTTGATTAGTGAAACACGATTTTCTTACTTTACAGCGCCACACCTGTCTATAGGTCATGTGTGGTAATGCAGCTTATACCCAATAAAGAAAATACCACAAATAACCCGTAGACTGGTGCTACGGTATATGTATACATGTAGATGTTCAAAGGCTGAAGTATTTATTCAAGCACATTAACTTCTCTTGGACTCTCTGTTTATTACAGAATATTTCATAGCCAAGTGTTGTTTTATGAGAACTAAATCCATTTCCGGGACTGAACTCATGTCTGAGGCGAATTAGCGACTAACAAAGAAACATGAACTGAAAAGACCTCTTGGCCCTGAGACTAGGCGAAATCCTCTTAAACTACACGACAGATTACATTACAGTTATAACTATTATGCAACAAAATAAGTGCTGGACCCCAGACCATGGGTGCGACAGAAGGAAATTGGTGTAATTGTACTGCTATTTATGCACACCATTTTTTTGGCTTGGTCTTCTTAATATACTACATTGTCAAGTTTTATCAAATAAAAAGAGAATAAATTAAACTATTTACTTAGAAACATACTTGTAGATTAGAAGTGATGGCAACTCACATGGATATGCCATGTATGCAAAGCGGTAACTTAGCCCCTTCAAACTTCCATACAGCGATATACGTCCGAATTGGAAAGACCTTGTGCATGTGTGTATAGATGTTATGACAGTGGCCCATTTCAAATGGCTAAAAATGTCATTTTAAAGAGGATAATCTCCCCTTTAATATTGCACCAGGATTCTGCTTTTAGGTGCCATGGAACTGTTAAAATGCTATTCTTTATTAGAAAAATGTACACTTCGTCCAGAGCTCACGGCACCTGTTCATTGCGACATGTGAAGCTGGAAAAATACGACTCAGGCTCATTCTTCAAGCTCTCTAGCTATGGTGCATTGGCAATGAAGCCCGGATATTATCCCAGAAAGACTTGCCGCAATGCAAGAGAAGGCACCAGGTGGGATCCACAGTTGTGAGTCCGATGTGCCTCATCAGACTCACAACTAGGTGAGTATAAATGTTTTTTTTTTAAATTGAGGCCACCCAAAACAAAGTAACAGGTTAATTTGTGATACTAAAACACGGTTGATGGTTTAGGATCCCAAATCGACCTCAGAGGGCCCCTTTAAAGGACATCTACCACCAGGATGAAGGATTGTAAACCAAGCACACTGACATACTGGTGTGTGCCCCCTCAAGCAGAATCTGCTGCTTCTTTTAGCTTCATATGCCCTGTGTTTTAAAGGATTTTAAAATTATGCAAATGAGCCAGAGAGGCTCCAGGATCCATAGGTGTTAATGGAGCCTGGTGCCCCCCATTTGCATAATTTTTAAACCTTTTTTTCTGAAAAACAATGGTATAGGAAGTTTAAGAAGAGCAGATCCTGCCAGAGGGGTTACACACCAGTATGTCAGTCTGCTTGGTTTACAATCCTTCATCCTGGTGGTAGATATGAATATACATAGGTATAGATAGGAATATACATTTCCTATTCTGTGCACAGGGGATAAGATTAAGTCTTTGGCCATCTCTTCTCTTGAAAACATTACAGATCTGTCATGTATGTAGACTTCTCCGTAAAGACCTGTGCTTGAGTTCGGGTTGGATATGGGGTCACCTAGAAAACAGATACCCTAACTAATTTCTTGTTCTATAACCTCCAAAAACTGCCTTTATCCAATGTAAGTTTCATGAAAATCTGCATGACCACCCCCACGTCTTTAAGAATTCAAGTGCCTCAATAATAATAGACCCTAAATAAAAAGCTCAGAAACACTTAGTGACTCAGTACAATGTTCATTGTTGGCCTCTGAATATGTAAAGAGTAGTGGTTGCTATTGTGAGGAAGAAAATCTATTGAAAGCTATAGAAAGAGTGATTATTGTGTGACTCATATTGGAAGAACAGAGTGCACCTTGTCTGTAACGGCAGGATTAGAGGAAAGGAGCATAGATTGTACCGGAACCCTGCTAGAAGATTTGTGCTGTGCTGAAATATGAAAACATTGCTGAAAGTACAAAAACAATGCAAAAACTGAAACAGAGAGGTATAACGGAAAACTACTGGGCTCTGGTGCAAAATGGAATGGAATCTTCACATATGTAGAACCCCTAGGTACTATCTAGGGAATATTACCCCCTAGTCATTATTTCTACTGTTAGATCATGTTTTGTACATGTGCCCAACAAATAAGAGAGCAATAACCAATAAGAGACCAATAAGACTATATGGAAACCAATAAGTCTAAATGGACACCAACCATCAGCCCTATTGTGGCTGATATATTTGAGTCCTGCAAAAATGGCAACCTTAGTCCCATCATGGCTTGTGGGGGGGGGGATCGGGGGGGGGGGGGGGGGACTGCAACCTTAGTTATACCGCTCCAAAAACTTACCTAATAATAAATGTCACCTACCGGAACCCCAGTGATTCCAAGGTCCTACGACCCCAAATAGCCTGAAATGGCCCATAAGAATTGAGTGTATTCTCATCCAACACTTGATATTCCTATGGGATCTCCGACGCAGTCTAATGCGGGCACTTTAAATACTCGAAGACCCTTACCTTCATGATCACTGATGGTTGACTGCTGTCCTTGGTGGGGAACCTATTAAATAACCTGCAACGTTGGCATATAGTCCAAATAATAATTTCAGCTTTTGCCAAAAATGGAAAGCACCCCTACTTTTTAACAAAATAAATGGAACAACATGGAAAAGGTATTGGGGCTCATTTACTAAGGGTCTGCGGACCGCACTATCGTCGGAATAGCCAGCGATCGTCGGATATCCGCATTTAGAATGGCTTTTAGTCGCATGCGAAAGGATTATGGTGCATAGGCGGCGGCTTTCACGCAATAAAAATCGGGGGCGGGAAATTCGGACTGAGCGCGGGATTTAACATTCAAAATTGTGTCGCAAGCCATCCACTTACATGCACCGAGAAGAAGAAGGTGAACTCCAGTGGACCTCAGCCGGGAAGCGACACATGCAGGAAATTGGACGCACGATCTTAGTGAACCGTGGTAGCACTGAATCCTCGTCGGACAACGCACCTCGGTGATCGCGACGGGATGGGTAAGTAAATGTGCCCCATTATCTTTGTAAGCATGGTTAAGCTTGTATTGTCCTCTTGATAATCTGGAGCACCAGAGGACAAGCGGTGTTGTCATAGATACCCAGGCTTATATAATACTAATAAATAAGCTAAAAAAAACCTCTTATATAACATTTTTGGCCTTTCCTCTTTCAATCCATTTTCCATATGTGACACAATATTGAAAAGTTCAGATCAAAGCGCTGGAGTTTTTCTGTTTTTACTTACAGAGTATTTCTTTCCTTTTCAGCCAAGATGTTCTGTTTTATCCAGAGATTAAATACTTGCCATGTACCACCAGTGCCATGTGGGCATTCCCTGGCCTCAAGTCATTGTTCTGATGAGAAAACCATTGCTTAACCTACAATGACCTGTTTGTGGTGGAGGAGATGACTTAGAGATTAGTCATTTTCTAATTAGTCGGCTATATCCAACCTTATGTCACTAATAAGATGTGATAGTCAGTGACGGCCGGGTATAGCAATGATGCATCATAGGATACAGGGGTATTGCCAGTGCTAAGGGAGCTGAGAAAGTGCACATTAGAAGACAACAGTATTATAATAAAGGGGCTCCTGTTATGGGTTCCAACTGGGGCCCCAGAGATTTATGTTGGATGCAACAAGTTCAATGCAAGCAGATTGAGCCGTCTATGATGATGTAGAGCGTTGGCTCCAGGCACCATCTACAAGATAAATTCTTCAGACCCTTTGGTGCCAAATAACATAAAGGGGCCAAAATATTACATCACTTATATAAGGTTACAATTTATTGATGGAGTGCTAAGGTGTAAGTGCAGTGAACCAAACACCGAGCACCTTGCATGAGTGATTCAAGGGATCAGTCTTACATGACCGGCACCAAAAGGTTTCGAAATCTACAGATCCTGACTTCTAGACAGATGAAGTTGTTCTACCATGCTTGACCAGTTTTATGGAGTAACAGACTGAGAAACCTGAACTGGGACTTGAGGTGGGAATGTTTGGGAATTGGATTGCAAGATTATGTAGTTAAATTAACAGAGTATTATTTGGAAACTCTATAAAGTAATTTGATTGGACTAAGTATGTGGATAGTATTTAGATGTTGTTTAAGGGATGTGGATATAGAGGATTCAGCAATGGCTGTTGTGTTGCTGAATAGAGTTTTAACCTCAGGTCTGGGCCATCCCAAATTTCTTTGAAATAACCAACTTAGTCTCATATACATATCTTAGCTATGCATTTTATATTCAGACAGTACTGTACAGGACACTTCACTGACCCCCTGACTCTTGCAGTTCATTTGAATACAGTCTTCAAATTTCTGAATCTCCCAGAATATAGAAGGACATCTTTGTGATCCGGTAACCATTCTGGATAACCATCTGGTGGTGTTTTGTTGGGCCAAATACTCATGACACATTAAGGCACATTTACTTACCCGTCCCGTCGCGATCCCCGAGGTGCGTTGTCCGACGAAGATTTGGAGCTGCCGCGATTCACTAAGATCGTGTGCCCGATATCCTGCATGTGTCGCTTCCCCGCTGAGGTCCGCCGGAGTTCACCTTCTTCTTCCCGGTGCATGTAAGTGCATGGCTTGCGACACAATTTTGAATGTTAAATCCCGCGCTTAGTCTGAATCAGTTGGGTTGTCCGACGGCCACGCCCCCGATTTGTGTTGCATGAAAGTTGCCACGTGCGCCAAAAACCCCAGGTGAATGCAGTGCAAAACAGATAAAGTCCGTAAACCCGACGGAAATGCGGTCCGTGGACCCTTAGTAAATATGCTCCATTCCCTTTGTTTGTAGCCCAAACAGTTCCCATTATATCAGTGCCATTCTTCACCCAATATGCTAATATGCCCTCTATTGCCAATTGGGTGGACCTGGGGAGGAGCAAATAGTCAAGCACCTCTCACATTAGAGAGGCTAATTAGCATACCAGGCATTGAAATTAAAGGAAATCTGTCGGCAGATTTGACCATACTAGGTATTGGCCCTGGAGATCTGTGCAACCTTACATTAGTGTATGTTGTCTGTGAGAGGACTGTGAAAAGTGAAGTTATAATCCAGCTCTGCAGCTCTTGCAAGGTCTCTGGGCAGGTCTTTCAGCCTGAAGAGCTTTCTGCTCTCTGGACTGTGATGCTCCACAGCCCCTCCCCTCTGCTAAGAGTATAAACCATATTAGGATTTTGGTTGGACACTTACAGCAGTCATTCATAGCAGAGGGAAGGGGTTGTGAAAAAGATTTTTACAAAGAGCAGGAAGCCCTTCAGGCTTTAAGACCCGCCCAGAGCACTTGCAGGAGCTGCAAACCTGCAGTCCTGCTACTAACAATTTACACAAAGTAAATTACACAGATTTTCAGGGCCAATGCTATACGTTGTCTGTACTTCTGTATGGTCAAAACCTTTAACAACACATTACTCAGAAATAGTGGGGGGTAGATAAATTATTTTGATTGCATCAGAATAAATGGAGCATCACCTATTAAAGGTTGCACAGAGGTGGAGCTTTTGGAAGTAATGAGAGGTCCCCTTTAAGACCAAAATAAGTGTAGTATTTCACATCTCCTAGTAATGTTAGTCCTTAGAGCAGGAGATTATTAGATATTTTATTACCTGTGAAATAATCCCATAGTTAATCCTGTAATATACATGTAATAGACTTTTTTATGAATCCATTGTTTATATGCCATATAAAGCTATTAGAAATCTTCGGATAATAATTATGTATCCATTTGTTTTTATGATATAGAATATAGAATGCATACAGGATTATTAGAGGATAAATATTTACTGCTTTTACTTGGAACTTTAATCTTTTTTCTTAGGAAATATAGATAAGGTTTTATGTGCGAGGGCTGTGATATGGTAGAGCACGATATAACATAATGATTGATTGCAAACTGTCAAGAAAAAAAATAAATGAATATGGATATAAAAATTATAAACATACCCATTTCACCTCTAGTGACCTCTAAATAATAAAAAACAGTGTTCACCTATATGGAATCATGGAGACGTCTACTGTATATACTCGAGTATAATCCAACCCGAGTATAAGCAGAGGCCCCTAATTTAAAAAAAAATGGAAAAACCTATTGACTTAAGTATTAGCCGAGGGTGGGAAATGCATTGGTCACAGCCCCCCCCTTCCCCAGTATATGGCCAGCAAGTCCCCAGTAGTATATAGCCAGCCCCCAGTAGTATACAGCCAGCCTGCCCCCTGTAGTATACAGCCAGCGTGTCCCATGTAGTATACAGCCAGCCTGCCCCCTGTAGTATACAGCCAGCCTGCCCCCTGTAGTATACAGCCAGGGTGTCCCATGTAGTATACAGCCAGCCTGCCTCCTGTAGTATACAGCCAGCCCGGCCTGCCCCCTGTAGCATACAGTCAGCCTGCCCCCTGTAGTATACAGCCAGCCCAGCTTGCCCCCTGTAGTATACAGCCAGCCCGGCCTGCCCCCTGTAGTATACAGCCAGCCGGCCCCCAGTAGTATACAGCCATGCAGCCTGCCCCCAGTAGTATACAGCCAGCCTGCCCCATGTAGTATACAGCCAGCCTGCCCCCTGTAGTATACAGCCAGCCCGGCCTGCCCCCTGTAGTATACAGCCAGCCCGGCCTGCCCCCTGTAGTATACAGCCATCCAGCCTGCCCCCAGTAGTATACAGCCAGCCTGCCCCATGTAGTATACAGCCAGCCTGCCCTCAGTAGTATGCAGCCAGCCAGCTCTCATGTAGTATACAGCCAGCCCCCTGTAGTATACAGCCAGCCTGCCCCCAGTAGTATAGAGCCAGCCTGCCCCCTGTAGTATAGAGCCAGCCTGCCCCCTGTAGTAAACCTTATAACCCAGCGTCAGCATGGGTTTATGAGAGATCGCTCCTGTCAGACTAATCTGATTGGTTTCTACAAGGAGGTAAGTTCAAGACTGGATCTGGGGGACGCTGTGGATGTTGTATATCTGGACTTTTCAAAGGCATTTGACACCGTGCCACATAAAAGGTTGGTATATAAAATGAGACTGCTGGGAATAGGAGAAAATCTGTGTATTTGGGTAAGTAATTGGCTTAGTGATAGAAAACAGAGGGTGGTCATTAATGGCACATTCTCAGATTGGGTTGATGTTACCAGTGGAGTGCCACAGGGGTCAGTATTGGGGCCACTTCTTTTTAATATTTTTATTAATGACCTTGTAGTGGGTTTACACAGTCAAGTTTCAATATTTGCAGATGATACTAAGCTGTGTAAAGTAATAAATACTGAGGTCGATAGTTTAGCATTACAGAGGGATTTGTGGAAGCTTGAGGGATGGGCAGAGAAATGGTTGATGAGGTTTAATGTAGATAAATGTAAAGTTATGCACTTGGGCCATAGAAACAAAAAGTATAATTATGTTCTAAACGGTCAATTACTTAGTAAAACTGAAGCTGAAAAGGACTTGGGGGTATTGGTGGATGGTAAACTTAATTTTAGTGACCAGAGCCAGGCGGCTGCTGCTAAAGCAAATAAAATTATGGGATGTATCAAGAGAGGAATAGATTCTCATGATAAAGACATAGTTTTGCCCTTATACAAATCCCTGGTCAGACCACACATAGAATATTGTGTACAGTTTTGGGCACCAGTGTATAAAAAGGATATAGTAGAGCTGGAACGGGTGCAGAGGAGAGCAACCTGGATTATTAGGGGAATGGAGGGATTAGAATACAATGACAGATTAAAAAATTTGGGATTATTCAGTTTAGAAAAAAGACGACTGAGGGGAGACCTCATTACAATGTACAAATACCTGAACGGACAGTACAAGGATCTCTCCAAAGATCTTTTTATACCTAGGCCTGTGACCAGGACAAGGGGGCATCCTCTACGCCTAGAGGAGAGGCGATTCTACCATCACCATAGACAAAGGTTCTTTACTGTAAGAGCAGTGAGACTATGGAACTCTCTGCCGCAGGAGGTTGTTATGGCGGACTCTATGTACATGTTCAAGAGAGGCCTGGATGACTTTCTGGAGAGAAAAAATATCACGGGTTATGGGGATAAAACATTTATTTAATTCTTAAAGGTTGGACTTGATGGACTTGCGTCTCCTTCCAGCCTTATATACTATGATACTATGATACAGCCAGCCTGCCCCCAGTAGTATACATCCAGCCTGTCCCCAGTAGTATACAGCCAGCCCACCCAGCACTTAAAAATTTACTTATATACTCACCCTCCAGCGGCACATTTTTTGTGCTGAAAAACTCAGCTTATACACGAGTATATACAGTATTTTATTTTCCTCCCATTCACCCAAGTCCAGTTCTAGGATTATGACATAAACTAGTTTTGAGAAAACTGCTGTGATTGGTTGAAAACAGCAATAAAAAAAGTTAAACAAAATATGGATTCACAAAAAATACTACATTTTTGATAGCAGGATACTGGTACAAAGGAGTAGATAAATAAAAGCTAGTTATGGTGTTAACCAGTGTCGGACTGGCCCACCACAGTATCAGAGGATCCTCCGGTGGCCCAGGCTCAACCCAATACTGAACCCCAGAGGTCCATCAGAAAACAACACAATTTGAAGGTTGCTAGAGTATATTTCCTGGAGGATAATGAAGAGTAGGCCCCCAGATTGATTTTCTCTTGTGGGCCTAAGGAAACCCAAGTCCGACACTAGTGTTAACTGTCTAGATTTGGAAAATAAGCCCCACCCATTTAAAGGGAACCTTTAAACACTTTTGTCAACACTAACTGTTTGTATCCTTTAATAGGTATTATTCCACTGATTCTCATGAGGCTGGAATTATTCCTCTAGCCTCCACCGTTCCGCAGTGTCAGTATGTTCTGCTTTGTCAGCAATATCTCCACTGTCAGATGGGCGGAGCCAGTTTTTCTGATCCATACCAGGACCACCCATCTGACAACAGAAATTCTAATAAGCATAGTATCAGGATAATTTTAGTAGTCAATATGCTAATTAGGCTCTCTATGTGAGATGGGTGGTCCTGTAATGGCCTCGCCCATCTGACAGTAGGGATCCTAAAGCGATACAATAAATTGATTACTTGGGAATGGTAATGAGAAACCATGCCAACTATCAGTATAGTAGCATCTATTAAAGGAGGCCATGAGTTGGAGTTGCTGGAGGAGATGAAAGGTTCTCTATAAGCTGCCTACAACTTCAAGGATTCTCTAGGATTACACAATTGGTGATCCCTCCATAGGTCTACATTTAGTAGCCACTGTTCTGGGTATAAAAGGATATTACCATTAAAGATAGTAATCAAATGTGAATGTAAATGTAGGTATCACAGTGATAACTAACAGAGAAACTACAGTGAAAACTTTGAGGAGTAAGGATCCGCTAGCCGCCGCATATTCCAGATAACATTGAGCAGGTCAATAAATTATTGCTATAAACAAGGCGAAAATTCTTCATAATGACCTCTCACACATAGTATTGGAATGTAAGCCTGTAGGTACAGCATGTATGGAATGTGAATGGAGACTGCCCCGCATAGTATATTCTCCGACTTTCTCTTCCCATACACTTCACAAACTTCCAAGACTCATAACTGTGGCCAGTGGCAGTGGTGTAACTAGAAGCTGGTGGGCCCCAGGGCAAAGTCTGTACCAGGCCCCTCGACTATAATGCATGGTTTATAGTACTAGTCTTTTCATATGGGAAAGTGACACCATAAGGGCCCCCTAAGTCTCTTGGGCCCGGTTGCAGCCGCACCCTCTGCACCGCCTAAAGTTACGCCCCTGGCCAGTGGCTAAGCAGAACTTAGTATAGGGTTCAACTTCTAGGTAGCCCCATGGTATCCAACAGCTATGGGGTTCATATAATGGAAGGTTAGGGGATAACAAGGTTATTGGTGAGTGTTTGACTGCAGGGATCCCCACTCATCACAAGAATGGGGGGCCCATCATAACTAATAGGTGTAGCGGCAGGCCGCGCATGTGTCTAAGGACTCTTTCACATTGGCGTTGATGTTCAGCTTCGGTTGCACATCCGTTCTGTTTTGTCTCCATGTTCGCAAAAAAAACTGAAAGTTTAACATTTAACATTAAAACTGGTTTTTCAGCCTCATCAGTGAAAAAAAACGGATGTTCCACCCGTTTTATTTGCAGACCCATAGACTTCTATTGCCTTCCGTGATGCGCATCAGTGAAAAAAATAGGACATAACTATTTTTTCCACAGGCAACGGATCAGTGAAAATACAAGCCAATGTGAAAACATGCATAGAGATCAATGGCTTTGTGAGGCATCCATGGAAATCACTGAACCACGGAAATGAAAAACAACGCCAAGGTGTCGGGAGGGTCGAAAATTGCTGAGCAAAGCATTCAGGTACCTCTGGCAGTCTCATACTAATGAATGGAGAGGCAGGACCCTAACCAATTATCTCATTATCCCCTATCCTCAAGTTGCAATTCACAAACTTGGTACAAGTGTATTGCAAAATAGATTTGGACAAGACATTACTCCACATTTGATGAATGTGGGCCAATGCCTTCAAAAAGGGTTTTCCCTAAAAGAACAGTTAACTTCATTATCATTATCCCAACTACACAAATCATAGAGCAGGGTTGTCTATAACATTACATGGAAACCATCAGTAAGAATGATGATGACTTGGAAGAGACAGTTTTATTACATCCCTATGTGTGTAATTTGTGTCCATATTTTATTTCATAAAATAAGCTAAAATTTATGTATCACCAAAAATGGAGACATAGAATTAGGAGAAGAATGTTTTGTGCAATCATTCTGAAATAGTTACCAGAATTATATTCTGATCACAGCATGTCTCACCTGCTGTGGGTGCAGCAAGTATTTAGATCCCTTTACATTTTTCACTCATTATTTCATTGCAGCCAATTGGTAAAAAAAAAAAAAAAACATTGTGACAGAAAAAAACATAAATTTATATAGTTGTCGCTAATTTATTAAACAAGAAAAACTGAAATATCACATAGTCATAAGTATTCAGCCCCTTTGCTCAGTGTTGAGTAGAAGCAGCTTTGGAGCTAGTACAGCCATGGGTCTTCTTAGGAAGATGCAACAAGTTTCTCACCCCTGGATTTGGGGATCCTCTGCCTCTTCCTTGCAGATCCTCTCCTGTTCCCTAAGGTTGGATGGTGAACGTTGGTGGAAGACATTTCCATGTTTTCTCCTCCCATACCACTTAGAAGTAACACTAAAAAGTTCCATCTTCGTCTCATCAGACCAGAAAAAGAATATTATTTCTCATAGTCTGGGAGTCCTTTATGTGTTGTTTCACAAACTGTATGCAGTTTTTATGCACGGAGGAGAGGCTTCCGTCAGCACACTCGCCATAAAGCCCAGACTAGTGGAGGCTGCAGTTATAGGTGACTTTGTGGCACTTCCTCCCATCCCCCTACTGCATCTTTGGAGCTCAGCCACAGTGATCTTGGGGTTCTTCTTTACCTTTTTCACAAGGTTTCTTCTCCCACGTTTGCTGAGTTTTACTAGGCAGCCAGGTCAATTGAGGTCGTCCAAAATTTTTTCAATTTAAGTATTATAGAGAGATTATAGAGAAATTCTTTTAGAACCTTGGCCAGATCTATGCCTTGCTACAGTCCTATCTCTGAGCTCCTTGGGAAGTTCCTTCGACCTCATGATTCGCAAGTGTTCTGACATGCACTGTGAGCTGTGAGGGCTAATATAGAAGGGTGTGTGTCTTTTCTAATCAAATCCAGTCAGTTTAATTATACACAGCTGGGGTCCAATGAAGGAGTAGAACCATCTCAAGGAGGATCAGAAGGAAATGGGCAGCATATGAGTTAAATATGAGTGTCACAGCAACGGTTCTGAATACATATGACCATGGGATATTTTAGTTTTTCTTTTTTTTTTGTCAAGATAGGGAGCAGAGTGTACATTAATGTGCAAAAACAACAACTCTTTTGATCTTAAAAAATGGCTGCAATGAAACAAAGAGTAAAAATGTAAAGGGATCTG
The DNA here is from genome assembly GCA_019512145.1 of Engystomops pustulosus. Taxonomy (NCBI): domain Eukaryota; kingdom Metazoa; phylum Chordata; class Amphibia; order Anura; family Leptodactylidae; genus Engystomops; species Engystomops pustulosus. Next base: position 14,754,235 of record CM033642.1, on the reverse strand, counting down.
AATACTTTTAATATCCACTGTATGTAGTTTGAAGTAATAGCTGTACTTTTTGCAGGCACCAGTTCAATTTTCTAATACTGCTTAATTTTCTTATTCCACAGGTGAAGTGAAGTGTTACACAATTCCGAATAAAATCATTGGGCTCTCTATAAAGCTTTGGCATACTGGGTCAATTTAAAGGGTTTTTCCCAGCTGTAGAAAATGCTCACATTTCAATCCCCTAATGATGTTAACACAATAAAGATAATTTTAACCCCTTTCTTTACAATTTTAGTCAGTTTTATTGTTGTTTTACCTCTCAGTGCAAACTCCCAGGGTGTGGGCGGGGCTTCTCTTAGCAGACACTGCATGACCCATCTAGTTCTGGGGGGTGACAATGTGGTTAGATTATCAGAGTACAGGTGTATATACACTTTCATCTGGCTTCTGACATTGTACTAACACACTGACACATAGAAAGATGAGATGCATGAGATTACACAGAGGCTGACAGACTTTTACACAGTTACACTGTGAGCTCTGCTACATCTCACAGATCTGTGCCTGCCTCCCCCTTCCCCTGGATCACTTATCTCCTTGTAGCTTGTAGTTTGCCGCCTCTCTCGTTCTGCTCACCATGTGCTGACAGGAAGTGATCAGTGAGAGTCTCTGAGCTCCGTGCAGGGGGCGGGGCTACAGCCACAGAGCAGTGACAGACAAAAATCACATCTGCACAATCTCACACAGAAATCCAAAATGGCAGACAGACCCTAAGTGAGAAGTTACAGGGTCGTGTCTAGGGGCAACTAAAATTGTGTACACCAGGACTGATAGAGACAGGTTGGACTTATTTCTGTGAAATGCTGCATTTTTGTTAATAACAGTAAATTAGAGAATTATTTTGTTATCCTGAGTACATATAAGAAACTTGTCTTCGTGGAATTACCCCTTTAAACTCTAGCCAATAGAAGAGATGTCTCAATAAGGGACCCGTCCTCAGCTTTTATTGCCCTAATAAAGTAGGTAACCAATTTAATGCACCAAAAAGCAGCTTATACATTTGTACCTTCAAATAATTGGGGGATAGTTTGAATAACATCAATTGCATTATTCCTTCCATCCATAGATACCTGGAAACATCAATGTCCGCTTCTTCCTGCCCTGGTCCTCCCTTCTGTTATTTACCGGCAGAAGTTGGCACCGTAGTCCCTGTCGCTCAGTCTTGTTCACACATTCGGGGATCCATAGTTCTCTGGTTGAATACAGGCCGCTGTGAATTTTGACCTTGATGTAAGACAAGTATTTGTGTAGATACTGTGGAGTGGCCAGCTTGTATTTATCACACTGACAGAATACTAATGAAGCTGCTTATGCTGAAGTTGGCATTAAGTAAATCACATTCCTCTGGCACGGCATAAAACCCTCTAATGAAAGATGCCCATGTAATTAACATCTACAAGCTGGATGACACAAAGAATCCGGGGTGACAAACGGTAATTTACTATTTACATGACTAATCGTTGGCGTGAAAGTTACTAAAGGACATATTAGAGGGTGCGAAAACTATGGGTGGTCACAGACAAAGAATATTATCCACAGCTCCAGCTGTGGCGGTAACATGACGGCTCCTCATGGCTACACAGAAAACTTATAAATATGTCTTCATAATGGGAATCCCAACATCCAAAATCTAAGTTGGTTAAGATTGTTGTCAATTAGCAGGTTAACCCCTTCAGGATGCAGCCCCTTTCAAGTTCTTTGGGTTTTTCTGTTTTGCACTTCCTGCAAAAGCCATAAGGCAGCACAGTGGCTTAGTGGTTAGCATTACAGCCTTGCAGCACTGGGGACTTGGGTTCAAGTCCCCTGGGTCAACATCTGCAAAGAGTTTGTATGTTCTCTTTGTTTGTGTTTGTGTGGGTTTCCTCCCGCACTCCAAAAAGATACTGGTAGGTTGATTAGGTTGTGAGCCCCAATGGGGACAGGGACCAATATGACAAGCTCTTTGTGCACTATACAAATAAAGGAATTATTATTTTAAGCTTTCTATTTACACACACACATATATTTATATATATATATATATATATATATATATATATATAGTTGTTATCTGATCAGTTGTAATTCTTAGTGTCAGTATTTTAGTATTCTGTGCCATGTACTGGGAAAATTAAAAAAAATCCAAAAGCAGTGGAATTCACATTAAAAGAATTATTGCACCATTTTCTAGCTTTGTTTTTATGGTTTTTACTGTACGGTCCACTTGACCCCTCCTCTTCATTCTTTTGTTCAGTATATTTAAGGAGATACAAAATTTATATAGTTAAAGAGGACCTGTAACCCAAAGTAAGCAGCTCCTAGTGCTTGAACAAACATCGCAGTGTTAGAAGGATAGCGTTACCGGAAACCTCCGATAACGCTATCTAACACTGTGGCGGAGTACAATGTAATCGTCTGACCGCTTGCAAAGCTGTCCGATGTATTCATGAGGGGGCGGGGTTGGGGCGTGGTTAGGGGCGGTGACTGCCGCATGACGCGCGGCAGTCACCACCACCCTATGGAGCGTTTGGGAATTGTAAAAGATTTTGAGCTAAATTTTATGGGTAGAAAAACGGTGAAAAAACTGTGATTTGGACAATTAAAGAAAATCTACTATCAAGATGCATCATGATAAACCAGGGACACTTACTCATAGATCCAGGCACCGTGACTGTGCTAATCTTCTTATATTTGTTATCCATGGCCTCCTTCCTTCTAAAATCAACTTTAAACTTTACGCTCATCCCCACCCCTTTCCATAGAGGATTGTTTGCCGCTCCCTTAGGGTGCCGTGCGTCCATTGCTGTCTATGGGGTACGTATTTAGGGCGTATATATGTCCCCCATACAGCAGTGTGAATGCAGCCTTAGTGAGACACCAGAAGGGTGCGACATCCGAGGAAGCATTATACACCACAAATTCATGGACAACGCCTAAAGTTGTGTGCACTTACTTATTACACCATTTGGTGCTTGTTTTGGCCCCATAAAAAGGGTGGTAGGGACTGTATATCAATCTGCCTCTCTTTTTTTCTAGTTTCTGAGCCACTAACCTTTTGTAGGCCATTTTAGGTGAAAGTTGATGTCAACAACTGATAAGAATCTGTGTGGATACATGCTCCAGATATGTAAATGCTAAACTAAGGGCCATGGATATATACTGTATCTATTGTATCAGCTGTTCTTTAGATGCATTTTTGCTCCTTTAAGAGCTTGTGGTGGTGACGGAAATACTATAACTACATTATATAAATGATTCCCCCCCTAGCCGATGCAGAAGGAATATAACAAGTGTTTACTTACACCGATGAGCCATAATAACCTTGTACCGGGTAAACATCATCCTACATAAAAATGTGCATCTGTGGGTGTTATGAGATAAGACATAGTATCAGGGGAATGTAGACCCGGAGAGGAGTGTTTTACTATACTGGGGGAGATTATTACAGATGATTTGTGCCTACCCAGGGACCCTCAAAGCTTATCGATGTTGATTCACAGCAAAATTACCCTCACGTTCCATTCATTAACCACTTAGCTTAAAGGGGTAGTTTGGTATTTACTCTTTTATTCAATAGTAAAGAAGGTCCTCTGTTAAAGGAAACCTACCATGAGAAATCTACTATCAGAAGTGGATATGATGGTAGATTCCTCCTGCCTCTGGCCTAATCTGTAATTTAATAATCCTGGAACATAACTTAAGTTGTTAAAAACTTCATTTTACTTATATGTAAATTAACTTTAGAGGCTACAGGGGCGTGGATTAGCCTTAGCTCCCAGTGCCTGGCCAGGCTAGTACACACCCCAGAAGCCTCTGCAGTTAATTTACATATTGCTAAAATAAAGTTTATAATAAGTTAGGTTTGGTTCCAAGATTATTAAATTACAGATTAGGGCAGAGGCAAGTAGGAGGAATCTACTATCAGATCTATGTCTAATAGTAGATTCATCATGGCAGGTTTCCTTTAAAGGATTCGTTTAGGAATTCTGTAAAACCCTGTGGGGACTGGGGTAGGGGAGGCAATAGAAAAAAAAACATCAGACCTACCCTGCTACAGGTCCAACATCAGTCCAGTTCCTTCCTTGTGGCCCTGCGCCTGCCAAAATTTCCAAGGGACCCACTTGGGCCAAGGAGTGGCCTTTTTGGACCATGGGATATCAATTCCACTATGCCACAAGTGATTCCAGAGCTGAACCAGAACAATTTCTATTGATTTGTCTGACACCCATGGGGTTTTCCAGAATACCTGGAATACCTCTCTAAGGATCCTCTTCTTTTGGCAACAGTAGCTACACTGAAATCCATTCATCCGATTAAGAAATGTGTAAGGCTTAATTTTTCCAGTGGTGGTCGCACTTTAGGAAACCTCAACACTCCCTTCCAAGGTTCCTACAAAAATTACAGCTGATTGCTTGTGGTGCAAGTAGTAGATCACATTTATTCAAGTTTTTTCGGCTTATTTGGAAAAATAAAAAATTCTTGCCCAAAGAAGGTCCAAATTTTATTAAGTTTGGAAACATCACTTTAAATTGTAAAATAAGTGTTTGTTTGTTTTTTTTTTGCTTTTCCCTACTATTAGTTATGTGGTTGTAGTGACCAGAGTATCTTTTTCTACCAGGGAATCTCAGCAACAAGTGGATTAAACAAATACTCCGCCTTTAACAATGGTTCCCTATAGACTGGGAAGGCAGAATCCATGTAATAATATCCCTACTATGTTCTGTATGACACATGTTTGGTACGTTGATAAGTTGCAGCTTTGTAGGGGTTGAATCTCAAGAGATATTTGACTGCCAAAATCTTTTTTTTCCATTGAAAAGTTAGGAAGTGATCAAACTTTGTTTGGTCAATCACTATGCTAAACGTTATAAAGTGCTTGAGTAGAGCTGGGAGCGCTGACCTCATAGACTCCATGAGGGGAAGTGTAGGGCATGTTGTGGGAATGTTTATCCCGGCTGTGTAATGTTATGGTAAGGTAGTAAACATGAAGCATAGTATAAAGCTAAACAATGGATCACCCACACATGACATGGATTTGGCATCATTTACTGAAGGTCAGCTTTGATTGACTTTGTATACAGTTATACTATCTGTTATTGAGTCTGAAGACTAAAGGGGTTTTCCAGGAATTGTGAAAAAATCCTTATAGATGGGAGCAGTGGTGGCAAAAAAAGAAAGAGTACTTACCCAGTTCCAACTTACAGTTCTTGGGGGTCATTACGGGATCCAGTTTGGCCAATATGCGGCCTTCTTTGACATGGGAAAACAAACAAAGTGACATCCCATTGTCCAAGGCGGCCTCTCATTTCCTAAAGTGGGTTCTGTGACCTCTCGGTACTTAAGACCCAGTGCATGTCCAAAAACTAGAAGTAGAACAATGTGAGAACCGAGAGCTGGAGCATGGTAGGTATGCTTTCTATTTTCTATCACTACCTCGGCCACCACAAGGTTTTCCTGAATTCTTGGAAATCATCAGGATGCTGGGGATGTCAGTAGTCGGACCCCATTAAGCAGATACTGATCACCTCTCCACCTGCTAATGTAAATCACCATGGGTTAGGCCTCATGCACATGAACCTATGCCCACCCATATGTCGGCACATGGGAGAGGAGGAGGAGGTGAGCGTCTCACCCCGCCCCTCTCCAAAGAAAATTGTTGTGCGGGGACATATGTACGCAAGCTTCCCCAAGACGGTTGTGTTCATGAGCCCTTAGCCGTAGAGTTATCTGCGGGCACTTACCGACAGCTAAACCGTTTGTCCAACAACCTAAACATAGTTCCTGTCGTTGCAGAGGTGCGCAATATAAAAAGTAATATAAGACTAGCAGCTAATTTTAAGACTGGATCAACAGGAGCTTAATTATAAAAATATAAGGAGTTACAGGGAAGTTTATTGACCTGTGTAAATTCTTTCTTCTCTGGGGACTTGTGCTTTTATATGGTCTCTAAACTCCTCATTGAGCGCTGATGTCATTAAAAATTACAATAAACTAAATTTATACATCCAATATATTTTAGCTCATCTCCTTCTAGATCTTTTTAGGACCTAAGTCTGGGGGAAGATATTTAGGTCCCTATTTTACTTGTATACATTGGGCAGCAGCTGTAAAAATGTGTGGGATTCTTTAATTGGATGTGTAACATTACGGCACCAGGACCTGACTGTATCCAGCTGGATCCCCGGGGACTGAAGTGGCTGGCTGTAGTGTGGCCTAGTGCCAGGATGTATCATGTTAGCTCAGTCCACAAGAACAGGTCCTGTCCACAGCCGACAGGACCAGCGGGTAGATGCAAGAAGAAGGGGAGGGATTCCCCTGGGGCACTCCCAGTTTGTGTGGTAACAAATCCCTGGGCAAGTGGTGAAGCTGGAGGCCCATGGTGTTAGTGGCAGCAGCCAGAGATCACACGTGAAGACAGAAATCTTTAACAATAACTAGTAAACTTCCCTTCCTGGTGGGACCACACTAGGTGGAGGACTGGTGGGTTGTGGTTCCGGAATCTGGAGTGTACCTCAGCCGGAGTCCAGTGGTTAGGCTAGTTGGAGCTTGGATTGGTTCTGCTTCTTGGGCAGCAAGGTGGCAGTCTCTGTGGTATTAGCACACGGAGACACAGGCTTAGCAGAGGGGTATCCCTCTGAAGGAGGCAGTAGAAAGGCAGCTAAGGTCCCTTTCACATGAACTTATGCTTGCCCAAGCCGTAGCTCAGGTGAGCATACACACACGCACTGGAGAGAGCCTTCCCTCTCCATAGGGAGACGTGGTGCCCGGCCGTATGTATGGGAAAATATAGAACATGCTCTATCTTTTTCCCGTCAATGGTACAGTGACACATGCGCTCACCATACTGTGGCCAAGCGCCATTGGAGTCCATGAGGACTGATATCCAGCAGCAAATTGTGCAGCTGAAAAATCAGTCCCCACAACGTTCGTGTAAAAGACTGACTTAAGACAGACAGACCCAAAGCCTTGGAATGGGCTCTAATTCATAAACTTTTGAAGAGTTAATTCAAAAGCATGCTGAGCTTAAACCAATCAAAAGTCTGGGTTCTACGAAAAAGATTACAAATGTTGCAGCATAATCAAAATATCACATATAAAGCCTCCAGGCATATGGTACTGCATGTGGCATTACTACATTCTGGTAGTAAGTAGCAGCAAAGGATAAAACTCAGAGGAACTCAGGAATTAAAGAGGTAGGATACCTAAAGGGTAGCATGGGGAAGCTGGCCATACTCCCAACCAGGAGACTAACTGGAGCTAACTTTAGTAATTACCCATCCAGCGGGACATTACAAATGTGGTTACTTTTCAGGAATACAGATAAATAAATTTGAGTGGAATAGAAAGAGATGTAGGAGATGTACACAGAGTGATAAAGTGTCTCCAAGGTTGTGTATGTACATCTATATGAAGGTCGGTCCTGGTGCAGAAGCTTGAAAACTTCAAGCCACAATCATGGAGAGCACTTTGAGAACTGGAATTATTTCCATCTTATTACTATCCTCAATCAGAACAGTATGAGTCCACCTATCAGTTGAATCTGGAAGCCTCTGGTATCAGAATCAACATAGAAAGCAGAGCTGGAAGAAAAGCTCCATTCTCTGTATAGTGGCCAAATGGAGTTACTGAAGTTCAGCTTATAGTTACATGAGTTGTAGTTGAGCTGAAGTTACCTGGGCCAGCCACTACAGAGAGCACAGAGCTATTTTTGTAGCTCCAGCCAATTGAGATCCAGGTACTGAAGGAATCAGCTGATAAGTGAGGTATTTGGGTATTAGACCCCCCCAAAACTTTTAATGAAGACTGATCTTAGGTCACTTTCACATGGACATTGTGGGGACGTATATCCAGCCAATAGACCCCTATGATACCCGGCAACAGTATGATGAGCACACACATGTGCCACCCTACCGTGCACCGTGCCATGCCTCCTTAAGGAGAGGGAAAGGGTGAGTCGCGCTGTATGCTCGCCCACTCTACGGCAATGCGAAGGTGGTCTTACAGATATACTTGGAAAGGCATATCATTTCGTAGGCTCCGGTCTGAGCACAGTATGAGAAGAATGGGGGCTCATATGTGCAACTCAGATCAGGAGCAGTGCAGTTTGCCTCACTAATGTGCAGAGAGAGCCAGAATTTCGAAGACTGGTGTATGGTCTTCTATAATCGGGCGCACCCTGCATGTGGCAATTATGCTTCGATGAAAGTTTACCTGGAGAGCAGTGTCCCATGGGAGTGGCCAGTGAGGACAGAGAGGCCAGTCCCCCCCCCCCCCCCACACACACACACACACACCGTCAGGAAACCTTTCTGTCATGTATCTATTTCAATAAGGAGGGATATTAGCGTTTTTAAAATATTTGAAATAGATGCATGTTGGAACGGTTTTCCGAGGGTTGGGGGGGAAAGCGCTTCTCACTGGCCACTCCCACGGGACACAGGATACTGCAATGCAGAAAGAAAGGTAAACTTTCATCCAACTGTTTCTTTTTACCGAAAAAACACAGTTTTGTTATAAAAACACTTTGGCAAGGTGCACACTATTCTCTGGGGGAGCCAGAAAAAGGGCTCTCGATGACAGGTTCCCTTTCAGTGGTGGGGGGGTCTCAACACCAGGACCCCAACCAATAAAAGTGAAGGTTTTTTTACATCCTAATTCCAGTTCCTGGCATAAATTCATAATATTTTCTTCCAGAAACTGATCTCATCCCCCTTAGGAAGGCTGAGTGTGGGAAACCTGATAATCCCATAAACATACCGCAGCCGACCTCAAACATAACCCATTATAATGCCACCCATCTCTTAGATGACACTACATTAAGCATGGGAGTTCTTACATTTTCCAACTCCAGAAGATACCTCTATACTCCTCTATACAGGAAAACTTAATTAAATTGTGCACCTACACCTGGCACAGCACACATCTTATCCCTAAGAACTAAATCTTGAAGACTTTCCTCTTGATCCATGACAACTTGTGTTAAACTCGAAGCGGCGGAATTAATGATGCAGCAAATCTCAAACTATTCAGCTCCCGCTGGTTGGTCTATTATGAACGTCTTTCAGGTTTCTCTTCGAGGTTTCGTGCATATCACACACTCTAATTAAACCTCCGAGAGCCAAGTACACGTGGAAATGAAGCAATTAAGTACAGACGTCGCTCTCGCAACGCCCACAGTCTCCCATGAGTCACAAAAGACTTAGCTGTAAATTGCACAGAGTTTTTGCAGACAACTTAAGCCTCCATCAATTGCTGACCTCCCACAGAAAATTGCCACATGTGACATTTCTTCCATTTCTATGGGCCAGTGGAACTGCTGAGCTCATAAATATAGCCTTTCCGTGCGGAGGGATAAATACCAATACAGCTGATGCAGCAGGAGAATGAACTGTACTTATCTATTTATGGAACAATTCTTAGAACCTAGGAAGATTTTAAGTTACTTGGACAAGAAACATCTATACAGGGTCACACTGACCCATCGGAGGACCTGCAAAATACAACCCCTTTTATCCAATCACCTGCCACTAGGGTTTATTTTTTTATGGGAATGTCTCTCATCCCCATAAGTCTTCACTAAAAATGCTTTCTAAACAAGGTTTCCGAAACTCAAGGTTTCCATATGTAAGTCCAGGATTAAAACAAAGCAAATTATTGTTGGGCATATCCAAGTCCATAGTATGCAAAGCCAAATCCTCATCCTTTGATTGCTGAAAATTATATATACTATATCATGATTTCAATGCTACCCCATGTACATGCTGCAGAACATCTTTGCATGAAAATTGGTATGGTTATTATATTCTGTAGCATTAAAAATTTTCTGCTGCACAAAAGTTCTCTTATCTCTGATTTGGAGAATTGGGTGTCTAAAGGGTGTGTACCAACAGTTATGACACTGTTTTATAACAGTTCTATCTATTAATCCAGGTGTAATCATACCTTAGTGTGTTTACAGTAGCTGCAGGACTGTGAAATGGATTTATATTGCAGGATTGTAGCTGGACTTGGAGGAGTATCCTCACACTGTTGCGTTCTTTGATCTCTACATTCAAACTGTTAACCCAGCTCCTCCTCTCTGCTTTAATATCCAACCAGAAGCCTGCTCCTTCTCCGACTCACAACACAGGAGAGGTGGTGTCCTGTGAGATCTCACGAGTGCACCAGTCCAGTCCTCCAAGTCTAGCCACAATCCTGGAATATAAATCCATTTCACAGTCCTGCTGCTAGTAACAACAAACAGAAAAAAGCACCCAAACATGCAGTATAGTCACTATTATTGTATTGCAGCAAAGTGACATATAAAACTTAACTTTTAATTTTCGTAGATGAAAATACACAACGAAGCACAACTTCATGAGCATCAATAACATGAGCATGCTAACAACACACATTAAGAAATGGTTACACATCTCACCAGGGCCAATACCTAACACTGGCTTCAGCTTTGTACGGTTAAAACTAATGGCAGCCAATTATGTCTGGCTTGATTTGCTTTATTTTGGGGACTTATACAATGTTACCATTGACTTATGGAAACATCATTAGTAACGTTTTAGGTCTGGAGAAAGAGATAGGGCCTCACTTGCTGATCGGTGAGGGTCTCGTCTCGTGGAGCTGACAAGGGTTGCGATGGGGGTACATCCCCCGTTCTCATGATCTGTGGAGGCCCCATCACTGAGATCAGCCTAACTTACTTCATGGGAAAACTCCTATGCTGATCAGTGGGACTCTAGTCTCCGGGAGCAGATGAGTAGTGCAATGGGGATACATCAGTCCCCTGTTCTTATGATCCGTGGGGGTCCTATAACTGACACCTCCTCCACGATCAGCAAGTTAGGCTCAACAAGGGGAAGAGGAGACAGAAATTTCTGTTATTGAATACAGCAAAATGTAAACTGTTACATTTTTACCTTTTTCTATAGTAAACTACCATGTTGTCCTTCTGTTATATGAACACATTCGTCACCAATCATCTTGCCCTGTGTATATAAAGGGGGAAGGGGCTATGTGGCATTAGTTATATGTTCTGTAATCACCGCTATCTTCTTAGCATAAAGTGCTGAATGTGGTATTTGACAACGTAGCCCATCACCAATGATATTCTCCACCGTCTCTAGACTATACATCTCAGAACAGGCGTCTGCCATCCAGCAGAATGTGCAGAGAAAGTATATAGAGAAGAGCGGCCAAGGCCTGGATCCCCCTCCCCCTATGTTCCCACTATGTCATACAAACCAAGAGATCAGATTGTGGATTGGGATGGATTGCAAAACTTTTATCAGACTACATCTGTCTACAGTGTGGAGAGTTTGCATCTATCCCATGGGTTTTAGAAGTCCAAAGTGAAAATTACTTCCATTCTCCAAAGCTTTCATTGAATTTATTGAGACACCAAGGGGGTCATTTACTAAGGGCCCGATTCACGTTTTCCCGACATGTTACCCGAATATTTCCGATTTGCGTCGATTTTCCCTGTATTGCCCCGGGATTTTGGCGCACGCGATCGGATTGTGGCGCATCAGAAGGCGTGGCCGAACGAAAACCTGATGGATTCGGAAAAACCACCGCATTTAATAAAAAAAGTGTTGCGGGATTCGCGCTTACCAGGAATAGGCCAGTGAACTTCAGTGCATTCCGGCGGGCCTCAGTGAACTTCAGCGCAACATCGGAGGAACTACCTTAGTGAGACGCCGGAAGACCCGAATCCACCGCAGAGAACGCGCCACTGGATCGCGAATGGGCCAGGTAAGTAAATCTGCCCACAAGTGTATTTTATGCAACATTGCACAGGATTAAAGTGACACATTGGGGCAGATTTACTTACCCGGCCTATTCACGATCCAGCGACGCGTTCTCTGTGGTGGATTCGGATCTTCCGGTGATTCACTAAGGTAGTTCCTCCGACGTCCACCAGGTGGCACTGCTGCGTTGAAGTTCCCTGAGGCCCGCCGGAATGCACTGAAGTTCACCGGCCTATACCTGGGGAAGGTAAGCGCGAGTCCCGTGACACTTTTTTTTTTAAATCGGCGTTTTTTCCGAATCCGTCGGGCTTTCGTTCGGCAACACCCCCCGATTTCCGTCACGTGCATGCCAGCGCCCATGCGCCACAATCCGATCGCGTACGCCAAAATCCCGGTGCAATACAGGGAAAATCGCCGCAAATCGGAAATATTCGGGTAACACGTCGGGAAAAACGCGAATCGGGCCCTTAGTAAATGACCCCCAATGTAACAGAAAATAGTAAACTATTTTTATGTAGCTTTTTGTGAATGACAAGTACATATTGATATTTTTCATAATATATTTATGTTTTTCCCTGCGCTTGTCTGCATAAGTGATGTCTTTGTAACATTAAAGGGATTTTCTCGGATATTAGAGGAATTCTCCAGCAGGACATGGATATTGATGACACATCCTTAGGAAAGTTGCAGATTGATACTCCTCACCACCACCAATCAGATGTTTTATGACATGGCAGTGTTCAGACAGCACCGCATATTGCCACACACTGGATAGTGGCTGTTCCTGGTATTGCAGCTCAGACCTATTCACTTTAATGGGACTTAGCTACAGCCTAGGTCAATGAGCAAGTTGTCATAGGCCTGGGAAGTGGAAAACTACTGCTTTGGGTAGGTGTAGGGGTTTTACCAGGTGTCAGACTTACTCATAAATTCTGATATAGATAATTTTTAATGCGGGCATTGGCTGACCCTTGCCCATACCGGGGTATTATACAACTAGTTTTAAAATTTGTAATAGGTGCTGGGGGTTTTGATTAATATTTGACTATAAAAAGGGCTGAGGTATGAAAAAGAGGACACATACTTACCCCTCCTTCGGCTCCCGGCTCCTGTGTTACGTCTTCCGGGTGTACTTCCGGGTTTTGGTCTTATGTCCACCTGGTAGTCATGTTGAAAGGTCATGTGACCTGCTTCATCCAGTGAGTTACCTTCTTGGACTAGGGGGAAACATAAGCAGTGAAGTCGCCTGGAAAACAGAAGTGACGTCCTGTCTCCGAGGAGGCCACTCATTGGATGAAAAGATCCACTGGAACCTTCTGTTGGGTGTAGGACACGAAATTGGAAGTACGAGCAGTTTCTACTTAAGTTAAATTTGTATGTAAATCGGAACTGTATATTTTATAATTGTAGTTTCAGACAAAAAAAATTGGATTTTTGACTTTTTTGCTGTAATAGGACCAAGGATTATTAATAAAGCTTAATTACAGACATCTTACATCTGATCATTGCAGTCTGGGACTATAGTAACATCCATAGAGCTTCACCAGAGGTCACAGTGGGCAGAGGAGTCCATCTGTAACTATGGGTCGTCTGTAAGTCGGGTGTGCTTAAGAAGGGGACCGCCTGTACTGGAGCAAAGTGGGAATTGGTAGGCAGAACAGGGTAAGTAAGAGTTCTTTTTCTTTACCCCGACCATGTGGGGACTTTCCAAAGTCGTGGTCAACCCTATAACCTTTCAAGTGCCATAGTCAAAGCTATCCATGGCCTCAAAACAGTGATGGTTTTGGATCTGATAACCAGCACCCAGGCCTTGGAACCAGAATACAGGCAGTCCCCGGGTTACATACAAGATAGGGTCCATAGGTTTGTTCTTAAATTGAATTTGTATGTAAGTCGGAACTATATATTTTATAATTGTAGACTGCGGAGTTTTAAAAATGGAAATTGTGTCCGCAAGGACACGTCACTGTTAAAGCATAGGGAAGAAGCAGTGAACCTTAGTAGCGACGCTCGCACGGAGCGACGGAAATGATTCAGGAACTTGGGTGCACAAGGGCCTTAGTGAATCGTGCACACCCGAATCCTCATCGGACAACGCACACCGCGTGAGTCGCACAGGACCGGGTAAGTTAAAAATCGCCCCATTGTGTTGCACTTGTAAGAAGAACATATGACCATCTGAAATGTGAAACTCAATTCACATTCATAAAGTGAGTTAAAAGTAATACACTTAAATTTTGTTGTCTCATTTTGCGCCCAAAAGCCCCCATACCTCCCACATTTGGCGAAAGTAAAGAGGAGACAAATGGCGGCAACCTCGCGTTAGCTGCCGCGGCGATCCCCCTAAGCCACACCCCCCACACTCACTTCCCCTGGGCCACCGCCCCAAATTTTTTAACTCATATTTTAAAATAATAAAAATCATAATTTAAAAAAAAAAAAAACTTATCCTCCTCTTGGGATTTGAACACCCAGGAAACCTGCCAATGTCATGTACAATAATGACCAGTTGCCTCAACCCACTGAGCTTAACCTCTGTGATTAACAAGTGGGAGAAATTTTTGGTAACTAGAACCTATATACTACTTGCCCTTGGTATAATGGGAGGGAAGCTTCTCCAGATTTTGTACTTATTGAGACTATCTTATTATTATTATTTTTAAACCCGATTAATTAATCATCTCTCCTAAAATAAAATTTATAATAAGAATATAGCTGAATAATTACAATAATAGATCTCTGAGAAGATCCCTCTCTATATATCAGTGCATTAGTCTCTGTGTCCCGTGTAATGGCAGATAAACACTCAGTCCTAGTTACCAAATCCTCACCTCTCTGTTATCACTGGGCTTATAGCTCATTTATTGTTTTAAGCTCCCTGTCTGCAGTGCACAGTTCCCCCATTTCGAATTCTCCAGCCTGCCAAAACTTTTATTTATTAATTATATAAAGAGCTTGTGTCTGGGGAAGACCTGGATGAGATGCAATATGGTGACAGGCCTGTGATCTGACCTGAGGACTGTGGTCCCTGCTTCTCTCTCGGCCTAGCGGAGGAGCCGACACTTCTCTTGAAAAGGATTTCCCTTGCCCGATGTCCCCCCTGGCCTCTGGGGAACCCTAAGGCGATGCAGTGACCATAAATGAACAGATCCTGAAGCTTGATGACGTGGTCCCTGCCCCTGTGCTAAGTAGCCCGGACACTTGGTCTCGAAAAGGATTTCCATGCCCGAATGTCTGTAGAAGCCCATTCTTGTACTGTGAGTTCTCCTCAGACTTTTCCAAAGTACTTTACTAATGTTTACTTATGGGTAGACAAACAAGGCACCCGGACACAGCGGAACCCTGGGGGGAAGAATCCGTGACAATCTCACAGCTGCCCGTGAACGCGGGGCAGGGTGGGGTACTCGCCAAAGCGGGAAAAGTTTCCCCGGCAAAAATCCGGGGGAGCGGTTGGGAGCTATGCTTCCAAAAGAAGTGCAGGAAAAGTGTTGGGATTTGAACGCTGTGCCCAAATCGGGTGGCAAAAAACAAAAGTTGGGAGTGTCAAAAAAGAAGCTAAAGTTTGGCATCGAAATATAATAAATAAATAAAAAATTGTCTTCAGGTTTTGCTGATTGCTGTCAGGTTATCAGTTTTTACAGGCCATTTTTACATTCTGTTGCTTAGCTACAGGGTCAAGTGCAGCCTAGAATTCTGTTCTGAGGAAACATTCTCTTAGGATTTTTGTTCTGCCTTGAGAGCTGTAGGATTGTGATATCTTGCAGTGACATCATTAAGCCAGTCTCCCGTTATTGCAGATCCTCAAAAACGAATGTCATATGGAAAACATAAGGGCCATTTTTACAGAAGATGGCTGAGAAATAACGCAAAAAATGGGTGAAAAACGCAACATAAAACCTAAACCGCAAGTTTGTGGACAAAGGAAAAATGTTTGTGTACAAGAAGCCTTAAAGAGGTTTTCCAGGAACATTAATGCATACTTAGCCCTCTCTAGCTACGAGGTTTTCCCAAGGTTTTGGGGGGTCACGGAACCTGAACCTTGAACCACAGGACGTAAGTTCCTTTTTCTTGGGCGACTTTACTGTGGCAAGGCTAAACCCCCCCCCCCCCACCGAACATCCGATATGGTGCCGGACCAAACCAGTAGTTGGTATTGCCTGAATGGCCGGTTTTCCTCTGGTAGAGCGGCACTGTACAAACAATGGGAGGGATATATCAGGGCTTCTGCAGAGGTTCAGAAGCCCTTAAATAATCACAAGTGCTAGCAATTATTTCCTCTTTATTTTTCCCAGGCGTGGAGGGTCATGAAGGGGGAACGGCTGATGGGGCAGTGGGCCAGCATTCCTGTCCCCGCGCCGGTGCACTTGTGAAAAGTTGAAGGCTGAGCTTATACCTACCTAGTTAGGACCTGGCCTAAGCTTAACAGACCCCCCCCCCCCCATCCGATACATCAAGTGGCCAGAGCCTCTTGAAGTATCCGCTGCGCCCATCGGTTCAGCGCCCTACCGCTGGCATATGATAAAGATCTTTGAAGATTCTGATAATATATGTATATATTCCAAGCTGTTGTCTGCATTGTATTTCAGTAACTTTCACTAACTGGTCTCCCTTGACGGCTCTACACAACAGAAGACAAGTTCTCAGAAAAGCATTACATCATGCGTCTGAGTCTTTGTTTGCATCCCTCCCAGTTTAAACATAATGAATTCTCTACATTTACATATCCTTCTACACTTCACCAAAGAACATCTCAAGTTCCCGGTCAATTTACTGCGAGTCACTGAGTTTTTTTCCATGTTGATGGCTCATTGCACTTTGTTTTTTTTGTTATAGCGCCCCCTCGTATTAGTAAAGTCATTAAGTCATTATAAAGTCTATTTTTAACTATGTTTTTTTAAGTCCCGCACAGTGACCACCGTGTCCCACACATTGCTGACAACAAAGATGTTTCTCTAGATCTGGAATCATTAGGGCTGGGGAGGATTCTGCAAACATGTCTGTGATATTGTAGGTGGACATCCAGTGCGGGCTGCTTTTTAGTCACTTATGTAGAGGAAAACAGATTGCCTGCATCAGGGTAACTGAAGTTCAATGAATATTCCCATGTTTGTGAAATGTTGTTGCTATGGTTACTCCTCAATTCAGAACTATTTTGCATACTTATGGTGACCATATACAACATTATTTGCTTAAAAGGCTGCAGAGAAAAAATTTCATGCTTCTGCTTGTTCTTTTGGCGAAGCACTCAACTAGTGGATGTCATTTTATAGTTAGTTTAATTTAAAAGGTCACATGTCCATAAAGGTCAACCAAGAGGGTGGGAATTTTGCTGGTGGGATGCCAATTATTGTCCACCATTGGCCCTACCAACCAGGGTAGTTTCTAGAAGTAGTTTCTAGATACTACTGGTGTTGCATCACGAGTTGGGCACAGCAATGGCATACAATAGAATGGGATAGGAATAAAGTGCAGTACAGCTTGACTAATGAAATGGAGCTTTACTTCAGTACCAGGTTAGAGTGGGTGAGTAGAATAAGTACCTGAGTTTCTGGTACAGATGGGATGGCCAGTTCCAACTGGATCCACTCAGCACCAAGTAGATGGCAGATTAATAATGGCCCAACTCCAGGACATTACACATTTTAGGGCACATTTACTAAGGGTCCGTCGGACCCATTTCCGTCGGGTTTCCTGAATTTAACCATTTTGCGCTGAATTGCCCCAGGTTTTTGGCACACGCGATCTTATTGTGACGCATCGGCGCCGGTTTTCATGCTATACAAACGGAGGGGCAGGGCCATCAGACAATCCGACTGATTCGGACAAACCGCGGAATTTAAAAATCAAATTGTGTCGCAAGATCAGCACTCACATACACCGGGAAGAAGAAGGTGAACTCCGGCGGACTTCAGCGGGGGAAGTAACACATGCAGGATATCGGACGCACAATCTTAGTGAAATGCGGCAGCTCCGAATCCTCATCGGACATTCCGGATCAGCGGCTTCAATGGGATGGGTAAGTAAATGTGCTCCTCTATGTCTTAATCAATGTACATGTAAGGCCGCATCCACATGAACCTATGTAGCCAAATGACAGCCCCCCATAGAGGTCAATTGCACTCACGGTGCGGTAATAACACGGTGTCACCATGTATAATATCAGACATGGCCTATATATTGCCGTATTACAGTGGCGACTGCTCAGCTTTCGATGGAGGGAGAAGGGGTGAAGAGAGCGCACCCCTCTGCTCTACTGTATGCTCTCCCGTGCTATGCTACAGGCGAGCATACCTTTGTGTGCATGAAGCCTAAGTGTTGACAAAATCATACTGATCAGTGAACATGAAACCTAAATGACAAGCCTGAAGCAATCTAATATCTTATGAAATGACCCAGGTCAATGGAAAATCCAATTATCTTCAGTAAAGTGAGAAACACAAACAACAAGATGGTTAGATGCTACGCAAGAGATGACATACTGTTCTTGACCCTGATATGTCCCAAAGTTAAAAAATGTTATCAGGGCCCACAGTGCAGGCTCACCATTGTGTTCCTACATCCTACCGCACTGCTTGGAGGTCTTATATATAACCAGCTCCTAGAGGGATAGCAAATCTTGCACTCAAGCAAATGCAATGTCCTGCAGCCTTTATATTGCACCCTTTCCAATTCTTGAGGGCCTTAAATTAAAATTAAGAGTTTGCATGTTCAGGTTACTTTTGGATACTACAGTTCCTTTCCCATCTCTGAAAATTACATTTTTGGCTTGGCCTTCCTGTAGATTTTACCTTAGGATTTATATGCCTAAATTGGGAAAATGTAGCAGTGAGACCCACTAAAACAAAGTAATGGGATGTATTCTGAGTACAGCATTGTCGGACATATTAGTATGAGAACCCTTGCAGTCAGCCATACTTCTTGTCCACAAAGGAATCGCTTTCATGCCACTTTTGGAGCATTCTGACCCCTTCCATTAATTCCATACACTGGAATAATTGATGGTATGGGTTATGCTTGCAATAGCTGGCTGAGCAGAGTCTCTTCCCTTGTAGGTTGATTGGGTCCCTATGGACTTGACCATATCAATTATTTGAG
Source organism: Engystomops pustulosus (assembly GCA_019512145.1). Lineage (NCBI taxonomy): Eukaryota > Metazoa > Chordata > Amphibia > Anura > Leptodactylidae > Engystomops > Engystomops pustulosus. Next base: position 14,735,378 of record CM033642.1, on the reverse strand, counting down.
TACATTGTTGAAATTTGACACACCAACTAAAACCATGAAACGATGGAGAGAAAATATTCTCTGTACAGCATCATACAGTTTGCTGGATCTATATAATAGTCATTTTTGACATGTTCACAATCCAAAAAATGTATTTTTTCTTGTAGAGGATATCAACATAGGTTCTTCTGACAGAGTGATTGATGCTGCATAAACAATTCCAGTTGGGCAAGAATTAGTGAAATGATGTACATGAACCATGGAAAACCCCCTGGGGGCTATGAGAGGGGTAGACAAAAAAAGGATAATTATCCTGCTCCAGAGACCGGTTCCAGTGCTGCCCAGCTCTACGTGTTAAGTAAGGGTTCCCTTTAAAGTTATGTTCACATTAGTAACAGGGTCTCATAATGTTCTCAATGATGCAAATATTCTTGGCAGATCTTCAAACTACAAGGCTGATCCAAAGATTGACTTCCAAGAGGAAGCGATGGGAATGCAGCAGTGACAGGAGTGAGTCACTTCATGTGTCACATGTGAGTGCCCTCGGCACCAGATCTGATGGTTGGCAAGTAAAAGTCTGCAAACACAATTGTCCTACAAAAAGCATCAGTAAATATTTCCCTCCTTGAACTTTTCAAGCAAGTACAAAAAGATGGATTGAGGCTCTTGGAGTAAACATGGCTTGTGAAGCGGCTCTTTATGGCTTGTCATTAAGGGGTTTTGTTTCGAAATGTCAGAAACATGATCACGTTACTAAGAGATCAGCCATTGTCACTACAACAAGGAGGACAGAAGAGGTCACAGAGGCGTCAGGGGGAACGGGACAGCTACATAGCTGCTATCCTGTCCTTAGCTCATCAACATCAGATTAATGGGGGTCTTACTCTCGGTACCCAAGCGGATTTACAGAACCGTGTGGCTTCGGACCTGTCATCATGTACTTGGCATAGCTGTGTACTTTTGCAGCATAGTCTCTTTCTAGTGAATAGTTGTTTGCGTTGAATATGCTTTGTTAATAAGCCACCAAAAAAGAGGCCCCTATGCTGATCTTGGAGGTGTCGGGAGTCCAACCCTTACAAATTTAGCATTGATGACCTCTAAAAGTCCTGGAAAACCTTGTGAAAAGGGGATGTCATGGATTATAAAAAAACGGATCCATGGGTTGGGTCTGGAATTTCTGCTTCAATGGTTTGTACCAAGTTTGATTGTTATTCCTTATTCAGGATAGGGTATAACAATCTAATCCGACTATTGGGTGCCCTGTGCTCCATTCAATACTATGGGGGGATTTGCTATCTCCGAAACTCCGAAGTAGAATGCAGTTCCCTGGATCAGCGAAGCATTGAACTTTGGACATTTGAACATTTCCCCTATGCTCAGACCTTGGGTTTTCACTCGAAAGAAAATTCTTAATCTTAATCCCCTAGTGATGTTAACACAATAAAGATAATTTTAACCCCTTACTTTTCAATGTTACTCAGTGTTATTGCTGTTTTAGCTCCTATCACTCTCTAGGCTGCTCAGTGTAAGATTCCAGGGTGTGGGTGGGGCCCCTCTAAGCAAACACATTATGACCCATGTGGGATGACAATGTGGTTACATAATCAGGGTACAGATATATACACTTTCATCTGGCTTCTGTACTAACACACTGACACATAGGGGGTCATTTACTAAGGGCCCGATTCGCGTTTTCCCGACGTGTTACCCGAATATTTCCGATTTGCGCCGATTGTACCTGAATTGCCCTGGGATTTTGGAGCACGCGATCGGATTGTGGCACATAGGCGCCGACATGCACGCGACGGAAATCGGGGGGCGTGGCCAAGCGAAAACCCGACAGATTCGGAAAAACCGCCGCATTTAAAACAATAAAAGTGTCAACTTGGGAGGCGCTTACCTTCACTTGGTCCGGCTCGGTGAATTTCAGGGCATTCGGATGCTTTTCAGCGCAGCAGCGCCACCTGGTGGACGGCGGAGGAACTGCCTTGATGAATCCCGGCCGGACCCGAATCCACCGCAGAGAACACGCCGCTGGATTGCGAACGGACCGGGTAAGTAAATCTGCCCCATAGAGAGTGATGAGACAGACCAGAGATGCATGAAATGCATGATGCCTATTACACAGGGGCTGCAGACGGTTACACTGTGAGCACTGCTACATCTCCCAGACATATGCCTGCCTCCCCCTTCCCACGATCACTAATCTCCTTGTAGCTTGTAGTTTGCAGCTCCTCTCTCTGCTCTTCGTTCCGTAATGGCAGGAAGTGATCAGTGAGTCTCTGAGCTCCGTGCAGGGGGCGGGGCTACAGCCACACAGAAGAGAGAGAGAAATCTCATCTGCACGATCTCACACAGAAATCCAAGATGGCAGCATGACCCTAAGTCAGAAGTTACAGGGTCGTGTCTAGGGGCAACTGAAATTGTGTACAGCAGGACTGTTAGAGACAGGTTGGACTTATATCTGTAAAATGCATTTTTCTTAATAACAGTGAATTAGAGAATGTGTTATTTTGTTATCCTGGGTTCATATAAGAAACTTGTCTTTGTGGGAATATCCCTTTAACTTGCATTAATCTATAGTGTTCTGTTGTTTACTTTATGTTTATATTTATGTTAATAATTACTATTACTATTAATGAACATTGAGAGACATTTCTGACTTTATGAGGAACATTTACTAAGGGACGTGTGCCAATTTTCTGGCGGACTTTGCACGGTGCACTGAAGGGGAAGTTCCGGTGCTCAATTGCACCGTGCACCACATTTGACTGAGGTGTATTGCACGGCCCATGTTAAAGGTGCACCAAAAAAAAGTGGTGCATTCTGTCTCTATGGATTAAATCAAGGTTATGGTGGCACTTATCAATCTCTGTTGTGCCGAGTCTGAGTGCATCCACAGTACATCCACGTTGCATGTTCTCGGGTGTGACATCCCCCGTGGCATCTGGCAGGCACGGAGTCCACACCGTGAAGGGAGGAGAGTGAGGAGTGTGAAACGTACGAACTTGTTTCCCGTGGAAGCGCTCCCGGAGGACATACACAGATGCCGCTGCACGTGGAGGACGCCATCACATATTAAAAACGATCACCAAAACCTCCACAATAGTGAACGTTTCCAGACTAAGGGACGTGTGCCAATTTTCTGGCGGACTTTGCACGGTGCACTAAAGGGGAAGTTCCGGTGCTCAATTGGACCGTGCGCCACATTTGACCGAGGTGTATTGCACGTCCCATGTTAAAGGTGCACCAAAAAAAAGTGGTGCATTCTGTCTCTTTCTTCAGATTCATGAAGAACGTGCGCCAGAAATCCTGAATCCCCTGCGCACTATATAGGGAACTGCAAACTGCTTTGCTTGTATTGCTTTGTACCTGAATTTCTACAGTAAAGAGGGAAACTGTTCACTGCAGAACCTGACTCTCTGGACTTCCCATTGAGGTGCTCCATATCTTACAATCCCTTCCGGAGAGTAGCAACATGTGGAGACAACTGGACAGTGCCTGGTGAACCCAACATAGCGTTGGTGCCACCTCTAACTCGTGCTCAACAACATACGATGTTTCCATTTTATTTAATGGAGCAGCAGGATGCATCTTCAACCGGCCGCTCCATCAAATTTTATTATTACTATTAATTTTGAGAGTGGGACCCCCGATCTCGTGATCAGTAAAGGTCCCTGCAGTAGGACAACCCCACCAATAGGAGATAACTAGAAAAATTATAACAACTCCTTTAATGTTAGAGTGAATAGGACTGAAGTACAATATAATATCTGTGGATATGTGCGAAGCTGTTTCTAAACACCTTAAAGGGAACCTATCACCACATTTGCACATATACAGCCAGTGATAGAGTTCTATTAAGTGACTAACCCCCTTCTTTTAGCTAGAAATTGTTTTGCTTAGATCCACATAAATCACCTTTTATCTTATATTCCCTGACATCGGAGGGGGGCGTGTCCTGCTCAGCCGGCCCCTCCCATCTAATCCTCCCCATGTCTTATGTCTCCTTACTGGTCACAGTTCATGTCAGGTGAGCAGAGTGACATCATCTCAAGTACTTTAGCCTCTTAATAATAGCAAACTGTACCCCATGAATTTATCTGACCACATGAGGTCACAGGAGCCTCCATGGACTTCTACTCCTCTCCATCTTCAATGTAGGCTGCTGTGATTTCATGTAAGCATGTACATGGTGTACAGTTTGCTATTGTTAGAAGGCTAAAGGACCTGCGATGAGGTCACTCTGGTCACATATCATGAATGTAACAGAAGGCACAGTGTAAAAAAATTGACACAATATTTCCCATTTGTATGTAGAGCTTTAAATGTCTGTAATTGAATATTAGCAGACAGTCCCTAAGTACAAGGAGGCAGAGCAGTGATTTGAAGAGACACAGAGCTGTCAGTCAGAATGAGGGTGTGTGGTGCATTGCCAGCCTGAGAGAGAAGAGTCACAAACACCAGACATGAGTCACAAAAGCTAATTTGCAGAAAAACGTCTGTAATTAAGGTACAGTGACCCACTGGGAGCTAATTTATGTGATATGGGGAGGACTTGTAACCCTTTATCAACAGGCATTGTTAGTCAGGGTGGTCAAATTATGGTGACAGGTCTTTATAGCTCCTTCTACACTACAATAGTAGTTTTTAATTGTAACTGATACTCCTGTTTTTTTTTAATGATACAGGTTTTCTGGCATAATTTTGATATTTTCACATACCGTATGTACTTGTGTATACTTAGAAACCTCTTATATGCTGAAATGTGCTGAAAAACCTCACCTCGGCTTATACACAAGTCAATTAAAAAAAATAACTTACATACTCACTTTCAGGGGCCCCCACTGCTCAGCATGGCTCCCCAATATCGGCACAACTCCTCTTCTGTCTTCTCTGCGATGCTCCAGTCCCTGCGGCTCCTCTTCTGTCTGCTGTAACAGCCGGTAGAGACGCGGCCCTGCGCTCTGCTGGCCGGCGGATACTATGACATCATCAGCAGCCGCATCATAGTGTGCACTGGCCGGCAGAGAGCATGGCCGCGGCTCTGCCAGCTGTTACAGAAGATAGAAGAGGAGCCATGGGGACCGGAGCATCGCAGAGAAGACAGTAGAGGAGCTGCCTCGAACATCGGGACCACCAGTAGGTGAGTATGTAAGTTTATTATTATAAGTGATGGGAAAACTGCGGGGCTGGCTGGCTAGTAAAGAGTGCTGGCTAGCTAATAAAGGGGGCTGGCTGGCTAATAAAGGTTGCTGGTTGGCTACTAAAGGGGGCTAGCTGGGTACTAAAGGTGGCTGGCTGGGTGAATACTACAGGGGGATGGCTGCACACTAAAGGGGCTGGCTATATACTAAAGGTGGCTGGCTGTATACTACTGGGGGCTGGCTGTATAATACAGGGGTCTGGCTGGCTATATACTAAAGGGGGCTGGCTGTATACTACTGGGTGCTTGTTGGCTATATATTGGGAGGCTGTGATCAATGCATTTCCCACCCTCGGCTTATACTCGAGTCAATAGGTTTTCCCAGTTTTGGTGGTAAAATTAGTGGCCTCAGGTTATACTCGGGTCGGCTTATACTCAAGTATATACAGTACACAGTACAGTACAGTTTGTGTTTGTTCACCTGATGCAATTTTAACAAAGGATTTCAGCCCATATTTAAATTCTGTGATGCAAAAAATAAAGATTTGCCCAATAACAGTGACTGTGTATGTTACCATTGATAGATTCACCTCCTTGTACAGAACTAAATCTGTCTGTGGATCCACAGTATTTTATCCTGCATAGCCAAAGCACTTATTTTCTATAGAGCATTTTGGATAGTGTTCCCCTTTAAACTCCCACCACATAAAACACTGTTTTCAATACAACCCACTCATTGCGGCACAATGTGTTATTGAAAGCTTTTTCAGACTTTCTGATAGACATTTGAGAGGCATTTCTGTACACAATGATAAAGCCATTACATTGCTTTGAGAAAAAAAAAAGAGTTTAGTACAAAGTCACCTCAAAGATTTGTGTTTGAGAACATCCTGTGAGATTTCCGCAGCTTATCTGTATAACGATGACATTTAAAATGGCCGCCAGATAATGGCTCCTGTCAGAAATCTGGTTTCCTCTTGAGCTTTATCTGAACCCCAAATCTCAAATGGTCGCGTCGTCTAATTGTACATTATTCTGGGTCATGTCTCTTTCTCTAGAAATGATAATTATATGTCGGCGGCGAGACAAATGTCTGTCATGAAAGAGGAGTCTAATATAGCGACATTACATGTACTTAAAATACAGCCACTCCAAAACCATGTCCCATAGATATAATGTGGGAAATTTATCACAATGTTAATGTATATTTTGCCTTTTTTTACCTAATTTCTACGTTTCAAAAACATAAAATAAAAAAAAAATGTTGGTTACACATTAAGGCGTAAATTTATTATGTTCTTTGTTAGATGGCGTTTTAGGGATAGATTTGAATGTAATTGTTATGCAATGAGCCTCAGATTTTTGCCAGCCCTCAAAATTGATCACCTGAGTATAGCTGATGTATTTTATATTCTAACTTGACAATACCATACATCCTAGGGCTACATGTGCAACATCCCCCACCGGGCTCAAGCCTTTTTGTCCTTGGAGGCAGCTGGATTCCCTTTGGTACTTGAGTGGCTGACTGAGCAAAGCCAAGCGCTCGTCTGGGTCATGGTCCCTGAGTACCAGAGGAACAGGCCTCATCCACACCGGGCACGTATCCGTCAGGTTTTGCAAGAAAAGAGGGAGATGCCACGGATGGATGATAGTTCTCCCTGGGGCACTTCCGATGTAGGTGTAAGGATCCCTTGGTGATGGTAAATGGGGCGCCCTTGGTGTCAGCAGCTGTGGCAGGGATCACATAGACACAAGAGATGTCAACCTTCAACTTACAGTTCCTTTATTCCAAAAAACGACAACGGCAACAACAGCAGATAACGATTTAAATGATCCAAGGTTGCTAGTTGGATGGTGTTCGGCAAAGGTTGCTCACAGCCTGTTATAGGTGGCTTCAGGCTGGAAGGATAAGTGGCTATGAAGGTTATACAGACTCTTGAAAGTAAGACCGCAGGCCTTAGTTGTAGGCCGTGTGTCTCAGATGTGTAGCAGGCCTCAGATACATGTGCTTCTCAAGAAGCTTTAGGAGAGAAGAGAGATAGAACTCTTTAAACTAGACCAGCCTCGACCTTTCCATCCCAAGGATTTTCATAAACTTGCTTTTGGAGTGGTCATCCCAGGTGTTAACCAACCAGCACCTTTGTAACAGAGGTGATAAACAAGACATTCCATTGGTCAATATTAAATAACATTCCTTCCCAGGCAGATATTAACCAGCTGCATTACCAATTATAGACACTACATGGCTCACAGAGGTGACTGTAGGGACTCGTAAACTTAGCCCAAAATATTCAGGCTCTTGACCCGGAAATTTTAAATCCTCACAAAATTAAACCAGCCATCAATGGACACCACACTGTGTTCCTTGTTGTGGGTATATGGGGGGGCCACAGCATTTATTTTTAGAGAAACAATTAATTAATTAAATAACCAATAGAAAAACTGCAAAATAGTTGGAACAAAATTCATGCCCATCCGGGCCCTTCGCTTCTTCTTCAGCAAAAACCTTTCACCCGAATGGCGTCAGATGTCATGTGGGCACCTTCATCTCGCCTTCGGGCATGTGAAAATCCACCAATGCTGTGACATCTGAAAGGAAGACAGAAAGAACAGCCAGAAACCGGAAAACCACCTGTAAACGAAAATTAACCTGAGGGCAAGGGTGGGTGGGCGACTTCACACTGCTCGGTCCTGAGGGCAGAAGGAAAGAGGCCCCGCCACGTGCCCTCAATGCTTTTAAAGCCCCAATAAGCCCGCCCAATCCAGCCCCTTTTTGGGACCGCCTAAAGAAGGGGCCAATCGCCTTTTAAGCCGCCTTCTGCACCATCAACAGAAATCCCCTACAGTCCCCAGCCTCTTCTCTATGCGATTTGGGGCTAATGAAATCAGTCTCTCCTCCAAGCTCTGTTCCCTAACTGCAAGACTCTAAGGACTGAGACAGTTCCATCTAAAGTTTCTGTTGCTCCCACTTGTAATACCAACTTTTATGTTGGTCTCTTGCATGTAATCCCCCTTTTACCTTGATGAATTGAGCCCTTTTATGTGTCCCCTCTCACTGATAATGCACTCTTTTTGTAACCTCCTTACATTGTTGTCCCCCCTCCATCACATTGTTTCATTCAAGGCCATGAGACCGGCAGGTGCAATGGCATCATCATATGGCACCTGACCGCCTCCGCTGGTCACAGTAGCGGCAGAGACTCAATGATGATGTGGGGAGCCGAGGGCTTCCTGCATCTCCATTACATCCAACTCTTCACAAGAACATACTTCCCTCCATCTGAGACAGACCCGAAAGTCTGTTCTGAAGAATTTGGGACAGTTGGGGGATTCTGGTGTGCTACCCAGTAGACTGGATTTTATTGGCATCTACTTAGCATTTCAGGTCATAGCCACTCGCTGACACATGGTGATCTCATTGCTGGATACTATACATGTGTCACTCACATTCATTGCATGTGCTGGAGGGCATATCTCCGTGTGGTGCCACCGTGCCAGAACAGAAGGGATGCCAGCCCAGACCCGGGGCTGGGCCAACAATAACACTGGATCCTGCCAGACTGAGCTATAAAACCTTAACCTGCATACGGGGGAAGATAAAATGTAATAATGTAAAACTGTCAACAGGTGTGATAACCTGGCAATGTGTGATAAAACATGACCGAATACATCTACAGGGTTAATAATAATTAATTTAGGGGTCACTGTATATGTTATACACCACATATGTTCAGTATAATCTGTCAGAATCCAGCAGCTCCACCTGGTGGCTGAAACACAATATTGTAGTGGATTGCTTTATATGTACTAATGGTTAAAGGGATGGTGGGGGCCAATGGACAGAACTTTTATTGTTTAGTCTTTGGTTAACACTAAAGTTTATTTGTACCATTAGTGAATGGCAGCTCGAATTACTGCCCCTCCCTCTGCAGGTCATCTGTATAGATGGGGGGTAAGTGTCACCATAGTTTTCAGGTATTACAAAGGCCAATCCCAACTGACCGCATTATATCATGAACCTTCTGATCTGCCAAAAAATGAGACATGGCCAGGGATGGATTAAGACTGAGGGACCATCAAAGGTCCTGAAATGTATATGTGTGTATTGAGAGTAGGAACAGATGTAGGAGGATTTCATGGATGAAGGTCCTTCTCAGTATGAAATTTGGTTGTGGTTTTGGTGGCCATGAGCCCCCTAGAAAGCTTGGGCCCTGGGTTACCACCCAAACTGCCTATATTATAATCCGCTACTGTACATAGCCCTCATAACAGATCCATAACCATTCTGGTAAGTCCTGATTTCTTATAGAAAGATCTTCTTCCCTGAAGCCCCTACATCAGTAAGCGTATCATTGATCGCATATCTCGCTGCCTTGCAGTGCATGACACAATGGCTTCTAGCCGGATACAAGGAACAATAGCCACTATATTCTCTCCATGAAAGAAGCTTCACATAGAGAAGACCCAACGGAAGCTGTGAGTCTTCTCCTTAATGCAAATTAATTCTCCTGGTAGATTTTGATGTCATCTCATAAGCCCAAGCCAACTATAGGGTAGAAATCAATTGATATTATTTTAAAGTAATTGTTCAGTCACGTGCTCAGACTTGATACCTTAGTACCGGTAGTGGTTGCTTAATGCTAATTATTTTTTTTATAAACATGTTGCTTTATGGCTACGTTCTAGTTCAGCATCTGTAGTGCAGAGATCTTTGACTACAGTTTAGCCACAGTATTTAAAGGGAATGTGTGGAAGTCTAAGACACACCCCCTGTGTCATCATTGGTTCATTCTACGGCTTGCTCCCTCTTCCTGTAGCTGTGCCTTTTCTCATTGGCTGAGGAGTATTGCATAAGCCTATTACAGGCATAGCAGTAAATCAGAGATAGAGAGATATATTGATCCCCATTTATCAAGTACAGGTGAACCTACACCTACTGTGTCTCAGGGCTTCCGCATGAGGGTGAGGATTATAAATGTGTGAAACTAGTATCAATTCCTGATGTAATATACAGTAGATACTGGTGTAACTTATAGTACATTTCCCAGGCTCCGCCTCCAACCCCACCGACTTTCTACGAAAGTAAAACAGGAAAAGTTGCCCATTGTTTTGGGATAATTTGTTCCTTTTCAACAAGAGAATAATGAATTCCCTTCAGAAAAAAAAACTATTTGTGTGTAAAGGCCAAATGTCAGTCACTTTTGACACAGATCGTTAGTTATCAAGTTTCTTAGTAAATTATTAACCCAAAACCAGCATTTCCCCGAACTGTGAGCAGTGATTCATTGGGTAAATAGTAAAATGGTTTTTGTTGTCATTAGTTGGTTTCACACATATGACATCACTGTAGGTGTACAGGAGTGCTGATATGTGTTCTGTTGGATAATCATTGGTAACTCAGTGATCAGGAAACTGGACTCGCACAACATTTTTAGAGCGTTTGGAGTAGCCATGTTAAACAGCCCTTTGTGTCTGCAGCAGAAATGCCAAGACAGGGGTGTTACTACAGTGGTAGCTGCCATAGCAGCTGCTATGGGACCCGAAGTGACAGGGGGCCCTGTCATTCGACTTGACTAAAGAATGGAGGATTTGCACCTTTATAAACATATTGGGGCAGATTTACTTACCCGGCCCATTCGCGATCCAGCGGCGCGTTCTCTGCACAGGATTCGGGTCCGGCTGGGATTTAAGAAGGTAGTTCCTCCGCCGAAAATAATCTTAACGCCCCGGAATGCACCATCCCATAGCAGGTGAAGGTGAGCGCTTCCCAAGCGACACATTTCGGTTTTTAAATGCGGCGGTTTTTCCGAATACGTCGGGTTTTCATTCGGCCACGCCCCCCCGATTTCTGTCGCGCGCATGCCGGCCCCGATGCGCCACAATCCGATCGCGTGCGCCAAAAACCCGGGGCAATTCATGTACAAGCGGCGCAAATCGGAAATATTCGGGTAACACGTCGGGAAAACGCGAATCGGGCCGTTAGTAAATGACCCCCATTGGGGCAGATTTACTTCCGTTCTCTGCGCTGGATTCGGGTACGGCCGGGATTTATTAAGGCAGTTCCTCCGCCGTCCACTAGGTGGCGCTGCTGCGCTGAAAAGCATCGGAACGTGCTGGAGTTCACCGAGCCGGGCAAGGTAAGTGCAAGCTCTGCGACAGATTTTTTTTTTAAAATGCGGCGGTTTTTCTGAATCCGTCGCGTTTTCGTTCGACCACTCCCCCCGATTTCCGCCGCGTGCATGCCAGTGCCGATGCGCCACAATCCGATCGCGTGCGCCAAAATCCCTAGGCAATTCAGGGGAAATCGCCGCAAATCGGAAATATTCGGGTAATGCGTCGGGAAAACGCGAATCGGGCCCTTAGTAAATAACCCCCATTATGCTGCACATTGTACACCATGTACATAACATATATGTGATGTATATATGTATATTTGTATATGCTGTATGTGTAAATGGTGTATTGTGTGTGTATATACTGAATGTGTGTATATATGCTGTACCTTTGTTTATGGCACTTAATGTTTGTGTACAGACTCTCTATGGGGCACATTTACTAAGGGTCCGAACGCCGCATTTTCGTAATTTTTTTCCGTTTTTTCCCTGAATTGCACTGGGTTTTTGGCGCAAGGGATCGGATTGTGTCGCTTCGGCGCCGGCTTGCATGCAACACAAATCGGGGGGGCGTGGACATCGGACAACCCGACTGATTCAGACAAACCACAGAATTTAAAAAGTTAAATTGTGTCGCAAGATCAGCACTTACATGCACCAGGAAGAAGAAGGTGAACTCCGGCAGACCTCAGCGGGGAAGCGACACATGCGGGAAATTGGATCGCACGATCTTAGTGAATAACGGCAGACCCCGAATCCTCCTCAGACAACGCGCGGTGGGGAACGTGACAGGACAGGTAAGTGAATGAGCCCCTATGTGTCCGAATGAGTGTATAAATGTGTGATTTTTCTATACTTTTCCATATGTTCTACACATTGACAAACAGGAATCTTGAAAGCAATATACTAATTTTGGATATTGTTTTCTATAGCTCATCCTTTGTTGCTTTTTTACTGGCACATGCTGTTAACTATTCGGAAGTTTAAAAAATGTAGTTACAGCTTACCCCTCTCCTCCACGTGTAATAAAGCTGTGACCAGTCACTTTTCCAACTTAAATGTGGTGGTGTATTTATTTAGTGGGTGGTAAGGAGGTCATTTTCGCTGACTCAACCCTATCCTGGTCATGTTAATGCAAGCATTTTGTAAACGCAATGTTAACAGCTATGTAATCAGGCAAATCTCATCTTCTCAGCTGTTCTGATGCATTAGAAAATGCATGTGCTACTGCCACGTGTGAACTCACCCAGAAATTGACAAATGACTTCTGTTTTTACGGATTTCACTGTGTGGACCAAATCACACCTCCCCTTTATTCTTTGGGTCACTGTCATTATGGAGATACCAAATTTATATAGGTTTATAATGTTTTAATACATGTAAAAAAATGTAATCTTTTGTACGAAAAAATAAATAATTTCACCATATCTGCTGTATGGAGCTGGGTAAGGTGTCATTCTTTTTTGTGGGACAAGCAGAAGTTTTCATCGATTCTATTTTGGAATGTACATCCTTTTTATCACTTTCTATTCTAATTTTTATGTGGAGTGAAATGGTGAAAAAGTGGCGATGCAGACATTTGGAAGTCATTTTCTGTTCCTTTTTAGATTTTGGTAGATCAACATTTTGGGTTGGGCAACACCCAACTTGTTTATTTTTGTTTATTTATTTTTATTTCAGTTCAAAGGAAAGGGGGGTAATTTGAACTTTTTGCTTTTTAGGGGGTTCAGTCATCCATGAGTCAAGTAATGAATACATACATACATCTGCCTAATGTAAAATGCTGTGCCACCATCATACCACACAATAACATACCGCACAAGGTATACCACCATAAGGTGCAGAAATAATACCATTGCGGTAACAATATAAAAACTATCTATCTAATATAATTCTATTATTTGAGATGCACAACCAACTGGTTATACCGTGTTTCCCTGAAAACAAGACACATTGGGGCACATTTACTAAGGGTCTCAATCACGTTTTTCCGCCAGGCTTCCAGACTTTTTCCGATTTGCGGCGAATTGCCCCGGGATTGTGGCGCATCAGTGCTGGCTTCCACGCGACAGAAATCGGGGGCGTGGCCGTTGGAAAACCCGACGCATTCGAAAAAGCCACAGAATTTTAAAAAAAATTGTGTCACAAAAATAGCACTCACATACACTGAGACGTAGAAGGTGAATTCCGGCGGACTTCAGCGCTACAGCAAGGACACCTAGTGGACATTGGGCGCCCAACCTTAATAAATCCCAGCAGAACCCGAATCAGCGTCGGAGAACGCGCTGCTGGATCGCGAATGGACCGGGTAAGTAAATGTGCCCCATTTACTTAGAAAGTCAGAAACTGCACTAAAAGTGCTCTGCCCATGTATAATGCTCAGTGCGACACATTCACCAACTTTTTTGTGAAGCACCTTTAACATAGGGCGTGCAACATAATTTGCATGTTAAATACAGAGTCGGACCAAGTGCCGGACAGCCCTCAAATTTGTGTTGCATGGAGGTCAGCGCGGCTGCACCACAAAACGGTTGCGTGCGACACAATAGCGGCGCAGACACTTCTTAAATACCTATACAAGCTGTTTTTCACTACAAGAACGCGCAAAGTCCGATAAAAGTGTGCCACAAAGCCCTTAGTAAATGTGCCCCAGTGTCTTATATTGATTTTTGCTCCGATGTCTTAATTTTCTGTGCGCAAAAAAAACTCCTCCAACATCCAAACTCTGGATTTCATACTGAATTCTTGTGACTCCATTTCTATTGGAATCATTGTCCCCAATCTTTCATGTTTAGCACTTTCCTTAAATGACCCTTCTTACCCTGGTCGCTACTTCACAGTCATTGGTTTTATCCTGTGAATTCTTCAACCATGTCACAACCCCTTGCAGGATCTAAATCATGTACTAATACTAATGTATGATGGACATGGGAGCAGTAGCAATGACTGCCGCTAGATCTTAATTTCAGGGGAGGCCTTATATTAGGTCTTATTTTTGAGGGAACAGAATATGTGGCGCCCCCCATCAGCAGAAGAAGATGAAGCAGAGAGGCCGCATGCCCAGGAGGCTAACCGCATGTAACCTACAGTAGGATTATAGGGTAACAGTATCATATAAATAGTAAGAGATCTGCCACTAGAGGGAATACAGTTCCAATTTCCCAATTCCATCAAGGTTTGTGTTGGCTGTGAAGAGTTAATCGTCTCCTTATATCCAAGAATTACCATCATGAACAGCTCAGCGCGTGGTTAAGGAGATGCGACACACTGAGAAATTGGTATAAATCATTTCCTCGTCTTATTTACACTTCTTCCTTCACCAGCTGAGACCTCGGGAAGTCACCGGCCGCGCTCTGTGTGTTTTATACCTCATGCTGCGCTGTTATGTTGTGTTGTATTACTATGATGGCTATCACCACGCAACACTGATGGAAGTGGTCTTAAAGGCATATTCCCATCTCCGAGCTCTGCTTGTTGGGTGTAAAATTGATTTGTTCTGCAGTAAGTAATAAATGGGTTAGGGTGGTAGTAAATATACTTCTAGGTTCACTTACTACCTATCTCAGGAGGACATTACTGTTAGTTTTGTGATAATCTTAAAGGGGATGTTCAGGGATTAATATGGAGAGGTAATCACTATCTGATTAGTGTAGGGGGGAGATACCGAACACCCCCAGTCAATCAGCTATTTGGCTTGTCATAAAGAGAAAATACAGTTGTGCTATCTGTAGTGGCCAGAAGATGTAACTACAGCCAATGACTCCCCTATAAGGGAGCTACAACTATATTTACAGCTTTGGAACATTTACGGTATGTTGTGGTCAACATTAAAAAAATATTTCCTGGCCAAAGAAGTGATAAAATATAAGATAACATATAGGGAACCAATCTTCACCTTCCCAGTTCGAGCATCTCAGCTCCCGTTCCCTCTGTTTACAGTCCAAGTTGGACCAAACACTGTGCTCTGCGGTCACATGATCTGAAGTGGTTATATCATTGGTGAACTTTTTTGATCCTGTGACTGGTGAGGCTAGTGATTGGCCGCTGCGATCACAGACAGATTCTCCAGTGCTTCTAATCCAGACAATAGGGAACAAAAGCAATGGCATGGGGGGAGATAGAGGAGAGTGAGTATTTATTATTTTTTTTAATTCACCACTGGCCCGACCCCCTCTTGTAAGTCTGATAAAACCCTTTAAGAGCGGGAATAGGCCACATCAACAGGAAAACTCACATCTCTATAATGTGGTATCTCCAAAAATAAATAGAAAGCAGCGTCACTACTGTACTCCACCCTGACTATATTTCTGAAAAGTTTTGGATGGAGTTTAAAAAGTAAAATTATTTGGAGTCTAAAAATATCATCTAACATTGCTTGATTTGGTTTGATGCTAATTTTCACACATTAAACCAATCTTCCTGAGGCTTTTTTAATGTGTATTATAGAAAGTGTTAACCACAAAATGGGACAGTTACCAAATTCAGCTTCTGAATATTGTACTGATAATCTTCCATCAAAACCAAGGACACTGGACAAAACTAGGGGCACAGTGACTGCGGTAATCTTCTTATATTTGTTATCCATGGCCTCCTTCCTTCTAAAATCAACTTTTAAAATTATGCTGATCAGCCAGAACGGCTCTGTGGGTGTTATTAAAGCCCCTCTATGCTGTAGCTTTGATGACTGTTACACTGTGCTTCCCACTGTGTGACATTACAACAAGCAGAGGGGGAGGGGAGACTGTGTAGCAGCCCGAGAAGCTACAGCACGAAGGGTCTCTGGTAACGCAACAAGATCCCTTTGGGCCTCTTAACATCATTTCTGTTGCTTTTAGAAGGACAGATGTCATGGATAGCACATATAAGAAGATTATCACAGTCACGGTGCTTGGATCCCTTGCTTATCATGCTTGGTTTTGTTGGTAGATTTTAGTTCACTTCCTTTAAAGAATTATAGACAAATAACACATAGACGTTGTCTCCCATGAATATAAAAGTGTAAGGACTGGTTCTGCCCAGAGACTGATTAATTCCATCTCCATGGCCCATTCCTAACAACATGACATTGTTGATGAAACTAAGTAGAAACTGAACCAGAAAGATGGCTGCCATGCCTGAGCAATTACGGGTAAGATTTTTGTAAACCCTGTCTACGTGCCCAACCAACTGAATAGGAGTCATTAAGAGCTATATTATACCTGATTGTAGCTCCAATCCAAATACAATCCATTCAATCCTGTAGACCTGTTAACCCGGCTCTTATTTCCAATATAAATGTATAAGCAAATTCTTCAAAGTTAGGGCTCATTCACACATTATTATTTTTTCACTTCCGTGCGTCAATGATTTTCACTGAAGCCTTTCATTTCTATGTGTGTTCTCACATTTGCATTATTTTTTAATGGATCCGTTGTCTGTTAAAAAAAAAAAAATTAGGGCCTGTCCTAATTTTTCAGGCTTGGGAATCACAGAAAATAATAGAATTCTATGTGTCAGCAAAAAAATAAAAGAAGACAATGGGGTATATTTACTCACCCAGTCCCTGCACAATCCCCGATCCGGAATGTCTGACGAGGATGAAGTCTGCCGCGATTCACTAAGATCGTGCGCCCGATATCCTGCAAGTGTCGCTTCCCCGCTCAGGTACACCAGAGTTCACCATCTTCCTCCTGGTGCATGTAAGTGCATTGGATGCGACACAATTTTAAAAGTTAAATCCCGCATGCTGTCCGAATCCACTGGATCATCCGAACGGTGAGGAGCCAACTGCATCTTCTTCATCGCTGATGTCAAGGTGGTAAGATGATATCTAGTGAATGTGCTGAGGATGCTGAAGTGATCCTTAACATTTCATTCTTGTTGAGATGATTCTAATGGAACAGTCAAGAGATGAAGGACCACTCTACAACATGCATGCTGGGCGGCCATCATTGCAGGACTGCTGTGTGGGGCCTGGTCACTGTCAGTACAGACGCCCCCTTTCCTTAGCCCTGTGACCATTTGCTTTAGTACTTGATGCAACCAAAATAGGCTCGAAGAATCTGTGTAGCAAAAAGCATACAAAACTACAATATTGGGGCACATTTACTAAGGGTCCGAACACCGCATTGCCGTCGGGTTTCCCGACTTTTTACCGTTTTGCCCTGAATTGCCCCAGGTTTTTGGCACACGCGATCGTATTGTGGCGGATCGGCGCCGGCTTGCATGCAACACAAATCGGGGGGCTTGGACTTCGGACAACACGACTTATTCGGAAAAAACGCGAAATTTAAAAACCAAATTGTGTTGGGCAAGGTCAGCACTAACACCGGGAAGAAGAAGGTGAACTCCGGCAGACCTCAGCGTTCCCCCGCTGAGGTCACATGCCCCCGCTGAGCGTCACATGCAGGAAATTGGACGCACGATCTTAGTGAATCGCGGCAGCTCCGAATCCTCTTTGGACATTCAGGATCGGCGGCCTCAACGAGACGGGTATGTAAATGTGCCCCATTATGTCTAACTTGGGCTAAAAAAACTCACCATTTGAACTTTCTTAATGTGATGTGATCAATAAGTTTCTTTCATACCTTCTTCAATACAATGTAGTCTTTACTCAGCTCCTCCCCAGGCGTCATTAAAGTTTTCAACATGGACCACAAGCTGATCAGTTTGTGGGTCTTCTTGGTCCCTGTGGAGCAGTATCTTGGGTTCTACTTCTGGAACCTGCCAGTGATAGTCGTTGTAGAGGAAATGATAGTTATTGTAGAAGAGATGATAGTCATTGTAGAGGAGATGGTAGTCATCTATAGTCATTATAGATGGTAGAAGGAGTCTGCAGGAAAAGGAATGTTGGATTCTTTCTTAGCTGTAATCTTTTGTGATGTGATGTCACACAGATGATTTCGGGAAGCGCTAGAAGCCATTTCTTATAATCTGCCACCTGTTTACTAAATAGTGCAAAACATTTGTGTTTACAAAACACAAAATTAAGTGAAATGTTTTATAAAGTTTTATCTAAATAAGGAAATTTAAATAAATATTGTTTAACAACCCACATATTTGTCCTAACCCGAAACCACACCCTAAATCCAGGCTGATAATTTACTCTTGTCCCACGTTATCCCAGACTGAGCTGTATAATGCAGTTTGGGGCCGTCCTTGGCAGACATCCTATTCCTATAAATAGTTGTTTTAGGCAACATATTGTTCATAGCAACAGCTGAATATTGGGTGACCTCATTTCTTTATCAGAGACAATGCATTTCCCTGCAATAACATAGAAATTGATTTGATTGACAGATTAAGTGATGGCTTTATATTTTTTTTACATTCCACATTGGAAATTCGCATTCTACATGCAGCTGGGTGGCATTTAATGGGGATTTAATACAAATGGGAAAATTGGTGAATCTGAATAAAGAGAATTTTTTTTAATTAAATGTCTGAATCAATGGTAATGCAGCTTTGTGTGAGAATAAGTGAAATAAACTTACCTGACCCCTCTGGTGGCCCTGAAGCAGCTGTGTGGGATATTCAGTATTTAATACTGGAATGGGAAGGAGAATTTCTTTTGATAGTTTTCATGTCATGTCATTTAATTTTCCATCGTTACCAGATTTCCTTAGTACTCTAAGGATTCACACAATCATGGAATCCAGTTCTCAGCCAGAAGTCTTCAATGCTTTAGAGGCATGATTGGACAGGCAGATAGAGGACAGTGTTCCAGGTATCAATGTAACATAGGAATCCTGAGAAGTGATGCCCCAAAACCATCAAGCAAATACAACATCTACATACAATGGATGGACAGGAGATGGAAATGCTCTCTTGATCTCTTTACAGATAGTTGACTTTATGACAGTGGAACTGGTTGACAAGACTTTCCACCATATGAAAAATTCAAAAAGTATAATTCATCAGGGAAAAGTTGAAAGATAGCAGCATCCAGGCAGCCATCTATGTCATCGACAATGTCATCTTTTGCTAAATTATTGCAGAAGTCCTTGGATGTGTCACGGGTGCCCCTGCGATCCACATCTCGGGTGGTAGGTGCACCCGTGCCCCTCTCTGTGGTGGCATCCCGGCTGGGCTCACTTACCTCTCCACGCTCCTTCTCCCATCCCGGCTTGCCAGCACATCCCCGTTTGCTAGGGCATGCGCACCGACCCTTGCAAATTTAATGGGCCAGCATGCCGCTGATTGGCGCCGTCATTTTCGGGATTCCTGAAAAGCCGGCTTCTCCTAGCATTCCCCGCCGGTATATGCCATTGAATAAGCTATATTTTGAGACCCCGGGGGTTGACCTCCTGTTGTGAGCCCAGACCTGTTCCCGACTCCTTCGCTGCCAGCCCTGACCTCCTGCTTTGTTCCTGACCTTGAATCATTGCCGCATGTCTTGACCACCTGCTTGTCCCCGACTAAGAGATTGCCTGCTGATTCTGTACCTCGACCTTGGCTGCCACCGCTCTGATCAGAATCCCCAGTCACAGATGGTCATTTCCCCTGTAACCGATGCCTCAGTTATAAGGGAAAACATGAAAAAGAAAAAAAATAAAGTAAAATAAAATAAAGAAAAAAAAAAGTGAAAATGTCCCCCGGACATCTTTTATGACCTCATGGGGGACATATAAAGTAAAAAAAACACACACACACTAAATATTCATAAGTATTCATAAAAATATAATGACATTTCCCCATCTAAAAATAAGATCCCCCGCTACAAAAAGCATCTCCAGGTTATTTTAGGTTCCAGGATAATTAGATTACAGATTAGGGCAGAGGCAGGCAGGAGGAGTCTATCATCAGATCTACTTCTGATGGTATATTACTCATGGTAGGTTTCCTTTAAGTGGGAGAACTTGCACAATTGTTGGCTTACTACATCCTTTTTTCCCACTGTAGTTCCACAGGTCCAGTTATTCACCTGGATAGGTCACCATCCATCTACCTAAAGAGAACATACATATTTGGGAATATTGGAGATGTTCAGTTACACTATTTTCTAATTGTCTTCCATTATACAGTATTACACTGGATTGTAAAGCAAGAAGACTAATTATTTTAGTAATTGCATCATTTACCTCCCACGTAGGTGACCCCACATGATTTGTCTGAGAGGCCACTGGCATATGATAATGCAATGGCTGATGTGAGAGGACAAGACTAACATATGGAGATGCAATCTGGCTTCTGGCCTGTTCACACACATTACTATGCAGCTTAAGCCTAAGCACAGCGTGGGATATGGACTAACATGCCCACATAGCGCTCATGTGCCAGGACAGTGCCCACACATCGCACTCCCAGAGACACTGAGCTGTTGCTTGGGAAAGACAAGGGCTCTGTCCTCCGGCAGGCACTTTCCTTTCTTCTGGGTTGTTATGGAGGCAGCTAGTTTTGGCAGACGTCCTAATGTAATTAGACGGTTATCGCTCTAAGAACATTGGCACCAGCTCACTTGTTGGCAATGACCTCCATGTGTGGAGACATTATCCCATTATGTGCGGTAGCCATGTGCTCCTGGTGACTTTCTCCTCACTGATGATTTCTTCATGAGGAACAGACAGTAAAATAGTGACATAAATTGTGATACAGTTCATCTCAGTAAAATTTGGTTGTTGTTGACGCGAGTTGCCCCATCTCCGTACACTGCTACAGTACACTGGCTCTATGTGGAAGACTATGGGCCCAAACACAAAATCTTATACAAGGTACCATCTACCAGGTGTGTTGTATAGTACTGGTATCATCTCTGGCATGGAAACCTTAAAGGGGCACTCAGATGCTTTATATTTATAACATATCCACAGGATATTTCATAAATACATGATTGTTAATGGTCCCACCACTGGCACCTTCACCTTGAGAACAGAAGTCTCCTGTGACTAGCCGAATACATGGTTTGCTGCAAATGCCCGACCAAGAGACTCAACTATTATCCCTGCTCCCATAGACCTCAATAAAGAGAGTGGAAGCGCATGGGCGGAAAACTATGCATTCGGCTTGGTTACAGGAAAGGTGTCAGCGAGCCCCATTCTCGAGACTGATCCAGGTTCCAAGGATTGGACCCACATTTATGATATATTTATAACATTTTCTGTGGATATCTCATGAATAATAAAGTGAAATTCTGATTTTATAACGATTTTTACTGAATTATCATATGTGATTCTCAAAATGGAAGACGCCCATGTTATGACAGCTGCCATTACTGAAGCTACATGTCAGAAACCCTCTTCAGCAGCAGTGAAGAGGCCATAGAGTAACCTCTTGATGTATCTGCCCCGAATCCAGTTTAGAATGCCGGTTATCAATTGATTTTTCTCATTAAAGGTGTTTTCCACTTTCAGCAAATAGTTGATATTGTTTGTGTAATGAAAAGTTGTACAATTTTCCAATAAACTTTCTGTAGCAATTCCTCTTGATTTCCTAGATCTCTACTTGATGTCATTCCACAGGAAGCTTCACTGTTTACTTCCTGTGGATTGAAAACGGTCCCTGGTCATGTGATGTCACACACAGGTGAACAACATGTTATATCCCTGGTCATGTGATGTCACACAGGTGCACAACATGTTATATCCCTGGTCATGTGATGTCACAGAGGTGCACAATGTTATATCCCTGGTCATGTGATGTCACACAGGTGCACAACATGTTATATCCCTGGTCATGTGATGTAACACAGGTGCACGGCTTGTTTGTATAACAGTTTTTTGTTTTAAGGAGCCGTACACCTGTGAGGTGGGAGAGGGGGCTGCAGAGGAGTGTATGACATAGCTTGAGGTGCAGAGAGAGCCAGAGAAAGTTCAGCAGAATCACAGACTGGGATGGAGGATAGGATAGAAAACAATGGAGACATTTTACCACTGTGTGTAGGAGACTTCTGTATCGACAAAGCAGCATAGACTCATCTCTCCTGTCAGCTCACCTCATTCACTCTGTTAAACCATCCCGTATGCAACTCTACAGACTCACAAGGACAATCAGCACAACCAGGATACACAGGTACTGCAGGAATAGGCTAAACTGAGGAGGATAGCAGGATATAGGTAATCAAGATTGACATACTGCTATCTATGTACCAGATTATTTGGTATTTATTTGTTTTTACCAAAGAGTTGCTATATTAGGGCTTGGTTTTTACAAGAGCAATTCATTTTCTTATTGTCACCAGTTTTGGGTATGTGTAAATAAGTGATTAGCTTTAGGTGTTTTGTTGTTGAGTGTAATGCATAAAAATGTTAACATTGTGCCCCCTTAGTTACACAGTGCCCTCCTTATTATATATTTTTTTTAAAACAGTGCCCCACACTGTGACCCAGGAGCTTCTAGTTATGTCCCGGAATATATCCAGCACATTTCCATAGATTACAATGTTATTCCTGGAAGAGCAGCTGTGTAGCCTACCTCTCTCAGGTGACCTCATGATACATTCCTTTCTGATTAAATCTCCGTTAGTTAATATGTTAATTATCCATGTTTCCTGCAAGCGGGCCAGAACAGTGAGGCAATACATCATCCGCACATAGGGAAGCCAAGCCCTGCTGTACGCTCCTGTGCCAACACTGAGTGCATACAACACATGGATCTGGATCTCCACACTATATTATATGGCAGGAAAAGCCCCCGGTGAATAGATGGGACGATAGAAAATACCCCCCATACGTTATATCCTCGGATTACATGCAGCACAGCATAAAGTTACACGCAGCTGTTCTGAGAACTGGACAGATTTATTATTCACTGAATCTACATAAGATCAACATTTTTATTGCCTTCTTAAAGGAGAAGTAGTCTTCAATTAGCAAAGTAAATGATTTTATAGAGTTCAAAATCTCATCTAAATAATTTATCCAACCCCCCTCCAAAAATTAATGATGTACAATTTATATTACGTAATAAAATGTTAACGTTGCGTAGAAATTATAAGAAAAGCCGATTGCATCTCTTTGCAGCTAAGACCAATAATAGTATATGGGAGACTTAGGCCGAGTTCACACTTGCATCCTACAGGTTCTGCATCCTCCAATGGTTATGAAATAGCGATAAAATAGCGCAGCCGCCAGCATCATTATCCGCTATTTTAACGGAATTGTAAATGAAGACAACCTCAATGGGAAATGGAAAGTGAATGGAGACTTTCCATTCAACTTCTGTTTTTAGGTTTACGTTGAACTCTCCTAAAATGGAGATTTTAATGGTAACCCCTAAAACAAGTGTGAATTGAGCCTTAGATGCAATAGCAGACACTAAAGGTTGGACATGATGGGCTAGTGTCTTTTTCCAGCCTTATATTTATACTATGACACTATCATTATACAATGGATGGAGCAGCGCCTGGAACACCAACTTAATCCTCAACTTATCATGAGGGAGTTTAAAGTGATTTTAAAAATGCATTTGTTAGCATTCTGAATCATTTCAGTACTTTATATAAGTTTATTTTACATAACATTACAGTAGCATGTGGCGAGTCCCAGGGGAGGGGTAACTGCAGCCTATGTGTGCCTATGTTTCCTTATGCCTTCTTCCTCTACTCCCCCCCATCCTCCTCCCTCCCCTTGCTCAATAAACATGACAGGAAGTAGAGAGGAGTGAGGGAGCTGGATGAGTGTGGAGGAGAGGAGACTAACACAGGCACACACAGACTGCAGCTGCCTCTCCTCCCAGGGCCCACCACATGCTACTGGCAAGGATCCAGGTAATGTGAATTGAACTTATATAAAGTACTGAAATTATTCAGAATGCAGAAAAAAAAGCATTTTTAAGCAAAGCATAGGCTATTGGAACCCGTCACCAGCTAAAAATTACATTCCTGGTGACAGGTTCGCTTTAAAGTTGGA
This sequence comes from Engystomops pustulosus, assembly GCA_019512145.1. NCBI lineage: Eukaryota > Metazoa > Chordata > Amphibia > Anura > Leptodactylidae > Engystomops > Engystomops pustulosus. Next base: position 14,711,316 of record CM033642.1, on the reverse strand, counting down.
TTATCCCAGATGGACTGTTCCAAGGATGGACATGATGCTCCCTTCAAGATTTATATAAACATACACAGAAATTTCAATAATTTTGTCACAGGATGTTTGATCTGTATAAGGGGGTGGTTTTCCCAAAAAGATAATTTTTTTGGAATCCTCACATGTTGGGATTTGCTGATATCAGTGAAGAGCCACAGACGGCCTGGGAAGGGTGACATGAAAAGTCTTTACTTTACAAACTATAGTGTAGGTAAATATGAAAGAAATGCCACTTCTGGCGACTTTTGGAAACTAGATAATTTGGTTCTAAGAAATGATTATGTGTGGCTTAACCCTTTAATGAGAGGAGCTTAACCTGCCCCATCATCAGAATAGGAGAGATCAGCCGTTAAACCCGTTCCTGTGGTTTTATTCTCCGAGTTGGGGGATTGGTTGCAGAACCAGTTAAACAGTAACAGTTACTCGGTTGCTAGGTAACATGATTGGTTTCAATCACTTCCCGGTTTACTCGTTGCACCGATATTTCAGTGTTAACCATATGTGTAACAGATCCTCTACACGGCTGGGAGTCACTAAGTGTGTAGATAGAAAGTATTATCCTAATAATTCACATGTGAAGCTGGGAAAGAACTGCATGTTCTGACCGGGGAATTGGTAAAAAGATCCCAGTGTATGTTATATGTGCAGAATATATATGAAGGAGATGTCAGGAGATCATCAGCACTCATACACATTACAGAAAAGTCATTGAAGCCCCCCATTTCAGTGGAATCAGTTATTTAAAGGGAACCCGTCACCACTATTTTCACAAATACAGGTAGTGACAGGTTCCTATAGAGCTCTAGTAACTATCTGACACCCAACTTTATAGTTTTATCTGGTAACTAAGGATGGCTACATGGAGTCCAGGTGGGCGTGGCCTCCTCGGGCTGAATCCAGCAGCTCCTCACCATCCCTATCTCTGTATGCTGCTATAATGTCATGTGACCAGGGTGACATCATCACAGGTCCTATAGCTTTTGTTGCATTAAGAACTGTACACTAAGCATATATGTCATGAAATCACAGCATATTTTATCACATGAAATCACAGCAGCAGCTAATCCTCACGTCTCGGGTGTCTTTTAGAAAACTTTATTACAGGCATATGTACATTTTTTTATGCTACTGGGGCGTGGAGTAGCCGGACATGAGGCTACTAGTCGCGGCTACTCCACGCCCCAGTAGCCACGTTACTCCGCCTACCATTTAATCTTCGGTGCGCAGCCCTCGTCCGAGTCCCCCGGCAACTGCGGCTTTTTTAAAAGACACCCGGGACGTGAGGATTAGCCCAAAAAAGGGCTATCATCACGTCCCATTCATCCACCTACCACCTGTTCTACCTTTATAGGTAGAATCGGGTGGTAGGTTTCCTTTAAAGGAACATTACCCTCCATCCACAAGCCATTAATTCCCTGTTCGATGCCTGAATGTTGTTAGAGTGATTATACTGTAAATTGCATTTTACATAAATACTGACACAAAGGGGCACATGTATTAGCGCATCTGCGCAAAAAAATGCCAGTATTTTAATGTTTTTTGGCGCAGAACTGTTGCGGCTCATTTATAATGAGTTTGCGCCAGAAAGAACAGATGTTTCCGACTATCCCAACACCTCTGTCTTTTTTTTTGCGCAAGTGAGCGTGGCCTAACGTTTCCACATTATCCTCCACATTTATGTGTATTTTGCTGCATTTTTAGGCACAATTTTTGGCACACGATAGACCAGGAAAAAATTGGTCTGAGAGCAAAATTAAGGCGCAGTGCATGTAACATTTGGGCACACACTTCATTACTGTCAGCATTTTTCTGGCGCACAACTGATTAATTCCGTCTACCCAGTAATCACTAACAGCCGTGCACCACTTTATTACATCGGGCTGTGCTTTCCGGAGACTGATCTCCAATGCTGACAGTCGTCCTTGCGGCACAATTAGTAAACCCCCCCCCCCCCCCCAAAGTGTTGGAGACTGAGGTTGAAGTTTTCCAGAGAAAAAGTAAAGATTACACTATATTCACCCGATGCTCTTGTTACATCACTCAGTGTTTTATCCTAGGCCCAAAATGACAGAATTTTAGAAGCAATGGAGAAAAAAAATCTATGTAATAACAGCTAATATTTCCTAATGTTTCCTTTTGGTTATTGAATTTCCTCAGTAAATGTTTATCCTTTTGTCAGAAATAAGAGATGTTTACACTGAACGGCAATAAGCAACAGAACAATTATGGGGGAGATTTATCATAAGTCTCTTGGAGCAGAACTGTTCTAGTTGCCCATGGCAACCAATCAGAACTCAGCTTTTATATTCCCACAGATCTTTATAAACTTAAAGTTGAGCTCTGATTGGTTTCCATGGGATACTAGAACAGTTTTACTTCAGAAACTTGGTGCTAAATCTCCACCTATGTATCTTTTCAGTTGTTTTACTGCGTTGTATCCGTTTTATATGATTTTTTAAATTATATGTTATACATATGTCTTTATTTATATAATTTGTAAGATTTCAGAACACAGCCTGCTGATGTATTGCATAGTGAGTTACCTTATTGGAGCGATCCAAATGGATCTGTGAACAAACCACCTAAATTCTTATGATTCTTATAACCTACACTAGCCCTGCACTAGCCCTTTGTGATTTGATGGGCCCATTACTAATCTCCATATTCCTATGATAAGAATTTAATATGAGGCTCCAATAAAAATGATGTCTGTGTGCGCCCCAAACCACAACTCTGGTCTGAATAGTAGAGCAGAGAGTCTACTGATGCAGGATCATCCATAGCGTGGATCTATACAATCAGTATAGTTTAACCCTTGACTATTTTCATCTTAAAGAAAACCTACCTTGAGGAATCTATGATCAGAAGTAGATCTGATGGTAGATTCCTCCTTCCTGCCTCTGCCCTTATCTGTAATTTAATTATCCTGGAACCTAATCTAACTTGTTAAAAATGTATTTTAGTAATATGTAAATTAACTGCAGAGGCTACTGGGGCGTGTACTAGCCTGGCCAGGCACTGGGAGGTAAGGCTACTCCACGCCCCAGTAGCCTAAGCAGTCAATTTACATATTACTAAAATTAAGTTTTTGACAAGTTAGGTTCCAGGATAATTAAATTACAGATTAGGGCAGGGGCAGGCAGGAGGAATCTACCATCAAATCTACTTCTGATGGTAGATTCTTTGAAGTTGGTTTCCTTTAATGACCACTTACATTCCTACATTTTTTCATGGTTCTTTCTAATCCCAAAAATTTTACATTTTTCTGCTGCCGCCACTGTCTGACGGGTTGTTTTTTGCAGAACCAGTTGCAGTCTTTGAATGGCACCATATTTGAGGCACATAAAACTATTACTAAACCCTTCTGTGTGGATGAAGAATAAAAATTATAATTCTGGCCTTGTTATTTTTATTATAACATTCGTAACAACCTTTAACTATAACATTTCACATTTATACCTTAATAATGGCAATATGGTATTTTTATGTTTTATTAAAATTCATACAGTAAAATCCATTTTTAAAGCAAAATTAATTGCAGGTGCCGGTGGCCATGCATAAAGTAATAAAGAACTGATTGAGGATCACATTAGCCTGGGGAATCTACCTGCTAGATTTCCTTTAAAAGAAATCATTTGATTTTGCAGTCAACCAACCCCAGAGGTAGATACATTTGCTCAAAAATCATGGAAAGGTCAATGAAAGAAGCAAACATTGTGGGACACTTATGAATTTTGGAGCAGGGTGTCGCTGGAACTGTGCTGTATTTTTAAGTCTAATGATTTGGACTAACGATTAATGATTTGGAGCACAAACCAAAAGATTAAGAACTGTCTCCACATTAATGAAGGAGAAAGACAACTCCCTAGACCAGATTTTAGCTGCTCTTTTTGTGCGCCGAAAATTGCGCGACAAAACCAGTCCAAAAAATAGAAGAGTGACGGATTCACAAGCTGCTACAATTTTGCGCCCAAAAACAGAACCAGTTGTGAGTGTTGGAAAACCACCAAAATTGTGGTGCCGACAAGAGGAGCAGCAAGGGGGGAAAAAAATTACGGCAGTTTTCTGTTTGAAAGGCGATGATAAATGACCCCCACTGAGTCTTGGTGTTCTGGATGGAAGAATGTGGCTTCACAATAGGGGGGTTCATTTTGGTCTATTGCCCTCCAATTTCTATGTATGGTCCAGTATACATTTTTTGGAAATAGAAATGTTCAGAAAAGGCCAAATCTTTCTCTTTATTTGCAGCCTTGGCCTAAAAAGTTCAAGTTTTTACAAATTTAAACATCATTTCCAGTAAGAAACTGTAATGGAAACTTGTGTTATTGAGAATCGAGTCACCTCCAGATAGAAAAGGACTTGAAGTACCAGTTATGAGGCTCTTGAGTGTTTCTCCTTGGTTGGAGTATCTCTCTAGTGCAGAGATTTGGGCGTAAGTTTACAGTTACAGAGCTGAATGTTCATAGTACAGAATGTACATGAGCCCGGTGTAATGCGCCAATCGCCTAGGAAAAACAAAGCAAATGGCGTATGCGTTTTTGTTTACTACCAAAATAAGTGTACAGTCCTATGAATGTGTACAACTAAACATATAGTCATTCCAAATTGGTCTATAGGTATGTGCCTTTAGGCTGCCATGGGAAATACAAATCCACATCTGAGCACTATGGTATTGACGGCCTTGTGGGCTTGAGACCAAGCTAATGCAGTTGAGAGTGATGTATGATATCGCAGATATTATTAGGGCCGGTGCCAGCACTGGGCATACCTGGGCAAGTGCCAGTGCCCAATGCTGCTGGGGGGCCCACATAAGGCTGTATGTAAAGAATCCGCCGGGGTGAGGGGGCTGTATCTAATGTATCCATAAGGGATAAGGAGGACTGTATACAAAATAACCAGGAGGGGGCTGTTTGTGATGATAAACTAGGGAATATTTTAGGGAACAGGAGACTGTTTTTTCTTTTCTGAATTTTTAATGCCGCCACGTGAGTTCATCGCATCACACTCGCAATTGTGGAACGGGCCTTAGACTTACACATGATAACCCCTTGTTGTGGACACAAGCCTCTTTGCTGCTAGTCATTGCACATAAACCAGACATACACGTTATAATTTGTTATATTTAGTCTTGCACACATTGGGGCACATTTACTTACCTGTCCGACGAAGTTCCCCCGAAAATGCATTGTCCGATGATAATTCACTAAGATTGTGCGCTCGATATCCTGCATGTGTCGCTTCCCTGCTCCGGTCCGCCGGAGTTCACCTTCTTCTTCCTGGTGCATGTAAGTTAATTGTCTTGCGACACAATTTGAAACTTAAATCTTGCGCTCAGTTTGAATCAGTTGGATCATCCGAACGGTCTGCCCCTCAAATTGTGTTGCATGAAAGCCAGCGCAACTGCGCCAAAAACTGATCGTGTGCGACACAATCCCAGCGCAGACACCTGTTATATAACTGTCAAAGCCGTGCAATCGACGAAAACGTCGGAAAATCCAGCCAAAGTGCGTGCGCGGATCCTTAACAAATAAGCCCCAATATTTTCACATCCCCAGCCAGCACAGGAGTGATGGTCTCTGTATGATTTTTGTGGCATGGATTGTCTAACCTCTGTTTGCTGGAAAGAGGGATTTCTAGTAACACACCAGCACGGGCATCATACACATGGCACTATTCTTCATGTGACACAAATTTGTGCACTGAAGGGGGCGTTCCGGTGCTCAATCGGAGCGTACAACAGATTTACATGCAAAGTCTGAAAGAATTGTGTTGCACACCCCATGTTAAAGGTGCACCAAAAAAAGTTGGTGCGCTCTGTCAGGGGAAGTGCAGGGGGCGCTGGATTCATGAAGAACATACGCCAGAAATCCTGAATCTGGCGCCCCCTGCACTATACACAGGCACACTGCACTGCACTGTTCTTAGTAAATGTACTTTTCAACTTTGACACCAGAATTCTGAAGGGAAGGGCTTAATAGATCCTCACGACAAATCTCACACAGTATCTGATACATGCTGAGAAGATCAAAGATTTTTCCGTACAACATTACATGATAGGGAACTATTGTATAGATTGTATACGCCTTCTCAAATCCCCCACCAAGGGTCCTGGGAGATTAACGTCCCTGAGACTCGAGAGCAAATGCTTAGTGAATGTGTTTTTTCTTCTGCTCTCTTGTGTTTGTCAGCCATGACATAATCAGATCTGCAAAACTGTATCCACACAGCTCCAGCTGGAAGTTACCGAGTGCCATCACCCACAACACAAGAGCCTGTGTGCCGGGAGTGGGAAACCATACACTCACCATACTCATTCACACCATACACTGACTATTAAAACAGGGGAACAATCTTAAAGGGGTGTTCCCATTTTGTCAAATGAATGTTATTGTTTGTAAGATAAAAATTCTACAATATTCCAATATACTTTCTGTATCAATTCCTCACAGTTTTCTAGATCTCTGCTTGCTGTCCTTCTATAGAAAGCTTCATTGTTTATTTCCAGTGGACAGAAATCTGTCCCTGGTCACACAGGTGCACGGCTCGTTATATCATAGACAGTAATCAGAGCTGTGTGATATAACGAGCCGTGCACCTGTGTGACCATGGTCAGATTTCTATCTACTGGAAATAAACAATGAAGCTTTCTATAGAATGACAGCAAGCAGAGATCTAGAATATTATAAGGAATTGTATATTGGAAAATTGTAAAAATCTTTTCATCACACAAACAATAACATTTATTTCCTGAAATGAGAACAAAGGATTGTAAATGCAGGACTATTTCATTTCTAAATACAATGGGGCTTATTTACTAAGGGTTGCAGATCGCACTTCGTCAGTCTGTTCGCGGTTTCGGGATTTGCGCAGCTTTGACAGGTATTTAACAGGTGTCTGCGCTGGGATTGTTTTGCACATGATCGGATTTTGGCGCAGCTGCGCTGCTTTCATGTGACAGAAATCTGGGGTGTGGCCGTCGGACGATTTGACTGATTTAGACTGCGCGCGGGATTTAACTTTCAAATTGTGTCACAAGACAATGCACTTACATGCACCAGGAAGAAGAAGGTGAACTCTGTCAGACCTGAGCGGGGAGGCGACACATGCACGATATCGGGCTCACGATCTTCGCGGCAGAGTGCATTATCGGACAATACACTTTCTGTGAACTCCAAGGTACGGGTAAGTAAATGTGCCCCAATAAATGTAGTTGAGAATCCATGTACTGAATACATTAATTTTCATTTATCAGAAGTATCTGTTAGAAAATCTTTGTACCAAATGTACAAATCTGTATTCCTCAACAGGACAATAATCCCAAACATTCAGCCAATGTCATAACTATCTTTTGAAAAGTGATGAGACAACCTCACAGAGCCCTTATATCAACATGAAAGTATTGGATTATGTACAGAGACAGAGTAATTTGAACAATCCTAGATCCAGTTCTCTGCTTAGTTTTCCAAGATGCTTGGAACAACCTTCCTGCCGAGTTCCTTTAAAAGCTATGTGAACATCTACCTGGGTGATACTGATCACCTTAGATATAGATTTCTCTTTTTATATTTTTTTATTAACTTTTAACACTTAGATTTGTGCTTTGCTGCATTTTACCTGCCTACAACTTTTGCACAGTGCTCTATACCATATGATTTGCTTCAGGTGAACCGTGAGGGAGCTAGGTGATGCGCTCATAATATGGACAATGAGTTCACTGTTGACATTAAAACCAGCCCATACTAATGATGTTGATAGCCGAGGCTCTACCAATATTGCATCAGTACTTGTTTCTCTGCCTTTCTCCCTTGTGCCCTCATTACCAAACTACCAGACATATGGGTACATCACATTGTGTCTGGGTGCTCTTTAGATGTGTGACTTGAGCCTCTTGGGAACTAGTGCAAAATGTCTAACAGACCCCACTACCTCCCCTATGCTATGTATAATGCTTTTATATTCTTATGAAGCAAAGGGGCTTTTATAACTCCTTGCCCACCAGGGCTACAGCCATGACATCACTGCTGCAGACGCCCATCATCAATGTGATGTCACCGTTGGCGACTCTGCATACATACCAGGGGCGTAACTTTAGGGGGTGCAGAGGTTGCGAATGCACCTGGGCCCAAGAGGCTTAGGGGGCCATTATGGTCCCACTTTTACTATTACTATAGTAATATTATAGACTATTACTATAAACCATACATTATAGTCGGGGGCCTGGCACAGACTTTGCACTGGGGCCCATCAGCTTCTAGTTACGCCACTGATACAGACAGTAACTAGCAGTTACCATGATACAGGAGCTAAGGGGAGAAGATATTCATAGCATAAGCATAGAACGGGTCCTCCATAGCAGAATCATTTTTTTATTTTACAGTATCCATCACTGAAGAACCCAAACCTTTTATTACATATTAGTAGCCATGACTTTTAATGTCATTTACCATTTCAATCTGCCCCAAAACATATGTATTCATAAACAATGATTCTTGTACACAGAGGCTTGTGGTTGTCTGTATCATCTGTATGATACTACTGCCACCTACAGGTCTGTTTGTCACATTACAGGCAACTCCTGACACATTTATGGAGGCCCTCAAAAGTACAGGCGGTCCCCTACTTAAGAACGCTCGACTTACATACAACCCCTAGTTACAAACGGACCTCTGGATGTTGGTAATTTACTGTACTTTAGTCCTAGGCTACAATAAACAGCTGTAACAGTTATCACAGATGTCTGTAATGAAGCTTTATTGTTAATCCTGGTTCTTATGACAACCCAACATTTTTAAAATCCAATTGTCACAGAGACCAAAAAAGTTCTGGCTGGGATTACAGCCAAAGTATACAGTTCTGACTTACATACAAACCTACAGACCCTATCTTGTATGTAACCCAGGGACTGCCTGTATATTGAGACTTTAGGTAGCCTTCAGGTAGATATATTAATGCCCGATCTGTTTAAGGCCATCGGACCTAAACTTACAGAATCATAGTGATTTATAATCCTGTAAATTCCACAGATCTACTATTTCCAGGGCAAGTTGTAGACAAAGTGGGGCCCTGGTCAAACTGAAAGTGGGGCACCAATATAAAACCATTTATTAACAGTCACAGTCAGTCAGAGGCTCCTTTAGCCCGGCACAATAATAAAACTTTGTAGTTACACACAGTAGTATGGTTTTTACTGTGCTCTTAGGAATCTTGAGTGCTGCAGAAATTATTTTGCAACCATGGTCAGATCTGTGGCTTGCCACAATTCTTTCTCTAAGCTCCTTGGGCAGTTCCTAAGACCTCATGATTCTCATGTTCTCTGACAAGCACTGTGAGGTGTGAGGTCTTATATAGACAGGTTTGTGCCTTTCCTAATCAAGTCCAATCAATTTAATTAAACACATCTGGACTCCAGTGCAGGAGTAGAACCATTTCAAGGAGGATCAGAAGGAAATGGACAGTGAGTTGAATATGTGGGTCACAGCAAAGGGTCTGAATACTCATGACTATGTGATATTTCATTTTTTCTTGTTAAAAAAAAATCTACATTTCTGTTTTTTTCTGTCAAGTTGGGGAGCAGAGTGCACATCAATGAGCAAAACAAAGAACTTACAAAATGATTGCAATGAAACAAAATGAAAAATTTAAAGGAAACCTACCACTTAGAATGGCAGGGGTAAGCTGTAAGTACCGAGCACCAGCTCAGGGTGAGCTGGTGCCGGTGCTTAGTTTTGTTAGTGTTATAAACCGCGGTATCGCGGTTTTAACACTTTATAAACTTTAGAGCACCAGCTCACCCTGAGCTGATGCTCGGTACTTACAGCTTACACCTACCATTCTAAATGGTAGGTTTCCTTTAAAGGGGTCTGAATACTTTCTGTACCCACTGTACAAGACTGCAGGCCCTTTGATTGGTGAAGGTGAAGCACAGAAGGTTTTAATAGATTCTAGTGATCAGGGCCCTCATTTCTGTCGTTTCATCTATGTTTTTGCTGTGTAATTTCATATTTTTATGTATACATACCCCATGATCTGTAAAGCCCTGTGGAATATAATTATTCCCCTTACACATGGGACCATCCATAAGGAGAGTTGAGCCTCTTGCCTCAGGTAGCACCACTTGAAGAAAGATGGGGGCAGCATCAGGGGGACTGTCACCTGATATAAATCAGGACCTGGCACCCAAAAATAGTGTCTTTTCACACCCGATGTCAGTATCGGTGTGAGACACTGCCTGGAGAACCCACTGGTATATTTCTTCTTGAGGAGGCGGAGGTGTCGCCATTGTAAAGTTTGCTTCAGGCAGCAGAGAGTTTAGATTCAGCTCTGCCAATACATAACCGTTTTCATGGTCCCTATACTTTATTATGCCCCCTTACTAGACCTACACAGTATGAGGCCCCTATTACTCCTACAGTGTATAATGGTTTCCTGTGAGACCCCAGTACAGAGGCAGGTAGATTACCCTTTGGCGCACTCTCAGCTGTGAGAGCAGGAATAGCGCAAAACTGCTTTTAGACTTCTACAAGAGGAGAATATTGTTATTTACTGCCAGCAAGCAGTAAGGTCTGGGGATTACTGGGGAGGGTCAATGGAACAAAGTCTTCTTTCTGCTTCTGTTTTTGTCTTGCTTACCCAAAAAGCAATGGACCAAAAATGAACAAACAAATAATGCAACGTTTCACGGATCTTCCCGGAATAATCGCATGTTAGAAAAATAATTAACAAACTGTAAAGAAATTATTACCAGACCTGCATTAGCAGTCGAGACGGTCACCGCTTGGTAGAATAATACAAACCACCAGAGCCGCAGCTACAAACACCAAATACCGTATAGGGTTAGCAGCAGCAACACGTATTTATTCTGTCATCAACTATCCGATGAAGAAAGTAGAACACTGTTCACACTGTGGAATTTTTATAGCATAACCCATAGGATAGAATGAAATATTCTTTATTGTAGTGTACTCACGATCTAAAACTCTTCCTCCATTAAAAAAGCTAACAACCAAATCCCAGCTTCTTCCGGGGCACCTCTCTTATGTGGAAGTGGAATACAGCCGGAAACGGGAGCAGCGAAAACAAAGCAATGAATGTAGCACAAATGTAAATAGAATTTGTTTTACTGGACATACTCTTTAAAGTTTATACCTTTACCTGTACCTTTACAGTCTTAATAATAATCCTTGAGTGTTTATCAAGTGAATCAGCATTCCTGCTATTTACTTTAGTGCTGTCTACAAACTTTCTGTAGATTTTACTTCAAGTGTCTGAGCACTGATGAATAGGAGGGGATGTATCAGGAGATTATGCTCTTCCCCCTCCCCTCTTCCTGTGTCTGTCCAGTGCCACTAAGACCAGACCAGTGAGAAGACCAGAAGTTGTGTACATGCAGAGGGCAGCATGGTGAGAACAGGGAAAGGCTGAAGCTCTCACACGAGGCAAAATTACAGGTGCATATATAAGACATGTCTAATGGAACAGATTTATTGAAAAGTGGCCAACCCCTTTAATGTACATGTTGACATAAAGTTAAAGGGGTTATCCGGGTTTAAAAAATTTCTTATGGCCGGGCTGGGGAGGGCTATTTAAACACAATAAACATGTACTTACCTCCTCCGGTGCTGCCGATGTCCCGCGCCGCGGCCCGTCTTCTCCGTGCGCCAGTTTCAGCCCAAGGGCGCACAGGGAGCTTCCGGCCAGCCGGAAGCTCCCATGCGCACCATCTCCCAGCGCTTACAACGCTGAGAGATAGGAGGGGCGGATGGGAGGATCCGGCCACATCGCGGACCGGAAGCTCCCTGTGCGCGGCTTCCGTGCCCCTGTAAACAAACAGGGGCACGGATCGAAGGGACCGCGGCACGGGACATCGGCGGCGCCGGAGGAGGTAAGTACATGTTTATTATGTTTAACTAGCCCCTAATTTTTAAACCCGGATAACCCCTTTAAACCTGGTAAAAAAAAAAAATCACGCGCTGTTAGTCTATCAGGGGGTCTACCTTCTTCAATGACCTCGGGTGGGCTACATTGTTATGATAATCAAGAAGTGACACTTTTTCTCAAATGCCCACCTTAATTACTCAGGTATTAATTGCTTTCATCATAATTAGTCCTAATCTCAAGATTAGCCAGTCTGCCTGAGATTACTTGGAGAGGAATACAGATTTGAGAAATTCTAAAAAGTACATCTGTAAACTAAGGCTCATGTAGTTCATTTGACCATTATCTCCCACCAAATCTTCTAATTGTGAAAAGTCATGAGGCCCCTTTCACATCACATGGCAGGTGGAAGCAGACAAAATTTGCAGCTTTAGCCAATACACATATAATAGCCTGGTTAAATGTTAGAAAAACAGTGCCTGTAAATAGTATAAGAAAATTTATATGTAATCTTACATGACATAAGAAATAATTTACAGGATACATTAACAGACATAATTATTTATTTACAGGCTTCCATGTACAATCAGACTAGACATAGCAGATATGTCAACCTGAGTATCACTAGACTTCACTTCTGCACTTCAGAATCTTGTTCACATATTTGTAGCAGTAAGTAAACTTATGTTTTATATATTTACTATCTGTAGATCCTGGCGTCGCTGGGATCGTAAATAACTGTTCTTAGCTATAACTCTCCCTTCCTATCTCTATCTTACTCTCCGTGCCTGTCTCTCACTCACTCTCCTTGCCTCTCTCTCATTCACTCTCCTTGCCTCTCTCTCACTCACTCTCCCTGCCTGTCTCTCATTCACTTTCCTTGCCTCTCTGACTCAGTCTCCCTGCCTGTCTCTCACTCGCTCTTTCTGCCTGGATCTCACTCACTCTCCATGCCTGTCTCTATCACACTCTCCCTGCCTGTCTCTCACTCTCCCTGTCTGTCTCTCACTCACTCACTCTCCCTGCCTGTCTCTCACTCACTTACTCTCCCTACCCATCTCTCTCCCTTTCCATATTACATCACACATCAGTATCTTATACTCATTGCCTATAGTAACCAATCAAAGCTCTGAGCTCATATTAAAGGGGTTATCCGGTTGTTAAAAATTACTGAGGGCCGGGCTGGGGCGGGCTATTTAAACATAATAAACATCTACTTAACTCGTCTGGCGCTGCTGATGTCCCGCGCCGTTGTCCGTTTCCTCTGTGTGCCGGTTTGTATACAGGGGCGCACAGGGAGCTTCCGGTCGCCGAAATCTCCCATCCGACAACATCTCCCAGCGCTTACAACTCTGAGAGATAGGGACGGATGGGAGAAGCCGGCCACAGCGCATACCGGAAGCTCCCTGTGCCCGGCTTCTGTGCACCTGTAAACAAACCAAAGCAGGGATCGAAGGGACCACGGCGCGCGGCATCGGGGGCGCCGGAGGAGGTAAGTACACGTTTATTATTTTTAAATAGCCCGCCCTCAGTAATTTTTAACAACCAGATAACCCCTTTAATCACCTGTGACAGAATAGTGATCAATCACGGCTCAGCTTCTAACTGCCACAGCCGCAGCAGACAATGGCTCCTGTATATGGTGGTTAATACATTTATTTTGGAAAGTACAGGGTGAAAATTTAGATTCAAAACTATGACGTTCTCTGAGTCTATTTCGCTAAATTTTCTGATGGTAAACCCTATGGTGCAGATTCCTTTAGTGGACACACATACATACATACATACACTCAGATTTATACTTTACATAGATTTATATGTTGGTTACATCATTATATAATTTGATGCAAAACCAAATAAGAACACAATCCTATACATAAGTAACATGTAGAGGACTATATATATATATAAATTATATACTATGGGATAGATGTACAGTGGGGTTTTTTTGCATTCTTTTCTCTCTTCTTTTGCATATTTATTGGCATATGTTCTCTGAAGCTCGTTGTGCACTGGTTTTCCTGCTTTGTGCCTAATTAATCTTTGAACTGCTCTTGGTGGCAGATGTTTGTGCAGGATGTTTCACTAATTTGCACCTAAAAAGTGTTAAAAAAAATGTGCAAATACCCCCCACCAGATGTTGAAAACTGTTTTGTATAGGTTGCAGCAAATTTGCACAAAAAACCCACAATTTATCTAAAGGAAATCAGCCCAATGATAATTCAAAGAGCAGAACTTCCCAAAAAAAATAAATAAAAAGCAGGCGCAAATTGCAAGACACATTTGCCCCTATGTTTTTGATCGTTATTTTTAATTTGTTTGTTTTAAATATAGTTTATTTATTAATTTCTAATAGACATATTATTACAGAGATGCATGGCTACATAAAAAATACACAATATAAAACTATGGTAATAAGCCGTATACCTAACATGACCAGGGTTTTAATATAACTGTCCATCAAGGTTTGCAGTGAGCAGTGAGCACGGCGACTGCTGGAGTTGCAGGCCCCAATATGGTGGTAGCCCTCACATGGTGGCTGAGCCATATAATGACCTGGCAGAGACTGGTGGAGGTCCTTCAGGGGTGCCAGACTTCTTAGGGGGCTGAGTGGTTAGCTCTTGGGTCTTGGCAGCTAGTGGGTGAATGATGCAGAAAAACTGAATAGACTGAATATTTATTTATATTCAACTAGTTACAACTAGCAAAAATTACACCAACAAAAGTGTTCTTGGAGAATATAACTTCAGTTTAATTACAGTGGAAAAAAAATGTATGGCTTTTAGGCTTTATTAAATCTTAACTTAAAGGGTAACTTTGCTACAGATAGGCTAAACAAATAGGATAATGCCCATACTCTGCTGCTCACTGTTTTCTTTTCAGAGTTATGGCATTTTCTGTGCTGAAGATACTCATCAAAAATCTTCCTCGGCAGCAGAGAAGTGGGCTGGTCTCATTACTTCCTATCTTTGCCCTACAATTGATTCTACTGCATACTGCCCTCATTTCCCATGTTGCCTTGTGCTCAGCAGCTAATCCAATGAGATTTCAATAAGTAAATTCATTGAGCGCTGCAATATCTGTACATAGGGGATCTATAGAATGAGTAGCCTGAAAGCTGTTATCACGTGGAGGAGCATTGCATATGGAATAAGTAGTAATAACTAGCAGTATGGTCCATGCTGTGTATGCACTAAGGGTTGACAACTTCCCTGGTGTGTAGATAAATATTCTGAAAGCAGGAGCTGGAGGTAGTGGGCTGCAGACAGTGAAGGTTTACATGGAAATTTAGGAGTACACTGGACAGAGGGAGACATTTAACAGGGCGCTAGAAGACTGTCGTAGAAGCCCTGAAATAAGTGCTAGGAACTATTTCTCCCTTCACAATGGATCTGGTGTAAAAATATATGCACTGAAAAGCCAGACGCCGGATACATCAAGAGACCTGGGCCTTTCAATTGTCTGGCATTGCCGTAGAGGTGTGAACTTAATTCACCGCAGGTACTGATGCACCAGCCCCACCCCATCCGTAGGAATTGTCTCCTGTTGCTTATCCTTGTACTTTATGGATTTATAGAAATAATCAGCACAGTGTGAGGTGATTAAAAAACACAGATCGATGCTCTGAGGGGCTACACTGAGGAGGATAGCAAAGGAAAGTGGATATAGGACCAAAAAGTAGTGGACTATAATACAGGTGCTTTGGGCAGTAGCCTAGTGTCCAAGCCTTCTGGGGGCCCATGGCCAACCAAACCACCCACCAAATTTTATACTGAGAAGGACCTTCACCCATGAAATCCTCTCACATCTGTTCTTGCTCTCAATACACATAAAACCACAGATTGAAAGCAGCCTAAAGGACACATCTTCCATTACCCAAGACGCTTGATTCTAGTACCAAATGTAGGAAGTAATTTCCGGACCTGTAGGAGCTCTAATACTGATGGCGGTCTTAATCCGCCCCTGTACAGGAATTGAGAGTAATAGGCAAAGTTGTCCTAAATGACAAGAGCTAATAATTGGTGAAAACCTTGTACAATATGTTATTACTTTTGATCATAAATAATGTAATATTTTCTTAGATGAGACGGGATACATTTCTGGTTGCAATCCTTCTCGTCACACATGGTCTATTAGGAAACTGTGATGTGGCCATCAAACATAATGAATGCAATGCAGGAGTCCCGGGAATCCCAGGAACCCCAGGACTGAACGGACAGCATGGACCTCCAGGAAGAGATGGTAAAGATGGTGAACTAGGACCAAAAGGTGACCCAGGTATGTTATCAGAGAAAACTGAGATATTAATAGCAGAATTAACAGCAATATTAATATAAGGTGGTTTTTTTGTCTAGGAATGCCTGGCATCCCAGGTCCACAAGGTCATCCTGGTAAAATCGGCCCTCCTGGACCTTCCGGGCCTCCAGGACTTCCTGGTATACAAGGTTTTCCAGGCTTACCGGGATCAACAGCAACAAAGAAAGCCTATGCCTTCCATGTGGGACTGACATCTGCTTATCCGCCTGCCGACAGTCCAATAAAGTTTCCAAAAGTTTTCTACAACGAGCAAAATATTTACAGCACAGAAAGTGGAAAGTTCACGGCTCCAGTGGATGGTCTTTATTTTCTTACATACCAAATTACAGTCTATAAAACAAATGTACATATTACCCTAATGCATGATGGGAAGATTGTGCAGTACATGTATCATGTGTTTAATGGGTCTAATACAAATCAAGCCTCCGGGGCCTCAATTCTGGCTCTAAAAGAAGGTGACGAGGTTTGGCTTGAGGTTGTAGGAAGCAACAATGGTCTTTATGCTGATAGTAATGATGACTCTACATTCTCAGGTTTTCTGATTTCGTGAAACCAGAGCAGATCAAACCTTCATTTAACCTGAAATCTCACAGTGTTATCTCCAAAAATAAAACATGTGATGAAACATGACCTTTAACTGCACAGCTCAATGTATAAAGCTTAATGAATGATTACACACATCCAAAAATGTTCACAAATAAAAGCAATTTGGTTGCTGTAGAAAGTTGTATTTTTTGCTATCCTCTCACTGGTCTCATTTACCATTATGTAGTGGACAAAAAGATTTATTTTAGTTTTAAACCATGAAGTAAGGACTTACCATATATACTAGAGTATAAGCCTAGTTTTTCAGCTCAAAAAATGTGCTGAAAACCCCTAACTCGGCTTATACTCGAGTCAAGGAAAAAGACAAAAATTCAACTCACCTTCTGACGCTCCTGCCAAGCTGGCAGGCTATATACTACAGGTGGTAGGCTATATACTACAGGGGCTGACTGGCTATATACTACAGGGGACTGGCAGGCTATATACTCCGGGGGCGCACACCCACTACAACTTCTGGCTATGGTCTGTTGGTCTGTATTTGGCCTCTTTAACACAAACGGAGATTTTTCGTTGTATGCTACCTGTACTGTACTGTTTTGGTACTGGTAGAATACAGCCACAAGCATTAGAAAGGGTGATGCCTCCATCCATTTAAATGGACATATTTCCCACCGTACTAAGGAAAAAGGTAGAGTTTTCTCTACTTTCCCACTCATCCGCATGGAGAGGGAGGGGTAAGCAGCGGTCAACCCGCCTCTCTCCACTACGCATTTGTTTGTGGCCCACGGCGAGCATGCATATTTGTGAAAACAGCCTTAGGCTATAATCACAGGACCGTTGGGGGATGTATATACATCCCCCACAGGCAGGCAATAGGAACATAAAAATATAGAGCATGTCCTATTTCATTATGCCCCATAGAAGTCTATGGAAATGTATAAAATACAATTTGCATATGTGCTGTATACAGGTGTGCACTGTATGCTGCCGTATATACGTGCAGTATCTGGAACTAGCGGGCGTTGCATTCTGCCAGCCAGCCAATAGAAAGCTATCCATCATTTGCCAGCGCACTGTATTTTATATGGATACTGTACGGATACAGTGACATACATGCACATACGGATGAAAATTGTCATTCATACAGCACAAATATGCAGGACTGAAGAAATCACACATTTGTGTGAATGTAGCTTTAGGTTGTAGCAAGTAGCTATGATATCACAGCAGGGCCTATGTATACCAACATAGGCCAGGGGTTGACAGGAGGTTGTGTGCTTGAGGGACAGATCTAGGTACCATATATACTCAAGTATAAACAGACCCGAGTATAAGCCGAAGTAGCCAATTTTAACAAAAAAACTGGGAAAACCTATTGACTCAAGTATAAGCTGAGGGTGGGAAATGCATTGGTCACAGCCTCCCAGTATATAGCCTGCCCAGCCCCTGTGGTATATAGCCTGCCAGTCCCTAGTATATAGCCAGCCGGCCCCTGTAGTATACAGCCAGCCAGTCCCCTGTAATATTTAGCCTGCCAGCCCCCATAGTATATAGCCTGCCAGCCCCCTGTAGTATACAGCCAGCCCCCTGTAATATAAAGCCTGCCAGCCCCTGTAGTATACAGCCAGCCAGACCCTGCAGTATGCTGCCTGCCAGCCCGTGTAGTAAAAAAAAAAAAAATTAAACACTGCCATTTCCGACATCCCCCGTAGGTCCTCTTCTGATGCCGCCTCGGGTCCGTTGGTCCTCTTCGGGTTCTTCCGCTTGGCAAGCACACAAAATGACGCCAGCCGCTTGTCAACGTCATTGTTTGTGAGTCACCGGCATCGCGAGGGCACCGGAATTGGAGCGAAACTTCCTGAAGAGGAGCCAAAGAGGAGCGGAAGAACCCGAAGAGGACCGAAGGACCTGAGGCAACACCGGAGCCTGGGAAGCAGAAGAGAACCTACGGGGGACGTCAGAAAGGTGAGTACAGTTTTCAAATTATCGACAATGGAGAACCCCTTTGACACCTAAAATACTATCCACTGTCTCTCAAAAGTGGCTGACAAGGTCTCATTCGGCACCACCACAATGAAGCTCCCGTAACGAAGGAGTAGGCATCGGAGACATCGAACACATCGGATTCTTCTTAGCACCCAGCTACATCTACACACACACCTGGGTTCTCAGGTTCTGCCAAGAAGTGAACATGTACTGGACACGGAGAGGGGGAAAGTTGTAAGTGTTTATCTTTCTAAGCACAATTTATGCCGCCAGAAGACAGTAGAAAGGCCACATAGGCTCCGAGCTTATACACAGGAATCTGTGAAACAAGAACTCTATGATGCCTGTATTTTTCAGATCAAACACTAATCCAGGAGTGAGACTCCAAAAATTATAGCTATATAGGCGGTCCCCTACTTAAAGACACCCGACTTACAGCGACCCATAGTTACAGACGGACCCCTCAGCCCCTTGTGACCTCTGGTGACGCTCTCTGGATCAGTGGTTCTCAACCTTTGTAATACTGTGACCCCGGCAATACAGTTCCGCAAGTTGCAGTGACCCCCAAATCATGTGATTCTCTGCAAAAACGCAATAAAATCGTGCCTTCAATGGCTTTAAGCGACCCCTGTGTTTTGGTCGTTCGACCCCCGGCTGGGGTCGCGACCCACAGGTTGAGAACCACTGCTCTGGATGCTTTACTATAGTCCAAGATTGCAATAATCAGCTTAAAAGTGTCTGTAATGAAGCTTTATTGATAATCCTTGGTGCCATTACAGCAAAAAATTTTTGAAACTCCAATTGTCACTGGGGAAAAAAAAAAATTTGTCTGGAGCTACAATTATAAAATATACAGTTTCGACTTATATACAAATTCAACTAAAGAACAAACCTACCTATCTTGTACGTAACCCGGGGACTGCCTGTATATGATTCAAAAGGGGTCATTTATCGTATCTCTATTTGTTTTTTGTCTTTTTTTGTGTGGTGTTTTTTCCTTGGGTTAAATGGGTTTTGTTACAAATGCTTCAAAAATGTCCACAAAACTAATGTCCAGTGCACATTTCAAAAAGTCCCCAAAAAGGCACATAAAAAGAAAGAAAGAACAAAAAATAAAAATAAATGACCCCTAAAGAGCCCCTGCCTTGCCACCAAAAAACAGTGACATCATATAGTGATATGTATATTACCACTGTCCTGCAGGGACGCAGGGACTTTCAGCATTCGCTCCAGTTCCTGGGCAGTCCATGTTTCACAGACCACACATGTTTGTGTGAACAAGACCTTATCACAATAGCAGCAGCTGTGGAAAAATAAGTTGAAGCAGATACATCTCTGCAGCTCTTTTTTGCCAAATTTTCTGGCATCTAGTTTCAGGAAGTTAAACCTTAAAGGGGTTGTCCAGTCACAAGTTAGGCCCTATTCCTAGGATAGGGGCTAATTTGCTGAGTATGGGGGTCTCCACGGATATTGAGAATGGTCTGTAGTACCATCATTGTTCCCCCGAAAAGAGCAGCCGGTTGCACATCCGCACGTTTCCTTTATTTATCTCTATGGTGCTGAAGAAGATAGCCAAGCGCCATTCTCATCTTTCTCCGTCAGTTACATAGACAATGAATGGAGCAGTAGTGTGCATGTTGTACATGCTCATCCATTCTTTTGGGGTGCAACTGACCCCTCCTTGTTATCCTTTGGGGTCTCACCACTGATTAGCAAGTAAGTACCTATCCAAAGGGCTGGACAACCCCTTTAATTTTAACTTACACAAGCAGTAGAGATGAGCGAGTATACTCGTCCGAGCAGATTTACTTACCCGGTCCATTCGCGATCCAGCGGTGCGTTCTCTGCGGTGGATTCGGCCGGGATTCATTAAGGTAGTTCCCCCGCTGTCCACCAGGTGGCGCTGCTACGCTGCAAAGCATCGGAACGTGCTGGAGTTCACCGAGCCGGGCTGAGTGAAGTTAAGTGCAAGCTCCGCGACAGATTTTTTTTAAAAATCCGGCGGTTTTTCATTCGGCCACGCCCCCGATTTCCGTCGCGTGCATGCCAGCGCCGATGCGCCACACACGCCCCCGATTTCCGTCGCGTGCATGCCAGCGCCGATGCGCCACAATCCGATTGCGTACGACCAAATCCGGGGAATTTCAGGGGAAATCGGCGCAAATCGGAAATATTCGGGTAACACGTCGGGAAAACGCGAATCGGGCCCTTAGTTTCTTCACATCTGATAACTTGTCGGGAGATAATATACGCGCAGAACAGTGAAGAATAGATTGCAGATGTTTGCATACATCTGCTAACTTGTCAGAAGACATTCTTTTTCAATTAAATAACACATTTTATTCCTGAACCATGGTCCCTTTGAAAAATGTCTCCCATTGACTTCAATGGGGCTCGTTATTCAAGACGAGCACTCGAGCATCAGGAAAAGTTCGGCTCGAATAACGAGCACTCGAGCATTTTAGTTCTCGCTCATCTCTAACAAGCAGTTATGTAAAACACATATTAACTAAGATATTTATTAATTTACAGGCTTCATACACAAACCCATTAATAATAGACCAGATTAGACAGAGCAGATGACAACCCTAGAGTAACATCTGTCACATTTGTGTTTCTCTGGAAAACATTAGAATTTTCTCTACTTCTTCAAAGCTGTAAGTAATCTTATATTTTATATGGTCATAGATTTAAGAAACTACCTCTAGTATTTTTGTTGATTTATTGTGTAGTCTTAGGTAAAATCAAATTCATTTTGAAACATTGTAAAGAATACAATGCTGGTACACATTTATCACATTAAAACATACAGATGAGATAAAAAGATAGATATGGGATAGATTATATTTGAGATGGATAGAGATTGATAGATATAAGATATATAGATAGATATGAGGTAGAGATAGATAGAAACAAGATTAATAGATAAAATATAGATAGATAAGAGACAGATATGAAAAGACACTACAGACGGTCTCCTACTTAAAGGACACCTGTCATCAGGTCTCTGCCACTAGTCCTGTCACCTCTACCTGTTGGAGCAGCTCACAAGGATCCCATCCCAGCCTTTATCTAGTTATTTCATACATTATTCATTGTAAAATCATCTATTTTTTATCATGTAAATGAGGCTGGTCACATGGTCAGAGGCAGTGATGTCACCCCTGTTACCCCTCCCCTCTCCTCCCCCTGCTCATGTCTGTGTGTAATGTATAGTAAAGCATAGTTAGTGCATCTGCTGACATGCTGCATCCTCCTAATATACAGGTGAGAGACACAGACATCAGCTACACATGAATCTGACATGTTCTGCTGTAACATGGCTGCCTGGAGCTGCTGTATCTCTCCTATACACACACACATGCACACGCAGGCTGCAGGGGGCGTGGCCACCAGCACCAGGAAGCACATCATTATACAGCCTCACATCATTATACAGGCTGTCAGTCATGCACTGGGGGTGTGGCTGTACCTCCCACTCATGAATAGAGTGGACAGCTTGAATATGCTAATGCTTCATTGGACATTTCACAGGTCATTTGCATACAGCTTTAGGACCTCATTGCTTAGGTTTACAGGCATGTAGAGGGACAATGAAGGGATAGAGGCAATGCTCTCTAATGGCAGTTTATAAAAATATATTTAGTTTAGGGGGGTTATTTTGCATGACGGGTTCTCTTTAAGAACACCCAACTTGCAGACGACCCCAAGTTACAAACGGTCTTCTGGATCTTGATATTTTACTGTACTTTAATCACAGGCTAAAATGATCAGCTGTAACAGTTATCAAAGGCGTAATTAAGGGTAATTAAGCTTTATTGTTAATCCTGGTTCTTATGACAACCCAACATTTTTATAATCCAATTGTCACAGAGACCCAAAAAAAATTTGACTGGGGTTACAATAATAAAGTAAACAGTTCCGACTTACATACAAATTCAACTTAAGAACAAACCTACAGAACTATCTTGTACGTAACCCGGGGACTGCCTGTATTGAACTCAATTGACTTTTACCTGCCCTCATTTGGACTCCTTTTGGGGAACTGTGAGGACAGACACAAAACTCCATTTGCCCAAAACTTATCGGGGCACATTTACTAAGGGTCCGAATGGCTTTTTCCGCCGGGTTTCCCGAATATTTCCGCTTTGAGCAGAATTAACCCGGGATTTTGGAGCACATGATCGGATTGTGGCACATCAGCACCGGCTGTCACGCGACAGAAATCGGGGGGCGTGGCCGTCAGAAAACCTGTCGGATTCAGAAAAACTGCGGAATTTAAAAACCGAATTGTGTCGCAAAATCTATCACTCACATGCACCGGGGATAGGTTGGTGAACTCCTGCGGACCTCGGCAGACTTCAGCGCAGCAGCAACACCTGGTGGACATCGGGCGCACGACTTTAGTGAATCGCCGGAAGACCCGAAACCTTGTTGGAGAACGTGCTGCTGGATCGCGACTGGACCGGGTAAGTAAATGACCCCCTTTGTGTTCATAAATGCCCCCATAGATTGATAGAAAGATGAGATTAATAGTTTAACATATAGATTGATACTGTAGACAGATAGAGATAGACAGATAAATAGATAGAAGACCGACAGAAAGCAACCCATGTGTTTGAACAGATTAGGTGGCATTGTTGCAATTGATGTAAGTCATAGACTTTATCAAGTTTTTGTCTGGTTCCTTCTTGTGCAGGAATCACAATGAAAGCTGCTGTTTTTTTAGCCTAAGCCTTGGAAAGTTATTTATATGTTGTTTTGTCTTTTAGTCCTGAAGGGGATGGTGGAAAGTAAAAGCGTACCACGTAAGTGATTCATTATACGAGAGTTATTCCACTGTTATACCACAATGTGATGAAGGATGGATGAATAAAAGGATAGTTTTATATACACAGAACTGCCTTGGACTTTACTAGCCTCTCGATACAAAGATAGATGACAGATAGATAGGAGATAGATAGATAGATAGGAGATAGATAGATAGATAGATAGATAGATAGATAGAAGATAGATAGATAGATAGATAGATAGATAGATGTGTTTGAACAGATTAGGTGGCATTGTTGCAATTGATGTAAGTCATGATTGGTTTCAGTAGCTGTTAAGTGAATACAAGCAGATATCTTGAAGTATATTGGAAAATTGCACAGATTCTTATTACTTTTCATTATGAGAATTTCCGGACCTGTAGGAGCTCTAATACTGATGGCGGTCTTAATCCACCCCTGTATAGGAATTGAGAGTAATAGGCGAAGTTGTCCTAAATGACAAGAGCTAATAATTGGTGAAAACCTTGTACAATATGTTATTACTTTTCATCATAAATAATGTAATATTTTCTTAGATGAGACGGGATTCATTCCTGGTTGCAATCCTTCTCGTCACACATGGTCTACTAGGAAACTGTGATGTGGCCATCAAACATAATGAATGCAATGTAGGAATCCCGGGAATCCCAGGAACCCCAGGACTGAACGGCCAGCATGGACCTCCAGGAAGAGATGGTAAAAATGGAGAACCAGGACCAAAAGGTGACCCAGGTATGTTCCTTTGAAAGAAGAGGTATAAATAGTCTGTATTCTGGAGTTTTAGGAAATCCTATCATTTTTGCTATTTTTTTTTCAGGACCACCTGGTCACCAAGGTCCACAAGGTCCTCCTGGAAAACTAGGTCCTCCAGGATCTTCTGGGCCTCCAGGATTTCAGGGTTTGCCAGGTCTACCAGGGGCACCAGCATCACCGGTGACAAAGGAAACCTATGCGTTTCATGTCGGACTGACCTCTTCTTTTCCATCTACTGACGGCCCAATAAAGTTTCAAAAAGTTTTCTACAACGAGCAAAGTATTTACAACACAGAAAGTGGAAAGTTCACGGCTCCAAAAGATGGGCTTTATTTTCTTACATACCAAATCACGGTCTATAATAAAAATGTACATATTACCCTAATGCATGATGGGAAGATTGTGCAGTACATGTATCATGTGTTTTCATCCAATACGAATCAAGCCTCCGGGGCCTCAGTTCTGTCGCTGAAGCGGGATGCGGAGGTTTGGCTGGAGGTTGTAGGAAGCAACAATGGTCTTTATGCCGATGGTGATGATGACTCTACATTCTCAGGTTTTCTAATTTCATAAGTTTGGAAAGATGAAGAACGTAAAATTTGCACAACACCCGTACAAGAATATATAACCATAAAGTGTAATGCAATGAAGCACATAAAATAATTCATTCCCTGTATACAATTATGTAGTAATAAAACAGCATCTATGACACAGAACTGTCATGTTTCCATCAAAAGGGGGCATCATATGCTACAGGGCGCAGGAACATTATGGCTGGGGCCATAATAGGCCGCACTTTAGTGGGATTTTCCTACATTTTCGGGGATTGCGTCGCTGTGACAGGTGTTTAACTGGGGATTGTGTCGCACGCGATCGGATTGTGGCGCGGTTGCATTGGCTTTCATTTGACAGAAATCGGGGGGCCGGGCTGTCGGACGATCCAACTCGGACGGACCTGAGCAGGGAAGCGACACATGCAGGATATCGGACACACAATCTTCGTGAATCGCGGCACAGTACATTTCGGTCAGACAATGCACTTTCGGGGATCACGCAGGACGGGTAAGTAAATGTGCCCCATAGATCCAGGCACCTTGACTGTGGTAATCTTCTTATATTTGTTATCCAGGGCCTCCTTCCTTCTAAAATCAACTTTTAAAATTGTTCTAATGACCTTAAAGGGCCCTGGGGCCGTTACCATAGCCACTCGGTGCTGCAGATTCACAGGCTTTTACAATGAATAGAACATGTCTAATCCACCCCCTGCTCTCTCTCCCTCCTCCCACTGACTCTGTAAGTACAGTAGTAAAGCAGTCCTACATGTGAAACTACAACTCCCAGCATGCCATGCGTAACAGCGCACCGGCGGTAGACCAATTACAACTAGTACCGCAGTCTTTCTACTTTCTTATTGGTTACAGCCGCCATCAATCAAATGATTTAACCAATCAGTTCGTTGTTTTTTTCTGTCGCTGCCTTATTCCGGGGTCACAGTGCTGCCGGAGGTTGGGTACATGTGTATCGCAGCCGGTGTCCTCTGCTCGGCACCATGCTGTCCCTGCGGAGGCTCCTGTGCAGCCTGCGGCTCCGGGCCGGGGGTCTCCCCGCGTGTCGCCGGGTCAGCACCGGCTGGTCTCCTGTCGGTGCCGCTTTCAATGTGAAGCAGCAGCGGAGGTTGGATGTGTTCGGGAAGAACACGGTGAGAGGCGGCGGGGGCTGCTGTATGTTATCCCTGGGCTCTCCATAGGAAAGCACTGACCTTAGTCATGAATAATGTCATTCACTTAAAAACAGCGCCACCAGTGGTTATGCAGTATTGCACCATAAAATCCTATGCAAGAGCAAGATTGTCACATGATCTGGTTACAGCTCCGCCCCTTTAAGTAAATTGGACCTGCAATACCCAACACTGCCACTATAAGATGAATGGCGCTGTGCTCAAAGTCTGTGGCCCTATTTCCAGTATCAGGAGTCAGACCCCTGATCTATCTTACACAGATCTGGGGTATTGCAACCCTATACACATGGTACAGTTATATATCATCTCCCCATATTCACATCTATTATGCATCTCCTTATCCTGCAGGGATTGTTTGGAGTTCCCGAGCTGAGTTCTCCGGAAGGATTCCGGATAGTTCAAGATAACGCCCTGAGAAATGCTGAGTCCCTAGTGGAGAGAGTGTGTACTGCGCCCCCCAGTGCCGAGACGGTGAAGATGTTTGACCGGCTGAGCGATGAGCTGTGTAAAGTAGCTGACTTGGTAAGAACGGTATTGTAAAGAGGTCCTATTTCTATTACAGGGGTTGTCCACTTTCAACAAATAATTGATATTATTTTATAGTATCATAGACACTTGTCCATCAAGTTCAACCAAGGAAGGGAAGGGATTGGATGAGGAAGGGATTTAGGGGAAACAGTTCTATATAACATAGCCATCAATGTTATTTAGGTGTAAAAAGGCATCTAGACCCTTCTTGAGGATCTCTGCTGTCCCTGCTGTGACCAGCGCCTGAGGCAGGCTATTCCACAGATTGACAGTTCTCATAGTAAAAAAAGCCGTCGCCTCTGGTGATTAAATCTTGATTTCTCCAGATGGAGACAGTGCCACCTTTGATTTGATTTCATCTGAAACAATTTACCACCATATTTTTGTATGGACCATTCATATGTTTATATAAATGAATCATATACAATTTTCCAATATACTTTCTGTATCAACTCCTCTAGATCTCTGCTTGCTGACATTCTATAGGAAGCTAAAAACTTGTCCCTGGTCACATCTGCACAAGCCGTTATATCCCTGGTCATGTTATGTCACACAGGTGCACTGCTCGTATATATCCCTGGTCATGTGATGTCACACTGGTGCACGGCTCGTTTTATCTCTAGTCATGTGATATCACAAAGGTGCACAGCTCATTATATCCCTGCTCATGTGATGTCACACAGGTGCACATCTCGTTATATCACTGGTCATGTGATGTCACACAGGTGCACGGCTCGTTATATCCCTGGTCATGTGATGTCACACATGTGCACAGCTAGTTATATACCTGGTCATGTGATGTCACACAAGTGCACTGTTTATATATATCCCTGGTCATGTGATGTCACACTGGTGCACAGCTCGTTATATCTCTAGTCATGTGATATCAGAAAGTTCCACAGCTTGCTATATCCCTGGTCATGTAATGTCACACAGGTGCACAGTTTGTTATATCCCTGGTCATGTGTTGTCACAAATGTGCACGGCTCGTTATATCGCTGGTCATGTGATGTCACACAGGTGCACTGCTCATTATATCGCTGGTCATGTGATGTCACACAGGTGCACTGCACGTATATATCCCTGGTCATGTGATATCGCCAAGGTGCACCACTCGTTATATCGCTGGTCATGTGATGTCACACCGGTGCACGTCTCGTTATAACACACAGCTCTGATTACTGTCTGTGTTATGATGAGCTGTGCACCTGTGTGACATCACATGCCTGAGCAGTATTCACTAGGGACCCAGGTGAATGGAGCACCTAGTGGGTGCACGGTCATTGTGGAACTTTCTGCATATTCTCATGTAGTCCCATATACTTATTATAATTGGTGGGTATGAGATATCCTGCTATAATGATCCTTTTATTCCATATTGCAGGCGGATTTTGTGAAGGTCGCCCATCCGGACCCCTCGTTCCGAGATGCAGCAGAAGAAGCTTGCAGGAACATAGGTACCATGGTGGAGAAGTAGGTTCCCTGGGTCTCTTCCATCTTCTTTTATCCCTTTACATTATGTGGAGTATAGGTTGGATGCTCCTTTCTAGATACATTTCACTCTGGACCCTATTTTATTTGATACTCATATCTGATACCCTACAAGTAATGGGCGATGGGTCTGTCTTGTAGACTATGTCCAGCATGTGGCCACCATCTTAAAAGCCATGGTTTGCCATTCTCTAGTTTTCGGCAGTGTTTTTTGAGTTCTCAGAGTCTATTGGGGAGATACGCCCGGCACAGCCAGATACGTGAAGACTAGGAGGCCTCCCGATGTATCTGGCTGGTGGCTCTACCGGTGGCCAAAACTACAAAAGCTACTTGCTGGCATAGTTTTTCACAAAAAACACACAACTTTATGTAGTTAGTAGGAACGTGCAGGCTGCGGCCCCTGCACATCTTCTCTATGCCCACTTGGTGTGAAGATGTTGTAAAGTAGAAAATAATTGCAATTACTGGTGTTTAGCAAGTAATTGCAATTATTTCTGGGCTTCTATGCCAAATGTTAAAGTTGCAAATTTTTGTAAAGTTGCATAAAAGTCGCAAATTCATATACGTTGTTGTCAGCCTTAGGAAATCTGTTTGCAACTTTTTGGAGACAAAATCACTAAAGACATTAACTTGCATGTACTAAAAAGGGAAAAACTCAAAAAGACCCATCTGACCAGCAGAAAAAGAGAAAAAAAAGCCTAAAGCACATAGCCAAAACAAAGGTACATGTGTCCCGTAGCCTAATACATAAGCCCCTCATCCAATACGAATCAAGCCTCCGGGGCCTCAGTTCTGTCGCTGAAGCGGGATGCGGAGGTTTGGCTGGAGGTTGTAGGAAGCAACAATGGTCTTTATGCCGATGGTGATGATGACTCTACATTCTCAGGTTTTCTAATTTCATAAGTTTGGAAAGATGAAGAACGTAAAATTTGCACAACACCCGTAAAAAAACCATAAAGTGTAATGCAATGAAGCACAATGCAAATCAATGCTATAAACTAATTAATGCCCTGTATACAATTATGTAGTAATAAAACAGCATCTATGACACAGAACTGTCGTGTTTCCATCAAAAGGGGGCATCATATGTTATGGGGCGCAAAGGGAGGAACATTATGGCTGGGGCACAAGGTGTGGTTTAAAGAATAAAGATTGCACTTACTCATACGCTGCACTTTAGTGGGATTTCCCGTCATTTTCGGGGATTGCGTCGCTGTGACAGGTGTTTAACTGGGGATTGTGTCGCACGCGATTGGATTGTGGCGCGGTTACGCTAGTTTTCATTTGACAGAAATCGGCGGGCCGGGCTGTCGGACGATCCGATTGATTCGGACTGAGCGCGGGATTTAAGATTCGAATTGTGTCACAATCCAATGCACTTACATACACCAGGAAGAAGAAGGTGAACTCCGGCGGACCTGAGCAGGGAAGCGACACACGCAGGATATCGGACACACAATCTTCGTGAATCGCGGCAGAGTACATTTCGGTCAGACAATGCACTTGCGGGGATCACGCAGGACGGGTAAGTAAATGTGCCCCATAGATCCAGGCACCTTGACTGTGGTAATCTTCTTATATTTGTTATTCAGGGCCTCCTTCCTTCTAAAATCAACTTTTAAAATTGTTTTAATGATCCTAAAGGGGCTTGGGGCCGTTACCATAGCCACTCGGTGCTGCAGATTCACAGGCTGTTACAATGAATAGAACATGTCTAATCCACCCCATGCTCTCTCTCCCTCCTCCCACTGACTCTGTAAGTACAGTAGTAAAGCAGTCCTACATGTGAAACTACAACTCCCAGCATGCCATGCGTGGCAGCGCACCGGCGGTAGACCAATTAGAACTAGTACCGCAGTCTTTCTACTTTCTTATTGGTTACAGCCGCCATCAATCAAATGATTTAACCAATCAGTTCGTTGTTTTTTTCTGTCGCTGCCTTATTCCGGGGTCACAGTGCTGCCGGAGGTTGGGTACATGTGTATCGCAGCCGGTGTCCTCTGCTCGGCACCATGCTGTCCCTGCGGAGGCTCCTGTGCAGCCTGCGGCTCCGGGCCGGGGGTCTCCCCGCGTGTCGCCGGGTCAGCACCGGCTGGTCTCCTGTCGGTGCCGCTTTCAATGTGAAGCAGCAGCGGAGGTTGGATGTGTTCGGGAAGAACACGGTGAGAGGCGGCGGGGGCTGCTGTATGTTATCCCTGGGCTCTCCATAGGAAAGCACTGACCTTAGTCATGAATAATGTCATTCACTTAAAAACAGCGCCACCAGTGGTTATGCAGTATTGCACCATAAAATCCTATGCAAGAGCAAGATTGTCACATGATCTGGTTACAGCTCCGCCCCTTTAAGTAAATTGGACCTGCAATACCCAACACTGCCACTATAAGATGAATGGCGCTGTGCTCAAAGTCTGTGGCCCTATTTCCAGTATCAGGAGTCAGACCCCTGATCTATCTTACACAGATCTGGGGTATTGCAACCCTATACACATGGTACAGTTATATATCATCTCCCCATATTCACATCTATTATGCATCTCCTTATCCTGCAGGGATTGTTTGGAGTTCCCGAGCTGAGTTCTCCGGAAGGATTCCGGATAGTTCAAGATAACGCCCTGAGAAATGCTGAGTCCCTAGTGGAGAGAGTGTGTACTGCGCCCCCCAGTGCCGAGACGGTGAAGATGTTTGACCGGCTGAGCGATGAGCTGTGTAAAGTAGCTGACTTGGTAAGAACGGTATTGTAAAGAGGTCCTATTTCTATTACAGGGGTTGTCCACTTTCAACAAATAATTGATATTATTTTATAGTATCATAGACACTTGTCCATCAAGTTCAACCAAGGAAGGGAAGGGATTGGATGAGGAAGGGATTTAGGGGAAACAGTTCTATATAACATAGCCATCAATGTTATTTAGGTGTAAAAAGGCATCTAGACCCTTCTTGAGGATCTCTGCTGTCCCTGCTGTGACCAGCGCCTGAGGCAGGCTATTCCACAGATTGACAGTTCTCATAGTAAAAAAAGCCGTCGCCTCTGGTGATTAAATCTTGATTTCTCCAGATGGAGACAGTGCCACCTTTGATTTGATTTCATCTGAAACAATTTACCACCATATTTTTGTATGGACCATTCATATGTTTATATAAATGAATCATATACAATTTTCCAATATACTTTCTGTATCAACTCCTCTAGATCTCTGCTTGCTGACATTCTATAGGAAGCTAAAAACTTGTCCCTGGTCACATCTGCACAAGCCGTTATATCCCTGGTCATGTTATGTCACACAGGTGCACTGCTCGTATATATCCCTGGTCATGTGATGTCACACTGGTGCACGGCTCGTTTTATCTCTAGTCATGTGATATCACAAAGGTGCACAGCTCATTATATCCCTGCTCATGTGATGTCACACAGGTGCACATCTCGTTATATCACTGGTCATGTGATGTCACACAGGTGCACGGCTCGTTATATCCCTGGTCATGTGATGTCACACATGTGCACAGCTAGTTATATACCTGGTCATGTGATGTCACACAAGTGCACTGTTTATATATATCCCTGGTCATGTGATGTCACACTGGTGCACAGCTCGTTATATCTCTAGTCATGTGATATCAGAAAGTTCCACAGCTTGCTATATCCCTGGTCATGTAATGTCACACAGGTGCACAGTTTGTTATATCCCTGGTCATGTGTTGTCACAAATGTGCACGGCTCGTTATATCGCTGGTCATGTGATGTCACACAGGTGCACTGCTCATTATATCGCTGGTCATGTGATGTCACACAGGTGCACTGCACGTATATATCCCTGGTCATGTGATATCGCCAAGGTGCACCACTCGTTATATCGCTGGTCATGTGATGTCACACAGGTGCACGGCTCGTTATAACGCACAGCTCTGATTACTGTCTGTGTTATGATGAGCTGTGCACCTGTGTGACATCACATGCCTGAGCAGTATTCACTAGGGACCCAGGTGAATGGAGCACCTAGTGTGTGCCCGGTCATTGTGGAACTTTCTGCATATTCTCATGTAGTCCCATATACTTATTATAATTGGTGGGTATGAGATATCCTGCTATAATGATCCTTTTATTCCATATTGCAGGCGGATTTTGTGAAGGTCGCCCATCCGGACCCCTCGTTCCGAGATGCAGCAGAAGAAGCTTGCAGGAACATAGGTACCATGGTGGAGAAGTAGGTTCCCTGGGTCTCTTCCATCTTCTTTTATCCCTTTACATTATGTGGAGTATAGGTTGGATGCTCCTTTCTAGATACATTTCACTCTGGACCCTATTTTATTTGATACTCATATCTGATACCCTACAAGTAATGGGCGAAGGGCCTGTCTTGTAGACTATGTCCAGCATGTGGCCGCCATCTTAAAAGCCATGGTTTGCCATTCTCTAGTTTTCGGCAGTGTTTTTTGAGTTCTCAGAGTCTATTGGGGAGATACGCCCGGCACAGCCAGATACGTGAAGACTAGGAGGCCTCCCGATGTATCTGGCTGGTGGCTCTCCCGGTGGCCAAAACTACAAAAGGTACTTGCTGGCATAGTTTTTCACAAAAAACACACAACTTTATGTAGTTAGTAGGAACGTGCAGGCTGCGGCCCATGCACATCTTCTCTATGCCCACTTAGTGTGAAGATGTTGTAAAGTAGAAAATAATTGCAATTACTGGTGTTTAGCAAGAAATTGCAATTATTTCTGGGCTTCTATGCCAAATGTTAAAGTTGCAAATTTTTGTAAAGTTGCATAAAAGTCGCAAATTCATATACGTTGTTGTCAGCCTTAGGAAATCTGTTTGCAACTTTTTGGAGACAAAATCACTAAAGACATTAACTTGCATGTACTAAAAAGGGAAAAACTCAAAAAGACCCATCTGACCAGCAGAAAAAGAGAAAAAAAAGCCTAAAGCACATAGCCAAAACAAAGGTACATGTGTCCCGTAGCCTAATACATAAGCCCCGATAGATAGATAGATAGGAGATAGATAGATAGATATGATATATAGATGATAGATAGATATGAGGTAGATAGATAGATAGATGGATGAGATAGATAGATATGAGATAGATAGATATGAGATAGATAGATAGATAGATAGATAGATAGATAGAAGATAGATAGATAGATAGATAGATAGATATGAGATAGATAGATAGATAGATAGATGAGATAGAGAGATAGATGGAGAGATAGATAGATAGATATGAGATAGATAGATAGCTAGATAGATGGATATGAGATAGATAGATAGATAGATATGATATATAGATGATAGATATGAGGTAGATAGATAGATAGATGGATGAGATAGATAGATATGAGATAGATAGATATGAGATAGATAGATAGATAGATAGATAGATAGATAGATAGAAGATAGATAGATAGATAGATAGATAAATAGATAGATAGATATGAGATATGGTAGATAGATTTATCCAGAAAGGCAGGCAGCGCTTCAGTTTTCACTGTCAATTAAAGGTGTGGTTTATTCATGTGAGTCAACATTTCGGTGTTAATACACCTTTGTCACCTTTGTGTATTAACACCTAAATGTTGCCAAGCTTGAATAAACCTCACCTTTAATTGACACTGAAAACTGTAGTGCTGCCTGCCTTTCTGGATAAATCGTTTGTAAGCCCTGCCTGGACCTGCAGGTCCTGCACCCCTGTCAAGGAGGGTTCCATTTACATAATGCTGCATTGGCCTTTCAGTTATCTAGATAGATAGATATGAGATAGATATGAGATAGATAGATAGATAGATAGATAGATAGATAGATGTGTTTGAACAGATTAGGTGGCATTGTTGCAATTGATGTAAGTCACGATTGGTTTCAGTAGCTGTTAAGTGAATACAAGCAGATATCTTCAAGTATATTGGAAAATTGCACAGATTCTTATTACTTTTCATTATGAGTCATCCAATACGAATCAAGCCTCCGGGGCCTCAGTTCTGTCGCTGAAACGGGATGCGGAGGTTTGGCTGGAGGTTGTAGACAGCAACAATGGTCTTTATGCCGATGGTGATGATGACTCTACATTCTCAGGTTTTCTAATTTCATAAGTTTGGAAAGATGAAGAACGTAAAATTTGCACAACACCCGTACAAGAATATATAACCATAAAGTGTAATGCAATGAAGCACATAAAATAATTCATTCCCTGTATACAATTATGTAGTAATAAAACAGCATCTATGACACAGAACTGTCATGTTTCCATCAAAAGGGGGCATCATATGCTACAGGGCGCAGGAACATTATGGCTGGGGCCATAATAGGCCGCACTTTAGTGGGATTTTCCTACATTTTCGGGGATTGCGTCGCTGTGACAGGTGTTTAACTGGGGATTGTGTCGCACGCGATCGGATTGTGGCGCGGTTGCATTGGCTTTCATTTGACAGAAATCGGGGGGCCGGGCTGTCGGACGATCCAACTCGGACGGACCTGAGCAGGGAAGCGACACATGCAGGATATCGGACACACAATCTTCGTGAATCGCGGCACAGTACATTTCGGTCAGACAATGCACTTTCGGGGATCACGCAGGACGGGTAAGTAAATGTGCCCCATAGATCCAGGCACCTTGACTGTGGTAATCTTCTTATATTTGTTATCCAGGGCCTCCTTCCTTCTAAAATCAACTTTTAAAATTGTTCTAATGACCTTAAAGGGCCCTGGGGCCGTTACCATAGCCACTCGGTGCTGCAGATTCACAGGCTTTTACAATGAATAGAACATGTCTAATCCACCCCCTGCTCTCTCTCCCTCCTCCCACTGACTCTGTAAGTACAGTAGTAAAGCAGTCCTACATGTGAAACTACAACTCCCAGCATGCCATGCGTAACAGCGCACCGGCGGTAGACCAATTACAACTAGTACCGCAGTCTTTCTACTTTCTTATTGGTTACAGCCGCCATCAATCAAATGATTTAACCAATCAGTTCGTTGTTTTTTTCTGTCGCTGCCTTATTCCGGGGTCACAGTGCTGCCGGAGGTTGGGTACATGTGTATCGCAGCCGGTGTCCTCTGCTCGGCACCATGCTGTCCCTGCGGAGGCTCCTGTGCAGCCTGCGGCTCCGGGCCGGGGGTCTCCCCGCGTGTCGCCGGGTCAGCACCGGCTGGTCTCCTGTCGGTGCCGCTTTCAATGTGAAGCAGCAGCGGAGGTTGGATGTGTTCGGGAAGAACACGGTGAGAGGCGGCGGGGGCTGCTGTATGTTATCCCTGGGCTCTCCATAGGAAAGCACTGACCTTAGTCATGAATAATGTCATTCACTTAAAAACAGCGCCACCAGTGGTTATGCAGTATTGCACCATAAAATCCTATGCAAGAGCAAGATTGTCACATGATCTGGTTACAGCTCCGCCCCTTTAAGTAAATTGGACCTGCAATACCCAACACTGCCACTATAAGATGAATGGCGCTGTGCTCAAAGTCTGTGGCCCTATTTCCAGTATCAGGAGTCAGACCCCTGATCTATCTTACACAGATCTGGGGTATTGCAACCCTATACACATGGTACAGTTATATATCATCTCCCCATATTCACATCTATTATGCATCTCCTTATCCTGCAGGGATTGTTTGGAGTTCCCGAGCTGAGTTCTCCGGAAGGATTCCGGATAGTTCAAGATAACGCCCTGAGAAATGCTGAGTCCCTAGTGGAGAGAGTGTGTACTGCGCCCCCCAGTGCCGAGACGGTGAAGATGTTTGACCGGCTGAGCGATGAGCTGTGTAAAGTAGCTGACTTGGTAAGAACGGTATTGTAAAGAGGTCCTATTTCTATTACAGGGGTTGTCCACTTTCAACAAATAATTGATATTATTTTATAGTATCATAGACACTTGTCCATCAAGTTCAACCAAGGAAGGGAAGGGATTGGATGAGGAAGGGATTTAGGGGAAACAGTTCTATATAACATAGCCATCAATGTTATTTAGGTGTAAAAAGGCATCTAGACCCTTCTTGAGGATCTCTGCTGTCCCTGCTGTGACCAGCGCCTGAGGCAGGCTATTCCACAGATTGACAGTTCTCATAGTAAAAAAAGCCGTCGCCTCTGGTGATTAAATCTTGATTTCTCCAGATGGAGACAGTGCCACCTTTGATTTGATTTCATCTGAAACAATTTACCACCATATTTTTGTATGGACCATTCATATGTTTATATAAATGAATCATATACAATTTTCCAATATACTTTCTGTATCAACTCCTCTAGATCTCTGCTTGCTGACATTCTATAGGAAGCTAAAAACTTGTCCCTGGTCACATCTGCACAAGCCGTTATATCCCTGGTCATGTTATGTCACACAGGTGCACTGCTCGTATATATCCCTGGTCATGTGATGTCACACTGGTGCACGGCTCGTTTTATCTCTAGTCATGTGATATCACAAAGGTGCACAGCTCATTATATCCCTGCTCATGTGATGTCACACAGGTGCACATCTCGTTATATCACTGGTCATGTGATGTCACACAGGTGCACGGCTCGTTATATCCCTGGTCATGTGATGTCACACATGTGCACAGCTAGTTATATACCTGGTCATGTGATGTCACACAAGTGCACTGTTTATATATATCCCTGGTCATGTGATGTCACACTGGTGCACAGCTCGTTATATCTCTAGTCATGTGATATCAGAAAGTTCCACAGCTTGCTATATCCCTGGTCATGTAATGTCACACAGGTGCACAGTTTGTTATATCCCTGGTCATGTGTTGTCACAAATGTGCACGGCTCGTTATATCGCTGGTCATGTGATGTCACACAGGTGCACTGCTCATTATATCGCTGGTCATGTGATGTCACACAGGTGCACTGCACGTATATATCCCTGGTCATGTGATATCGCCAAGGTGCACCACTCGTTATATCGCTGGTCATGTGATGTCACACCGGTGCACGTCTCGTTATAACACACAGCTCTGATTACTGTCTGTGTTATGATGAGCTGTGCACCTGTGTGACATCACATGCCTGAGCAGTATTCACTAGGGACCCAGGTGAATGGAGCACCTAGTGGGTGCACGGTCATTGTGGAACTTTCTGCATATTCTCATGTAGTCCCATATACTTATTATAATTGGTGGGTATGAGATATCCTGCTATAATGATCCTTTTATTCCATATTGCAGGCGGATTTTGTGAAGGTCGCCCATCCGGACCCCTCGTTCCGAGATGCAGCAGAAGAAGCTTGCAGGAACATAGGTACCATGGTGGAGAAGTAGGTTCCCTGGGTCTCTTCCATCTTCTTTTATCCCTTTACATTATGTGGAGTATAGGTTGGATGCTCCTTTCTAGATACATTTCACTCTGGACCCTATTTTATTTGATACTCATATCTGATACCCTACAAGTAATGGGCGATGGGTCTGTCTTGTAGACTATGTCCAGCATGTGGCCACCATCTTAAAAGCCATGGTTTGCCATTCTCTAGTTTTCGGCAGTGTTTTTTGAGTTCTCAGAGTCTATTGGGGAGATACGCCCGGCACAGCCAGATACGTGAAGACTAGGAGGCCTCCCGATGTATCTGGCTGGTGGCTCTACCGGTGGCCAAAACTACAAAAGCTACTTGCTGGCATAGTTTTTCACAAAAAACACACAACTTTATGTAGTTAGTAGGAACGTGCAGGCTGCGGCCCCTGCACATCTTCTCTATGCCCACTTGGTGTGAAGATGTTGTAAAGTAGAAAATAATTGCAATTACTGGTGTTTAGCAAGTAATTGCAATTATTTCTGGGCTTCTATGCCAAATGTTAAAGTTGCAAATTTTTGTAAAGTTGCATAAAAGTCGCAAATTCATATACGTTGTTGTCAGCCTTAGGAAATCTGTTTGCAACTTTTTGGAGACAAAATCACTAAAGACATTAACTTGCATGTACTAAAAAGGGAAAAACTCAAAAAGACCCATCTGACCAGCAGAAAAAGAGAAAAAAAAGCCTAAAGCACATAGCCAAAACAAAGGTACATGTGTCCCGTAGCCTAATACATAAGCCCCAGCCAAAACAAAGGTACATGTGTCCCGTAGCCTAATACATAAGCCCCTTACCCATTACTTGCTGGGGTATTCACATCATTTTCCATTTGGGGGTCCCAGGACTTTTGACTCGCCCGGCACATGTGTTTTTATTCCTTTGAGCCTTTGTTTTATATGTGTTTTGCAGTCTCTCCTCTCCCCCACCTTCTGTTGTGGATGATTGCAGAAGTCTTGTAGATGTTGACAGATCAGGGCAGATTTATCAAGCTGTCTAAAAGTCAGAATATTCTTAGTTGCCCATGGCAGCCAATCACAGCTCATGTTTCATTTTACCAGTGCTAATGAATATTTTAAAGGGGAACTGTGATTGGTTGCCATGGGCAACTATGAATATTCTGACTTTTAGACAGCTTGATAAATCTGCCGCAATAAGTAATTCTAGTGCAATTTATTTGGAGTGCAATGAAGCAATGCAATAAATGTAGCATTGCTGCAGAGTGTGAAGAGAGTATTGAAGTGTCAAGCTCCTCTGTAGACATACACATCACCATGGTCATAGGCTAGAAGCAAACTCTAGTCTCTATTAATGGAGAGTAAACTGCAGTTTTTCTAAAATCCATTAACCTGGGCTATAAGGGATGGCTACGCTTCCATACATAACATATATTTCAAGGCTCTTCAAAGGTTGAATGATCAGCTTGAAATTTGGTGGTTTGGCTGCCTAGATTTAAGGGACATCTATAACCAGCATTGTAAACCAGCAGGATCTGCTCTTTTTTAGGTTTTTTAGGATCTGCTCTTCCCTGTTTTTTTTTTGTTTTTTTTAAAGGCTTTTAAAATGAAGGCAAATGAGCTTGAGAAGCTCCAGGCTCCATAGGTGTTAATGTCATTTGCATAATTTTGAAAGCATTTTTTCCCCAAAAAACAAGGACATAAAAAGGTAATAGGAGAGCAGATCCTGCCAAAGAGAGCACACACCAGTATGTCAGTGTGCTTGGTGTACAATCCTTCATCCTGAAGGTAGATGTTCATTAAGCTTGTGTGTCCTCATATACATTGTGGTCTACTCTGCAGTGGAGAACTTTCTCTCTTAACACTGATAGAATTTGATTTATGCTTTTATATGCACATCATTGTGTACAGCATAATATACAATCATAATGTACATTTTTTTTATTTTTCTTTATGCATGTTTAATGGACTTTTATAATTTTTTTTTTTTTTAAGGTTGAACACAAATGTTGAACTGTGTGAAAGTTTGAGGAAACTTCTGGACAACAAATCTGTTTTGGATTCTTTGGACCCTGAAACGAGGTACATTCTAGTCTGTGTGAACAGGGTGCTATTGTTTTATGTAGCAGGGGTTACAATACACTTACTATTAACCATGTGATTTCCAACATTGAACATTGTGATCTTACAATCCACCATGATACAGGTTCCTGAAAGCTTAGAAGAGTTATAGGGGTTTGTCGCTTATTGCAAACTTGGGCAAGACTCTAAAAGGGTCACCCATATTATATTTAAAGATTGGCGTATACTGCCAGGAGCCTATTGGTACTAATAGTAATACTGACAGTGTGTAATGTGGGGGTTTTGTAGTGTATTATATAAGTGATCACTGACCTGGAGCTGCATATCTGAAGCGGCACATAATTTTTTGGATTAACAAAGATTAGTCACCATAGGTTTTAGACAATAATTGTAGAAAGGTTCCATTAAGAAGAGATACTCGAGCCAAAACAAAGGTACATGTGTCCCGTAGCCTAATACATAAGCCCCTTACCCATTACTTGCTGGGGTATTCACATCATTTTCCATTTGGGGGTCCCAGGACTTTTGACTCGCCCGGCACATGTGTTTTTATTCCTTTGAGCCTTTGTTTTATATGTGTTTTGCAGTCTCTCCTCTCCCCCACCTTCTGTTGTGGATGATTGCAGAAGTCTTGTAGATGTTGACAGATCAGGGCAGATTTATCAAGCTGTCTAAAAGTCAGAATATTCTTAGTTGCCCATGGCAGCCAATCACAGCTCATGTTTCATTTTACCAGTGCTAATGAATATTTTAAAGGGGAACTGTGATTGGTTGCCATGGGCAACTATGAATATTCTGACTTTTAGACAGCTTGATAAATCTGCCGCAATAAGTAATTCTAGTGCAATTTATTTGGAGTGCAATGAAGCAATGCAATAAATGTAGCATTGCTGCAGAGTGTGAAGAGAGTATTGAAGTGTCAAGCTCCTCTGTAGACATACACATCACCATGGTCATAGGCTAGAAGCAAACTCTAGTCTCTATTAATGGAGAGTAAACTGCAGTTTTTCTAAAATCCATTAACCTGGGCTATAAGGGATGGCTACGCTTCCATACATAACATATATTTCAAGGCTCTTCAAAGGTTGAATGATCAGCTTGAAATTTGGTGGTTTGGCTGCCTAGATTTAAGGGACATCTATAACCAGCATTGTAAACCAGCAGGATCTGCTCTTTTTTAGGTTTTTTAGGATCTGCTCTTCCCTGTTTTTTTTTTGTTTTTTTTAAAGGCTTTTAAAATGAAGGCAAATGAGCTTGAGAAGCTCCAGGCTCCATAGGTGTTAATGTCATTTGCATAATTTTGAAAGCATTTTTTCCCCAAAAAACAAGGACATAAAAAGGTAATAGGAGAGCAGATCCTGCCAAAGAGAGCACACACCAGTATGTCAGTGTGCTTGGTGTACAATCCTTCATCCTGAAGGTAGATGTTCATTAAGCTTGTGTGTCCTCATATACATTGTGGTCTACTCTGCAGTGGAGAACTTTCTCTCTTAACACTGATAGAATTTGATTTATGCTTTTATATGCACATCATTGTGTACAGCATAATATACAATCATAATGTACATTTTTTTTATTTTTCTTTATGCATGTTTAATGGACTTTTATAATTTTTTTTTTTAAGGTTGAACACAAATGTTGAACTGTGTGAAAGTTTGAGGAAACTTCTGGACAACAAATCTGTTTTGGATTCTTTGGACCCTGAAACGAGGTACATTCTAGTCTGTGTGAACAGGGTGCTATTGTTTTATGTAGCAGGGGTTACAATACACTTACTATTAACCATGTGATTTCCAACATTGAACATTGTGATCTTACAATCCACCATGATACAGGTTCCTGAAAGCTTAGAAGAGTAATAGGGGTTTGTCGCTTATTGCAAACTTGGGCAAGACTCTAAAAGGGTCACCCATATTATATTTAAAGATTGGCGTTTACTGCCAGGAGCCTATTGGTACTAATAGTAATACTGACGGTGCATGATATAGTGTATTATATAAGTGATCGCTAACCTGGAGCTGCATATCTGAAGCGGCACATAATTTTTTGGATTAACAAAGATTAGTCACCATAAGTTTTAGACAATAATTGTAGAAAGGTTCCATTAAGAAGAGATACTCGGTTTTAGACAATAATTGTAGAAAGGTTCCATTAAGAAGAGATACTCGTGGTATTAGTTTTGACAATTCCTTCTTTCAATATGTCAATGCTAATAAAACCCTAGACGTGCTGCAATTTACAATATAACCATCGGGTGGCCTCACAAAGACACATATGGGATTTTGTTTTCGGATACAGTTGTGAATAGATGGTCCAGGAATTAAGTAGACTCCTTAGGTAGACTTTGTCATTTGCAATTGTGGAATAATAAAAAGATAAGTATCTGGACGTAGCTAGCCAAGATGAACAGGGAGACACATGGTTAGATTGCACCAGCTCCTTACACATCTTACAACAGCTATTAGCAAGTGTCAAACATCTTTAAAGGGGTTTTCCCACAAATCAAAGTTAGGCCCTATCCACAGAAGATGGCCTAACTTGCTGATCGTGGGGGTCTCAGTGAAAACAATGGGTCCCAATTACCTCAGTCAGACCCCTCGTCGCTCTGTCAGAGTAATGGAGCAGACGGCCGCGCATGACCATTCTGCTCCATACATCTCAATGTAGCTGACGAAAATTTTGTGGATAGGGCCTATCTTGATTTGGGGAAAACCCCTTAACTGGTTTACGACCGCCCACCATGTAATCATGGCGGCGGTCGGGTCCCGCTGCATGGAGAGGGCTCACGGGCTGAGCCCTCTCCATAGCCGGTAAGTCTTTGCTGCATATTGCTAGCACGATCGCGGCGTCGTGTTTTCACAGCGATGGCTGCGGCAAAGCTGCCAGCAGCCTCAAAAAGATGGGTCGGCGCATGGGCGTGACGTCATTGGGGAGCGGCGATCCGCTCCATGGTAGCATCGGGTCTCCGAAGACCCGAGGCGATTGCGTTTTAACCTCTTTATTACAAGTGCTGATTTAGCACATTGTAATGAATGAGGGAAGAAAATCTGATTACTGCCATACTGTAGAATAGGGGAGTCTGGAAAAATAGTAAAAAGAAAAAGAAAAAAAAAAGTAAAAAAAAAAAAAATATAATAAAAAACCTTTAAAAATTCATATCACACCCCCTTTCCTAGAAC
Source organism: Engystomops pustulosus (assembly GCA_019512145.1). Taxonomy (NCBI): domain Eukaryota; kingdom Metazoa; phylum Chordata; class Amphibia; order Anura; family Leptodactylidae; genus Engystomops; species Engystomops pustulosus. The sequence goes on along the minus strand of CM033642.1, from coordinate 14,668,748 downwards.
TGACCATGAAATATAAATAAACAGTAAAAATCAGAAAACACATTAGGTATCGCAGCGTCCGAAAAGGCCCGCCGGTATATCAAAATCTTAAAATATTACGGAAAAATAGCGCCCAAAGTCGAAACTGGAATTTTTTGCAATTTTGAAAAATATTTTAAAAATCTATAAAAGTGGATCAAAGGTCGTTTTTACAGTCCTAAAATTATATATTGAAAATATTATAAAAATGTGCAAAAAGACACCCACCCACAGTCCGTACACCAAAGTATAAAAAAGTTATAGCGCAACAGAAGATGGCAAAATCAAAAAAAAAGTTGTACAGAGTTTTAATTTTTGAAATGTATGAAAACATTATAAATAATAAAAAAAAAAACCTATTACAATTTGGTATCCGCCGTAATCGTACCACCCAAAGAATAAAGTAGACGTGGCATTTGGGTTTTTTTTTATTTTGAGGGCGCACAGGAAACCACAGAAAATGGTGACAAATGCGTTCTTTTCATAATTTTCACTGCTTGGACATTTTGTCCCGATTCACGGTACATGGATGAGAAATATTTAATACCATCACTATGAAGTGCAATTGTTACGCAGAAAACTAGCCCTCACACAGCTTTTACGTGTAAAAATAAAACGGTTATAGATTTTGAAGGTGGGGAGTGAAAATGGAAATAAAAACGGAAAGGGCCGGTCCTTAACGGTTAAAGGAAAATCTGCAATCAGGATCACAGAGTGGAGCAGAAAGGAGATGACCCAGAAAGTTATGAAACAGTGAGGAATGCTCACTTGACCACTACCGCCCCTCCTGCACCCTCTGGACTCAACCCATGATTAAAGGACACATACCACCAGAATGAAGGATTGTAAGCCAAGCAACAGTGACATACTGGGTGTGCCCCCTTTGGCAGGATTCCACTCTTCTTTTAGCTTTTATGTCCTTCTTTAAGAAAGAAGGCTCTCTAAAATTATGCTAATGAGCTCAGGACTCAAACCACATGACTGCTGTCTTCCAAACACAACACAACACATGTTCCCAGTGAAGAGTGGTATTGCCACTCCGTTTCACTAAAAATGAACGGGCAGGCTGCAATACTACAATCAACCTGTGTCCAGGTGTGGCGCTTTTTTTTGTTTTTCTTCTCAGTCCATATTTTCTTATTCCAAACATCCATAAACTCAATTAACGGCGATATGACTTTCTGTTTTTCATTGATAATGATGGCTGCGATGTATTAATGGAAATTTTCGACTTTTCCCCTAGCCAGGAGCGTGCTGAATTGTTTTAATTGATTTTGAGATCAGTGGAATCACTGACTGAGGAAAAGGTCAGGAGCTGATAACTGTTTAGTGTAATGTATTGTATTATGTATCTTCATGTGTGTAGATGTATGTAAGTCTGTCCTCTGTGAGGGGTCCACACATTATACCAGTATACACTATTGAATGGCCAGGAGGTTGCCCCTTGCCTAAAGGTCTCCTGTCCTTGGGGGACCTCAATTTCATATGCATTTCAGTAATCCTGTAATTTCAGCATCTACCCACCAATCTCGGGCAGATTTTGAAGGATAAATTAGGTAGAATCGTATTCTAATTAATAATTTCTTTGTTTCAATGCAGCGTAAGAAGCGGTCAACCTGAATGTTGGAGTTTGACCTAAGTAGAGACTTCCTGATGGGATCCAGCCTTCTGCCTAATCGAAATAGATGTCAGCGTTATCCAGAACATATCGCTCTTATTTTTACTGGATGGAAGTACAATACAGATCAATGGATTAAACGAAGACCGGACCAGGATGACCTGGCTTAAGTGATTGCAGGTGTAATATTATTATAATCATCTGCTCTATAATTTTATGCCAGTAGATAGACCACTATGTACAATCAGCTCAGCTCCTGCCTGCTCTATAACATGACTACCGCAGATAGGACACTGTATAATAGGCTCAGATTCCATGCTCTTAATGTGCTGCCTTCAGTAGGACGCGTATAATCTGCGCCTGCCCCTCTATAAAATTCTGCCTGCAGATAAGGACACTATACTATTAGCTCAGCCTCCTGCTCTATAAATGATACCTGCAGATAGGACACTAATAATCTGCTCAGATACCCTGCTCATATGTTCTGCCTGCAGATAGGACTCTGCATAATCGGCTCAGGTCCTCCTTCTCTATAAAATTCTGCCCTGGCAGATAGGACACTATGTACCAATTAGCTCCTCTATATGCAGGTAGGATGTTATAGCGCAGGAGGAGCTGAGGTTAATTGTACATGGTGTCCTATCTGCAAGGCAGAGTTATAGAGGCAGGAGGATTCTGAGCAGTGTTGTCTCATATGCAGGTAGCATGGATAGAACAGGACACTGAATAAACTGCTCACATCCCCTGCCTCTATAACTGCGCCGTTAGATCGGATATAGGTATAATCTGTTCAGCTTCTCTCCTGCTCATTATAACCGCTGCCTTAGATAGGATACTATGTATAATCTGTTTCAGCTCCTACTGCTCTAAACATGTGCCTTCAGATAGGATACTATGTATAATATGTTCAGCTTCTCCTGCTCTATAACCCGGCTGCCTCAGAAGAATATATGTATAATCTGGGCAGCTCTTCTGCTCTATAACATGCTGCCTTGAGATTAGGATACGTATAATCGGAGCTGTAACATGGACGATCATGGATTATCCATAATCGATGATTTTTGTGTGTGTAGGTCGGGAGCTTGCTTACCAAGATATTCCTTACCCCAACGGTTAGCCCAATGAAGCTGGATGATTCCTCAGCAGTGGAAATGGTGGCTCAGCTGGTGGTATACCCAACATTGCAACAACAGAGCAGTTACTTGGAACATGATGAAAACCCCAGGTCCTATTTTGGGTTCGAGAAGTATGTGTACTCCGTGCCTATGTGTGTTTTTTTTCCTACATATACTGTAATATGTTCTTCCATTTCTGCTTTGTAGTCAGACTTGTGTGGTGTATACAGAGAAGAACGGCGTTTCTGGAAAAGTTACAAAACAAAACTAAGCCGAACGGCGCACCGCCCGATCACACACCACGACGGAAAGCAGTGTGTGTGTGTGTGAACAAAAAATGCTACATTTCTGGGCATTTCCTTATTGTTGTTCATTGAACAGTTTTTTTTTTGTTCTTTTTTTACAAGGAACAATGAAAGATTTTGAAATCACATGCTGGGAATGAAAACGACGCTGAATCCCATGAATCCACAGCTATAAGGAGGGTTTTATTTCTCATTCTAAAGCTTCACTGTCGACCGACTAAGTAGTAGAAATTCACGACACATTTTATAGAATTCTTGGGAATGACTGTAAAACCACTTGTGTGTCCTGTATGTATGATCTGTATCACCAACGGCGATCAGGATTGGCTCTGAATTGGGTGGTCCTAGCAGCTACAATGTGTAACACCGGCTGTGATGATAATTTAAGCGCGGTTAGCACAATTCGCCCCTCTCTTGTATGTTGTTTTTTTTATCTTGTAATTTCCATAGTCTTATTGTATTTTTCTTTATTATGGCCTCTGAAGTAAATATTTATTCCTTACAAGTTCACGGCCTTTTTGATATTTGTTTCCCGTAGGAATGCTGGCGAAGTGGTGATCTCTCCTTTATTATGCGTTCTTTCTTACCGTGCAGAGACGTAAATCCAGGCTGTTTTGCACTGCTTGTTTAAAGTGTGGCGAGCTACCCAAGTTTCTAATTGCATCTGGGTATTGGGGCAGGCTTTGCTATGTGGTGTGTGTAGTAGCTGCTGACTTACTTACTGTAGGGAAAGCATTGATGTATGTTTTTAAGACTTAAAGAGATACAAGTCCATAGGTCCTTTCACACTGGCGTCTCCGTATTTCAGGGTCAGCATAGGTGTTGTGTACCCTGGCCTCAATAGGCTTGTATTGTTGATAGGAAGTCCATGCTCCCCAATGAATCTCTAGTTCCCTCATGGTGTTTGAAAAAAAAACACGCCGGTTTTCTTCCAAAATCAGCACCCATATAGACGGTATGATGTTCTGTAACTAAACTCCATTCAATTCTATTAAAGACACACAGATGGTGGTCCTGTTTTTGTAAAAAAAGCAGCCATAGTTTCACCCTCAACAAAACATCGTTAACATCGATATATGACTCAGGTGATGGGAGTTTGTTGGTGGTACGGCGCTACTGTTGGTTGTAAGTGGGAATGATGGTACGCGCACAGTGTTGAACTACCGGCAACAGAATCTGATTGTACAAATTGAAAATGTCACGGGCTGAGCCCTCTCCATAGCCGGTAAGTCTTTGCTGCATATTGCTAGCACCGATCGCGGGTGTTATCACAGCGATCGCTGCCGGCAAAGCTGCCAGCAGCCTCAAAAAGATGGCGGCGCATGGGCGTGACGTCATTGGGGAGCGGCGATCCGTCTCCATGGTAGCCATGGGCGTGACGTCATTGGGGAGCGGCGATCCGTCTCCATGGTAGCCTCGGGTCTTCCGAAGACCCGATGCTATTTCGTTTTAACCTCTTTATTACAATGTGCTGATAGCACATTGTAATGAATGAGGAAGAAAATCCTGATTTACTGCCATACTGTAGTATAGGGAGTCTGAAAAATAGTAAAAAAGAAAAAGAAAAAAAAGTAAAAAAAAGCTATTTCGTTTTAACCTCTTTATTACAATGTGCTGATAGCACATTGTAATGAATGAGGAAGAAAATCCTGATTTACTGCCATACTGTAGTATAGGGAGTCTGAAAAATAGTAAAAAGAAAAAGAAAAAAAAGTAAAAAAAATATAATAAAAAACCTAAAAATTCATATCACACCCCCTTTCCCTAGAACTGACATAAATATAAATAAACAGTAAAAATCATAAACACATTAGGTATCGCCGCGTCCGAAAATGCCCGGTCTATCAAAATATATTAAAAATATTACGGAAAATAGCGCCCAAAGTCGAAACTGGAACTTTTTTGCCATTTTGAAAAATATTTTAAAAATCTATAAAAAGTGATCAAAAGGTCGTACAGTCCTAAAAATTATAACTACAGGGGACTGGCAGGCTATATATCCGGGGGCGCACACCCACACAAGTCGGCTATGGTTCTGTTGGTATTTATTGGCTCTTAACACAAAATTTGTGTATGCTCCCTACTGTATGTTTTGGGGACTGGTAGGCTGGCCACAAGCATTAGAAAAGTGCAAGCCTACATCCATTAAAGGACATATTTCCCACCGTACTAAGGAAAAAGGAGAGCTTCCTCTTTCCAATCAGCCGCATGGAGAGGGAGGGTAGGGTAAGCAGCGGTTAATCCTCTCTCCACTAGCATTTGTTTGTGGCCCACGGCGAGCATGCGTATTTGTGAACACAGGCTTAGGCTATATTCACCAGGGACCGTTGGGGAGTATATTACGTCCCCACAGGCTGGAAATGGGAAATAAAAATATAGAGCATGTCCTCTTCATTATGCCCCATTAGAAGTCTATGGAAATGTATAAAATAAAATTTGAATATGTGATGGATTTACGTTGTGCACTGTTGTGCCGTATATACGTTGCAGTATCTGGAAAATAGAGGGCGTTGCATTCTGCCCGCCAGCCAATAGAATAGAAGAACACCCATTGCCAGCGCACTGTATGTTATACGGTACCTGTACGGATACAGTGACATACATGCACATACGGAGTTTTTTTTTGGATAATTGTTTTTTTGGGGGGGATGAAAATTGTCACCGTATATACAGATTTCATACAGCAATATACGGACTGGTAAAATCACACATTTGTGTGAACGTTAGCCTTAGTTGTAGCAAGTAGCTAGGATATCACAGCAGGGCCTATGTATACCAACATGGCCAGGGGTGACAGGAGGTGTGTGCTTGAGGGACTGATGGAGGTACCGTATTACTCGAATATAATAAACCATCCAGAGTGTAAAGCCGGATGGTAGCCAAACAAAAAACTTGAGACTTGAGTATAAGCGAGTTAGGTGTTTCAGCACAAATTTGTGACTGAAAAACTCTGCCTTATACTCAATATATACGGTACCTATTACTCTTTATTATTTCAGAACATCTGAGGCAGTAGTATTCAAAATAGTGACACTGGAGAAACCCCTTGAAACCTAAAAATACCATCCACTGTCTCCAAAGTGGCTGACAAGGTACATCGGCACCACCACAATAACGGCTCTGTAATGAAGGAGTAGGCATCGAACACATCGGGAGGAAATTTCTTGCTTCGGCACCCAGCCTAACATCTACACACCACCTGGGTTTTCTCAGGTTCTGCAAAAGCAGTGAAACATGTTGTACTGGAACGGAGAGGGGGGGAACGTTGTAGTTGTTTATCTTCTAAGCAAAATTAATGCCTCAGAAGAAGCCACATAGGTCTCAGAGCTGTATTACACATGAATCTGTGAAACAAGAACCTATGAGCCTGTATTTTGTTCAGATCAAACACAATCCAGAGTGAGGGACTCCAAAAATTTTAGCTATAGTAGGCGGTCCCCTACTTAAAGACACCCGATTACAGCGACCCATAGTTACAGACGGACCCTCAGGCCCACTGTGACCTTGATTGAAGCTCTCGGAATGCTATTACTAAATCCCAGACTGCAAAGGATCAGCGGTAAGGTGTCTGTAATGAGCTTTTATTGATAATCTTGGTCCCAGTACAGCAAAAAATTTTGAAATCCAATTGTCACTGTGGGCAAAAAAAAATAATTTGTTCTGCGAGCTTACAATTATAAAATATAAGTTGCGACTGACATACAAATTCAACTAAAGAACAAAACTACCCTATCGTGTACGGAACACGGGGACTACCTGGATACGATCAAAGGGGGTCATATTGTATCTCTAGTTGTTTTTGGTCTTTTTTAGTTGTGGTATTTTTCCTTGCGATAAATGGGTTCTGTTACAAATGCTTCAAAAAGTCCACAAAAACTATGTCCAGCGATCCAGTGACATTTCAAAAAGTCCCCAAAAAGGCACATAAAAAGAAAGAATGAAAAACAAATAAGATTGACCCATAAGAGGCCCCTGCCTTGCCACCAGAAGCAAAAACGTGGCCATCATGTAGTGATAGTATATTACCACTGTCCGGCAGGGACTTTCAGCATTCGCTCAGTCTGGGCAAGTCCAGGTTTCACAGACCACACATGTTTGGTGAACAAGACCTTATCACAATTAGCAGCAGCTTGGAAAAATAAGTTGAAGCAGAAAAATATAAGGTGATCATCTCTGCAGACTCTTTTTTGTACCAAATGTCGGATCTAGATCAGGAAGTTGACCTTAAGGGGTTGTCCAGTCACAAATAGGCCCTATTCCAGGACTAGGGGCTAATTGCTGGAATATGGGGGTATCCATGGATATTGAGAATGGGGTGGGTCTGTAGTACCATCATTGTCCCGAAAAGAGCAGCCGGTGCAAATCCGCCCTTTTGCTTTATTTACTCTATGGTGCTGAAGAAGATAGCCAACGCCATTCTCATCTTCTCGTCATTCCATAGTAGACAATGGGGCAGCAGATTTGACTTACCGGTACATTCGCGATCCAGCGGCGCGTTCTCTGGGGGATTCGGCCGGGATTCATAGTAGTTCCCACGCTGTCCACCAGGTGGCGTGAATTACGCTGCAAAGGCATCGGAACGTGCGGAGTCACCGGCCTGGTGAGGGAAAGTTAAGTGCAAGCTACGCGACAGGAGTTTTTTTTAAAAATCCGGGCGGTTTTTCATTCGCCACGCCCCCGTTTCCGTCGCGTGCATGCCAGCGCCGATGGCCACAATCCGATTGCGTACACCAAAATCCGGGGAATTTCAGGGGAGAAATCGGCGCAAATGGAATTTCGGGGTAACACGTCGGGAAAACGCACGAATCGGGCCCCCTTTAGTAAATTACCACCAATGAATGGAGCAGTAGTGTGCAGGTTTCGGACATGCTCAATCCAGTCGTTTGGGGTTGCAATTGACCCCTCCTTGTTATCCTTTGGGGTCTCACCACTGATTAGCAAGTAAGTATCTATCCTAAAGGACTGGACAACCCCCTTAATTTTAACATACACAAGCAGTTAGTAAAACACTATTAACTAGATATTATTAATTTACAGGCTTCATACCAAACCCATTAATAATAGACCAGATTAGACAGAGCAAGATTGACAAACCCTAGAGATAACATCGTCACATTTGTGTTTCTCTGGAAAACATTAGAATTTCTTACTGCTTCAAAGCTTAAGTAATCATTATATTTATATGGCATAGAGTTAAGAAAATACCTATAGTATTTTGTGATTTTATTGGGTAGTCTTAGGTAAAATCAAAAATAAAATTAAATTTTTTTTGGGGGGGGACACATTGTAAAGGAATTACCATGCTGGTACAGTTTGTACATTAAAACATACAGATGAGATAAAAAAATAGATATGGATAGATTATATTTGCGAGATAGAGAGTGCTAGATATAAGATATATAGATAGAGGGAGAGATAGATAGAAAAACAAGATTAATAGATATAAAAATATAGATAGATAAGAGACAGATATGAAAAGACATACGACGTTCCTACTTAAGAACACCAACTTGCAGACGACCCCAAGTTACAAACGGACCTCTGGATCTTGATAATTTAAAGGACTTAGTCATAGGCTACAAGTGATCAACTGTAACAGTTATCAAAGGCTCGTAATGAAGCTTTATTGTAATCGGTTCTTAGGACAATCAAACAGTTTTTACAATCCATGTGCAGAGACCCAAAAAAATTTGACTGGGGTAAGAACTATCTTGGACATATTTGGACTCTATTTGACTTTCCTACCTCACTTGCCTCCGGTTGAGGGAACTGTGAGGACAGACACAAAACTCCATTTGCCCAAAACTTTTTGTGTTCATAATTGCCCCCATAGATTAATAGAGAAATGGGATTGATAGTTTAACATATAGATTGATACTGTAGACAGAGATAGATAGATAGATAGATAGATAGATAATAGAAGATAGATAGATAGATAGATAGATAGAGAAAAGCAACCCAAGGTTTGAACAGATTAGGTGGCATGTTTGCAATTGATGTAAGTCCATGATTGGTTACATAGGCGGTGTTAAGTGAATACAAGCAGATATCTTCAAGTATATTGGAAAATTGCACAGATTCTTATTACTTTTCATTATGAGAAAGAAAGGACCAGATGCTAACAGTTCCATTGTTCTGTTTTCTTAGATGAGACGTGATACATTTCTGGTTGCAATCCTTCTCGTCACACATGGTCTATTAGGAAACTGTGATGTGGCCTTCAAACATAATGAATGCAATGCAGGAGTCCCGGGAATCCCAGGAACCCCAGGAATGAAAGGCCAGCCAAATGGACTCCGGAAGAGATGGGTAAAATGGAGAAACCAGGACCAAAAGGTGACCACAGGTATGTTCCTTGATAGCAAAGAGGTTTTTTTTTAAAGGAATAGTGTAGAATAGATAGAAATAGTCTATAGTCTGGAAATTTTAGGAAATCCTATCATTTTTGCTATTTTTCAGGACACTTGGTTACCACGGTCCACAAGGTCCTCCTGGAAAACTAGGTCCTCCAGGATCTTCCGGGCCCCAGGATTTCAGGGTTGTTCCAGGTCTTACCAGGGGCACCAGCCATAAAGGTGACAAAGGAAAAACCTATGCGTTTCACGTCGGACTGACTCTTCTTTTCCATCTACTGAAGGCCCAATAAAGTTTCAAAAAGTTTTCTACAAACGAGCAAAGTATTTACAGCACAGAACCAGGGAAAGTTCACGATCCAAAAAGGACGCCTTTATTTTCTTACCTACAACCAAATCACGGTCTATAATAAAAATGTACATATTACACTAATGCGGGATGGGAAGATTGTACAGACATGTATCATGTGTTTTCATCCACTACGATCAAGCCTCCGGGGCTCAGTTCTGTCGCTTGAAACGGGATGCGGAGGTGGCTGGAGGTGAGACAGCAAAAACATGGTTCTTTTATGCCGATGGTGATGATGACTCACATGCTCAGGTTTTTCTAATTTCAAAGTTTGGAAAGATGAGAAAGTTAAAATTTGCACAACACCGTTACAAGAATATAGAACCATAAAGGGTTAATGCCAAGAAGCACGTTAAAATAAGGTCATCCCTGTTACACTTATGTAGGCAATTAAAACGCATCTATGACACAGAACTGTCATGTTTTCCATAAAAAGGGGCATCAATGCTAAAGCTGGGCGCGGAAACATATGGCTGGGCCATATAGGGCCGCACTTTGTGGATTTTCCTACATTTTCGGGGATTGCGCGCGATGTTGACAGGTTTTAACGGGGAGGATTGTGTCGAACGCTGATCGCGATTGTGCGCGGGTTGAATTGGCTTTCATTGACAGAAATCGGGGGGCCGGGCTGTCGGACCGATCCAAACGCACGGACCTGAGCAGGGAGCGGACCGGAGAGCGAACACAGCAGGATATCGGACACACAATCTTCGGAAATCGCGGCACAGTACATTTCGGTTCAGACAATGCACTTTCGGGGATCACGCAGAGGGTAAGTAAAGTGCCCCATAGATCCAGGCACCTTGACTGTGGTAATCTTCTATATTTGTTATCCAGGCTCCTTCCTTCTAAAATCAACTTGTAAAATGTTCGAATGACCTTAAGGCCCTGTGGGCCGTTACCATAGCCACTCGGTTGCTGCAGTTCACAGGCTTTTACAATGAATAGAACATGTCTAATCCACACCCCCTGCTCTCTTCCCTCTCCACTGACTAGGTAAGACAGTAGAAGCAGTCCTACATGGAACTAAAACTCCCCGCATGCATGCGTAACAGCGCACCGGCGGGGTTAGACCAATTACAACTAGTACCGCAGTTTTCTACTTTCTTATTGGTTACAGCGCCATCAATCAAAAGGATTTAACCAATCAGTTCGTTGTTTTTTTTTTGTCGCACCCTGATTCGGGGGTCACAGTGCTGCCGCGAGGTTGGGTACAGTGTTACTCGCAGGCCGGTGTACTCTGCTCGGTACCATGCTGTCCCTGCAGAGCTCTGGCAGCTGCGGCTCGGGCCGGGGGTCTCCCGCGTGTCGCCGGGTCAGCACCTGCGTCTCCTGTCAGGTGCCGCTTTCAATGTGAAGCAGCGAGGAGGGGGGATGTGTTCGGGAGAACCCGGTGAGAGGCGGCGATGGCTGCTGTATGTTATCCTGGGGTCTCCATAGGAAAAGCACATGACCTTATAGAACGTCATGAATAATGTCATTCACCTAAAAAAAGACGTTTCCACCAGTGGTAATTGCAGTATTGACAATAAAATCCTATGGCACAAGAGCAAAGAGTGGCACTGAATCTGGTTACAGCTCCGCCCCCTTGAAGTAAAATTGGACCTGCAATACCAACCCTGCCACTATAAGATAATGGCGTGTGCTCCCCCCAAAAGTCTGGGGACCCCTATTCCAGTATCAGGCAGTCAGACCCCTGATCTGGATCTTAACAGACTGTGGGTTCCTGCAACCGGAACAATGGTACAGTATATATCATCTCCCCATATTCACATCTCTTTGCATCTCGTTTCCTGCAGGGATTGTTCGGAGTTCCCGAGCTGAGTTCTCCGGAAGGATTCGGATAGTTCAAGCTAACGCCCTGAGAAATGCTGAGTCCCTCGTGGAGGGGAAGGGGAGTTGTTTTTGTGTTTTTTGTATGCGCCCCCCAGGCCGAGACGGTGAAGAAAGATGTTGACCGGCTGCGCGATCGCTGTGTAAAGTAGATGACTGGTAACGAAGTGGTGTTGAAAGAGGTCCTATTTCTATAAAGGGGTTGATCCACTTTCAACAAATAATTGATATTATTTCTAGTATCTAGACCACATGTCAACAAGTTAACCAAGGAAGGGAAGGGATTGGAGAGGAAGGGTTTTAGGGGAAACTCGGTCTATCAACATAACCATCAATGTTATTTAGGTGTTAAAGTCATCTAGACCCTCTTGAAGCTATCTGCTGTCCCTGCTGTGGGACCAGGCCTGAGGCAGCTATTCCACAGCTTGACAGTTCTCATAGTAAAAAAAAAAAAAAAAGAGTCGCCTATGGTTGATTAAATCTGATTTATCCAGATGGAGACAGGGCCACATTTGATTTGAATTTAATCTGAAACAATACACCATTATTTTGTATGGACCATTCATATATTTAATAAATGAATCATTATACCAATTTTCCAATATACTTTCTGTATCACCTCACTCTAGATCTGCTTCTGACATTCTATAGGAAGCTAAAAAACTCGTCCCTGGTCACATCTGCACAAGCCGTTATATCTCTGGTCTGTTAGTCACACAGGTGCACTTCGCTTGTAGATATCCCTGATCATGTATGTCACCCAGGTGCACTGATTGTATATATGCCTGATCATTGTGATGTCAACTGGTACACGGCTCGTATATTCATTGAATCATGTGATGCCACACTGGTGAACGGCGCGTTATATCTCTGTCATGTGAGATCACAAAAGGTGCCAAAGCTGTGTTATATCGCTGGTCATATGATGTCACACAGAGGCACTTGCACGTATAGATACCTGGTTCATGTGATATAGCCAAGGTGCACCCCTAGTTATCCGCTGGTCATGTGAGGTCACACCGGTGCACGTCTCGTGTTATAACACACAGCTATGTTACTGTCTGTGTTATGGATGAGTGCACTGGGTGACATCACATGCATGAGCAGTATTCACTAGGGACCCAGGGGAATGAATGGAGAACCTAGTGGTGCACGGTCATTGTGGAACTTAGGCATATTCTCATGTAAGTCCCATATACTTATTATAATTGGGGGTATGAGATATCCTGCCTATAATGATCCTTTTATTCCATATTGCAGGCGGAGGATTTTGTGAAGGTAGGGGGCCCATCGGAACCCTCGTTCGAAGATTGCAGCAGAAGAAGCTTGCAGGAAACATAGTACCATGTGGCGAGGCTGGAGAAGTAGGTTCCCTGGGGTCTTCATCTTCTTTTATCCCGTTTACATTATTGGAGTATAGGTTGGGATGTCCTTTCTGGATACATGTCACTCGGACCCTATTTATTGATACTAATATCTGATACCCGAAAAGTAATGGGGATGGGTCTGTCTGTAGAATATGTCAGATGTGGCCCCATCTTAAAAGCCATGGTTTTGCCATTCTCGAGTTTTCGCAGTGTTTTTGTCTCAGGAGTCTATTGGGGAGATACCCCGGCACAGACAGATACGTGGAAGACTAGGAGGCCTCCCGATGTATCGGCTGGTGGCTCTTCATCTTCTACCGGTGGCCAAAACTTACAAAGCTACTGCTGGCATAGTGTTTTCACAAAAAAACACACAACTTTATGTAGTGAGTAGGAAAGTTGCAGGGCCGGCCCCCATGCACATCTCTCTATGCCCAATTGGTGTGAAGATGTTGCTAAAGTAGAAAATAATTGCAATTCCTGGGTTTGTGTAGCAAGTAATGTAATTTATTTCTGGGCTTCTATGCCAAATGTTAAAGTGCAAAGTTTTGGGAAAAACTCAAAAAGACCCAACTGACCAGCAGAAAGAAAAAGAGAAAAAAAAGCCCTAAAGCACATAGCCAAAACAAAGGTAATGTGTCCCGTAGCCTAATACATAAGCCCATTACTTGCTGGGGTATTCACTCATTTCCATTTGGGGCGTCATAGGATTTTGACTCGCCCGGCAAATGTGTTTTTATTTCCTTTGACCTTTGTTATTGATGTGTTTGCGTCTTCCTCTCCCCCCCCTTCGTGTGGATGATTGCAGAAGTCTCCGAGACGTTGACAGACCAGGGCAGATTTATCAAGCTGTCTAAAACGTCGAATATTCGTAGTGCCCATGGCAGCCATCACAGCTCATGTTTCATTTTAACAGGGCCTAATGAAATATTTAAAGGGACACTGTGATGGTTGCCATGGGCAACTAAGACTATCTGACTTTTAGACAGCTTGATAAACTGCACAAAATAAGTCGTTCTGGTGCAATTCATTGGAGTCTTTAAAATTTTGCATAAATTGTAGCATTGCGCAGAGTGGAAGGTAGTATTGAGTGTTCAAGCTCCTCTGTAGACAACACATCACCATGGTCATAGGCTAGAAGCAAACTCTAGTTTATAATTGGAGAGTAACTTCAGTTTTCTAAAATCCAGAACCGGGCTATAAGGGATGACCTACGATTCCACTACATAAATATATTTCAGTCTTCACAGGTTGAATGATCCGCTTGAAATTTGGTGGTGGGCTACCTAGATTTAAGGGACATCTATGACCAGCATTGTAAACCAGCAGGATCTGCTCTTTTTTAGCTTCTCATGCCCTGTTTTTTTTTTTTTTTTTTTTTTTTTTTTTTTTTTTTTTTTTTGTTAAGGCTTTTAAAATTAGGCAAAGAGCTTGAGAAGATCCAGGCTCCATAGGTGGTAATGTGATTTGCCAAATTTTTGAAGCATTTTTTCCCCAAAAAAGCAAGGATATAAACAGCTAAATAAGAGTGGATACTCCAGAGAGGAACACACTAGGATGTCAGTGTGCTTGGTGTTACAATCATTCACTGAAGGTAGATGTCTGTAAGCTCAGTTTGTGACTAAAAAACATTGACATGAGTCTGGTTTGCTACTCATTCTTTATATCATCATGGTTTTTGTGTAAGCGGCATATTCCCAGCATACCACTTAAGTAAGGAAGTGGGGAGGACCCCTGAACATGGTAGCTGTAGGATCCTTGGTTATAGTTGTGGTCGACTCGGCAGTGGAGAACTTTCTCTCTTAAGTGCATTCACACACATGTATGGGGGAAGTATTACGCAGATATACGTCCCAATACACTCATGGGATCACGGCCGTACGGGAGCGTACGGTGCAGCACACGTGCGGCACCGATACCACTCCGTAGCCGGGGAAAAGATAGGACATGTCCTATCTTCCACGCAATACGGCGCTGTGCGCGTATCTCCTATGGAGAGGGGCGGGCGTGAGAATCCCCTGCTCCTCTCCGCAGCGCCGTGTATGCCCGCCGCTACCTACGGTTGTAGGCGGGCAGACATTGTGTGGCATGTAGCATAACACTGATTAGAATTTGTTTATGCTTTTTATATGCACATTTATTGTGTACAGATAATATTTTTTACAATCATAATGTACATTTTTTTTCTTTTCTTTATGCATGTTTAATGGACTTTTATATTTTTTTTTTAAGGTGGAACACCAAAGGTTGAAACTGTTTGAAAGTTTGAGGAAACTTCTGGACAACCAACATCTGTTTTGGATTCTTTGGGACCTGAATGAAAAGAGGTACATTCTGTCTGTGTGAAACAGGGTGCTATGTTTTATGTAGCAGGGGTTACAATACACTTACTATTAACAATGTGATTTCCACATTGAACATGGATTTTACAAGTCCACCATGATACAGGGTCCCTGAAAAGCTTAGAAGAGTAATAGGGTGTTGTCGCTTATTGCAAACTGGGCAAGACTCTAAAAGGCGTCACCCATATTATATTTAAAGATTGGCGTTTCTCGCCAGGAGCTATTGGTACAATAGTAAAAACTGGAGGTGCATGAATAGTGTAGCGAATATAAGGGAGCTAACTGGAGCTGCCTATCTGAAGCGGCACAGAATTTTTTGGATAACAAGATTAGTCACCATAAGTTTTAGACAATAATTGTAGAAAGGTTCCATTAAGAAGAGATATCGTGGTATTAGTTTTGACCAATTCTTCTTTCAATATGTCAATGCTCAATAAAAAACCAGACGTGCTGCAATTTACAATATAACCATCGTGGGGTGCCCCTACAACGACACATAATGGGATTTTGTTTTCGGATACAGTTCGCTGATAGGATGGTACAGGAGAGTTACGTAAGGACGTCCCTTAGGTTAGACTTTGGTCATTGCAAGTGGAATAATAAAAAGATAAGTATCTGGAAGGCTAGCCAAGATGAACAGGGAGACACATGGTTAGTTGCACCAGCTTCCTTACAATCTTACAACAGCTATTAGCAAGTGGCAAAAAAAAAATTTATCTTTAAAGGGGTTTCCCACAAATCAAGTTTAGGCCCACCACAGAAGATGGCCTAACTTGCTGATCGTGGGGGTATCAGTGAACAAGACCCCCACACATCACGAAAAACATTGGGTCCCAATTACCTCCAGTCCAGACCCCTCAGTCGCTATGTCAGAGTGAATGGAGCAGACGGCCGGCATGACCATTTGCTCCATTACATCTAAATTGAGTGACGAAAATTGGTGGATAGGGCCTATCTTGATTTGGGGAAAAACCACCTTAATGGTTTACGACCGCCCACCTGTTATCACGGCGGCGGGGGTCGGGTCTCCCGCTGCATGGAGAGGCTACGGGCTGAGCCCTATCCATAGCCTGAAGTCTTTGTGCATATTGCTAGCACGATCGCGGCGTCGTGTTTTCACAGCGATGGCTGCGGCAAAGCTGCCAGCAGCCTCAAAAAGATGGGTCGGCGCATGGGCGTGACGTCATTGGGGAGCGGCGATCCGCTCCATGGTAGCATCGGGTCTCCGAAGACCCGAGGCGATTGCGTTTTAACCTCTTTATTACAAGTGCTGATTTAGCACATTGTAATGAATGAGGGAAGAAAATCTGATTACTGCCATACTGTAGAATAGGGGAGTCTGGAAAAATAGTAAAAAGAAAAAGAAAAAAAAAAGTAAAAAAAAAAAAAATATAATAAAAAACCTTTAAAAATTCATATCACACCCCCTTTCCTAGAACTGACCATGAAATATAAATAAACAGTAAAAATCAGAAAACACATTAGGTATCGCAGCGTCCGAAAAGGCCCGCCGGTATATCAAAATCTTAAAATATTACGGAAAAATAGCGCCCAAAGTCGAAACTGGAATTTTTTGCAATTTTGAAAAATATTTTAAAAATCTATAAAAGTGGATCAAAGGTCGTTTTTACAGTCCTAAAATTATATATTGAAAATATTATAAAAATGTGCAAAAAGACACCCACCCACAGTCCGTACACCAAAGTATAAAAAAGTTATAGCGCAACAGAAGATGGCAAAATCAAAAAAAAAGTTGTACAGAGTTTTAATTTTTGAAATGTATGAAAACATTATAAATAATAAAAAAAAAAACCTATTACAATTTGGTATCCGCCGTAATCGTACCACCCAAAGAATAAAGTAGACGTGGCATTTGGGTTTTTTTTTATTTTGAGGGCGCACAGGAAACCACAGAAAATGGTGACAAATGCGTTCTTTTCATAATTTTCACTGCTTGGACATTTTGTCCCGATTCACGGTACATGGATGAGAAATATTTAATACCATCACTATGAAGTGCAATTGTTACGCAGAAAACTAGCCCTCACACAGCTTTTACGTGTAAAAATAAAACGGTTATAGATTTTTGAAGGTGGGGAGTGAAAAATGGAAATAAAAAAACAGGAAAGGGCCCGGTCCTTAACCGGTTAAAGAAAATCTGCCATCAGGACACAGAGTGGAGCAGCAGGAGAGGACCCAGAAACAGTGAGGACTTCTCACTTGCCACTACCCGCCCTCCTGCACCCTCTTGGACTCAACCCATGGATTAAAGGACATCTACCACCAGAATGAAGGATTGTAAGCCAAGCACAGTGACATACTGGTGTGTGCCCCCTTTGGCAGGATCCACTCTTCTTTTAGCTTTTTATGTCCTTCTTTTTAAGAAAAGAAGGCTCTAAAATTATGCTAATGAGCCTCAGGCTCAACCACCTGACTGCTGTCTTCCAAACACAACACCACACATGTTCCCAGGTGAAGAGTGGTATTGCCACTCAGTTTCACTAAACTGAACAGGGCTAAGCTGCAATACTACAATCAACCTGTGTCCAGGTGTGGCGCTGCAGTCATATTTTCTTATTCCAAACCTCCATAAACTCCATTTAACGTCTCTCATGACTTTCTGTTTCATTTGATAAATGATGGTCTGCGATGTATTAATGGAAATTTTTGACTTTTCCCCTATCCAGGCGCGTGGCTGAATTGTTTTTAATTGATTTTGAGATCAGTGGAATCCACCTGAATGAGGAAAAGGTCAGTGAGATGATAACTGTTTTATGTGTTTAATGTATGTATTATGTATTCTTCATGTGTGTAGATGTTATGTAGTCTGTCTTCTCCTGTGAGGGGTCACACATATACCAGTTATACACTATGAATGGCCAGGAGGTTGCCCCTTGCCTAAGGTCTCCTGTCCTGGGGCACCTCAATTTCATATGCATTTCAGTAATCTCTGTAATTTCAGCATCTACCACCAATCTCTGGGCAGATTTTGAAGGATAAATTTAGGTAGAATCTGTATTCTAATTAATAATTTCTTTGTTTCAATGCAGCGTAAGAAAGCGGTCAACCTGAATGTTGCGATTTCTGACCTAAGTAGTGACTTCCTGATGGGATCCAGCCTGCCTAATAGAATAGATGTCAGCGTTATTCCAGAACATATCCGCTCTTATTTTTCCTGGGATGGGAAGTACATACAGATCAATGGATTACACGCAGACTGCCCGGATGACCTGGTAAGTGATAGCAGGTGTATATTATTATAACTCCTGCTGCTCTATAATTTTCTGCCAGTAGATAGCACACTATGTACAATCAGCTCAGCTCCTGCTGCTCTATAACATGCTACCTGCAGATAGGACACTGTATAATCTGCTCAGATCCCCTGCTCTATAATGTGCTGCCTTCAGATAGGACTCTGTATAATCTGCTCCTGCTCTATAAAATTCTGCCTGCAGATAAGACACTATGTACTATTAGCTCAGCTCCTCCTGCTCTATAACATGCTACCTGCAGATAGGACACTATATAATCTGCTCAGATCCCCTGCTCTATAATGTTCTGCCTGCAGATAGGACTCTGCATAATCTGCTCAGGTCCTCCTTCTCTATAACATTCTGCCTGCAGATAGGACACTATGTACAATTAGCTCCTCCTATATGCAGGTAGGATGTTATAGAGCAGGAGGAGCTGAGGTAATTGTACATTGTGTCCTATCTGCAAGCAGAAGTTATAGAGCAGGAGGATCTGAGCAGTGTCCTATATGCAGGTAGCATGTTATAGAACAGGACACTGAATAAACTGCTCACATCCCCTGCTCTATAACGTGCTGCCTTTAGATCGGATACTATGTATAATCTGTTCAGCTCCTCCTGCTCTATAACACGCTGCCTTCAGATAGGATACTATGTATAATCTGTTCAGCTCCTCCTGCTCTATAACATGCTGCCTTCAGATAGGATACTATGTATAATCTGTTCAGCTTCTCCTGCTCTATAACACGCTGCCTTCAGATAGAATACTATGTATAATCTGTTCAGCTCTTCCTGCTCTATAACATGCTGCCTTGAGATAGGATACTATGTATAATCTGCGCTGTAACATGGACTATCCATGGATTATCCATAATCTATGATTTTTGTGTGTGTAGGTTCGGGAAGCTGCTTACAAGATCTTCCTTTACCCCAACGATAGCCAAATGAGATGCCTGGATGAATTGCTCAGCAGTAGAAATGCATTGGCTCAGCTGGTCGGATACCCAACATTTGCACACAGAGCGTTACTTGGAACCATGATGAAAACCCCAGGTACTATTTTGGTTAGAGAAGTATGTGTACTCAGTGCCCTATTTGATGTTTTTTTTCCATGACTATATACTGTAATATTTTCTTACCATTTATGACTTTGTATCGAATTGTGTTGACAGAGAACGTGATGGCGTTTCTTGAAAAGTTATCCAACAAACTACGAGAACGGTGAGTAACACAAAGACGGAAGCTTTTTTTAAAAAAAAATTGCTACATTTTGTGCATTTCTTATTTTTTGTTTACATTTAACATGTGTTTTTTTTTTTTGTTTCTTTTTTCCTACAAGAACAATGAAAGATTTTGAAATGATGCTGGGAATGAAAACGAAGCTGAATCCCATGAATCCAGTAAGGAGGGTTTTATTTCTCATTCTAAAGCTTCACTGACTACCGACTAAGTAGTAGAAATTTTGATATTTTATAGAATTCTGGGAATATGTAAAACACTTGTGTGTCCTGTATGTGATGATCTGTATCTCATCACGACTGCTTATAAAGGGATTGGCCTGAATTGGGGTCCCTAGCAGCTCCAATGTGAACACCGGCTTGAATTCTAAGGGTAGCATAATTCTCTCTTCTTTTTCATGTTGTTTTTTTTTATCTTGTAATTTCTCCATTATTCTTTATGTATTTTTTCTTTATTATGGCCTCTGCAGTAAATATTTATTCCTTACAAGTTTTGCCTTTGATTTTTGTTTCCGTTAGGAATTGCTGCCGTGGGATCCTCCTTATTATGCCGGTGTCTTACGTGCAGAGAAGTAAGTCAGGCTTTTGACACTGCTTTGTTTAAAGGGGGCTACCAAATTTTCTAATTGCATCTGGTGTATTGGTTGCAGTCTTTGCATTGTAGTAGCTGCTACTTTAACTGATTGACAGCATTGATGTTATGTTAAAGAAAGACTTAAAGAAATACAAAGTCCTTAAGGTCCCTTTCACACTGGCGTATTTCAGGTTCTAGATATTTTGACTCCTGGCATCATAGTCTTGTATGATGATAGGAGTCCATGCCTCCCCATGAGACTACAGTTCCCTATTGGTGTTTGAAAAAAAAATGGCTGTTTTCTTCCAAAATCAGCACCATAATAAGAGTAATGTGATGTTCTGTAACTAAACTCAATTCATTTCTATTCCAGCACAGATGTGGTCCTGTTTTTGTAAAAAAGCAGCCATATTTTTCACCCTCAAACAACATCTTTAACATCATATATGACTGTGATGATGGGAGTTGGGGTACTGGGTCAGTGTTGGAATTGCAGGCAACAAAATCTGTATTGTACAAATTGAATATGTCCAAATGAAGGGGTCCCCGGTTGGATTTTGACCCTGCAAGTGTGCATGTTGGCTGCAGTTTTCCAGGTTATAAAATACTGCTTTCATTTGCTGACCTCGAAACCTGGTGAAATCTGGATTTGATTTTCATTTTTATGTTATACTTGGTTTTGAACAGCAGGGGGCGCCCCTATCTCACTAGTGGAATTTCTGTGATAATATTTCAGACAACAATTGTAGGAGAAGTAGTTTTCACTCATTTAGGGTCTGAAATGGCTAATAAAAAAAACTAATACTTCTCATATCGTGTGCAGTTTAGGCAACATTTTTGTGAGCTGATATGTGAAAGTTGTAGAATTTTCCAATAGCCGCCAATAAGAGGTGATATCCCTTAGAGCAGCTTTTTTGACTTGTGATATAATGAGCTTTGCACCTGTCTGATATCACATAACCAGGGATATAACGAAGCCGTTGTGCACCAGATTGTGTGTGACAACACGGACAGGGCATATAACGAGCTGTGCACCAGTGTGACATCACATGACCAGGGAATAACGAGCCGTGCCCAGTGTGACATCACAATGACAGGGTATAACGAAGGCACCGGCACCAGTGTGTGACATCACGGATGACGGGATATAACGAGCCGAGCACAGTGTGGACATCACTGACCAGGGATATAACGAAAGCAGTGCCCACCAGTGATGACATCACATTGACCGGGATCTATTAAACGAGCCGTGCACCGTGGTGACATCACATGACCAGGGATAATAATGACCAGTTGCACTTGTGACGACAATCGCATGACATGGATTATATCGCAAGGTGCACCTGTGTGACATCACATGACAGGGATATCAGCAGTCACCGTGATCACATACAATAACAGTGCACCTGTGTGACATCACAGTGACCATGGATATAACGAGCCGTGCCACATGTGTGACACCACATGACCAGGGATAGAAACAAGCCGGTAGTGTACTATTTATACCTGGTTGTATCACCTATGACGCAGGTATATATAACGAGCCGTGCACCTGTGTGACATCACATGACCAGGAATATAATGAGCCGTGCAACAGTGTGACATAACATGACCTGGGATTTAATGAGCCGTGCACCAGTGTGATATCACATGACCTGGGATTTAATGAGCCGTGCACCTGTGTGACATCACATGACCAGGGATATAATGAGCCATGCACCAGTGTGACATCACATGAGCAGGGGTATAATGAGCCGTGCACTAGTGTGATATCACATGACCTGGGATTTAATGAGCTGTGCACCTGTGTGACATCACATGACCAGAAACAGGAAGTATACATAGAAGCTTCCTTCCGAATGACGGCAAGCAGAGATATAGAAACGAATTGGTACAGAAAGTATATTGGAAAATTGTATGACTATTACACACTTTTTGGCTTTTTACTATTTTCACAACAGATGGAAACTAGAACATTCTGAGCTCTTTGATACAATCCCTTTTATTACATGAACTTTACATTTCCAAAAGTTTGAGAATCGTTATTTTGCCCTGATGTGCTTATAGTTTCGTCACTTTCCTTTAAAACTTTCTTTTCTGTATCCTCTCCTCTCCTGTTGTATGTAAAAGCTATAGAAGACCTTGACGCTGTACATATAGCCTGTGATTTCTCGGCATGGCTCTCCTCTTATTTATCTGGGACCTGGGGCAGGATGACTAACCTATAATGAGAACATGACTCATGGAGAAGTTCTGCAGCTCCACATGTCATTTTCTGTAACTATTCTAGCTCCCAGCCTCTAATCCTGTAAGTGCATGTTTAGGAGAATCTGGCAGCAGACATTGCAAGGTCAGCGACAGCGCAGTCATAGTAGCGATCCATTAATTGCTCGGCCTTGGGAAAGCTCCGGGCCATACGCCGAAATATGTTACAACTAGTATAAGGAAAGCGGCAGAGGTAACCAAAATATTTGAACATCTCAGTCGTACAGCAGGATAATCTCCTCCAATGGGGGTAATTCTGTGGGATTATTCTCGTAGTTTTATATAATTTTTGTACCTTTCCTCTTTCATGCACGTATGTAATATGTCATACGTCGTGGCTTGCAGCTGGAATATAATGGATTGGGATCAGATCTTGAAATCAGAACTTTAGTATCCAATCTAAAGTTTTCCTCATCTTTTGCAAACTTTGCAGAAGTCGGTGGCCCTGTTGAGTATATGTGACGTGTAATCTTCATTTTATAGTATTTCTCATCTCTGCAGTCTGTCCTTGAATTTTCAGTCCTCTACAAACGTGCGGGGAATCGATATCCGGTTGTGTAGTTTGCAGCCGGATATCGGTCCCTATGGCGCCCAGTCACGTTGCGGTGAGCACACTTTGACTTGCTATGCACAGAAAAGTATGGGACATGTCCTATATTTTGCCATGCTAAGGCGCTGGCCTCTTGCTTCTCTATGAAGAGCGGCGCTCACCCCTCCTCTCTTCTGCATGCGGCTGTATGCCCACCCGTGCTACGGCCCAATCATCATAAGTTGGTGTGCAAGCGGCCTTAGTCGGTGGAGACCTATGGTAGCTGCTGTGGCTCGCTGCTCCCCCTCCTCTCTGCATAAAGTTTCTGCATAAATTACGTTTCGCCTTGAGCTAACAAGATTAAGAAGGAAGGAGAACTGGCTATTTATTAGAGATCCAACTGATCATGAGAAAGAGGATCCCAATCCGCCCAATAAATGGAGCAAGTATGTGTAATTCCTCTCCATTTACTGTGTATGGGGCTACTGCATATAGCTCAACGTTGTATTTGGCCATCCATGACCATACATAGAGAAATAATTACAGGGGTATTCACATGAGAAGGGATTCTTAAATATCCTCAGGATAACAAAATAACACATTCTCTAATTCACTGTTTTTAACCAAATTACAGCATTTTACAGATCTAATTCCAATCTGGCTCTATCAGTCCTAGTGTACATAATTTTGTTTGCGCTGGATCTGACTGTAAATCTATGGTCAGACAGGCCAGATTTTTCTTATGAATAGCTTCTCCTGTCTGTACACTGCAGTGCATCGTCCCTCCCTCCTACATTACAAGACCTGCTCCTTCCTGCTGGCAAGTAGCATGCAGCGTTTACTCTACGCGCTACAGATAAGATGAGGTCTTTATCTAGAGGAGGGAGGCACTCTGTGTGTTATGGCTGATATGTAGCAGGGCTGAGAGTGTCATTGTGTGTTATATCCATCTCATGGATCACATCTCTGATCTGTCTCATCTCTCTTTTCCTATGTGTCAGATACTAGTAGAATGTTCAGAAGCTAAATAAAAGTGTAGATAAACCCTGTACCCTGATAATCTAAGCACATTGTCAGCACACAGCATCTCACAGCACTAGAGGGATCATGAAGTGTCTGCTTAGAAAGTCACACTGTGGAATATTACACTGATCATCACTGAGTCATAGGAGCTAAAACCGCAATTAAACTCAGTCAAATTGTAAAGTAAAGGGTTAAAGTGAGCTTGATTGTATAAACATCACTAGGGGGTTAAAATTTGAGGGGCAAACCCCTTTAAGCGGCAGTGGGTATCATTTCCATTCTGGTGACCCGCTGTATTTTTTCCTATAGATAGGGGGTAACTACAAGCTAGGTGTATCCCTTTAATTGGAGAATATAGGTGATATTACATAGGTGATAAAACATCTGTTTTATATGCCAATAGTATGAGAAAATCGGCATTAGACTTCAGTGCTGTCAGTAGTACGATCACTTACAGCGTCACAGGGCGAATAGATATTTTGGCTTTCCCTAGTTGGTAATTCTGTGAAGGAATGTTCTTGTAGACCTTTGCATAAGTAACTGTATCACCTCTGTATTTTGTGCTCTCATTTTAGGAGATGTTTTCTGCTTAGGTAAGACTTTGAACTTCAGAAGATTTTGTGCAGATTTGTTACAAAATTGCATGAAGGTGCCTATAAGTGTCAGCTGCCGGGTTGCTTATCTTATGTGTGGTGTTTTTTTCGGATCACATCGTTGAGCCCCCTTCGCAAAAAATTTTAATTTTTTTTTGCAAATTCCCCAGTGGGTGGTAGGTCGTCAATAACTGCCTGACCTTTTAAGGACTTGCCATGTTTTTGATCTGTAGAGCGGGACATGTGATGCTAACCTGGACACATTTGCACCATTAGGACATATGAACCAATTGTTGCCCATCTAACTCAGAGGCACCTTGTGACGCTCTGGTTTTTACCCTAACTAATTTTTTAGTCAGTAGAAGAATGAATTAGCCGAATGCCAAATTAACGAGAATGGGGTCTTATTATGTCTAGTTGTTGGAGCAGCAGGTCGAGCATGCATTTAAAGGGGTTGTACAAACTTAGGAAGTTTTTACCTACAGGATAAGGGATAACATTGCGATTAGTAAGGGGACCACACCATGTATGAAAACGGAGGACGGGGGTCCCTTTTCACTAATGGTGTTGTGGTAGGACACATAAATTGCTTAGCAGTGTGCTCAACGATCTCCATCACCAGCACAGGCAGTGAATGAGATATTGGAGATACCAGAGCGCTGTGCTCATCAATTTCCAACTGCTCCCACACAAAAGCATGGAGTAGCATGAGGTGTGCAACGTCCTACCACTCCACCCATTAGTTTTCTCCAGAGTCGCTAGGGGTCTCATTCTCATGATCTGTGGGGTCCTAAAAGTTTGACCCTCGCTGATTACCCTAAGCTGGTACAACACCTTATATGTCTTCGGGTGTGATGAAAACGGCAATGTCCTTGGCTATTCCTGGAGATTTTTTTTTTTTTTTTAGTTATGCCAAGGAGCCTGATGAGCTTCTGGAGATATTACCAGAGCCCCTCCGTGTTTCAGCTTCTCAGGCTGTTACACTGTGCAGGAGCACAGTTCACCCTCCCACTGTGTGCTGAAATTTCCTCTGCTGCTGTTAGATTGCATCCAGCAGAATACGGGGGAAGTGCTGAAAGGGGGAAGGTCAGACAGTCTAACAGCCTGTGAAGCTACAGCATGGAGGGGCTCTAGTTTTGCGCCTCTTCCCCAGGAGCCCTCTGGCTCATTACCATAATTTTGAAAGGTGATTTTAGAATTATTTTTAGATTTTAGACATAGAAGAAGATTACCACAGTCCCGGTGCCTGGATCTATGAGTAAGTGTCCCGCGTTTATCATGATGGATTTTTGGTAGATTTCCTTTCACGTGTAGAGCAGCGGTAATTGAAATCTCCGTTTCTACCATAAAATTAATTTCCCATCCTTACAATCTTCTCTCCGCACAGATGTTGCCTGCGTTTCATTCTTTCAGCTTGTACATTTCGCCAAACAACTGGGGTAGTGACCCGGATTCTCCTCTCACCCCTCCTCATCCCCCCTCCCCCCATGATATAAAACCATCAATGACTGAATTCATATGGTCGCCTTTTAAGTTTGCTCGACCTTTTGTGATTGTCGACTTGTGCGCTCACAGTATCGGGAGGGGCAAATAGATCTGTTTTCCTGGCAGCGGCTGAAAAGAGGGAGCGTTGTGAGAAGCAGATGTCAAACATCTTGTGGTTCTTTCTCCTTTGCCAACCAGAAGCTTATGTAACGGGGCTGGCTGTCATTTTTATGACAATCGGGGAGATCCTTCTATTACTGCTACGGAGACTTGGCCTAACGATGGCGACTTAATCAAAGGCACATGAGCCCCATTAGCTCAGTCTGAGGGAAAACACTTTTGAAGTGAGGCGATGGACGTGAGATTCAGCCCAAATGATCACAGGCAGAGAGCGCTTAACCCTAAAATAGAAGAGAAGTGACCTGAAAATAAGATGAGGCAAAAAGAAGGGATTTTCTGCCTTTTTGTGTATCTATGTATATATACTGCCTCTGTGGAGGTGTATGGCCTGTATATACTGCCTCTGTGGAGGTGTATGGCCTGTATATACTGTCTCTGTGGAGGTGTATGGCCTGTATATACTGTCTCTGTGGAGGTGCACCGCCTGTATATACTGCCTCTGTGGAGGTGCACAGCCTGTATATACTGCCTCTGTGGAGGTGCACGGCCTGTATATACTGCCTCTGTGGAGGTGCAGGGCCTGTATATACTGTCTCTGTGGAGGTGCACGGGCCTGTATATACTGCCTCTGTGGATGGTGCACGGCCTGTATACTACTGCCTCGTGTGGAGGTGAACCGCCTGTATATAACTGCCTCTGTGGAGGTGCACGGCCTGTATATACTGCCCTCTGTGGAGGTGCAGGGCCTGTATAACTGCCCTCTGTGGAGGTGCACGGCCTGTATATACTGCCTCTGTGGAGGTGCACGCCTGTATATACTGCCTCTGTGGAGGTGCACGCTGTATATACTGTCCTCTGTGGCAGAGTGCACCGCTGTATATATAACTGCCCTCTGTGGAGGTGGCAGCCCGGCCTGTATTACTAGCTTCTCTGTGGAGGGCATATCGGCCGCTGTATTACTGCCCTCTGTGGAGAGGTGGCAGGCCTGTATTACTGCCTCTGTGTGAGATGCACGGCCTGTATATACTGATATACTGCTCTGTGAGGTGCACCGGCCTGATATATATGTCTCTGTGGAGGTGCACGGCCGTATATACTGCCGTACTGTGGATGTGGAGGGCTGTATATACTGACCTCTGTGGAGGTGCACGGCCTGTATATACTGCCTCTGTGGATGGTGTCAGGGCTGTATAACTGCCTCTGTGAGGTGCGAGCCTGCTATACTGGCCTCTGTGGAGGTGCCAGGCCTGTAATATACTGCCTCTGTGAGGTGCAGCGGCCTGTAATATCTGTCTCTGTTGGAGGTGCACAGCCTGTTATACTGCCTCTGTGGAGGTGCAGGCCTGTATATACTGTCTCTGTGGAGGTCAGAGGCCTGTATATAACTGTTCCTCTGTGGAGGTGTCAGGGCCTGTATATACGTTCTGTGGAGGTTGCAGGGCCTGTATATACTGTCTCTGTGGAGGTGCAGGCCTGTATATACTGTCTCTGGTGGATGTGCACGCCTGTATATACTGAGACTCCTC